>OZ007500.1:11606773-12806773 GCA_963931805.1 Microdon myrmicae
GTAAGTATGGAACTACGAATAACATAGGGTTCATATTCCAGAACGAAAGATTGGCTAAATCAGTTCTGATGGTAGGAATCAGAAATGACCAACTGAGACATCTGATAGTAAAATCAGAAAAAGACCCTTTAGAAGAGATTATAGCTAGAATTCTCGAGTTAGAGAAAACCGAGAATGAGATGAGGAGCGAAAGTGGGTGTTATGAAATACCAACGAGGTATCATGACCAGTCACCTTCACCTGAAAGGAAAGACGAATACCATGCTCCCAACTCATCAAATAGGCAACCAATGCTTAAGAATAATCCATTCTACTATTGGGAAGAGGAACAAGATCCCCCAGAGGAAAGAAATAGGGTTTTAGATAGGACCTACGGGGATACTCGACCAAAACCCCAGGAATCGAGACAAAGGCAGAATAAGCCTAGACACGATGCGTCTCGGGTAGTAGAGAATAGGAACTCTAACACTAGATTCCAAGAACATTATTTCCTTTTACAGGTAAGGAGGGGAATCAAAGGGGATTAGTGGGGAATCAAAGGGGATTAGTGGATTCTGGGGGGGGCCCTGGACTCAATTTTGGTCCGTAACAAATTTCATTTTGCGCGTTATGCTGATCATTAACATGGCGCAGTAGTGGGCTTAGTCTGGGTGCTGATTTGAGTCTAAAGTCCTCAAAACCATCGCTGGAATAACAACTATTTCACATTATTAATGAACCTGAGAAACAAGATCAACCAACTAATACCCAGAAAAAGGCATCGCGACCGAAGTGTAGGAAGGTCGGCCTGACCAGAAATGGCGCTGCTGGTAACGCGTGATCAAAATAGTACTATATATTTTGTTAACATGATTTCGGCCATATTTTGTTTCTGATGTTTCTAAAAATTGATATTTGTTACTCAGTATTGTTTGGCAAATCAGCATAAACAAATGTGGTTACACGGCGGAAAAAAAATAATGAACTTATTCAGGCCACGTTTCGCGCATTAAATTATATTTATGGTCACAACATAGGCGACCTACAAAACTTACTATTCATAATTTGATTAAAACATTCGAGGCAAATGACAGTGTTTGTGATGTTGAGAATCCGACCCGTCAAAACTGGAAACGTATGGCTGAAAATATCAATATTGTGAACCAGAGTGTGGATGAAAGTCGAGAACAATCAATGAGACGTAGCACTTCGACTTGCTTATGGCACACTCCATTGAATACTTTTTATAAGGATTTGGATTTTAATGAGTGTAACATATTCAGTTGACCCGAAACCAAATGACCATTTGTTGTTTTTATTTCTTATGTTATCAAATACGTTTAAATTTTACAATAACTATGACAGATACAAACATATTAAAACAAAATATAAGGAAAATAGAAACCATTCAGCGTTCTTATACAATTTAAGAAAAGAAAAGAGAAGAAACATTGGTTGAAGTAATAAAAATCTCGTTTTTAGGACGCGGCGAGCATTACAGATCCAAAGACAATTTGATCAAACATAATACGTTACAATCCGACAAAGCAAAAATATGTATAAGTATAATATGTTAAATATCTTGAGGGTGAATGAAAGGATACAAGATACGATTAGACCAAAATATCAGAAATACGAGAATCTAAAACAGCATAATCTAGATTGAAGAGCCAAACCTTCTCACCTCTTAGGATAGCACCGATCATCATCATCATCATCATCATCGGCACTACAACCTAGAACCGGTCTTGGCCTTATTTAGCAAGTCCTGAGGCTTTTTAAATTTTCCATAATGATTTGTTTTTTTTCCGGGCAAGGTCATTAGTCTTGCGCCAGAGGCTCCCCGACGAGGAATCGAACCCCGGTCTCCCGCGTGACAGGCGGGTATACTAACCAGTATACTATTGAGGAGCCCGATAGAAAGTTCATGGTGAAAATAGGATAGCACCGATACTTGCTAACAAACTGATTGATGTAGGTAGCTACAATTTTGGACTCTTTAAAACAATACAAATGTCTTTGAATCCTAAAGGCCTTGAATAAAGGAAAGCTAGGGTGTCTGGCCGGCTTTCGACAATTTTTTCTGAGGACTAAATTCTGCAAAACCAACAGTGGTTGTATTTTATTTCTACACGCACCTCCCCAACATGCAATTCCGTACTCTAGCTTAAAATAAAATATACCACAATAAATTATCTTCAAAAGTTTAGTGGAGCAAACACTACGTAATAATAAAAGCGGCAAAGAGTCCATCGGAAATATTTTTGCAAGGTATTTGCGTGACGTAAACAACTCATCCTAGAGTCAGGAGTCATTATCTAACCGCCGACGAATCAGCACGTGTGCGTCTGCCTAGTGATCCCTACCATCAGATCAATTATACAACCTATTTTGGGTATCTTAAGGGGTAACGCCACTCTGGCTTTTTCAATTTTTTATTTTTGCTTAAATGATACTTTGGGGTCTTAAAATTGATGTACACTTGGTCCCAAGTCCCAAATAAAATTCTAGTCACCCTAGAATCCAGTCCGCCGAAGGCAGGTGCAACGTCACCGCGAGGGCGATAACCCATCGAGTGCTCCTCCAATTTCTCGTAATTTACCTGTGAGGCTCCAGAGGCCAGAATGTCCAACAGATCATTCCGGGAGGAATCAGCGGAGATGGACGTTAGTATTGAAGGTGAATTTTACGGAGCTGGCATTGCTGATTAAACGTACAGTAAAACTGTCCATGCTTTTATTGTTTTCTAAACTTTAAACGCGTTCATCCAATTGACTTGAAATTTTAACTGTAACTTCGTAATAACATTCACCACAAGATGACGTAGGGGATTTTTGAAATATTGATTTGTTTTTTTTATAAGTAATTTATCGATGAGTTTTTGGTAAAAAAAAATTTTTTTTTAATATACCACCATTTTGTCAAAAATCAATATTTTAAAAAAAATCCTACGACGTCTTATATATTTTGATGTTAAGCTGCGGTTTTTGTGTCTGGATCAAAAATTGTTCCAGTTATATTTCCCGAGGTGGAGCTTCCTAGAAAAAAAAATTTTTTTGAACCCGTATTTTGTATGAAAATGCCAATAATTTTTTTTTTACATTCTAGAAATGTGCATTTCCTTTTTCTATCAACCTAATCATTTATCCACACGAAAGTACGAAAAACGGCTCATTTTTGAGCGAACCAGCGTGGCATTACCCCTTAAATAAACATAAGATACCAAATTACACCATCGGTACGCGCCTCAAGTCATCCGTGGGATCCGAAGTGAACAAACGGATCTACACACGCGCGTTCGAGTGTAGTGCAGTAATATCTATGGGATTCGCGCCGTAGTGTTAAAACTGTGTGGAGTGTACAGTGCGGGAAAACCTCATACCCTTTCCTTTCCTTGCGTCGGTTTGCCTCTTTTTCGCACCTCTGTTCCGTCCCTCAGGCATCGATACTCTTGATTAATTTATAATCTTTGGCGAGTTTGCGGTGTTTGAGTGGCAACGTATTGGTCATGACCTTGATTCCGGCACGGATCTAATGGGGCACCTACCACACGGACATAACACCTGTAGTGATTGCTTTCGCTCATCTATCCTGACTTACACCCCTTTCCGAGGCGGTATTGATTTTCCGTGTCGGGCCATTTCAATGGAACAGGAATTCCGCGTCGATCTGTGCAACATTCGCAGCCTAAGATGTAATTTCTCCTCTGAGTCTGCTCACAGTTCTAACCAGGAACCATCGATTTTTTTATATTACTTTTCCCAGGAAAGACGAACCTAAAGCGCTGAGTCAGCGTCCTGAGATGCTATTTTTTCACGACCGGGTCCGTCAGCTGAGCTCCGAAAGATGATCAAGAATTTCTCCCAAGCATTTCACGAAGCCTATAGCTCAATGGGGAGGTACTTCACCGGGAAGCTGGGCTATGGGACCCTACCTACCACTCAGTAATTATGCACAATAGCAAGAGTCGTCAATTGAACCTAGGTTTGCACAATTAAACGCAAGGCACAACCTCTTTACCAACTCAACCATTGAGGCCGTAATCCTTGCACTTAGCGAAACCCAGGTAATACAGATATTTCCGATATCATTCTACCTCGCTATAGCTTAGTGCCTCTGTTATTTCCACATCGTGGTCTAGTCACATACATACGAAGTGATATTGCTTATCAGCTTCTGCCACAATATGGGCTCTGCTCCAATCCAGAATTCAATTTCTCGTGGCTAAAACTTCACGTTCGTAAGCATATCATACATTATTGCTTTCTTTACAGGAGCCCAAGCTTGGATAGAAACGCATCCTTTAACGAATTTGCTGCTCTATCTGGTTCTATCGATAGGCTTTTGACCCTATATCCGCACAAAGAATCAATGTACATAACTCTCAGTGGCATCGCCACTCCGGACAGACAACACCTCAAGGTCAGTATATCCAGCTTCAAATGGTTTAACTCAACTCCTCAATGAGCCAACACGGGTGCCAGCTACAGAATGGCCATTCCGCCAACGCGCTCCCAGCACCCACCCAAACTCCCACTTCAGACCACTGTGTCGTGTCAGCTAAATCTGCTCTAACCAACAGGAACGTTAACGAGAAAACTCCCAAAAGAACAGTATAGTTCCATAGGAAAGCCAACTGGGAAGGTCTAAATGGTTTTTTTGGGAAGCTAAATTGGTCGTTTGGCGAAAGGCTAATAACCTTGCCCGGAAAAACAAATTATTATAGAAAATTTAACAAGCCTCAGGACTTACTAAATAAGGCCAAGACCGGATCCCGATTGTAGTGCCGATGATGATTTGGTCGTTATTTTTCCTTAATAACGATATTGACTCAATAGCCGACACATTGACAGACACGGCTCTACTTGGTATACAAACCTTTATTCCACACAGGAAAAGAGTGTGTCTCAAGAGAAATACGTGGTTCGATCCCGGGTGCAGAGAGGCCATTAAGGCTAAAGAGTTGAGCTTCCGGTTGAATAAATCAAACAATACTGAGGAACACCGGGAAAGATTCAAGAGTTAGAAATTACTACAATGCCCATATTCAATGCGCAAAGATCTTGCATGACCAGAGAATGATACAAAAGATACTACATTCTCCCATAGATAGTAGAAACTGCGCATTCTTGAAAAACATCCAAAGCTCGGTCTCTTCGTCCATTCCTTCACTTATAGTCAATGACAGACCAGTAACCAGTCACCAGTGCAAAGGGATGGCGAATCTACTTGTACATTTTTCAGGCAACTCACCACTGCATGATACCACATCAGATCTTCCTCAACTTTAGCATAAGCAGCACACCGTGATCGAGATTCAATTTCGAATTCTTGCCCGTGCATTCAAGGAGCTGAACGTGTTACAATATATGTGTAACCCGTTTCCACACACTCCTCATACACAAACAGAGAATAAAACACAGGTTGAGTTTATTTAACACTTTTTTATTGCTGTTTATACAACATACGAATTATTTCCAAAGAGCACGCTTCTTTATGCTTCGTATTTTTAAGTCAATTTCATTCACCACTGTTTATACAAACTGACTTTACATCTATTTGGGAAGCGGCCAATAGAATAAGACAAATGGAAGAGTTTCCGCAGTGGTTTACTGAGTGAAGAACAACATCTCTTCAAGAGAAATGGGGGAATGCCATCCCGACCAGCGGAATTGTTTACGTTTGTTACGTACCAAGACCATCCACCCGAATATTCATACCGGGCCAAGTCCCATTCCATTTAGGATCACATAAGGTGAAACCACTTCGGATTGATTAATGTTAATAATGGCGAAGCGAAGAGAAGACCTAACGTTGGTCAAACTATCAGTGCAATGGAACACGAATTTGAAGTAGTGCAATCCTTTAACTACCTTGGGTCAATAGTATCAGCTGATAACAATACGGCAGAAGAAATACGCGAACGCCTGATCAAATCCAACAAAGCCTACTATGGTCTATCAAGGCTCTTTAAATCCCGAAATTTATCCAGAACATCCAAACTACTACTGTACAAGACCATGGTCCTACCAGTACTCATGTATAGATCCGAGACCTGGGTGCTCAATAAAAGGAACTCTGAACTCTTAGCCGTACCATGAGTTGTACGCGATCTTTGTAAGAAAATTCAAGCTCGGTAGACTCTGGTAGGCGGGACACCTAGCTCGAATGAGCGAAGAAGAGCCTGTCCGGAAAGTCCTTTGTGGCAGGATGTATGGAAGGAGACAGCGCGGGAGACCTTGTCTGCGATGGAGGGATGGTGTAGACCAGGACGCCCAGAGCCTGGGAATGCCAAACTGGATGACGTCGGCTCGAAATCGGGACCGGTGGAGAGATTTGTTAAATAAGGCCAATATCGGACCCCGGTTGTAGTGCCGATGATGATGATGATGATGATGATGATGATGATGATGATGATGATGATGATGATGATGATGATGATGATGATGATGATGATGATGATGATGATGATGATGATGATGATGATGATGATGATGATGATGATGATGATGATGATGATGATGATGATGATGATGATGATGATGATGATGATGATGATGATGATGATGATGATGATGATGATGATGATGATGATGATGATGATGATGATGATGATGATGATGATGATGATGATGATGATGATGATGATGATGATGATGATGATGATGATGATGATGATGATGATGATGATGATGATGATGATGATGATGATGATGATGATGATGATGATGATGATGATGATGATGATGATGATGATGATGATGATGATGATGATGATGATGATGATGATGATGATGATGATGATGATGATGATGATGATGATGATGATGATGATGATGATGATGATGATGATGATGATGATGATGATGATGATGATGATGATGATGATGATGATGATGATGATGATGATGATGATGATGATGATGATGATGATGATGATGATGATGATGATGATGATGATGATGATGATGATGATGAAGTAATATGCTTGATCTTCCAGGCGACAGTCTACTAGAAAATGACCTCCTCTCGAAGTACTGCAGCGTCAAAGTCCCAACCCACAAATGGTATTCTCATCCACCGCCAGCAAAGTGGTAGGCAAATCAAGATCTCATTCGAAAAGCAGGTCGAGTCAAGATCCGAGGTAGCATATAAGCAAAGGAGAATAAAGGTCATTAATTGCGTCTCGAAGGAAAACCCCCAACAACACACGTAGCAGCAAACCCATAAAATCAAAACGGACACAAGAGCCGTGGAGATCAAATTTACCAAAAAGGCGTAGATTCCTGTACGGCTCCAAAAAGTAATACGGATGCCAGTAGAACTAAAAAAAAACGATCAATCTTAAGCAAGAAATTGTAAAAGGCTTCATGGCTAACACTTTAATAGCAAGAAGTCCCACAGTAGCAATAAACGTATTAAATACTGGGTCTAAACCTATAAAAGCGGCTCCATTGGAAAATTACGAGATAATATCAATAAATCTTCTGTTATTTAAAGAATCAAACTATACTCTCCCAACCGTAAGATGGAGAAGAAAAAAAGAATGGAAGATCGTGCATCATGTAAAGCATTCATCCTTAGAATAAGAACCTCCCGAAAAGAAAATTCCAAACTAAGCAACAACCTTAGTTCAGAAGAACGGCATCGCATCTTATACATATGCAAAGAGTATACCGACATATTCCATTAAAAAGAGGACGTCACACAAACAGAAAGAATTTATAAGGAAAAGAGAAATTATCGCTAAATGATATAAACACCTACTATCATGTCTTCTGTGTCTCGCTGAACACTTCTGTAAAACTCATAAACAAAACGATTCTCTCCCAGTCACTAATTTCCACGACACCGTGAATGAATTCATCTCAGGCACACTGGAGCCATCCTTCCCACCATTCATTACTGAATTCAACGAAACCAATAAAGCGTCACATCCCATGGGAACCGACACATTCCCAAGCTTTACAGAATTATCTGAATTGATTACTTCGCGTAACAATAAAAAATCTACAGGCTTAGATAGAATCCCTAACCTTCTATTTAAAAGACTTCACCCGGAGAACTTACTCCCCATTCTCGTTCTCCTCAACCACATAATAAATGCTTCACATTTCCCAAAATGTTGGAAAACAGCTGTGATAGTCCCTATTAGTAAATCCGGTTCTTCCAACAACCCGGCTAACTTCCGTCCCATATCACAGCTAAATTCGCTTAGTAAGGTTTTAGAATGTAAGATATACAAAAATCTTCTCTCATTTGCTAGAGACAACTCCCTTATCCCGAATTCGCAATTTAGCTTTCGTCCACAACACTCAACTTGTCATGCTCTGCTAAAACTGACACATGATGTGACAATGAATCTCCAAAACCAATCCCCAACAGTATGCGTCTCTCTCGACATAGCAAAAGCATTCGATTGCGTTTGGATTGCAGGACTGCTATACAAGCTACATTCAATGTTCAGATTAAACACCCACACGATAAAACTTCTCGCTTCCTACCTTTCTGATAGAAAGTTCATCATCATCATCATCGGCACTACAACCGGGAACCGGTATTGGCCTTATTTAGCAAGTCCTGAGGCTTGTTAAATTTTCCATACTGGTTTATTTTTTCTGGGCAAGGTCATTAGTCTTGCGCCAGAGGCTCCCCGACGGGGAATCGAACCCCGGTCTCCCGGGTGACAGGCGGGTATACTAACCACTATACTATCGAGGAGCCCGATAGAAAGTTCATGGTGAAAATAAATTCAACTCTTTCGACACCATACAGTATAACCGCGGGTGTTCCTCAAGGTTCCATTCTCGGACCATTATTATACCTCCTTTATACTTCAGACACCCCGCAGCCACTGTCACCTAATACAGTAATGCTGAATTATGCCGATGACACTTTAATTTATTCAAGCAACAAGTTTGTCAAGGAGGCAAGAAACTGTATTAACAGCTATTTCCCGAATCTCTCAGCATACTTTATTAAGTGGAAAATCCGACTCAACCCATTGTACTAACACCATACGCTGCCATAACAAAATCAGAATCAAGTTAAATAACAATATAATTAAACCCTCCAAAACCTTAAAGTACCTGAGAATAACCTTCACCAACAATCTGTCCTTCTCCGCCCACACTAAAAACTCGGTTCGCAAAGCCGCAATTCAACTTAATCTCTGCAGAAAAGTGATGTACAAGTAAATGGTCTCTTTCCCAAAGCTAAATCACTTATCTACAAACAGATAATCAGACACACTCTCACATATGCATGCCGGATATGGTACCATATCACACCCGCCCAAATGGAGAAGCTACGCATCTTCGAAAGGAAATGCTTCAGACTTATCACTGGCCTCAACCGACATCCCAACTCCCACAAATATTACAACAGTAGTTCGCTCTACTATATCGCTAATATTGAACGTATAGATCGACGCTTCCTCGAGCTGTCCATCAAATTTATCGAAAATCTTCCCAATAATCCCAACCCGATAATAAATGCGCTCACATCGACTCCGTCAGATAACCGAACTGCCTACCCGAACTGTCTCCACATCAGAACGTTCTTCACCTCTGGCAGGTTGGTTAATAACTCGAATGAGATTGTATACCACAATACAGAGCTTTCACCTCACCAATTTAAATATTGTAATATTCAACCCTTCTCCAATATTTTGCGTTTCAACGAACAAACGGAAAGCAGTTCCCCAACCCACATCCCTGACTGACAATATCCTCCTAACCCATAACCTACCTATTGATCACTATGCTTCCCCCTTCCACACCACACTAACTTATTTCAATAATAATTAGGTAACTAGACTAAGTTAAGATAAGTTAAGTTAAGTTAAGTAAATTAGCTTAGGTTAAGTAAATAACTATATCCTGGTTTTCTGACCTTTTCAAGGAAGCTCTACCCACTAAAATCTTAATCCATAACCAATATATAACTTTTATCATATTGTTTGAAAAATGTACTAGTAAGTATATGTAAACAATTATAGCTAAAGTATCATAAGTTATCTGTATTGCTTATTGTAAAAATTATTGATGGTCAATAAATACAGAAATGTAAAAAAAAAATGTCTTCTGAAAATATTATTAGTCTTTGAACGGCTTGAAAAAAGGTTAATTATCAGCAAAAAAAATTGTAAAGAGGTAAAACGTGGTTACGTCCCGTCGAAAATCAATTCGCTAAATTATCAAGTGGCCCTTGTAAACATCAACAGCTGATTCAAAAATGCCTGACAATGCCAAACCGTGATTAAAATCGGTCCCAATCCAACACGGGAGAGCCCATCTTAACCGAGATGAATCAATTCGTTCGGCCAGAACCATTATAAATTTATCAAAAGTATGGTAAACACAACTCGTAATTTCGCCCGAATGAATAGCAATAGCGTAATATTCCTAACCGCACCATGCAAATCAGTTGCTCACAAACCCCACCGATTACTGATTTCGTAAATACCTTACCTCCTTCAATAAAGTCAAGTACCACGCTAGAGATTTCGTCCAGTTGTTTGTTATTTAAATTCGCATCAAATGCGCACTCAATGAGTCATGTGATTTTTGCTCAGGAACTTAAGGGGCAACTTCAGAATGCAGTTTACATGTAACCACAGTCCTTAGAATTGTTTGACACCTTTGATCTCACAATTTGTTGAAGTTCTCGATTAATTTGTTTTTACTTTTATTACAATTTCAAGGGCAAATCACCAGCATTAAAACACTAGTAAACAACATTGCGACAGAGATGTCTTGGGACGTTAACGACACTAAACACCTATGCACACTCAACTCCACAACGCCGTTTATAATCTCATCAATGGCCAAATATTCAGCACTGTCTAGAAGCTCTATCAACCAGACCAGAGCACTATTGAAAACGAAGCTTTGCATTAGTTTTAGGCCAGTACAGATCTTCCACAACCAATCCATCAAGCTTGAACTTTAGCTTTCAACGACCTTCTATCGGCAGAAGCAAAAAACAAAACGAGCAATAAGTAACGATAGAGAAACACGGGGCTATTTTTTATTTTATCCGAGTGACCACTAATACAGGGCCGCCTATGAGACGACTTTAAATCGCACACAAAAACATATCACGTTCGACCTGAACTTAATGTTCGTGTAATAAAATGATAGAAGAGTGACTGACTCTGATTTCAATGAAACTAATACCGGTTACAACGGGGCCACTGCGTTTTTAATGCAAAGGTATGTAGACACCCGCTAATCATGACGAAAGTAAAATTACTATTTTGGCTCCGATAAAATAAGAAAAACAGGTTTAGCTTGCAGTCAAGTAGACGTCAGACTACTCTGACCCTCCTGGGAACAATGGCTCCAGCACGTATTCCCACAACCGTTGAAATTTACTGAGATCAACCGAAAACCGTCTAATGGCTAGCGAGAAAAGGATACAATTCTAAAATGAAAGGATAAACCACCATACTTATTTTTCTGCCAAAGAGATTGCTTTTCAATTGTAATTTTTCGGAGATTTGAAGTATAAAAAATGGAGGAAAACAAAAACTCCAATAAGATTACTTGCCTTGCGCCGAAATCTTGCCGGTTGTTCGCTTGTAACTCCCTAACTGCATGTACATTTCTGTAAGGGCGATTTTCGTACCTCTTTTATGCAATTCGAGACTCGCAGGCACACTTTTCGTTGAGATATTTCATTTCACTTTCTATGGCTGAAATTATTGCCTGAAAGTTGCGTCCTACTTGCATGTGTTGACGATTCCGTAATCTAGACGTTGGCAGCCGTTCTTCATTAGGCGAAAACGATCATCGAAATGGTGCACACTTCACATCTGTTTCCTGTCCACAAGCAGATGAGCATTATTGAATATGTTACATTGAATATTTTCCATTTACCACTTTCACTGAATTGCGTTTCATTTAATTAAAAATACACCGATAATACATAAGTATTGTAAATACCTCCTGGTCTCTATTATTAATCCAACCAACCAACAAAAATTGCGGCTCCAGTCTGGCTTTCGCCAAATATAAATTTTCCTGGAAACACGTTCGTCTGAAGCGATTCGCACAACTAATATGGAAATTCAACGAAAATCTATAAAATTCCTTCTCAAGGCCTACTTACAAAGTTTTTTTTAAATTATATTTTTCTCACAGGAGAACGGTGATTCAAAAGTGTTTGATTCCTTCTCAAGGCCTACTTACAAAGTTTTTTTTAAATTATATTTTTCTCACAGGAGAACGGTGATTCAAAAGTGTTTGATTCCTTCTCAAGGCCTACTTACAATTTTTTTGTTTAAATTATATTTTGCTAACACGAGTGGTGATTCAGAAGTGTTTGATTCCTTCTCAATGCCTACTTACAAAGATTTTTTTTTAAATTATATTTCTCTCAGGAAAGTGGTGATTCAAAAGTGTTTGATTTCTTGTCAAGGCTTGCTTACTAAGTTTTTTTTTAATTATATTTTTCTCACAGGAGAGAGGTGATTCAAAAGTGTTGGATTCCTTGTCAAGGCTTGCTTACTAAGTTTTTTTTTAATTATATTTTTCTCAGAAGAGTGGTGATTCAAAAGTGTTTTTTCTCCTCAAGAGAGAAGTATAACTAAAAGTATAATCAAGCTGGGGAATTATTTGTGCGTTAGGCAATCTCGGAAAGTCGTTGGGTTTGTTTAAATCTGCAATTAATGTAAATAAAACGATGTCGGATTTGGGTCGACGTATTAGATATATATATATATAAATTTTTTTTCCTTTTTTTTACAACATACTTCTCTCGGGAGATGCGAACCTATAGCGCCGAGATGCCACCAAATAACGGTTGCAGTTCTTCTTGAACAGTTCCGGGTTGTAACGCTCTGAACACAGTCACGCGGGGAGGGAATTCCGCAACTTTCCCACTTTGTAACCGAAGGAGTTCTGATGCAGAAATGTTCGCGCCATCGGGAGATGAACCGCAAATTAGTGCGAGCCGTCGGACTGTCTTGTCGAGCGCATATAAATCGAATTGCGCGGAGCAATATAACGAATCTCCGGAGAACAGTACCCGTGATAATATCTGTAAAAAGGACCGAGGTGAACTACGCGCCTTCGATGTGATAGCGCCATGTCCCTGATCAGGCGAACCACTCGTCTCTGTATGCTCTTAAGTAGGTCGAGTGTATGTTTAAGAGCAGAGCACCAAACATGAGAACAATATTCGAGCGTGGGTCTAATTTGGAGTTTTACAGGAGAAAAAAAAAACGGTGGAAAAACAACAAGGCTCCCGGAGTCGACTGGATACCGGCAGAGCTTATGAAGCATGGAGGAGTGGCAACCGCTCAAAAGATCTATAGCGTTTGAAATAATAGTGAAGAAGATCGTGTGATTCGAACTGACACTTTGACAGCTCGAAAAAAATTGTACCTAAGCGTTACACACCAGGCTACTGACCGTGATTAGAATATGATTTCCAAACTCGACTATATTCCACTGGTGTGAATTATTTTAATTTATCGCTTGGTATACGGTTCTGATGTATTTTTCTTATTCGATTTTTTTCGTTCGGTGTTCTTCACTACTTTTGCTTGTGAATTGTGTGTGTATCTGTTAGAATCGCTACACCACTCCCGCCGCAGTAACTTCGTTACGATCAGATTCGTATGCGGACGACGGACGAACGAGAGAAACGAGGAAACATCGGAGGCTGTGCTCTATGCGGAAGTCGTGACCGTGTATGAAGTTCTGCTTTACTACAGGGAGTGTGTGTGTGCTGCGTCGTGTACAGATCACGTCGTAGTCACCAATTATATAGCGTTAAGCAAGGATAGTGAAGAAGGTGAATTGAATACACGATGAAACGGTTGAAAAGCGAAGCAGTGAAGCATCAGACTACTGATCCACCAGCTCATCAAAACAATATGGGATAAGGAAATCACTCCAGAAGAATGGAAAACCTCAATAGTCGCCCCCATTTTCAAAAAAGGCGACCGATCTGACTGCGAAATCTACAGGGGAATATCATTGCTCCCAACCACATACAAAATACTAACAAATGTCGTACTGGCGAGAATCACCCCGTACGCAGAAGAAATACTGGGAGACTACCCATCCGGATTCCGTAGGAACCGGTCAACAAGCGACCAAATGTTCACAATAAGGCAACTGCTGGAAAGGAAGTGGGAATACGGAGAGACGGTTCACCAACTGTTCGTTAACTTCAAAAAAGCCTACGACTCAGTCGCAAGACAAAGACTCTACCACAGTGTGGTTGAGCTGGGAATCCCGAAAAAATATGCCGCCCTCGCTCAAATTTGCATGAACGACAACAAAGGGCGAGTTAGAATAGAAAACCACCTCTCAGAACCATTTGAAATCCGGGACGGACTAAAACAGGGGGGTGGCCTCTCAAAGTGTCTTTAACCATGTGCTCGAGAATATTATCAGAAAGGTACAAGACGACAACCTGACCGGATAATCCCTGAATGGGGTCACACAAGTGCTCGCATATGCGGATGACATAGCCGTTCTGGGCGATAATCTAAAAACTGTAAGTAAAAACTGTGAAACCATCAAGCAAGCAGGTGGACCTCAGGGAACACATATAAACCTCAGAGGGAAGATATTTGAAAAAGTTAAAGAATTTAAATATCTGGGAACGATACTGATGGCCAGTAACGAAATGTCGAAGGAAATTAACAAAAGATTGCATTCCGGCAACGCTAGTTGGCACACAGTCAGTAAAGTGCTGTCACGTAACATAAAGCTCCGTGTCTGTAGTTCCATAATCATGCCGATTGGTCTATACGGGTGCGAAACATGGGCTCTCACGAAACGGGGAGAAAACAAATTCCGCGTATTCGAGAATAAAGTTCTAAGGGGTAGCTTTGGCGGTAAATTTGACGAGGAGGCAGGACAATGGAGGAAACTCCACAACCACGAATTGGAAGAGCTATACCGCAAACTTACAATAGTGAGAGTAATCAGGTCGAGAAGACTAAGATGCGCCGGGCGTGTATCAAGAATGGGCAACGACAGGTAGGTAGAATTCATGACGGGAGACAAACGGGAATGAGATTGGAAAGAGAGTGAGAGTAATCAGGTCGCGAAGATTAAGATGGGCCGGACATGTGGCGCAAATGGGCAACGATAGGACCGTGCGTAGAATTCTTGACGGCAGACCAACGGGAAAGAGACCGTCAGGAAGACCGCGACGGAGATGGGAGGACAATGTAAGGTTTGACCTTGAGGAGATCGGATCAGATGGTTAAGCGTGGAAAGAGAGTGCACAGGACAGGGAACAATGGCGGAGTCGAGTCGGTGAGGTCATGAACTTTCGGGTTCCTACAGACCAATAAATAGTAGTAGTAATAGGGTAATATAAGATTTCAGTTAAGTTTTATATATGCAAGCATTTAATAAATAGAAATAAGTTAAATTTTAAGTAAAAACAAAAACAAAATTGGCACAAAGTTTTTCTTTGTCATACAAATAATAATAACTAAAGCCACAAACAAAGTTCTGTCGCCGAAAGGCAAACTGCACAAAAGTCATATAATGTTTAGCTTAGAGCGTCTGCGTAGGACCAGTAAGTTATAATATAATATAATTAAGCTAGAATTTACGCATTTTTTTTTCTAGCCCATAATTTAGAATCTAAGAAAAAAATAAGAAATAAAAAAATGTTGCAAAAATGAAATGAAAAAACCACAGACCCCTGAAGCGCGTACGCAGAGGTTCTAGAGGGGATTAAACGCCAACAACGAATAGAAAAAAATTTTGAACTAACTCGGCTAGTTCAGCGCGGGGAGGATGTTAACCAACCATGTTTTGGTACACACAATTCATGCTAGGATCCTTTTTAATTTGTAACATGTGCTGTAGACACCAATGCCACGTGAGCCAACCAGGTACTCATGGCATTGTCTTCGTGCAGCATTATAAACATCTGCACATCCTTAAATGGTAAGCTCGGGTCACTCGTGCCTTTTCGAAAGGTGGGGAAGCTATTGACTTATTTACTTCTATTGTTTAAATAAATTAAAGAATCATTAATATGGCGATTGGTTCTGATACAAGGATAGTTAATGAAGCAACGTACATTTTTTCAGTTTGTTTTTAGCACTTTTAGGTACTTTTTAAAGCGTCGGACGGCCATACCATTAAGGGTGCCAAAAACGACCATACCTTGGAAATTGATACCATCCTAGAAGAATCAATGGAAAGGCTCACTGATTAATAGACATAACAGAGATTCCAAATAAAACGCCCACGAGAAACGGGTGAAAGGATAAGAGGATTTCATGCACTGCACTAAACACACGTGTACCGCACGGAGGTCCGTGTATTACTTCAGATTCCACAGAAACTTGGCATCACAAACCGAAGGAAAGTGCAACTGGGTATCGTGTCATAACTACGACGGATTGCACTACCGAAATCCAAAAGGAAGGATTTCGTGACAGTTAGCTGCTGTTTTGTCGGCAGTGCGAAAATATGTAAACTGCGTCCAGCCTCAGAACAATGACTACGGAAAGTTGTACTATCGAAATTATATGGATGATGCAGGAAGCTTAAATATGAAATATGAAAGTAGTAAAAGGTGGCTACATGATTATGTAGATGATTTATATAGACCACCGTGAATATGTAACAATGAAGGTATGAGGTGTACAGCAATACTAACTCGAAGCCCACCGTGGGTGGCTAACATGGAGCCAGAGAGAAAGATGTCTAATGTGTTAACATTTAGGGAAGAGCGATTCTACAAGTCAGAACTTACTTGTATTATTTTTCTTTAATTCTCCAATGTATCAAAACACACATACAACCGTGATGCACTGGCTGAAACCCTAAAAACAAAACTGTAAATTCGCACTAGGCGACCTGTCAGATCACTAGTATTTACCAAAGTTCAGAGTACGGAGTTTACAATCTATTGAATTTGTACTTCGACCACAAGGAGTTGAAGTGTGATTTAAAAAACCAATACCGCTACCACTTTAACTCACACTCGATACAGTAAATTGAATAATTTAATCAACGAACTCACGGCATAAAGTGTCTCCTCGACAAAGAGAGTTACTTATTAGTCGACTGCTCGGTTACTGTTCCACGAATGAGTTCAACACGCTAAGTTAAGCAATTTGTTAATAACAATTGGATATCTCCCTAACATCGATAAGATACGCAGAAGGCTACTTTGCATACTGAGAACTTTGCTTTACTCAGAGGAACGACTAGCTTAAGGTAGAGAAATTTAACGACCACCCAACTATGTTTTGATTACAAGAAACTAACACACCACTATAGGTTGATCTTAGTTGAGGTTTGTTGTATAATCCAGACTAGACTTGGTGCACATTCCTCAAATAAGTTAAGCAACTTACGTGCGAAACTACTTCATTAGACCCATTGCTCTCCAGGTAGCCACATCTATTGCACTGTACTGCAATGAATTTAAGGGAACTCACCTGTATGTCGGAACAGCGATAATAGCTTCTCATGCACTTGGAAAAGGGTCCATTATAGCTGCTTCATTTTATTTTTGTTTACTTTACGATTATTAATTTTACTCTCTTTCGAAGAATAAACAAAAAACAAGTTTCGTGAGAACATCAATTGACTATAGAGGTTATGACGGAACACTCGTATACCACACAAGCAACTAAAAGAAACGCGCCAAACTTAAAGCCGTCTCCTTACTTCGAAGAAAGTCGGTCGCCTATTCCACACACGGGAAGCATGTAACTGAAATTACATTTTTAACTTTAGATTTTTTGCTTTTTGGTTTTGTAATTCATTGAAAACTCTATATACAACACATTAGTGGCTTGAGGCAGGTTGTGGCAACAACAATTTGTTTACATTGGTAACGACATCCCCAAAGGAGAATTTGCGGAAACTCATTTCGCGCGCATGACACTCCCCCTCTCCAAAACTTTGGAATGACGTTTAAATAATGGAGCCGCAAGCAACATTTTATAACAGATTTGTCAATTGAGTTCTATTTGAATACTATTTGAATTCCTTTACCGGATGATGCAACGCAAATCATACAGAGCGTTAGATGAATATTATTTTTCATTAATTAAAATCATTCTTCTGGAATAGGTACTGATATCTCTTTCTTCTTTTAATTATCGAGCATTTCCAAACAACGTGTATAACAGATGAGAGTCGGTGTGTGAATTCACTAAACAGAACAGTGCGTAGAACATTTTCATAAGCAGCACTTTTAAGTATAACTCTACTTTACTCCTTTCTTTATTTTTCATATTATTTATATTTTATTATTATTATTTTATGCTCCTTTTCATATTCATATTTTATTTTATTATTATTATTATTTTATGCTCCTATTCACATTCATATTTTATATTATTATTATTATTATATGCCCTTAAAATTATTTATATTGTAACGCATATGACAATCAGTACTAGAATATTCGAGAAAGTCCGAAACAAAGTACTAGAATATTCTATAAAGTACTGGAAAACTGGAGACTATGAACAATAGAACATTCAACATTCATTCATTCAACATTCATTCATTCAATAGAATATTCAAGGCTATCAAGGCTAGAACGGACGGAAACGAAACACCGAATCAGAATGTGAGGAAACGGTATAAATACGTCGCACACAGATCATGGAGAAAAGTAAAAAGAAGAAGCAAGCAGTAAAAGACGCGATAAGTACGGAAGCGATAAGTCAAGAAATCGTTGTGTTCGGTAAAAGTAACGGTTGCTATTAACGGGTCAGAAGTGGGATTAATTATTGTTTAAGTGAATAAATAAGTCTGAGAAAGTGTGTTGTGACGATGTCAGATCCACATTTGGAGGATCTTCGCGTTCCTGAGTTGAAGAAGGAACTTCAGGACCGGAATCTGGATAGCAGAGGACAGAAGCAAATTTTTCGACAGCGTCTGCAAGCAGCAATGGAGGAAGAGGGTATTGATGTCGACACATATGTTTTTACGATTGGGCCAGACTGTCCGGATGGAGAAGAAACACCGAGTCAAGATGGTGCCAATGTAACGGAGAAGAGTTCGCCACAGTTGGACATTTCGAAGGTGCTCAGGATGATGATGATAAAATTGGACGCGAAAGCTACAGATATTAATACAAAACTGGACGCGCAAGCTACAGATATTAACTCAAAATTGGACGCGCAAGTTGCAGATGTTAATGCAAAGTTGGATGCCCAAAATTCAAAATTCGACGCAAAAGCTGCAGATCTGAATGCAAAATTGGATGCCCAAACGCAGTGGATGAAATGTAATTTTCAACACTTTAAGGAAGAAATTCGAAACGAAGTAGAAAAGCTGGATCTAAAAGTCACCAATGAAATAACGCGAATCGAAAAGAGACTTGAGTGTGTTGAGAGAAATAAGACCGCCTAGCAATCAACATGACTACAAAGATACAAGGATGCAACCGCCAACCTTCGATGGAACAGGACCCTTCTCCGTATTTATACGCCAGTTTGACGCCGCGGCCAATTATAATAAGTGGTCGGATGAGCAAAAGTCAACATCACTAATCTTGTCACTCCGCGGGGCGGCTGCAGAATTGCTACAAACCATACCCGCAGAGAAGCAAACAGATTTCCAAGCGGTAAGAGACGGCCTTAAAGCTAGGTATGGAGACAACCACATGCAGCAGGTCTACCGCATGCAACTGCGGAGCAGAACGCAGAAACCTGGAGAAAATCTTACAGTTGCAGGCAGACATTGAGCGATTGGCAAACTTGTCTTATTCAAATATGACTAAGGAATTTCTGAACGAGGTAGCAATGGATGCATTTATAAATGCACTCCAAGATCGGGACTTGCAACAAGCCATTCGTTTCGCAGGAAAGAAGACGACTAATGAAATACTGGCGTTCGCATTGGCATATGAATCTGCTAAACTGGCTACCAAGAGTGCATATAGAGTCCGAGAAATGTCCGTCCAGGAATGTTCCTGCCAAAGAATCGGGCATGTACAACGGAGAATCCCGAGACGTGATATGAAGTGTTGGACATGCGGCGAAGTCGGCCACACCTCTGTTGACTGTAGGAAACGTCGACGAATGAATGAAACATCAAGGGAGATTTGTTATTCATTTGCTAATCACAAGAGAAGCCTTCAGCATGATTCAGACTTGGACAGCACCACGACCGAATGTAAATCCTTGTATCAACAGATAATTGCTCTTAAGACCAGCCGAGAAAAGGTCATTGAGGAGAACAATCGTTTATCAACTAATCTAGCAGAGAGGCAAGCTGAAATTTTGACCCTAAAGCGTCGCCTTCAGGATTCGGAAGTAGAGGCGTACGACCTCCAAAAAGTACAAGTAGAAGTACTAGATGGGTGGACGAGTGATGCTATACGCGCAGCGCAACTTCAGGATGAATATATGTCGCTAATCCTGGAACACAAAGAAAAGAACGAGCGGCCAACTTGGGACAATATTTCCGACAAGAGTGAAACATTTAAAGCATATTGGGCACAATGGAATTCCTTGCTGGTGGAAGATGGAATTCTAAAGCGTAAATGGGAAGCCACGGACGGAAAATCCCATCGAATGCAGATTCTAGTCCCACCATTAAAAGTGAAGGATGTACTAACAGAAATACGCGACTGGGCCTCCGGTGGACATCTGGGAGTTAATAAGACACTTTCAAAATTACGATCTCGATTCTACTGGTTTCACATGAGAGATGACGTCGAGTCTTGGTGTAGGAAGTGCGCAACTTGCACTGCGACCAAAGGACCAAGAGCAAAACCAAGGCGCGCTATGAAGCACTACAACGTAGGTGCCCCTTTCGAGCGAATTGCGATTGATATCTCAGGACCATACCCAAAAGCCAACGGCAACAACAAATATGTTGGTCATCATGGATTACTTCAGCAAGTGGTGAATCACAGATAATTCAAGGCGTCTGTGTGGCACTGGGCGTAAAGAATATAGATCAGCTAATCATGATACGACAGGCCATTCTCCAGCAAGAATTATATTTGGACGAGAGATACGATTACCAGCCGATCTGCGATTCGGGATACCTCCAGACGCCATAGATAAGACCGAAGACTACGTAGCCGAATGGAGAAATCGCCTCGATGAGATTCATCATTTGGTTCGAAAGCAAATCAAGGTATTCAGTCACAAGATGAAAACAAGGTACGACGTTCGAGCCAACGCATCCGGATTTAATGCAGGCGATAACGTGTGGCTTTATAACCCTCATCGGCAAAAAGGAAGGTCTCTGAAGTTGCAGCAACATTGGGAAGGACCGTATAAGATTCTCACAAGAATTAAAGACGTTGTCTATACGATTCAGCGAAGACCGAACGCCAAGGTGAAAGTGGTGACCGACTGGCGACTTTTGTTAACCCAGGAGACCAGTGAATTTAGTTCGGGACGAACTAATCTAGGCGGAGGGTAGTGTGACGCATATGACAATCAGTACTAGAATATTCTAGAAAGTCCAAAACAAAGTACTAGAATATTCTAGAAAGTACTGGAAAACTGTAGACTATCATCATCATTATCATCATCGGCACTACAACCTGGAACCGGTCTTGGCCTTATTTAGCAAGTCCTGAGGCTTGTTAAATTTTCCATAATGATTTGTTTTTTCCGGGCAAGGTCATTAGTCTTGCGCCAGAGGCTCCCCGACGGGGAATCGAACCCCGGTCTCCCGCGTGACAGGCGGGTATACTAACCAGTATACTATTGAGGAGCAAACTGTAGACTATAACAGTAGAAAATTCGAGGCTATGGAACGGGCGGAAACGAAACGCTGAATCAGAATGAGGAAAAACGGTATAAATAGATCAAGAAGACAAGTAAGACGTAAGAAGTAAGCAGTCAAAGACGCGATAAGTAAGCGATAAGTCAAGAAATCGTTAAGTGTACGGTAAAAGTAACGGTTGTCAAAATCAATTTAGCGGCTCTTATTTATTAAAAATAATTAATCCAGCGAACCCTAAGCTCGCTACATTATTTTTACAGGATGGCGCAAAATTAATCATCCAATTTTGTTTTTCTGTTACTAAATAAATTTTGAGTGATGGAAATCTTTTTTTTGGACACTTACAATTTTTTCTAGTTCTCAAATGTCATATATGATGTCTAGTTCCCAAATGTTTCCATATGATGTCTAGTTCCCGTCCTACGACGCCATTTGAAAAAATTATGTCGTCTTCCGATAGGGTGATTAATTTTGCACCACCCTGTATTTCCCTCTTTCTCTTAGATTTTTAACTTACTTGCTAGACAAAAAATGATTAAATTCTAGCTTAATTATATTAAGTCTTAACTTACTGATTCCTAGCGGACACTCTAAGCTAAACCTAAGGTGATTAATGCCATTGATTGTTGCTTTTCGACCTTATTGCTTTTCTACCTATAATTATCTTTATTAGTTATTAATTGAAAAAAAAAATTAGAATAAAAGTGTCGCGGATTCGCAATTATATTTATTGAAGAATTCTAGTACGTTCGCATTTGCCAGCCGTCATCCACCAACTGACAACGCTTCGATGACAGAGAGAGAACGATACTTATGCGTCTAACATTGACCCAGGAGTCAGAAAACTAGGGGTATTCGAGAAATTCCTAGGGAACTAAGTATACATTGGTGTATGGCTATACGGTTGCGAGTGGAAAGCTACCTGTTGTAGCTTCTCCATATCCAATGTTTTCAGTATCAGATCGACTAACGTGCCATCCCCTAGGGTTAGTAAGCATTGACAGACGGGGGGATTATTGACACCACCTTTTGGTGAGTTTTTGGCAAAGTCCTCAAGTTGTGCCTTCACAGCTGAGGCTGTCTGTGCCATATTTGTGATCAGCAGGCTCCTTGCATAGCATCAGCATCCGCTTTATCCTTGCGGTAAAAACGATGAGAGCCTACAAGGGGTGTTGCCTGATGGTTATTAACTTATTTACCAACTCTTGGTACGTCTCCCTGGGCATGTACATTTGGTTGAGGAGTCTCTCAGGTTCCTCGAAACTGGTTAGTGGGGTTGAGGCTATTAGTAGATATGCCTCACCTCGTAGTCGCGTCGGAAATACCTTCATAAACGCTGGATGCTGCTCTGCAGGTACGCATTTGATTACCTTCCTGGAAGATCCTAAGAAAGTTTGTAGCTCAAGGCCTACCAGGGGGCCTTGCCCACCTGAAAATATCGGCGCAAGCTGGGAGGTGAGCTTAACGATTTGACCGAAATCAAGAGACATGATATTGGTTTTGTAAGTTCGATAGACAGACAGTGGGGCGGTTAGGTGCTAATATATTGATTGGGGTGCTGGTAGCAAACAAGTTAGTAGTAATAGTAACAAGGGGGGTTTATTAATATGTTTGCTATGCCGAAGGCGTTTGCTGCGTTATCTTTATTATTACGAAATTTAGTTGGGAGTGGAAAGGCTTCCCAAAGATTAGTGGACGCACAATATGGATAAAATATTATTAGCTAGCAAGAGAGTGAGTAACTTATGACTAATTTAATTAGGAATGTAAATTATATTGATTAACAAAAGGGTTACTTATCTTATAAAAATAAATTCCGCTGTTGTTGCTTCACCTTGACTGCTGTTTGTTTTTGCTTCTGCTGTTACGTTACTTGATTTTGACAGATCAGCTTCACGCCCTACAATTGAAAGTTTTACCCTGGTCTTTGTCACAGCTCAATATTTGCCTCCGGCGTCCTTTTTTTTGGAATTCGCTAGGTCTTACGGTCTTGAGCTTTTTTGGGTATTTTACACTGGTGTTGTAGCCCAGGTACGCGTTTATTTCTTGTTGTGGTTTTTATTTTTATTTGTTTATTACACTGTTCCTGGTGTTTCAGCGTCCGGGTACGCTTTTGTTATTGCTTGTTTTTTTTGTGTTGTTGAGTTAATTTGTTATTTAATTTGTAGGTTTGTTGATTTTTGTGTTATTGTTGTTAGGATCAATTCTAGGTTTACGATTCGTATTTCCGAAGCCTTGTCCAGTACGTTCGAGTAATGTTATTGTAGAGATCAAGACTTTTAAAGCGCTTAGGCTTCCTTGACCCCACTGGGTTATTGTGGGTTATTGGAGGATCAAGGTTTTTCGAACACTTATAAATTTTTACACTTAGGCTTCCCTGATCCTACCGGCCGCGCCAATGTAATACCATAAAAAAGGTATCAACATAGATTATCTGTAGTGCTCCAAGTGTTACGGACCTCGCGTCCAATGTCCTCACCTAACACCCACCAATTTCCCCAAATTTCCCCTCTCTACCTGTAAAGGAAATAAATATCGTCAAGTAACTGATTTGCATAATCTACTTTATGCAAATTCTACTTGGCAGAAAATATAATAAAAAAAGGCGTTGGCGCCAAATAAAAAATAAAACGTCAACGGTATGAAATAGATTCATTCGATAGCAGAGAGAAGGCTAGAGAGGATCATAAATAAAATAATAATCAATCAAGATCAAAAAAACAACGAAGGCTATTTTCGTTACACGTTCAATATTCATAATTATCAATAATGATGTAAGATCAAGGGATAAAGAAACTAACCAGCTGAACAGGGAGAGTCAAGAACTCAACGCCCCCCTGCAACGTGCATACCTGTGACCAGCAACAACGATCGCTCCTCGGTCCGTACAAGTAAGTCACTGCCATTCTCTACCCTTACTATATTGTTACAAATTGTTAAAATATAATACAACATAAGAAGCTCTACCATTTTCCTCCCACATTTCCCTTTCCCAGACATTCATAATGGTTACAAACCGAATTCCCATCCAATATCATAGATTCATATCCTCAAATCTACGCTAAATTCAATATCAAGCAAATTGAACCAAAACGTTCAATTGTCGAACATTGAATTCAATTCAAAAAATCCGAACATCACAATGTATATTTTCACATGCATTGTATGTACAATCAAGCACGTGTCGAAACAAACCGATGTCCATTTGGCCGCCGACACACAATTCCGGCAAACTAAATATCACAATGTATACACATTGTAGCCAGATGTTTTATGACATGCACAAATAGACCCAAATTCCCATCCATATTCTCATCCATTTCCCATGGATTTAAAGTCCATTTAAAGTGCAATATAATCTCTCGTTTGCACTACCGGACACGTTAATGGATTACAAATAACCTCAAAAAGGATCGATTATAAGGGGAGACGTGTCCGAGACTTCAAGGAAGAAGAAAAGTAGATTAGAAAGTAGTTAGTATGTAGCGCGAGTGGTGTAAAGACTCCAAAATAAAGTGAATTAAACTTCTAAAAAGAATCAGTCTGTTTTTTTCCACGGCTACGGCTGTGAGAGTTCCTTGGTGACTGCGTTAGTTTCGGGCACTGCGAATTGATAGTTTAATAGTTTAAATGTTCGGTTCCTAGTATTTTTCAAGCAAAGTTGTGGTACGCTGTGTGAAATAACATTGTAGGACCAGGACTCAACATACATCCATTCAGGATCCATCGTTCACTTTTCTTCCTCGTTGATCGAGAAGCCCGGATGCGAACCGTACTACATATCTATTTGGCACTGGCTACATGCATGTAAGGTTATCTACTTAAACCTTACCTGACTGGTTGAGGGCGGTCCGCCCTTTCCTGTTCCGGGTCCCGCTGGAGAGCCCAAACAAATGAGAGTAGAAGTATGTTAATGTTTTGACGTCTTTATTCACTGAATAACTTATTATACTAAATAACTTATTATTTTAGTTATAGTAACAGGCCCGGTGTTCCAATGCAAAGGCTGCAACCTGTTACTCTTAGTTTATGACTGCTCAGAATCCCTTTTATATTCCCAAACACAAACCTGATTTTACATTCCTTCCCACGGTCGCATCGTTCACCTTGAGACAGTTACCCGATGCCAGCCCAGTCGCAGGCCATGCCAACGACGATGAGAACTGCAACGTTGCAATATTGTCGCTATTCTCCCTGAGATGGCAGCCTTACACCTACTCTGGGTGTAGCTTTACCCCAAGGCTATGGGAAAACTTCGGGCAACGGATCCAGGCGTCAACCGATTCACGGTGATGTAAATAGAAGGCATGCGCTAGGATGGAGGGTGGGAATTGCAGAATTGCAATTTTAGTTATGGGAATGGAAAATTTAATAATATGCTATTGCATGATGGGAATTTGCGTTTAGCAAAAGGTAGGCGGTAGATAGAGTTTCATGGCTACACTGAAAGAACTCTGTCGGTTGTAACAGGAAATTAATTTTGATGCTACACCGAAAGAATTGTTTCGGTTGAAAGTTATTAAAACTTTAAGTTATGATATCTTTTCGTTAAAAGTTATTAAAACGTTAATGTATGATATATTTTAGTTGAAAGTTCAATGTATGGCCGTTAATGTCATATATGCATACAACATTTTTTTTTATTTACTCGACGGTCATTCATTCTCTGTTCAGTCCTTCTGATGGAAGATTCGATTATCGACTGTACCTCATCATATCGGACGCTACTTCCTCCTTTATCTCATCCTCTGGACGCTGCTCTATCGGTTCTGCCTCACCATTTGGAGGCTAGCCCACTATCCTCTGAACGCTGCTCTATCGGTTTTGCCTCATCATCTTGGACGCTACCTAGTCGTTTACCGGTGGATGCAACCTCATCATCAGGATCGCATTTCCGAACAAAACGACATTGCGATTGTTTTTTCTTATGCACCTAGTTAAACTTACTTCACTAACTTACCCTAATTTTTTTCAAAAACCAGAATCTTCTTCACCAGATGTTGAACTGCATTGAACCACACTAGGCATACTAAGTGACTATTGGCCTGATGAGGGCCATGTAGAGTATGACTTTATCTCTGTTGTCAAGTTGTCTACTGTGAGATTTCCTTCTTGATATAGCAAAAGTTCTCTTTACTTGCCCAAAGCAGCCTCTAAGTGTTTGTTAAAATATAGGAACTGGTCCAGCCAAGTATTTGCAGATATTGTTGCTGTCTATTGTATGTTGGTGAGACACCATCATAACGAGTTTTCACCAATTTCTTCTTATATCCCAACTAGACCGATACAACGGTGTTCTAAACAGACAGTCTCACATTTCTAGACATCGATTTCGAGTTTCCAGTTGTCGCAGTAGCGTTGACCTTCATTGAAGTCTCACTGCAATTGGCTGTTAATGATCTCCATTTTCGGAACTGATCGGTAAATTATGAGATCATCTGCATACGCATTTTGTTCCTCAGTGACTCGAAGATACCCTGAATATGTTCCTTAGTTATTAATACCAGGTGTACCGGTGTGAAATGAGTGTCAAGATGCAAATGTATCGATAGGGAACGTTTAATGTGACCGAGCCCATATATTTTTTTTATTTGGTTGCTATGACATCTGTCAAACTTATTTATTATACATCAAGTCATTGTACATCGTTTTTTTAATCCTACTTGTACTAGAAAATGATGATTTGCGGAAAGCATTAATTTTTTGTTTTCATTTGAAGAAAAATGCTGCAGAGTCGCATCGAATGCTTGTCGAGGCTTATAGTGATCATGCTCTATCGGAAGCAACATGCAAAAGATGATTTAAGCGGTTCAGAGATAATGATTTTGATGCGCGAAATGAGGAACGTGGAAGACCACCAACAAAGTTTGAAGACGCCGAATTGCAAGCAATATTCCATCAAGATGACACTTTAAGTCAAAAACAAATGGCACAAATGTTCCAAAAGTGTGGAAACTGAGTGCCACATGAATTGAATGACAGGCAGATGGAAAAGCGAAACTCCACATGTGAAACGTTGCTTCTACGACACGAAAGGAAGTCAGTATTGCATCGAATTGTGACTGGTGATGAAAAATCTTGTAAACAATTGATACAACATTTCGACCGGTAGGTAGGGCTAGTGTTAAGTATGGACTGACTTATCTCAAAATTTTGCTTGCCAAGCAAACTTCGGTGACGAAAAATAATTTACTTCTCGAGCGTCAAGGGTTGCCGTCAAGATTTATGTGATTTATTTTACAATATGACCCCCACACGGCTATTTCGATATATCCCAACCGAAGGGGCTAATTAGAAATTCATCAGGTGAACAGAATACATCAATCCGCGTTTAATTGCCATGTCGCCTGGAACGAGCGGTGCCACTTAATACTAAAATTAAACATCCGATTAAAAATAACGGTCTCCTCGAATTCAACACATTTAACAAAGTGAAAAACCATTTTCTCGAGGCGATTCATTTTCCAGTAAATATAACAGAACATGTTGGTCATTGTGTAGACAAAAAACAATTTAGAGCGAGATAGTTGGATCGACACTATTTTTCGTAGCCACGTGCTTTTGTTACCACTCCTTAGTCTGCTTTGGCATCTCTCCATAATCAGGTGAGCTTGGACGTGTTAGATTAGATTTTTTTTTATATTTAACTACTAAAATAAGCTATTTGCTTCCGACTTAATTTACTACGGTTTAATATTACGAAGTACTTACCCCATGACTGTTATTATGGTTCTAGATATGTTTCCCACTATTTTATTGTGTACGATTAATTCCTTTTAACTATCTGTGGATAAACTACACTACCACTTGAATGGCTTCACTCGTTTTAGCCTTCTGACCAAGTCATTATTGTCCAGAAGCTAGAGAGCCTAGATGTTGATGTACTAATGAAGACGCCGTTTATGCCTTTCAGCATACTTTTTGATGACATTATCAATGTTGTCCACGTCCAGGTCTTTATGTAGATCATCATTACGTACGAGTATGTACCAAGGACAATACTTCGAAGTACTTCATTTTGGAATCGTTGTATAATCATGCTGAAGCTCTGATTAGCACAGCCCAGGAGTTATACACTATAAGTTCATATAGGTTTCAAGACTTGTTGATATAGTCGTATCTTGGTGTACGTTAACAAGGCAGAGTTTGACCAACAACAATGTTTCTGTACTTTAGCTTTAGATATCCTTGTTTCTGCTTCACATGTGCTTCCCATCAGCAGCAAGTCATTCCAAGGTATTTAGCTGTATTCGTGAACGAAATCACTTGATTGATGTACACATACTAGCTGGTACTCAAATACCTATATTTGTGAAATCGATGTGCACTGATTTGGCTTCGTTTAGCCTGATACGTCATTTATGTGTCCAATGTTGTACTTCGGCTTTGGTTGTTTGTAACAATTCTGTTGAAATTGTTTTCTCCTATGGCCCATATTGTATTATGTTAGTATGATCGAGTGTAGCAACAATGTTTTCGTTGAATTTGGTCACGCCGTAGAAGATATAGGACTGATTCCAATATACTTCGTTGTCGCACTTCCGCTTGCCTTTTCCTCAGGCCGGAATAGGCACTCTTCGTGTTTGATTCTAAAGTATCACTCCGATGTACAGAATTCCAGGATTGTACTTCGGGTTTGGTTGTTTGTATGTCCAATGTTGTACTTCGACTTTGGTTGTTTGTATGTCCAATGTTGTACTTCGACTTTGGTTGTTTGTATGTCCAATGTTGTACTTCGGCTTTGGTTGTTTGTAACAATTCTGTTGAAATTGTTTTCTCCTATGGGCCATATTGTATTATGTTAGTATGATCGAGTGTAGCAACAATGTTTTCGTTGAATTTGGTCACGTCGTACAAGATATAGGACTAATTTCAATATACTTCGTTGTCGCACTTCCGCTTGTATTTTCCTCAGGCCGGAATAGGCATTCTTCGTGTTTGATTCTAAAGTATCACGCCGATGTACAGAATTCCAGGATTGTACTTCGGGTTTGGTTGTTTGTATGTCCAATGTTGTACTTCGACTTTGGTTGTTTGTATGTCCACTGTTGTACTTCGACTTTGGTTGTTTGTAACAATTCTGTTGAAATTGTTTTCTCCTATGGCCCATATTGTATTATGTTAGTATGATCGAGTGTAGCAACAATGTTTTCGTTGAATTTGGTCACGCCGTAGAAGATATAGGACTGATTCCAATATACTTCGTTGTCGCACTTCCGCTTGCCTTTTCCTCAGGCCGGAATAGGCATACTTCGTGTTTGATTCTAAAGTATCACTCCGATGTACAGAATTCCAGGATTGTACTTCGGGTTTGGTTGTTTGTATGTCCAATGTTGTACTTCGACTTTGGTTGTTTGTATGTCCAATGTTGTATTTCGGCTTTGTTTGTTTGTAACAATTCTGTTGAAATTGTTTTCTCCTATGGCCCATATTGTATTATGTTAGTATGATCGAGTGTAGCAACAATGTTTTCGTTGAATTTGGTCACGTCGTAGAAGATATAGGACTAATTCCAATATATTTCGTTGTCGCACTTCCGCTTGTATTTTCCTCAGGCCGGAATAGACATTCTTGGTGTTTGATTCTAAAGTATCACTCCGATGTATAGAATTCCAGGATTGTACTTCGGCTTTGGTTGTTTGTATGTCCAATGTTGTACTTCGACTTTGGTTGTTTGTATGTCCACTGTTGTACTTCGACTTTGGTTGTTTGTAACAATTCTGTTGAAATTGTTTTCTCCTATGGCCCATATTGTATTATGTTAGTATGATCGAGTGTAGCAACAATGTTTTCGTTGAATTTGGTCACGCCGTAGAAGATATAGGACTGATTCCAATATACTTCGTTGTCGCACTTCCGCTTGCCTTTTCCTCAGGCCGGAATAGGCATACTTCGTGTTTGATTCTAAAGTATCACTCCGATGTACAGAATTCCAGGATTGTACTTCGGGTTTGGTTGTTTGTATGTCCAATGTTGTACTTCGACTTTGGTTGTTTGTATGTCCAATGTTGTATTTCGGCTTTGTTTGTTTGTAACAATTCTGTTGAAATTGTTTTCTCCTATGGCCCATATTGTATTATGTTAGTATGATCGAGTGTAGCAACAATGTTTTCGTTGAATTTGGTCACGTCGTAGAAGATATAGGACTAATTCCAATATATTTCGTTGTCGCACTTCCGCTTGTATTTTCCTCAGGCCGGAATAGGCATTCTTCGTGTTTGATTCTAAAGTATCACGCCGATGTACAGAATTCCAGGATTGTACTTCGGGTTTGGTTGTTTGTATGTCCAATGTTGTACTTCGACTTTGGTTGTTTGTATGTCCACTGTTGTACTTCGACTTTGGTTGTTTGTAACAATTCTGTTGAAATTGTTTTCTCCTATGGCCCATATTGTATTATGTTAGTATGATCGAGTGTAGCAACAATGTTTTCGTTGAATTTGGTCACGCCGTAGAAGATATAGGACTGATTCCAATATACTTCGTTGTCGCACTTCCGCTTGCCTTTTCCTCAGGCCGGAATAGGCATACTTCGTGTTTGATTCTAAAGTATCACTCCGATGTACAGAATTCCAGGATTGTACTTCGGGTTTGGTTGTTTGTATGTCCAATGTTGTACTTCGACTTTGGTTGTTTGTATGTCCAATGTTGTATTTCGGCTTTGTTTGTTTGTAACAATTCTGTTGAAATTGTTTTCTCCTATGGCCCATATTGTATTATGTTAGTATGATCGAGTGTAGCAACAATGTTTTCGTTGAATTTGGTCACGTCGTAGAAGATATAGGACTAATTCCAATATATTTCGTTGTCGCACTTCCGCTTGTATTTTCCTCAGGCCGGAATAGACATTCTTGGTGTTTGATTCTAAAGTATCACTCCGATGTATAGAATTCCAGGATTGTACTTCGGCTTTGGTTGTTTGTATGTCCAATGTTGTACTTCGACTTTGGTTGTTTGTATGTCCACTGTTGTACTTCGACTTTGGTTGTTTGTAACAATTCTGTTGAAATTGTTTTCTCCTATGGCCCATATTGTATTATGTTAGTATGATCGAGTGTAGCAACAATGTTTTCGTTGAATTTGGTCACGCCGTAGAAGATATAGGACTGATTCCAATATACTTCGTTGTCGCACTTCCGCTTGTCTTTTCGTCAGGCCGGAATAGACATTCTTCATGTGTGATTCTGAAGTATCACTCCGATGTATAGAATTCCAGGATTGTATTTCGGCTTTGGTTGTTTGTAACAATGCTGTTGAAATTGTTTTCTCCTATGGCCCATATTGTATTATATTAGTATGATCGAGTGTAGCAACAATGTTTTCGTTGAATTTAGTCACGTCGTAGAAGATATAGGACTAATTCCAATATACTCCGTTGTCGCACTTCCGCTTGTCTTTTCCTCAGGCCGGAATAGGCATTCTTCATGTGTGATTCTGAAGTATCACTCCGATGTATAGAATTCCAGGATTGTATTTCGGCTTTGGTTGTTTGTAACAATTCTGTTGAAATTGTTTTCTCCTATGGCCCATATTGTATTATATTAGTATGATCGAGTGTAGCAACAATGTTTTCGTTGAATTCGGTGACGTCGTACAAGATATAGGACTGATTCCAATATACTTCGTTGTCGCACTTCCGCTTGTCTTTTCCTCAGGCCGGAATAGGCATTCATCGTGTTTGATTCTGAAGTATCACTCCGATGTATAGAATTCCAGGATTGTACTTCGGATTTGGTTGTTTGGATGTCCAATGTTGTACTTCGACTTTGGTTGTTTGTATGTCCAATGTTGTATTTCGGCTTTGGTTGTTTGTAACAATTCTGTTGAAATTGTTTTCTCCTATGGCCCATATTGTATTATGTTAGTATGATCGAGTGTAGCAACAATGTTTTCGCTGAATTTGGTCACGTCGTAGAAGATATAGGACTAATTCCAATATATTTCGTTGTCGCACTTCCGCTTGTATTTTCCTCAGGCCGGAATAGACATTCTTCGTGTTTGATTCTAAAGTATCACTCCGATGTATAGAATTCCAGGATTGTACTTCGGCTATGGTTGTTTGTATGACCAATGTTGTATTTCGGCTTTGGTTGTTTGTAACAATTCTGTTGAAATTGTTTTCTCCTATGGCCCATATTGTATTATGTTAGTATGATCGAGTGTAGCAACAATGTTTTCGTTGAATTTGGTCACGTCGTACAAGATATAGGACTAATTTCAATATACTTCGTTGTCGCACTTCCGCTTGTCTTTTCCTTAGGCCGGAATAGGCATTCTTCGTGTTTGATTCTAAAGTATCACGCCGATGTACAGAATTCCAGGATTGTACTTCGGGTTTGGTTGTTTGTATGTCCAATGTTGTACTTCGACTTTGGTTGTTTGTATGTCCAATGCTGTATTTCGGCTTTGGTTGTTTGTAACAATTCTGTTGAAATTGTTTTCTCCTATGGCCCATATTGTATTATGTTAGTATGATCGAGTGTAGCAACAATGTTTTCGTTGAATTCGGTACCGTCGTAGAACATATGGGACTGATTCCAATATACTTCGTTGTCGCACTTCCGCTTGTCTTTTCTTCAGGCTGGAAATAGGCATTCTTCGTGTTTGATTCTGAAGTGTCACGCCGATGTATAGAATTCCAGGATTTTCGAATATTGGGCAGGGAGAAGCATTCTGAATACATGCCAGACTTTATTGAAAGCTTGAGCAACATCCAGGAATAGTGCTGAACACACTTGCTTTCCTTCTATCGCTTTTGCGATTGCATCGGTGATTCTGTGAACCTGATCGATCTTAGAATCGTAGCCAAATTGAGGACCCATGATAAGATGCTTTTTTTATATGATTGGTTTTATTTTCTTTGTGCATGTTTTTCGAATAATTTGGACATGACCGGACATTGGTCGATATGATATTGTTTCGTGGAACAGCTTTCCAGATTCAGGAATCATAATTACTTCAGCCACTTGTCACATTTGTGGTACAGAAATCGTAATTACTTAGCCATTTGTCACAGTTGTGGTGCAGGGATCGTAATTACTTTAGCGACTTGCCAGAGTTGTGGTGCAGGAATCGTAATTACGTCAGCCACTTGCTACAGTTGTGGTACAGATTGGTTAGTTTAATTACTGCTTTTCTCGGAAATTCTCTTATGATCTGGCCAGTGATGAGGTCAAAACTAAGAGCTTTTTTCGGATTAGCATTGGTTTTAGTATCCCTTTTAATTTCTGCTGAAGTGACGAATAGTATTTCCATTGTTTCTTGCTCGTATCATTCGAAAATAATTCGAGATCGCTTTCCAAATTGGGTTGGAATATTTTTTCAAGATGTTCTGTGAATCTTGTAGCTGTCTGTTCGTTGTGTGTAACCCTAGCGCAACTGTCCTCCATTGGAGGTGTTTGCATAATTGACATTTTCAATTTTTTTTTTTCTAGAAAACTAGAGTGAATATTTTGTACTGTAAGCAGTAAGCTGTTCAATACTTAAAACTAGAAAGGAGTTGCTTTAGAGGTGTTTGTGAATGGGTCGGTCGCTGTCACGTAGGTGAGTGACTGGAAACTCCCACAATCACTGTCGTGAGTTGTGCTCGATATCAACTACCACGATCATTAACGTGAGTCGTGACTGACCTCGATATGTACGACCACAAGGTCAGTTGTGGCTAACTTACACTCTTCCGATCATGGATGTGAATCGTGGTGGGAAGTTTTTAACTGCAAGATCACTAAAAGAGTTGTGGCTAACTTATACTACCACGATCGTTGAGGTGAGTCATGCTAACTTATCCTCGCACGATCAAGAATATGATTCCATATGGCACGACCAGGAAAGTGAGTCGTGGCCCAATGGGATCTAGTGTTATCGAAGAATAAACAGCGACACCTACTTGGGGTAATCGTTAGTAATCTTGTGATTCCTGGGGAAATAATTGAGAGGTCAAATCTGATGCGCTAGTGGGGGTTCCTTCTGCTAATCTCTGAACGTAATTGTAGGTAGATTCGCCTCCACTGTATCTCGCATTGGTCAATGATCATCATCATCATCATCGGCACTACAACCGGGAACCGGTCTTGGCCTTATTTACCAAGTCCTGAGGCTTGTTAAATTTTCCATAATGATTTGTTTTTTTCCGGGCAAGGTCATTAGTCTTGCACCAGAGGCTCCCCGACGGGGAAACGAACCCCGGTCTCCCGCGTTACAGGCGGGTATACTAACCACTATACTATCGAGGAGCTCAATCGAGTTGGTCAATGATATCCTTCACTTAATGGATGAGTTGATTTCTTGTGTAACGTAGTAACTCCTCCACCATCTTTGTCCCGCTGAGAAACCGCAATAAAACACAAGTATACATATATAAACTAGCGCAAGGGTAATAACCTTGCCCGGAAAAACAAATTATTGTGGAAAATTTAACAAGCCTCAGGACTTGGTAAATAAGGCCAAGACCGGTTCCCGGTTGTAGTGCCGATGATGATGATGATCATCATTGACCAACTGCGAGATACATATATAAAACAAGTATACCCAAACAAAACGAAACATACATTTATATTTTTCAAATTAAACACATTTAAAATATAAAACATAAATACCACCTCAATGGTTGAGTTGGTAAGAAGATTGTGTCTTGCGTTTGGTTGTGCAAACCTAGGTTCAACTGACGACTCTTGCTATTGTCTAGTTCGGCACAATTACTGGGTGGTAGGTAGGGCCCCAAAACCCAGCCGTCTGGTAAAATACCACCCCATTAAGCTATAGACTTCGTGAAATGGTTGGGAGAAATCCTTGAGCACCTTTCGGAGCTTGGCTGATCGGTCGAGAAAAAAAAAATAGCATCTCAGGGCGCTGATGATTCAGCGCTAAAGATTCACCTTTCCTGGGAGAATGAAGAATGGAGTAAATTTATATTTGAAGTTACTGTCAATGCTATATTGCACTTCCTGATGCTGTTGTATAAGATCCTGTAGTAGTCGACGATGTCGGAGGTGTTACATAGGATATTGGTGAAGATATGTTATTGAGTTTTTTTTACACTAACTCGCGCACAAACGGGGATTTTGTAGTACCCTTAAATGTCAGAGCACAGTGTGAACGGACGGTGAGGAAGTAGATAAGGAAAGGAAGTATCGATGCACATTGGACGTAAAAACAAAGGTCTGTGTTTCTTCGTCGCTGTGGACAATACAACGACGAGGAAACGAATGATAAGGAAACGCATGATCAGGCAAAGCATTCCACATTCATGTGAATGAATGACTATGTTTATATGCGCGGCTGAAGTTGACTTTCAACGTGAATGGATGCGCATTGTCAGATTGACGGGCATCATGGGAAAATGTCTGAAGGGGCAGAACACATTTAGCAAATTCATTCGAGCAACGACCGTGATATCTTACCTATATAAAAGAGGCAAGCATAATACTGTGACGCATATGACAATCAGTACTAGAATATTCTATAAAGTACTGGACAACTGGAGACTATCAACAATAGAACATTCAAGGCTATGGAACCGACGGAAACGAAACACCGAATCAGAATGTGAGGAAACGGTATAAATACGTCGCACACAAATCATGGAGATGAGTAAGAAGTAGAAAGTGAAGCAAGCGATGAGTGCGGAAGTAAGAAGTAATAAGTAAGAAAGTGAAGCAAGCGATAAGTAAGGAATATAAGTACGGAAGCGATAAGTCAAGAAATCGTTAAGTGTACGGTAAAAGTAACGGTTGTTATTAACGGACGAATAAAGTGTTATATTAATTCAAAATCGATTTACCGGCTCTTATATATTCAAAATAATTAATCCAGCGAACCCTAAGCTCGCTACAATACGTTCCGCCTATGTTCTAACGACATAATTTTTCGACTTACGGCTGGGTCCCCAGGAAGTTTCACTGCTCGTTTTTGCATCCTATCGAGCACGTGTAGTGCAGTTTTGGATGCGCCTGACCAAATATGGGAATTGAACTCAATCTTGGGACGAATGTACCCCTTGTAAATAGTGGACAAGTTGGATGGAGTGAAATATTTGTTTGCATCTCTTAAGGGGAGGTTTTCATCTAGAGAACTATTTTTTGCATCTCTTAAGAAGCCCCATACATTTGGGCGCACTTTTCGTAGCTTTAAATATGTTGTCGTTCCAACTAACAGTCGAATTAATTCAAGCGCCGAGGATTGATAGTTTCTTGGCTTCGTCGATGGAAGAGCCATTCATCGACAGTAAATTTACTTTGGGGTTCACCTTTGACAACAAGAGACAGCACTGAGGTTTTAAGGCATTGAACTCTACTCGGTTAGATAATCCCCATTGATATATCGTGTTGAGGTCGGAATTTAATGTATCAATCATAAGTTGCTGGTTGGTAGTGACGTTCGAAGAGTTTGGACGGGAGTGTTCGTATGAGTATGAGAAACTCAAAGTGCTATCATTAGCAAATGAGTGAATTGGGTTGTGAGTAATTGACAAGAGATCATTTATAAAGATGAGAAAGCGAGTGGGTGCAAGTACCGAACCCTGGAGAACACCTGCATTAATTTGATGGGAGACAGATTTGATACCATCAAGAACCACTTGGATTGAACTGCCAGAAAGATAGCCTCTTATCCATTGGATCAGGCAATTGTCCACTCCATATGAATGCAATTTTTACAAAAGGGCTGGATGCCAAACTCTGTCGAATGCCAACGCAACAAGAGCTTTCATCTGCATTAAGAGTTACCCGCCAAGCGATTTCGACGCGATTGCATGCGTTGTTAATGATTCAAAAGCAAGGAACTTCGGTACCTTATGATTTGAACCCAAGGAACGTTGAACGTCGTTTTCTCGCCTGTGAAGAATTACTGTCACGCGGGAGACCGGGGTTCGATTCCCCGTCGGGGAGCCTCTGGCGCAAGACTAATGACCTTGCCCGGAAAAACAAATTATTATGGAAAATTTAACAAGCCTCAGGACTTGCTAAATAAGGCCAAGACCGGTTCCCAGTTGTAGTGTCGATGATGATGATGAACAAATACTCCAGCGGCAAAAAAAGGAAGGATTTTCTTACTCGGATCCGTGACGAGTGATGAAAAATGGATTCATTACAGCAATCCAAAGAAAAGAAAGTCATGGCGACTGCCCGGTCATGTGCTCCAGCGGCAAAAAACGACGGATTTTCTTCCTCGAATGAAAAAAAATGGATTCATTACAGCAACCCAAAGAAAAGAAAGTCTTGGGGACTGCCCGGTCATACTTCTACGTCATCTGCTCGGTCGAATATTCACGCTGCGAAGTTGAATTGCTGGGTATTTGGTGGGATCAGGTCGGTGTTATTTATTATGAGCTGTTGAAACCGCACGACACTATCACTGGGGAACGGTATCGACTTCAATTGATGCGATTGAGCCCAGCACTGCGCGAAAAACGGCCACAATACGAGCAGAGGCATGAAAAACTGATTCTACAGCATGACAACACTCGGCTACACGTTGCCAAACCCGTTAAAACATACCTGGAAACTCTCAAATGGGAAGTGCTATCCCACCCGCCATATTCCCCAGATATTGCGCCGTCCGATTATTACTTGTTCCATTCGATGGAACGTGGTCTGGCGATCAGCAGTTCCACTCATATGAAAACACCAAAGAATGGCTTGATTCGTGGATATCCTCAAAAGATGGACACTTTACCGCTCTGCCAGAAAGCTGGGAAAAAGTTGCACCTAGGGCAATACTTCGAATGATTTCTTTCTAACCATTTTTTCACAATAAAGTTGCGTTTTCATAAAAAACCAGCGAGAACTTAGTTGCGCACCTAATACCACCGTTTTGACGGAAGTATTATACTAAGCCGGTGGTTGCACCAGACGAGTTACAATGATCTGGTCAGCTATTTTCTATCGTTCCTACATATAAGATCTATTTACTTCTAGCACCACTTACTGCTAAAGCCATCTATAGGAAAGAGGCCGCAGCAAACTTGTAGTCCTAATAATATAAGTTCCATCTTGCTCTTTTCCCACGTAGATGGTTGTAAAGCGTCTAAACATATTTTTGCCGATCCAAGGATCTTTTGATTACATACTCGTATGATTTGGTATTCTTGTTTCGGGTTCAATTTATGGAAATGCCCTTTCTACCGAGCAATAAATGGTGGCACTGTAGTCCAGGTGTCCCATCAAATGTTAGCAGATATCGAACATATTTACTCCTGATCGAGCTCTAGCTCGAAGATGTTAATTTTAAGTCTTGCCAGACATTACTCCATTAAACTCTCGGCTTAACCAGTCCTCTGTAGTGGTCGAAGAATTATTCCCTGGAAGTTTTCCTTTCTAATTTTAAATTTTTATTTTCTTTCGCGCTCCTGTTTTTTTCTGCATGCCCTACTAATTGTGGCTTAAATAGCTTTGTCTCGCTTTATTATATGCTTTCTTTCTTTTATTCGTTCCACTGTATCTTTGTTTTACCGTTGGTAATTGATATATTTATTCAATTTTTTTAGTAATTGACAAAGTTGACGACGGTAATGTCTATATATAGAAATAACCATGAGGAGGGCGAGGACCTTAAAGACGGCCTTTCATGTGAGGAGCTGTTTTATGGAAGTGAAGGACTCACTTATAAGTAAGAGCAGTGAATTTACACGAGTTCTGAATTATTGGCTAATCTACAATTTCAGTGACTTTCTCATCCTACCTGGATATATCGATTTCGCTGCCGAAGATGTCGACCTGAGCTCGCCGCTAACTAAAAAAATTGAATTGAAAGCGCCATTGGTGTCGTCGCCTATGGACACAGTCACTGAATCGGATATGGCTATCGCTATGGCTGTAAGTTGGTTTTACTTATTTATTTATTACAATTAAGTTTTTATTTAAGACATGACCAAATAGAAAATAAATCATCGGAGTCGATATATCATAGAAGTTCCTAATCAGTAGATAGTCGAAAATAAACAGTTCATCTCCAGTATGTGGTTGTTGATCTGATGAATTAATGTTCCGCTTCTCAACCAGTTCTCCGTTGGTTCGATTCCCCGACGCATATAGTTTATAAACAAGCAGTTTTTCCTCAATAGTCAAGGGGAGTCATCTCAGAGTTGAAATTGTTTACCGTACACTTTTTCTTCGTCGCGTCGCAACCGTGCTTCCTTTATATTAAAGGGAAGAGTTGGTTCGCGGAGAGTTACATAAACAAGATGGCATTATCCTTTTTAGTACTTTATATTTTTATTTACTTATTTAGTTAAAAGTTCCGCTGTACTTATGGAAGGCTGCGACCTTTTACTCTGATTGATTCACTTTGCCTATTCTCTTTGCAACCACTCCTTTTATACCCAAATTATTGGGGAAGAATCATAAATGATGCACTCAATTCTTCTCCACTCAGCATGACCTCAAGCGCAAGTCATTTACCCTACCGCAGTTTCACTCATTAGGTTTTGACCCATATTGAGTGCAATTGCCCGACACGAGTCATTCGCTTCGCTTAATTGATATTTTTAATTAATCGTTCCACTTAAAGTGCAGTGGCCTTGATTCAAGCATTCGTTTCGTCACTTCCAATTACCGGTGGCGATTCGTTATTATCCGTATGCCTTACTTTCGCAGGCATAAGCATTTTAATGGGAATTCGGAGTTCGGAACACCTGACGTACGGCAATTGTCATTATCCGTAGACGCCAGCAATATCCCATGCCAGGTGTGGTGCTTGCTTTGGGAAATGAATGACGATATGCGATACGATGCAAAAAATGTACACGTAATTGGATAGTGCAAAGCAGAAAATGACTGTGCGTCACAGGTGGGTAATTAAAGCGGAAACGAGCGCATCGTTTGCGATATGATTGTTATGTTAAATAGGGTTTATGTAGTGGGATACTAGTTCGATAACAACAAATAAAAATATTTACATGATTAGCTGTTGTTTCAGTTCTTAAATCTATGTTTAGATCCCTTGAGATTGATGTGTGATGTTAAAATAGTTGTAATTGTGCAGCATGTGGGGTGACTTAATTTTATTGTTTAAACACTTTGATGTTATTACCAGACAATACATCCGAGACAGTTTTTGGTAATTGAATAATTTTTATTTTTTTAGTTGTGTGGTGGCATCGGTATTCTCCACCATAATTGTACTCCAGAATATCAGGCAAACGAGGTACAGAAGGTGAAAAAATATAAGCACGGATTCATTCGAGATCCGTCGGTAATGTCACCGGAGAATACAGTGGGCGATGTCATTGAGGCTAGACGCAAAAATGGCTTCTCTGGATATCCGATAACGGCCGATGGTAAACTTGGAGGCCGATTATTAGGCATTGTTACTTCGCGTGATATTGATTTCCGCGAAGGGCAACCGCATCTTAAGCTAGGTGACATTATGACAACGGACTTGATAACCGCACCCAATGGTATCACTTTACAAACAGCTAACACCATCCTTGAGAAGAGCAAAAAGGGCAAACTGCCGATAATTAACGAAAATGGTGAATTGGTTGCTTTGATAGCTCGAACTGATTTAAAGAAATCTCGCAGTTATCCGAATGCCTCAAAGGACAGCAATAAGCAACTTTTGGTTGGAGCTGCCATCGGTACCAGACCCGAAGACAAAGATCGTCTTAAACTGCTTGTTACCAGTGGCGTCGACGTGATTGTCTTAGACTCATCACAAGGCAATTCCGTGTATCAAATAGAAATGACAAAATACATCAAGGAACAATATCCAGATCTGCAAGTGATTGGTGGAAACGGTAAGTAACTGTCCCATGACTTTCTGTTTTCAGTTAAATCAATCTAAAACTTTCACAGTTGTGACACGGGCACAGGCCAAGAATCTTATAGCAGCGGGAGTCGATGGTCTCCGTGTTGGCATGGGCAGTGGATCAATATGCATTACACAAGAGGTTATGGCGTGCGGATGTCCGCAGGCTACGGCCGTATACCAAGTAGCGACATACGCCAAACAATTTAATGTTCCAGTTATTGCTGACGGAGGCACCCAATCGGTTGGTCATATAATCAAAGCGCTGGCTTTGGGCGCTTCAGCTGTAATGATGGGATCGTTACTAGCTGGAACTTCTGAAGCACCTGGAGAATATTTCTTTTCCGATGGTGTTCGATTAAAGAAATATCGTGGCATGGGAAGTTTAGAGGCAATGGAAAGACGAGATGCCAAAGGAGCAGCACTATCACGATACTATCACACTGAAATGGACAAATTAAAAGTTGCCCAAGGAGTCAGTGGAAGTATTGTAGATAAAGGCTCTGTATTGCGATACATGCCATACTTGGAATGTGGCTTACAGCACAGTTGTCAGGATATTGGAGCTAAATCGGTCTGCGAATTACGGTACGTTCACAAATCCATGTCTGTTTCACTTTTACCGTTAAACAAACATTTCTTTAATTATTTAGGAAGATGATATACAATGGAGAACTACGTTTCATGAAACGTACTCATTCAGCTCAACTGGAAGGCAATGTGCATGGACTGTTCTCTTACGAGAAGAGACTTTTTTAGCACTTACAGCATCAAATGGCCAAAGAAGAAGTAGTATTAAAATTTAATTCATTAATAATTGTTATTGTTGACGTAATGCTTTGTCATTTTTTCTACTGGGTTAGTCCAGTTACAAACGATTGAGGAATGGTAAGAAGGAAATCCTACAAAACCGGTGGTTTTTGGGTGTTAATAACCAGCGTTCTTTTCAGTGTATTTAACGTTCATCGGATTGTTAATTTCAGACTTAAGTTATTGCTACCTGAAAATATCGCAACTAGGTTTTATTAAAGCCAACGAAACCCGATAAAGGCCTGTGGCTTCATCATGATTTCGTTCCCCACAAATCGACTCACGGGAAAAGAGATCCCGATGCACCTAATAGATCACAAACACCAAAAGTACCTTCGTATAAATCATTCCTCGCGTATTTTGACTCCCATCACCATACTTTTAACTGTTGCCCCGCGACAGCTTGCCGCCACTCCTCTAACCAGTCTGTATCGTTAGCAGGTTGTTTCGCTGCGCATCCACGAAATAAAACAGTCTCCCGCGCGCTTACACAAAAAAGTCAACGCGCTTAACGCTATTTCAATACCAACACCCGTAATCACAGTGCTATGCTAAGGAGTAGATCCGGCTTCCGCGACGAGACACCGTAACAAGCCCACCCGGATACCATCGAGATCATTAACGTGGAAAGAAAACCTCAGATGCGAAATATATCTCAATTCAGGCCTATAAATCCCGAATTTTAGTTCAGTCAGAACCCAAAATTTAGAACAGACCTTCGAGCTCGAGGGCATCACATATGAGCGGATGAAGTTCTTGTCAGCCTTTCTTATATCACGCTTGTGATGAAAATGGCACCATCGCGGCACTACACGGTTTTCAAGGACATCATCATGAGGACGTTCGGAGCCGCCCCAGAACCGCCTACAGCTATTGCGAAAATAACGTGCAGGGAATGAGGCCGCCAGAGCATACGAGCTACATCCGCTCTCTAGCGGGGACGCAAATACCGAAGAAAGCGCTCGCGTTCATTCCGTGCGAATCGCTGCCGGAATATACCTAGACGAACCTGGAAACGAACAAAGAGGACTGAGCTTGGACGACCTCGCAAAGCAGGCGGACGCTGTCATGGCAACCGATCGTTCACGGTGAGGACTTTACGCAGCCCAGATAGTAGCGATCGGCAGGAATTCAGGCCAACCATACCTAACCCAGCATCTACAAATTCAACAATACCCACCCCACCATATGTACATACAGCAGTCTTTAATCCCCCAAAATGTAACACCTCCCGGCATACCAACAGTCTCAGAAGCAGTGCACAAACACCTTCCCCACAAGCGAGGAACGCGGGAGAATGCGTTGGAAACGCGCGCAGCTACGGACTCAAATTAGTAGCTTCAGATTCAAGAATGCTTGAACTCTCGGACGGAGATCGACTAAACTACGGATGTCGGTCGCGAAGCAAGCGGATAGCGGGACTTTAGTCACAAATGCAAACGATAAAGCTAATATGTTCGCGAATTTATTTTCCGCGAATTCAAACCTCGATCCCGGTCTTTTGGAGCCACCTGAGATCGGGCCGGCACGGTCTTCTATGCGGGATGTGAGGTTTCGCCAGCGTACTATTCAAAGGATTCTACGTGAACTGGACTGTAGGAGGGCAACCGGCCCGGACGGAATACCAGCAATAGTCCTTAAGAACTACGCTCAGAATTGTCCCTGGTTCTTGGCAGACTCTTTCGCTTATCTTATGCAAGGAGGACATTTCCTACCTGCTGGAAAATCGCTCGAGTTCAGCCAATCCCAAAGACGGGAAAAAAGTGTCTCCCACAAAATTACCGTCTGATAGCATTACTGTCTATTTTATCTAAGGTAATGGAAAAAGTCATCAATACAGAGTTAGTTAAGTATTTGGAGTGCATCCGACTTGTGAATAATCCTCAATACGGATTCCATGGCGGGCGGTCCACGGGAAACCTTTTGACACTTATAACCGATACATAGACATCTGCGATTGAGCAACATGGTGAGTCAAGGGTGGTCGCATTAGATATCTCCAAGGCTTTTGACCGCGTCTGGCACGGGGCATGGCTGTGCAAACTTCGTTCACATGGACTTTCGACTGGACAAAGAGCTTCCTCGAAAATCGATCGATCCGGGTTGTTGTGGACGGCGAGTGTTCGGATCTGTATCCTATTAATTCGCGGGTGCCTCAGGGTTCTATTTTGGCTCCAATCTTGTTTTTGCTTCACATAAATGATTTGTTGGAGACAACGGATAACAAAGTGTTCAGTTTTGCGGATGATAGTACGCTTATTTGCCTCCTTTCGAGTGATCGGCCGATTGGTGCATCAACGTCGCATCAGCTGAGATGTAGATAGATTGACTCTCTGAATCAGGATTTGGATAAAGTCCTGCAGTGGACTCAACTTCAAGGCAGCGAAGACACAATATACAATATTCACAAACAAAAGTGGATCATCGGTTCCACAGCTGATGATGAATGGCCAGGCCCTCGAATCTGGCGAAAGCTTGAAATTGCTGGTCTGGGAATGTATCGTGGCATAAACACATGTCGAAGGTCGCTAGGTTCGCCTCTGGAAAACTGAGTTATCTTTTAAGACCCAAGAAATATTTTACTCAGGCCCAACTTCTTCTCCTCTATCAATCCCAAATTAGACCGGCGCTCGAAAATTGCTCTCATGTTTGGAGCTCGGCTCCTAAGCATACCCTCAACCTACTTGAGAGCATACAGAGACGAGCTATCCGCCTGATCGCGGACTCGGCGCTGACGTCGGGACTACAGTCGCTATCACATCGAAGGCGCGTAGCCGACCTCTGTCTGTTTTACAGATATTTTCACCGGTACTGTTCTTCGGAGATTCTTGGTATTGTTCCACGCAATCCGACTTATATGCGCTACACAAGACAATCCGACGGATCGCATCCGTTTGTGGTTCATCTCCCGACGGCGCGAACATCCCTGAATCAGAACTCGTTCCGTTACAGAGCGGGGAAGCTGTGGAACTCCCTTCCCGCGCGAGTATTCCCGGAGCGTTACAACCTGCAGCTGTTCGAGAGGAACTGCAACAGTTTTTTTGTGGCATCTCGGGGCGCCCACTCGGCGCTATAGGTTCGTCTCTCCTGAGAGAAGTGTAATAAATAAAATAAAAAAAAAATTCCCCAATGCCAACATATGGAGGGATGCTAATAATTTTGAATTTAGGTCTACGGCAAGCCATCCGATGGAGCTTTGTCGTCAATAGGAGCAGACCTTTCAAAATACTTCAGCTTGTTGATCAATTTGGCAAAAACTGATCCCTGCAACGTCTCTTTCGGGGCCGGTAGAAAATAAAGGCCGGAAAAGCGTCAACAATATTGTGCACAACAGCTAACGGTCCATTCACTGACTTGTTGAAAGAATTTATCGACATAACAATCCGTTTCAACAAGCCGCGACAAGCAAAAACGGTCATGTTTAACCGCGTCCACGACGATTCAGCCCGACTTTCGAGTATATGCTCGAACAAGGAATATGTCAGGTATCTGACAGTCCCTGAGCAAGTCTATAGCGTTGGCGCAAATAGTGAAGAACGTGTGATTCGAACCGACGCCGCTATGGCGGTTAGGATCACTAACAGAAAGAACCAATGCTCAACACATCAGACACTGCCGTGTGTTCGAATGCGATAGTTATTCTCAAGTACACTCAGCTGATGTGGAATTGTTATGTTATCGCTATGGTATACGGCTCTGATGCTTTTTCAGTGTCGTTTTTCACTATTTGGTTGTGAACTGTGTGTATATCTATTAGAATCGCCACAAGTCCTTTCCACCTCGTAAAAAAATCAATGGGGAATGGCGACCATTCGGCGATTACACGACACTGAAGGCTGTAACTACTGCGGATCGATACCCAATCGCGCACTTACGCGACTTCTACTAGTTGCAGAGGTGTACGGTCTTCTAGGCACTCGACCTGACGAGGATCTACGTCCAAATTCCGGTAGCGGGAAAGAACATACCCAAAACTGTACTCACAACATCTTTCGGATTATTCGAATTCAAGGTTTTGGCTTTCGGTCTCAGAAACGCGGCGCAGACGTTCCAAAGACATATCAATTCGGCGCTCTACGGACAAAATTTGCTAGGCATACATCATAGCATCCAAAGATTTGAAATGAACACCACTCTCATTTGAAGCAAGTATTCATACCCTTCCGAGATTATGGCCTAGTAACCAATGTCATCTCGGCGAAAAAAAAAAGTGCAATAATTATACTAGTGCATCGATGGGGAACGTGTCCGCCCGCTCCCGAACCGGGTGGAAGCATTTATGCAGTTTACTCGCCCCACCAACATGCGCGAACTCAAGTGTTGCTTGAGCATGCTTAACTTTTACCGCCCAATACTTCGAAAGGCTGCGCATTTCCAGGCATGTCTCAACGAATACCTGGTCGGGGCCAAAAAGAACGACAAGCGACAGATCGTTTGGTCCGTCAGCTTGCAACGCTTTGCGCACATCTAAAGAACAGCTGGCTAAGACTACCTTAGTGCGGCACGCTATAGAAGGGGCCCCATTGTCTATACAGTGCGAGGCTTCAGACATTGCAAAGGGGAATGTACTGTACACTGGTAAGTGGGAACGGTTAGATTTCTTATCGAAAAAAACGTACAGCGCAATAAAGTACTTCCGGGATATAATAGAAGGACGTCACCTCACAATCAAGACGGACCACATACCCCTGATTTTCGCATTCCGAAAGAAGTCGGGTAATCCATCTCCTCGACAGGAGCGACACCTAGATTCCATTGGAAAACTCTGCACCCAAATCGAATACGTCCCAGGTACAGAGAATATAATAGCAGACGTTCTCTCACGAGTCAACGCAATTCATTGACAACGGCGAAATGACAGGGCACAACAGGAAGACATAAACTACTTGGCAATAATCAAAATAAATATGTTGGCGTCGAACATCAAGGGGAGACGTCAGAAAACATTGAAGGAAAATTTTCAATTTCGAAAAAACTTCGCGAACGAAGCAACAAAATAATAGAAGCGCATCGGAAATATAAAGGATAATAGAAAACCGTGTAAAACCGATAACAGAGTGAAAAGTGAACAACTCGCCGCGACGGTACGTGAATAACCGATAACCGATAACCGAGTGAAAAAGTGAACAACCCGCCGCGACGGTACAAACACAAACCTACAAACTACAAACGACAAACCTACGGGACACTAGGAACACCACAGATAACAGGGGATTCAGGGGAACATCAACCCCTGCAACCTGCAGAGAGAATTTGTTGACCGAGAAGCGGTCCGACAACGACCTCACGTAAGTCCCCTTTTGTTAGTCTAATCTTAATCGTTAAAAATACATACATAAGAGTCCGTCCGTATATCCCGGAGAAATTCCGAAGAGGCATTTTCAAGATATACCATAACCCAGCCCTTCCAGGGGAACTGTAGCGGTACCGCCAAACCCTACGGTCTACTTACCTGAAAAACCCCCATAACTACTACCCAACTCCCTTTAGTTTGCTAATGCAACAGTATTACAGCTGCACGCATTTAAGAGATCAAATCTATGATCTTTAAGTCCCTGTAAAGAAAACTTACCTTTTCATGCATCCCTTCGCATACAATTTTCCGTAAGATTTCTGTTTGCTTATTTGGTATTCCAAACCAATTCGTTACCAGACAAATTCCTGAAAAGAAAAACCCTCGGTTCACATATCATGTAACCATTCCAGCCAGAGATAATTATCACGGCGTCGCTAATTCCTACCTTCATTCACGTATACGATAAATTTATTTATGTATACATTGGCTGGCGACGTTTTTCTCCCAGCAATAAAATTCCCTGACTCGCACAATGTGCAACCCAAAGCAAATACGCATTCCGCGTCCCTTGGCATCAATTGAAATCCATGCATAAACAATGCAAATAGGTATTCATACGTACCCTTACTAGCGATGCCATAAACACCATTTCCCAGCAACCTAGCTAAAAGCAATTAGCACATTTTCACATCGGAACATCATCTCTTTGTTTAGCCGCTCATGTTCCAACAAAGATTTCATTGGCATCCGACGATTTCGGTTTTATTTGCTTTACCGAAATCGTATCCTAGGAATGCGCTTTATGTCTTTCTTTGTTCTAGGCACACATACCATCATGACCACGATGAGCGAGTGAGCTCTGAACGAGCAAGATATCGTGGAGTCAAATTCCATCCTTCAACCCGAACGGGTCGTGTCTCCTATCGCTACCCTGGTGCGCACAGGGAAGCGATAATCAGCGGTTTTAACGTCTTATTTTTAATCGGTTGTGTTGCAGTGCGTGGTGCCTTTAAAGTAAATCGGGAGTTATGATAGTTTCATTAAAATTAAATAATAGAAAAACAATAAAAACAATCACCAACAACAATCGCTTGTGTTTTGCTCTCTTGTGCTGCAGTTTCTTTTCGGTGTTTGACGGAACAATTAGTGACAATTGGATGGAGGAGGAAGTGAACCGTGTGCCCGTGTTCGGCATAATACTTCCTCCCCACAGAACTGCGACCGTCGCAGCCATTCACCGGAGATTTGTGCGGCCACACATGATGAAAAACCTTATACAATGAGCCCTCAGCTGCAAGCAATGCCAACCCTGCAAAAAAAGTCGGCACAACGGTTTGGAGCCGGCGGAATACAATTCTACGACCGAGCAAGTTCACAGAATCACCGATGCAAACGAAACGTATTCAAAGAAAGGGAAGTGTGCTCGGCAGTACTAGGTGTATGCATACGGTTTTTCCGGTTTCTTTGGTAAAAAAAATACGTAATTTTCTAGGGAAACTCACTTTTTTACTCAAAATATTGGCCATCGGCTTTTACATATTTCGCCCATTTTTCAGGTAATTTATGAATAGCATGCCAAAAAAGCTGCTTGTCTTTCGCGACAAACCATCCGTCGAGCCATTTGCCAACTTCCTCGAAATCGCTGAAGTACTGCTCTCCAAGTGCGTGCCCCATTGATGCGAAGAGGTGCTAGTCAGATGGCGCCAAGTCTGGAGAGTACGGCAGGTGCAGAAGGATGTCCCATCCAAGCGATTTCAAGGTGTCTTTCACTAGTTTTGTTGTGTGAGACGGCGCGTTGTCGTGTAACAAAATCACGTTGCCATGTCTTCTGGCCCAATCCGATCGTCTTTCAATTAATGCGTGTTTAAATTAAGCATTTATTGACGATAGCGTTGTGTATTAACGGTTTCACCGGACTTCAACGCTCATAACACAAAATACCGCTCTGGTCCCACTAGACACAGAACATGGTCTTCTTTTCGAAGCGATTTGGCCTTGGTGTTGAAGGAATGGCTTCGCCAGGTGAAAGGCATGATTTTTTCCGCTTCGAGTTTTCAAAATTTTCATCACCCGTCACAATTCGATGCAAAAATGATTTCCTTTCGTGCCGTTGAAGCAGTATTTCACAAGTGACTGCGATTTTCTATTTGACGTTCATTCAAATCATGTGGGACCCATTTACCGAGTTTATTGATCTTCCCCATTGTTCGTAATCGTCTGCGGATTGTTTCTTGTAACAGATGTAATGCTTCTGGTAATTGCCGTTGAGTTTGAATTGGGTCATCATCCAATAACTCCGGCAATTGCTCGTCTTCACATTTTTGTGGTCTATCAGAGTGCTCACTGTCTTTCACATTGAAATCACCACTTTTAAATTATCGAAACCATGTCTTACGAGTTCTAATTGATGGAGCATATTCACCACATGTTTCTATCAGCAAACTATAAATTGCAACAGCCTTTTTCTTTTGATTAAATAAGAAAAGCAATGCGTGGCGCAAATGTTCTTCTTCAGGCATAAAACTCGACATTTTTTGTTTTACACAAACGCGCGCACAAAAGGGGATTTTGGAATACCCTTAAATATCAAGTGGAAGTGGGAGGAAGTGGATAAGGAAAGGAGGTATCGACGTACATTGGTCTTAAAAGCCGGAACATTACAACGACGAGGAAACACATGATCAGGTAGAGTATTCCCCATTCGTGTGGTTCGGCTAAACAATGACTCTCTGTGTTTGTTTGTGCGCCTGAAGTGAACTGATGCGCATTCACAGATTGACAGGTATCGCGGGAAAATGTCTGAGGAGGCGGAACACATCCAGCAAGTTCAGTTGAGCAACGACCGTGATAATACCTTAGAAGAGAGATAGACAAAATAAGTTGCGCCTATGTTCTAACGACGGAATTGATCGACTCACAGCTGGGTCCCCAATAAGTTTCACTGCTCGTTTTTGCATTCTATCGAGTACATGTAGGGCAGTTTTGGATGCGCCTGACCAAATATGGGAATTGAACTCCATTTTGGGACGAATATACGCCTTGTAACTGGGGCAAGGCTAATAACCTTGCCCGGAAAAAAATTATTATGGAACATTTAACAAGCCTCATACTTGTTGAATAAGGCCAAGACCGGATCCCGGTTGTAGCGCCGATGATGATGATGATACGCCTTGTAAATAATGGCCAGGTTGGATGGAGTGAAGTATTTTTTGCATCTCTTAAGGAACCCCATGCATTTGGCGCAACTTCGAAAATGTGGCCGCCCCAATTAAGAGTCGAATTAATTCGAGTGCCGAGGAATGATAGGGGCTTGGCTTCGTCGATGGAATTGCCATTCATCGACAGTATATTTACTTTGGGGTTCACCTTTGACGACAAGAGACAGCACTGAGTTTTTAAGGCATTGAACTCTACTCGGTTAGATAATCCCCATTGATACACCTTGTTGAGGTCGGAATTTAATGTATCAATCATCAGTTGCTGGTTGGTGGTGACATTCGAAGAGTTTGGACGGGAGTGTTCGTATGAGTATGAGAAACTCAACGTGCTATCATCAGCAAACGAGTGAATTGGGTTGTGAACAATTGACAAGAGATCATTTATAAAGATGAGGATTAGAGTGGGTGAGAGTACCGAACCCTGGAGAACACCTCCATTAATTTGATGGGAGACAGATTTGACACCATCAAGAACCACTTGGATTCAACGACCAGAAAGATAGTCTCTTATCCATTGGATCAGGGAATTGTCCACTCCATAAGAATGCAATTTTGATAAAAGGGCTGGATACCAAACTCTGTCGAAGGCTTTCGAGATATCTAGTGCAACAATCTTGCCTTCTCCGAAGTAGAGGATGGAATGGCTCCACTTTTTGGTAAGGTACGCCATCAAATCTCCTGTGGACCTGTTGCTACGAAAGCCATATAGGCGGTCATGGAGGAGGTCATTTGATTCCAGATATTTCGAAAGTTGACGGTTAATCAGTGATTCCATTACCTTCGAGAGAATAGAAATTAGTGCTATGGGTTGATAAGAAGAGAGGGGTGATTTGTTGCCCTTTTTGGGAATTGGCTGAATGGTTGCTGACTTCCATCTATTTGGGAAAAGGCCAGTAGAATACGACAAATGGAAGAGTTTCCGCAGTGGCTTAGAGAGTGAAGAGGAACATCTCTTCAAGAGAATTGGGGGAATGCCTGAGGGCCAGCGGATTTATGTGCGTTTAGCTCCTTGAGTGCCGGGCAACAGTACGCGTTCGGAAGCGAATCTGGCTCATGGTGTGCTGCTTATGCTCAAGTTGAGGCGAAACTGATGTGGTATCAGGCAGCTTTGAGTTGGCTGCTAAATGTGCAGCAAGTAGATTCGCTTTCTCTATTGCACTGGTGACTGGTCAGTCATCGAATATTAGCGAAGCAATGGATGAGGAGACCGAGTTTTGGATGTTCTTCACAAATGCCCAGAAATGTCTACTACCTGTGGGAGAGTGTAGTATGTTTTGTCTCACTCTCTGGTCATGCAAGAACTTTGCGCGTTGAATATATGCATTGCAGTCGTTTCTAGCTCTCTTAAATCTTTTCCGGTTTTCCTCAGTATTGTTTGATTTATACAACCGGAAGCTCAACTCATTAGCCTTAATGGCTTCTCTGCACCCGGAATCGAACCACTTATTTCTCTTGGGTTTGATACTCCTTACTCTGTGTGGAATAAAGGTTCGGATGCCAAACAGAATCGTGTCTGTCAATGTGTCCGCTATAGAGTCAACATCATTAATGAGGAAAAATAACGACCAATTTAACTTCCCGAAAAAGTCGAAAAGAGGCTTTGTCATAGAACCATACTGTTCTATTGGGAGTTTTCTCGTAAGCGTTGCTTTTGGTTAGAGGAAATTTAGCTGACACGACACAGTGGTCTGAAGTGCCCAAGGGCGAAGAAACTTCAATGATCGCTGGATAATAAAACAACGACGCTAGTTTTTGGCAGACTAAACTTGTGTGTGTTTGGAGTTAAATCTCGTGCATATAAAATGTCGTATGTGTCAAATTAAAACGCTGCGTACTTTTCGCTGGCGCTATCTCTTAGTTAAACCGGAAAATACGTATGCATACAGCTGGTATTCCTGGATATTGTCCAACCTTTCGATAAAATCTGACATGATATCCTCCACTCCATAAACACAGGATGCTTCTCTCTGCCCAATATTCCAAAATTTTGGATCCCTATACATCGGAACGATATTTCAGAATCAAATAAAAATATGCCTATTCCGGCCTGAGGAAAATCCAAGCGGGGGTGCCAGAACGAAGTGCATTGGAATTGTGGGGAGGAAGTGTATTGTGCCAGGCATAGGCACTCGGTTCACCTTCCTCCTCCATCATAACACGTAAGTTCCACCGCAGCAGACGTCCATCGAACGCGGAAGGATGAACGATAACATCCAGGAAACTGCAGTACAGGAGAATAAATAAATAAAACGTACTGTCTATTGGTGATCACCGTTTTTTATTATTTCAATAGCTTATTTCTTTTCACATTTTACACAGTTTTATTTGGACCGCGGTCACTAAAGAAATTATTCTTAATCGAGTATTTTTGCCAACGATTTTATCCGACTCAATTTTTACAACTCCCGTATATACGCGTCCTCGGTGATTGTTTGAAGATTCAAACAAAGAAATATTTCCGAGAGAAGTACTTGCAGCTGAATCGATAGTTGCAAGTCATTGCAAGGCAGATTAGATGGTTATACAATGACGGTTTGTATATACCATCTGTATCAATGGTACATGGTATCTATGGCGACGCAAGTGTCAAACTCTAGTGTGAAAATCTACACTAATTGGAAATTCGGTTTTTGGTCGCTTATGCAAAGACGAATTGATACATGTATGAGTGCCCTTGTAGGACAAATTCTTTGCAGGCATTCCCAGGTAATGCATTGGCAGCATTAATGTCCTTGTAGTAAGAAATGTTTATGCTGGGTGGAGATTTCGGTGCAGGTGTGGGAAAGTTGGAATTTGCCTGGCAACCGAAGGTCCCGAATAGGTTTTAGGACTCCTGAAAAGGTAGAAGAGAAATCTTACGGGGAATTGTATGCGAAGAGATGCATGAAAGGTAAGTTTTCTTTTACAGGGACTTTTAGATTATGAATTTGATAACCTAGATGCGTAAATCACTTAAGGTGCTAATGCGCTTGCATTAGCGAAACTTATAATTTGGGTCGAAGTTATGGGGGTTTTTCAGGTAAGCGACCCGTGGGGTTTGGCGAAACCTATATCTTCTACTAGTGACATGACCAAATTCAACGAAAATATTGTTGCTACATTGGCGATCATACTAATATAGGATGGGCCATAAATGTTTGCAAATGACAACACTTGATTTCTTAAAAACCGTTAGAGGGAGGTGTGCGCGAGTGGTGGGGAATTTAACGTCTCTTCATGCAATTTTAGTCACGATGGAGCTCTTTACAGGACAACAGCGTGGTTTTTGTGTGAAACAACAACAAAACAAAACAACGATTCCTCCGTTACTGTACGACGCCTATTTAGAATTGAATACGGATTACGCCGTGTAAGTGAGTGTCCAAGTGTTAATTTAATCAAAGCTTGGGTCAAGAAGTTCGAGCAAACGGAATCGACAATGAATATTAAACAAACGAGGTGGCCATGTTCAAGAAGAAGCGATGAGGCCATTCGGGAGGTTGAAATTTCTGTAAGGAACGATCCAAAATCAGCATGTGTCAGCGAGTTTTCTAAAGTTTGCGTACTCGATTGCTGGAGTGCCAACGACGAGACGGGGCACATCTCGACGATGTCATTTAAAAAAAAAATAATTTCAATAAACGTTTATTACGTTAAATAAATGATCAACAAAATAATATTTGTAGTTTTATTTCTATTCATGTTTCAAATGTGCAAAAATGTATGGCCCTTCCTTTATATTACAACATGGGCCATCGGACAAAACTATTTCAACAGAAATGATACAAAGAACCATACATAGCCGGAGTACAACATTGGACACATAAATGACGTATCAGGCTAAACGAAACCAAATCTCAGTGCATATCGATTTCACAAATAAAGGTATTTGAGCACCAGCCAGTATGTGTACATCAATCATCAAGTAATCTCGTATATAATACAGCGAAATATCTTGGAATGACTCTTGATGCCAAATTCAGATGGAAAACACATGTCAAGAAGAAACAAGGATAACTAAAGCTAAAGCTAGCCGAAAGCCTTAGTTGCTAGTGCTACTAGATTTAAGTTACTATGTAATTTACTTACATTGTAATAAATAATAAATAAAAAAAAAAAAATAAAGCTAAAGTACAGAAATATATACTCGTGGTTGGGCAGACAATCTGCCTTGTCAATGTACAACAAGATATCAACAAGTCTTGAAACATATATGGAACCCTGGGGCTGTACTAATCATAGCAAGAGAATGATTATACAACGATTCCGTAATAAAGTACTTCGAAGTATTGTCCTTGATACATACGTAATAACGATTTACATAAAGATCAGGACGTGGACAACGTCGATATTTTCATCAAGAAGTCGTATGCTCAAAGGCATGAACAGCGTTTTCGCCAGTTCATTAACATCGAGACTCTCCAGCTCCTGGTTAATAATGACTTGGTCAGAGGGCTAAAACGAGTAAGCCTTTCGAATTAGTGTAGTTTATCTACAGACAGTTAATAAGAGTTAATTGTACGCATTAAAGTGGTGGCAGAAATATCTAGAACCAAAATAACAGTCATAGAATAAATACTTTGTAATACGAGTAGTAAATTAAGTCAGAAGCGAATAGCTTATTAGTGTTTAGTTACTAGATTGCTATTTAATAAATTCACCATTAGGTGCGAAAATGCACCTTATTCGTCAGATAAGCCCTCGTCCGATAATTTCCTATTTCCAAACTTGAAAAAGTGGCTCGTTGGTAAACGACTTCCCAAAAATGAAGAAATGGAGTCTGCTGTTAATGGCTACTTTGAGAACCCCGGCGATTGTAACTATAAACAGGGTATCGAAGCTATTGAACATGGCTGGGAAAAAGAGTTAAGGGGACATTCCGGTTGCTTAGTCGATAGTTCTATACTTCAAAAATAATATGTTAAAATTTGGAAACGAAATCTTAGGCGGTTCCAAAGTTATAGGTCATTAAAGGGTCGGGTCTCCCGCGGATACAAATTCATATCATAGGTGGCAACTACCGTGTATTTATAAAGATGCAGACTATCCATTTATGGGCATTAATTTGCTTCGCTGTTGGCTTGGGCCAACTGCCACTTCTTTGAATATGTCGCAATCTTGTGCGACTGAACAACATGTTCATAAGTGGTAATGGATAGTCGCTCCTGTGTATGTTGTTTTTACATTCGGGCGTACTGCGGGTGACCTGCGATTGCCTGAGTTTTAGTTTCATATATATGAAACTAACTTGCCCGTTTTACGATGCTGGTGGTTTTTTCTTGTTTGGTGACTATGGAAGATGTTCCTACCGGTGACGTCGTGGGGTAGGTATTTTTGATGTTTCTTTGTTTCATTTTCATGAGAAGGAAAAAGTATTTAGTGTAAACGTGGTCTCAGAGCGTGCAGTGTTCGCGTTTAGGCGTCCGTTTCATACGTTTTTCAACAGTAAATTTTTCTAACATAATGTTTAAAAACGTTAAAAGTTCGCGTAAGTCAGGGGTGCGTTCAGGGAGTCGATATAAAAAACGAAAACGATTTATGGGAACTGTAAATGAACTGGAAACGGAGTATGCGACTACATCGGCACAAAAATTGGCTACATCGTCCGACTTCGCTCCAACGGTCACAGTGACGGCAGCATACGTGATGTTACTTTTTTTTTCACTTTTTTCTGAACTTTCAAACATTATAAAGTGTAAAAACTGTGACGGTTCGATAAACTTTTCAAAAAAAATCTGAGAAAGGCCTAGGATTCAAACTGATCGTCGAATGCAACTGTGGTGAGAGGGTCATCGAGTCCTGTCCACGAATCGTCAACAAAACTTACGAAATTAATCGTAGAATAGTATTCGTAATGCGCATCTTGGGTGTCGGGTTAAATGGATTACATTGTTTCACTTCACTGATGGATATTGGCGAATTTACGAAACACATCTACTACGCTGCTCTCGATAATGCACACACCGCTTGTATCGGCGTTTTTTCTTCCGTGATAAAAAAGACTAGCAAAGAAGAAAAAGAAAAAACTGATGAAAGTGAAGATAAATAATTTACTGCTTCTGGAGATGGTAGTTGGAGCAAAAGGGGTCGTACTGCTAATTATGGCGTTATGACATTGATCGGCAACAAAACAAACAAAGTTCTCGATCTTACTGTGAAATCGCGTTATTGCCAAGGCTACAACCTTATGAAAACAAAGAAAGGCACCCCTGAATATGATACTTGGTGGGATCAGCACGAACCAGTTTGCACATTGGATCACAATGGAAGTTCGGGTAAAATGGAGCTTGACGGAATGTTAGAGATGTTCGAGCGGGGTTTTGATCTGCACGGCCGCATTTACGAAAGGTACGTTGGAGACGGGGATGTAAAAATAATGAATGTGTTTCAGAAATCATTTCCAAATGTTTTAAAGGCCGAGTGTATCAATCACATGGGAAAGCGAATCGGTTCGCAATTACGCGGTGTCATAAAAAAAGCAACAACAAAAAAAAATAGACCATTTAGGAGGAGCTGGTCCTGGCAAACTTACGGGAAACCTGATAACAGTACTGACAACTTATTACGAACTTGCGATTAAACGCAATGCTCACTCTGCTGAAGAAATGGCGAACGAAATTTGAGCAACATACTACTACAAAATATCAACCGATGAAAATCCGCAACATTAAAACTGCCCAGAGGGCCCGGAGTCATGGTGCAAATGGAAACGCGCGGAAGCTGCGAATGAGCTGTCAAAGTTCCACCACGACAAACCTCCCTTGGATCCTAAAGTACGAACAGCTATTTACCCAGTTTACGTAAAACTGACAGATCCCGATTTGTTAAAAAATGCGAGGGAGGTTTCACGCAAAATAACAACGAAAGTTTCAATGCTACTATCTGGCAAATGGCGCCAAAACACACACAGTAATAAGAAAATCATTGAAGTTGCGGCTCTTACCGCAGCTTGTATGTTTAGCGAGGGGTTTTTACCCGTATTGCTAATAATGCAAGTCATGAGCATCAAAATTGGGTACGCTGCGAGAGCGTTTGCGAACGAAGGGACAGAGATCGGCTGCAAGACGCTGACCGCAGCCTAGTATACAACTCGCAGGAGGCACGAACAGCGAGGAAAAAGGCGAAAATGCAACTGGAGGACCAATTCGAAGTCGTGGAAGGAATTGTGTATGGTCCAGGAATAGATGTCTAGCTGTTAGTATAAAAAATCCCGATGATTTCATGAAAAAAATCACTCTTATCTTTTGTCTAATTTATCTCCAAACTTTGAATGCGTTTTTCTCGAAACGACTTTTTTGAGTGCGGTGTAAGCGATAATATGAAAACGGTGCATGCAATTCTTATGAAAGTTCGCACACATATTTTTAACAAGCACAAGCAAATTGTGAGTGAATTACTTTTTTATTTATTTATTTATTTTTCTAGTTATAACTAAAAAATAGAGCAAAAAAGGGCCGACAAATCAATTTTTTTTCAATAGTCCGCCATTTTGTTGTTTTTTATCAATTTTAAAATTTGTTTCACTCACATTGGGCTAAATGTATTTAAGTTCAATAAAATTTTTGCATTTTTCGTATTTTTTCACCGGGGACGAAAATAACCCTTACACGAGCAGAACGGATCGCTAACTTTGAACACCTGGAGGGGGGTTTCCGATTCCGGAGTGACTCGACAAAATTTACAAACGTAGTCGAAAGATGAATAAAATGTTTAAAAAAAAAATTGTTGATATATCTCTTTAAAAAAATCATAAAAATAACCTTTTTTTTGACCCGACAAACCGGAACGTCCCCTTAAAGGAGACTACGTAGAAATATCAACATATTTTTCCGATATATTTTGTATTTTTTTAGGCTGGGTAACTCTAGGCGACCGAGCGTAGTATTTGTTGTAAAATGGAAATGAGTTAAAGTGACCAAGAATATCGACGGCCTTACCGACAATGATCTCCGGCACTTTTTCGTGGAAAATTGGCAAATGCAACTTACAACAAGAATTCGATATCAGATAATTGTACGTCACATTTATACAGATATACCGGTACATATACATCACTTCAAAATATCAAGCGATCCATAAACTACGATAAAACATAGCTAAATGTGATATCTTATTGTTCAATTGAAATAGTTGATTATATATAATATCATACTAATTTAGGCATCAGAAATATAATACACCAACCTTTTTGTCCAGGATGGGGACATCATTAACACTACGATTTGGAGATCTGTAAACAAATATTGAGCGGAAAAAAAGGATTTTAATATAATGATAATTGTCTATAAAAGCAAACAGATATATAATTCGCAGAAATAGAGTTGCAGCATTTATTTGAAAATATGTTTTGTGCAATAGATGATAGAAATTGATTGGTTGCTTACCAATGAACTGGCGATAACAGCAATAGCTACCTATTGCAAAACAGAACAAACAAAACAACAAATAAGGATTATACCGCACCATCGCGCCACACAACGCACCCAACAACAGACCTTTACTTACTGGAGCAAATATTCAAGACTTTTGTTGAACGAAGCGGCATTGCAATAGCAACTTGTTGCCTCAACATCCTCCCAGGCATATCATACCGTAATACGCGTTTAAAAAACGATCCAGTATCTGAACACGCTCAGACAACAGATATGTTATAATCAATAACTAAACAATCAATCGTGCAATAAATATCAGGCTGGTGTTTAATTAATTACCATTCCGCCATACCAATGTTAGGCGTCGAAAAGCCTCGTTTGTTCAAATTAATCCAAATTGAAATTAACACTAGAGAACTAACATTGCAAAAGGCGGCGAAGAAAGTCGATTTTCAAATGGGGAATCTTGCGGGTGAAGTCAAGTAAGATAGAGGTTGAGGCCATCTTATGGGGTGAGATGTAATAGTATGCTGTTAAATGTCGGATATGTGTCGGAACTACAGTAGAGAAATATGCATTTCTTATGGGAATATACCTATGAGAATTGATCAATAAGTAGCCATGTTTTACAATAGGTGACATCGTTGACGAAGTCAGTATTACCGTTGTGCCGTGCTAAAGGGCCTAGATTTTTAAAAACCGCAATTTTTTGCATTGTCTTAAAAATGCTCGGAACATCTAATATATGGAACCAAAGGTATTACGCCTGTCCTAAATCGTTTTCATTGAAATTATAAACTATTACCCAAACGCTTCGAACTACTCCGAAACGAAAATTAGGAGGATCAGACTCAGATATCGTTAGATAATATGTTTCACCTCTTTTTCAACATTAAGTGAAATGGTCTGGCGCAAAGGCTGTGGTGGAAATGTGACTTTTTGTGAATCTGGATTTTTGCGGACTTGGTTTCAAGTTGTTGGCGCAAGGCTAATAACCTTGCCCAGAAAAATAAATTATTATCGAAGATTCAACAAGCCTCGGGTATGGTCCGGATACACGACGACGACCACGGAAACGAAAATGGCTATACGATTTGAGAATTTTCTCATGGAAGGTCCGCTCACTATACAGAGATCGAGCTGCATAGCAGCTAGCCGATGCCCTGTCGGAATATAAGGCATTACAAGAAATAAGATGGACGGGGAGTGGTGTTATTCAAAGCAACGAGTATGATATTTATTACAGCTGTGATGCAAAACACCATGTGCTCCGGGTAGGCTTTGTAGTCAGCCAAAAACTGAAGCCTGCCATTATCGGCTGTAGTGCAACAAACGAAAGGCTATGCACTCTTCGTGTGCGAGGCAAGTTTAAGAACCTAAGCCTCATAAACGTTCATGGACTTACAGAGGAGTCCCCTGACGACGAAAAAGAACAATTCTACGAGAACATCGAACGGGCCCTCGACCTATGTTGATACTGAGTTTCCGCCGCTTAAGGAAACCAGAAGGGTATAGTAAACAAACGTTGCCTAATTTACTCAGGGTGGTCGACGAGCAAGGAATACCAAGAAGCGGGAAACGAGAACATTCTATTTTAGTCACACAGGCACAACCGGAAGAGCGATCACATATGCATTGGCCTTGACTGCCAAACGAATGTGTGTCAATCGAATTCCACGAAGTCGAGGGAAATGAATTGTGAGAGGGTTGAAGTTAATATTTATTTATTTTTTCACTTTTTTGTTTTGAAATACCACGGCGGCTGAATATGAAATCTAGACTTGTCACTAAATGGTATAAGCACTGCCAAACCGAGTCGCCAATAATGAGGTTAGGGACATTATTCGAGAAAAAAAAAAGAAAAAAAAGAAAAAAGAAAAAAAGGGAAAAAGAAAAAAAAAAGAAAAGAAAGAAAGAATAAAAGAAAAGAAAAAAAAAGAAAAAAAGAAAAGGAAAAGAAAAAAAAAAGAAAAAAAGAAAAAAAGAAAAAAAAAGAAAAAAAGAAAAAAAAGAAAAAAGGAAAAAGAAAAAGAAAAAAAAAGAAGAAAGAGAAAAAGAAAAGAAAAGAAGAAAGAGAAAAAGAAAAAAAGGAAAAAGACAAGAAAAGAAAAAAGAAAAAAAGGAAAAAGACAAGAAAAGAAAAAAGAAAAAAAGAAGAAAAAAAAAGAAAAAAAGGGAAAAAAGGAAAAAGAAAAAAAGGGAAAAAAGGAAAAAGAAAAAAAAGGAAAAAGACAAAAAAAGAAAAAAAAGGCAAAAGAAACAAACAGAAAAAAGAAAAAAAACGCACCTGAGCTTCAAGTCATCGTTCTGCTCCGACAACCGCTTCGTGTCTATCTCCAACTTCGCCTTGTCTCTAGCAGTCTCGTCTAGAACCTTCCTGGCGCTGGCCAATTCGCTCTCATACATACCCTTGATCTTGGACACTTCCCGGGTGACGGTTTCCCTAGCGGTTTGGACCTCCACCAGAATCCGGCCATTCTCCAGCTCCAAATTCCTCACAAGCTAGGCGATCGTTCAAATTCTGCAGCCGAGTAGATCGTGTTGGACTTTTCGGACTCGAAGATCTACCGCCACCTCCACCGCCAATACCCCCATACGGAGTCGATGTACTCGTCCGCGACATTCTCGCCGTTGTCACTCGTTTCACCGATTCTAGTCAAAATTATTACACTTCTGTTCTTGCAAGTCTTCAATTCCACAATCTAGCAAATCGCGGCACTAATACTTCCTATGTTCCAGGATCCACTCGGGTCAACTAATTCTTAACCGAAACAAATTTGCTTACGCGCCTCTATCACACCTTAACCAACCTTACTCAACGCACTCAAAACTTCGACTGACTGTTTCTGATGAGAATGAATCCAATAAAATCATTTAACCCTGCACACACAGAGGGATCAGGATAGCCAGAGATTGAGTGAGGGAGGGTGTTAGCGCACACACTGGATAAGCAGTGCGAGATTTTGTGCTGTTTAGTCATGAATAGAGAAACAATATGAGAAACTGTTGTCAAGTTTGCGGACAGTAACACGTGTCCTATTGAATGTGCGTATTTACGTGCATCACGTTATTCCACTCGCCGCTTAAACTCTGTTCCTCATCAGGTCGACTGAAAAATCAGGAATTGTTTTTGGTTCGGATGTCGCTGATTCACACGCAGGTGACCGAACTCACACATGGGACTCGTGGTCAATCACGGCAATCCTTTCTGCATTTAGAGTCTACACGGGTGTCAAGTTGGAATTATCACATCGGCATTTGTGTAGACTTTCCAAGTTTCCCACGCCATTCGCAAAGGCATGGTACCGATACATGGTTCTTCTTTAGGGAATCAAAGAGGACGGATATGAGGAAGTTTCACCCCTTTCATTTCGTGTCCTGTGTTAAGCATAAAATTGGGTTTGATTCGTTGGTGTACACCTTTTTCTTCTACTATCCTTATGGGAAAAAATCGAGAGGAGTCAAATGAAGGGATTGTGGTGACCAATCGGTATCAATGCTTCGTGATTTTTTTTAACCGGGATAAATATCTAATAAAATTGGCAACGTGGTATGAGTTGTCTGTGATTTGGCAGCAAATGTTGTGATGCGCTAATTGATCCAATTCATTTCGTGTCCAGTGTTACTTTTAAACATAAAATTGTGTTTGGTTCGTTGGTGTATACCTTTTCCTTCTACTATCCTTATGGCAAAAAATCGAGAGGAGTCAAATCAAGGGAATGTGGGGACTAATCCGTATCATTGCTTCGTGACTTTATTTAACCGGGATGAATATCTAATAAAATTGGCAACGTAGCATGAGTTGTCTGTGATTTGGCACCAAATTTTGTGAAGCCCTAATTGATCCAATTCGGGCACAAGAAAGTGCTCGAACATGTCCCGATAGTTATGGCCACAAACTGTTACAGCATTGTCTCTAAATCCCTCAAACAAATGTGTCGCAATTATATCGCCGGCATAAATGGCTCACCACGTAAAGGTTTTTTCAAAAGATACAATGGGATTACTCCATCCGGAATAACAATTCTATATTTTGATACGAACGCTCCGTTAAACTTCTTTTAGGATCTGCCAATGTCAAAGCGTCGATCAAGGTTTACATTTTTATCATTGTGAAGTTCACGAACAAGTATCGTTTGGAAATTTATATAAAAAATTTAAAAAGTGGCATAACATAAGGGTTCTTCAAAAGGGGCATAACATTTTATTTTAATACGAGCGGACCCTTAAACTTCTTTCAGGATATGTGAATGTCGAAACATAAGTCAAGATTTACATATCATTGTGAAGTTCACGAACGAGCAACGTTTGAAAGTTATTATAAAAATTTTACAAAGTGGCTCAACATAAGAGTTTTTCAAAAGATATATAACAATGGGATTTTTCAACACGGACACAACAATTCTGTATTTTGATACGAACACTCCCTTAAACTTCTTTCAGAATATGTGAATGTCAAAACATAAGTCAAGGGTCACATTTTTATCATTGTAAAGTTCACCTTGACGTGGTGCGGGGGCTTAAACTACAATGATCACTCAGCCTATGCTGGCGGAAACAAATGCTTCCAGTAGAGCCACCCATATCAGACAGGCTAGCGAGGAGTAATACAAAAAGATCTACCACCCCTAATCCTGGGTGTTACGCGTCACCATGCCCATTGCATGGTTTGCACTCAGGGGTGTACCGGCTGCATTATAACGGGTGTACCGGCTGCATTATAACGGCATTATAATGAACAATATACAAAAAACAATCTCACGAAAACCCCAGTAGGCGTAGGCGTAGGCGTGATTAGACGACACCACCATAAGGGAACAAATCATCAAGAAAACACCGACTCGGCAAAAAGAAGACGTAGGAAAAAACGGAAAAAGCGGAAAAAGCGGGGTATACGCTTCGGCACGTGGATTGTTCGAACGTTATATAAACCAGACGCCATACCGACGGTCGTAGAAAACGCGAAGCAATATAAAACGGACATCGTCGCGCTTCAGGAACTCGGACTCCCACGTCAAGTAATCGAAACCAATGGGTTTACACTGGCCTGTGGAGGTACCGACACATATAACCTCGGAACCGGCTTCATCATAAGCGAGAAGATTACGTCCCATGTAAAAGATGTGAAATTTATTAATAACCGAATGTCGGTACCAAAAATAGAGGGCTCATGGTACAATTATGTATTTATAAACGTACACGCCCCAACAGAATCTACCGACGAAGAAACGAAGGACACGTTCTACGAGACCCTAGAGGAAGTATTTGATGGGATCTCATCATTCGATGTTAAATCCTCCTGAAAATTGTAAAGGAAGATATCTTCCAACCCACTATAGGTAAAGAAAGCCTACACGACGTTTCAAATGATAATGGAATTCGAATTATCACGTTCCCAGCGTCAAAAGATGTGGTTGTGAAACGCAAGATGTTCAAGCACAAGCAAATCCATAAAGCCGCGTGGATATCACCCGACCGCGTAACACGTATCCAAATAGACCACTTCCTCATAGACAAAAGACACCACTCGAAAATCCTAGACGTAAGATCATATAGAAGAGCAGATTCCGACTCCGATCATATTCTAGTGATGGGCAAAATCTGGAATCGGCTCCCAGCAAACTCATATGGGCAGTCACGGGAGACGAGCAAAAAGTTCGACATTGATAAACTAAAAGACCTGCGCAAAGGGGCTGAATATCAAGACGAACTAACGAATAAATTTAGCATTCTAGAGAATGGGAGCAGTGAGGAAGAGGAAACCAATAGTGTGGACACTAAATGGACATCGATCAGTGACACAATCAAACAAACTGCCCAAAAGGTATTAGGATTTAAGAAAACAATTAAGTCCAAACCTTGGTTTGACGATGTGTGCAGGGCGAAGATCGAACAACGTAAACGCCTCAGAGAGATCCACTTAGAAAGATATGATGAAATCAACACAGAGAGATACGCGACGATTCGGAAAGAGACAATGATGCTTTTCAAACGCAAAAAACGCGAATGGGAGAAACTGGGATCGAAAAAATCCTAGAAAATGCCAGAGCAAAGAACATCAGAGATATGTATGCCGGCATAAATTCAATTAGAAATGGCTACCGAGGAAGAGCCAAAATAATTGGAGACGCAAACGGCTGTCTGGCCACAGAAACAAACAATATCGTGACAAGATGAAAGCAGTACTTTCAAAAACTGCTCAATGTGCGCACCCATCAACCACAAATAAACGCACCAGACGGACATACAGCCGAGCCTCAGATTCCAGAGCTCTCTTTCAACGAAGTTGTAGACGCGATAAATCGATTGAAAAACAACAAGGCTCCCAGAGTCGACTGCATACCGGCAGAGCTTGTGAAGCATGGAAGAGAGGCAACCGCTCGAAAGATCCACCAATTGATTAAAACAATGTGGGATAAGGAAGTCACTCCGGAAGAATGGAAAAACTCAATAGTCGTCCCCATCTTCAAAAAAGGCAACAGATCTGACTGCGGAAACTACAGAGGAATATCATTGCTCCCAACCACATTCAAAATACAAACAAATGTCATACTGGCGACAGTCACACCGTACACAGAAGAAATACTGGGAGACTACCAGTGCGGATTTCGCAGGAACCGGTCAATAAGCGATCAAATGTTCACAATAAAGCAACTGCTGGAAAAAAAGTGGGAATACGGAGAGACGGTTCACCAACTGTTCGTTGACTTTAAAAAAGCCTACGACTCAGTCGCAAGGCAAAGACTCTACCATATTGTAGTGGAGCGGGGAATCCCGAAAAAATATGCCGCCCTCATTCAAATTTGCATGAACGAAAACAAAGGGCAAGTTATAATAGAAAACCACCTCTCAGAACAATTTGAAATCCGGGACGGACTAAAACAGGGAGATGGCCTCTCACCGTTCCTTTTTAACCTTGTGCTCGAGTATGTCATCAGAAAGGTATAAGACGACAACATGACCGGATCATCCCTGAACGGGGTCACACAAGTGCTTGCATATGCGGGTGAGATCTCCGTTCTGGGCGATAATCTGGAAACTAAGTAAAAACTGTGAAATCATCATGCAAGCGGCAGAAGAGGTGGGCCTAGAAATAAATGAAGACAAAACAAAATACATGATTACGGCGTGAGCAGGTGGACCTCAGGGAACACCTGTAAACGTCAGAGGCAAGATATTTGAAAAAGATAAAGAATTTAAATATCTGGGAACAATACTGACGGCCAGTAACGAAATGTCGAAGAAAATTAACAAAAGACTGCATTCCGGTAACGCTGGTTGGCACGCAGCCAGTAAACTGCTGAAATCCAAACTGCTATCACGTAACATACAGCTCCGTGTCCATAGAACCATTATCATGCCGATTGCTCTATACGAATGCGAAACATGGGCTCTCACAAAACGGAAAGAAAACAAATTTCGCGTATTGGAGAATAAAGTTTTACGAGGTATCTTTGGCGGTAAATATGACGAGGAGACAGGACAATGGAGGAAACTCCACAACCAGGAACTGGAAGAGCTATACCGCAAACCTACAATAGTGAGAGTAATCAAGTCGCGAAGATTAAGATGGGCCGGACATGTAGCGCGAATGGGCAACGATAGGACCGTGCGTAGAATTCTTGATGGTGGACCAACGGGAAAGACACGGACAGGACGGCCGCGACGGAGATGGGGGAAACAATGTTAGGTTTGATCTTGAGGAGATCGGATCTGCTGGTCAGGCGTGGAAGGAGAGTGCACAGGACAGCCAACGATGGCGGAGTCGAGTCGGCGAGGTCATGAACTTCCGGGTTCCTACAGGCCAATAAAAAATAATAATAATAATTTCACATACCATCGACTGGATACAGATCAACCACCCAACTTCTGAAATTGTTGTCCTTGGCGATTTTAATGTGCACAATTCCGGCTGGTTGTTACATTCTAACAGAACCGACGAAGCTGGGAGGCTGGCGGAGATGTTTGCTGTAAGCCACAACTTGACTCAACTCGTGGGGGAGTCAACGCGAGTGCCGGATGCCCGAGGCGATTATGCGAACACCCTGGATCTGGTTTTGACATCCGAACCGAGTATTTATACCGTAGAGGTTTCTGCGCCACTGGGAAACTGTGATCACTGCTTGGTACCTGCCGCGCAAGCACTTGCATATCAAGCGAATGATCGGCCTAGGCAGCTTCGCCATGTATGGAAGTATGGGGCTGCTAACTGGGACGATTCGCGAGATTTCTTCGCATCCTTTCCATGGTCCGAGGTTTGCTTCAGAGACTCCGATGTTAACGCTTGCGCGGAGTCGGTATCAGAGATTATTCTTCTGGGGATGGAGATGTATATTCCACATTCCATCAGACGAAGTTCGTCTGATAAACCTTGATTGGATAAAAAATGCCAGCTGATTACAGGGGCAAAAAATAGAGCTTTTAAGCAATAGCGCTCCAATCCCACCAATGTTAACAGAACGAATTTTGTTAGAATCAGAAACGCGTGCAACCAGGCGATTGATACCGCGAAGAAAGCTCACAACGACAGGATGATCAATAAGCTCCTTCGGTGCCCAACTGGCTCGCGCTCCTTCTGGTCAATGGCAAAAGCTGTCAGCGGTAACTTCGCAACCTCCTTTTTCCCTCCGTTGGTGATAGACAGCGGGACATTAGTCACGAATTCAAAGGATAAAGCTAATGTGTTCGCGAATTTATTTTCCGCGAATTCAAACCTCGATCCCGGCGTTTTGAAGCCACCTGTAATATCGCCGGTACGGTGTTCGATGCGGGATGTGAGATTTCGTCCGCACACTATTCAACGCATTTTACGTGAACTGGATTGTAGGAAGGCAACCAGCCCGGACGGAATACCAGCAATAGTCCTTAAGAACTGTGCTCCAGAACTATCGCCGGTTCTTGACAGACTCTTCGGCTTATCTTATGCAAGAAGGACATTTCCTACCTGCTGGAAAATCGCTCGAGTTCAGCCAATCCCAAAGACGGGAAAAAAAGTGTCTCCCACAAAATTACCGTCTGATAGCATTACTGTATATTTTATCTAAGGTAATGGAAAAAGTCGTCAATACAGAGTTAGTTAAGTATTTGGAGTGCAACGGACTTCTGAATAACCCTCAATACGGATTCCGTGGCAGGCGGTCCACGGGAGACCTTTTGGCACTTATAACCGATACATGGACATCCGCGATTGAACGGCATGGCGAGTCAAGGGCGGTCGCATTGGATATCTCCAAGGCTTTTGACCGCGTCTGGCACGGGGCATTGCTGAGCAAACTTCGTTCATATGGACATTCCCAACAGCATTGCGACTGGATGAGGAGCTTCCCCGAGAATCGATCGATCTGGGTTGTTGTGGACGGCGAGTGTTCGGATCTGTATTCTGTTAATTCGGGGGTGCCACAGGGTTCTATTTTGGCTCCAACCTTATTCTTGCTTCACATAAATGATTTGTTGGAGACAACGGATAACAAGGTGTTCAGTTTTGCAGATGATAGTACGCTTGTTTCCACCTTTTCGAGTGTTCGGCCGATTGGTGCATCTGCGTCGCATCAGCTGAGATGTAGACAGATTGACTCTCTGAATCAGGATCTAGATAGGGTCCTGCAGTGGGGAAGGGCCAATCTCGTCGACTTCAATGCAGCGAAGACACAATATACAACATTTACAAAGAAAAGTGGATCATCGGTTCCACAGCTGATGATGAATGACCGGGCCCTCGAGGCTGGGGAAAGTTTGAAATTGCTCGGCGTCACGGTCTGTGGGAATGTATCATGGCATAAACATGTGTCGAGTATCGCAAGGTCAGCTTCAGGAAAACTGAGTTATCTTTTTAGAGCCAAGAAATATTTTACTCCGGCGCAACTTCTTCTCGTATATAAATCCCAAATTAGACCCGTGCTCGAATATTGCTCTCATGTTTGGAGCTCGGCCCCTAAACATACCCTCGACCTACTTGCGAGCATACAGAGACGAGCGATCCACCTGATCGGGGACTCGGCGCTGACGTCGGGACTACAGTCGCTATCACATCGAAGGCGCGTAGCCGACCTCTGTCTGTTTTACAGATATTATAACGGGTACTGTTCTTCGGAGATTCGTGGTATTGGTCCACACAATTCGGCTCTCCACAAGACAATCCGACGGATCGTACCCGTTTGTGGTTGATCTCCCGACGGCGCGCACATCCCTGCACCAGAACTCGTTCCGATACAGAGCGGGGAAGCTGTCGAACTCCCTTCCCACGCAAGTGTTCCCGGAGCGTTACAACCTGCAACCGTTCAAAAAGAACTGCAACAGTTATTTGATGGCATCTCGGGGCGCCCACTCGACGCTATAGGTTCGCCTCTCCCGAGAGAAGTCTAATAAAAAAAAAGAAAATACCGGGCATCCGTACTGTTGTAGCAGTGTGATAAACAAAGTGGCGCCTCCTCGCCTGAAATGGATTATTTATTAGAACAATGTACAATACAGTCAAAAAGCAAAAAAAACAATATCGAGCGCCGTCCCACGTTGCTGCTATCTCTTCTGTCAGAAGTACTTGTGCGTTTGTTCTCCTATCGCTCGCAACGCTCGGTCCGGCGCTGCAATCGCATAGAGCACACAGCTTAGGGCCATTCCACAACACTCCCCCTCGATTGTAGCGTCGGGTCGATCCCCTGGGGAACCCCCGAGGCCGATCAGATCCAGGCATCTCTGATGCTTGTCTTTCGCCAGTCCCTTCGTGAGGAAGTCCGCAGGCATCTCATCCGAGGGAAGGTGTTTGATGTCCAGTCGACCGTCGCGCAAAACGTCCCTGACGAAGTGATGTCTGATGTCGATGTGTTTCGACCTCGCGGGAAACGTGTGGTTCCGAGCCAGCAGCTGTGCCCCTCGGTTGTCGTTCATTACCGGAACTCTCTCACACTCGCACAGCTTGAGCTCCTACGGGAATGTATATGGCCTCTCTCGCGGCCTCAGTTAGCGCCATGTACTCTGCCTCAGTGGACGAAATCGCGACGGTGCGCTGTTTCCTCGACTCCCAGCTGATGGCGGCACCGCTCAGGGTGAAGACGTATCCGGTGTACGACCTCCGGTCCAACGGGCACCCAGCCCAATCGGCGTCAGCGAATCCTTCCAAGCCTTTCATGCTCCTCGTGTACGTAATTCCGAAGTCGGCGGTCGCACTTAAATATCTCGGTACGCGCTTTGCCGCCTTCCAGTGTGCCTCGCCGTGGCAAGCGTTGAGCTGACTGAGACAACTGACGATGCGTGAGACATCCGGTCTTGTAGCGATCGCCAAATAATTCACAGGTCCGACAAACTCGCGATAGGGCCGGTTTCCTCCTGGTGATCCTTCATCGTCGACGTCCTTCTTGAGCCTCGAACCCGGTTCGACGGGGGTACTGACGGTGTTGCAGTCCTCCATCCGAAATCGAGAGAGTTGTTCCCGGATGTAATTTGGTTGAGAAATGGTAATCTGATTTCCGCTTCTGGCGATTTCGATCCCCAGACAATAGCGAGCTGTTCCCATATCTCTTGCCTCGAATTCCTGCAACAAGCCTCGTCGGATGAAGTCGAGGTCCTCCTGATCCCGATAAAATATCAAAATGTCGTCGACGTAGACCAGTATTATCAGCGGTTCTCCCCCTCGCCTGAGGCGATAAACGCACGGATCCGCGCTCGTTGGCGTCATGTTCAATTCTTCGAGCTTCCCGTTCAGTTTCTTGTGCCATTGTCGACCGGCTTGTTTGAGGCCGTACAAGGCCCTCCTCAAACGGCAAACCTTCTCGCCACCCTGAAGTTGTTTCAGCATTTCCTTGGCGCGGCTCCCGACACCGGATTTGTCTTGTGTCGCGACGATTTTCCTCAAACATTCTGCGAGTGAATCGGGCAGTTCCATGTACGTCTCCTCCTCGATCGTGCCGTTCAGGTATGCGGTCGTGATGTCCATCTGATGCACCCTGAGGTCGTGCTCGACCGCCAGGGCGAGCAGCAGGCGCATGGATCCCAGGCGAGCGACGGGAGCGTAGGTATCGTGAAAGTCGATCCCGGGTCGCTGCGCGAATCCCCTTGCCACGAGTCGTGCCTTGACATTTGACTTCCTCCACGATGGCGTCCAGCCATTCCTCCTTGTCCGGTCCGTCCAATGCCTGCCGGTACGGGACCTCCGAGTGGAGGCTGGCTAGATTTGCCTCCAGGGCGTCCGGGATGTTCGACTCCTCGTCGTCGACAATTTGGTCGACCGAGTCCCCGCTCGATCCGCGAGGGTCCTCGTCCTCCTGCGTGATTTGGTACAGCTTTCGCGGGCGACCGGGTCGTCCGGTGAGAATCCTTCTAGGCCTGCCAGGAGCTCTCCTGATCGCTTCGGTGGGCCCGTCTCCCTCTCCCGTCAGGTCGTCGTGTTCCTGCGATTCATTTCTCAATTCCTCGGCGTGGTCCCCACCTAGGTAAGGTTTAAAGAGATTCGGCAGTGATGTCCCCTCGGGATTGTGACTCAAATCTCGGTTTGGATTTGAAGACGACGGCGGTTTGTCGTGCATTCCCGTTCTTGCATCGGTGTCGATAAATCTGATGTCTCGTGTCGTGGTCAGCTTTTGTCTGCTTGGTACCCATACTCGATAGCCTTGAGTCGACTCGTCGTATCCGAGGAAAAAACATTTCATGCCTCGTGGCTTCAGCTTCCCCCTCCCGGGAGTTTTGTCCAACATACATGCGGTCTCTCCGAAGGTTCGCATGTTCCTCACGTTCGGGCGTCTTCCGTGCCACAGTTCGTAAGGGGCCTTGTCCCCAAGCGTCCTCGTAATGCATCGGTTCCTCACGAAGTTCGCCGTGGCGATCGCTTCCGCCCAAAACAAAGTTGAGAGCCTCGACTGCGCCAACATGCAACGCGCCATTTCCATGAGCGTGCGGTCTTTCCTCTCCGCTACTCCATTTAGCTGGGGGGTGTACGGCGTCGTGAGCTTTCGCGCAATTCCCTCTCGCTTCAAAACCTTGTCGAATTCCTCGTTACAGAACTCTCGTCCGTTGTCGGATTGCACGCATTTAATCTTTCGTCCTGATTGATTTTCGACGAGAGCCTTGAATTCCTTGAAGAACTTCAAGGCGTCGCTTTTCCTTTGTAGGAACCTTACTTCTGTCCAACGAGAGTAGTCGTCGGTTAGCGTGAGGAAGTATCTGGCTTTGTCCCTTTGATTCGTCTCTCATCGGTCCGCATACGTCGACATGGACGATATCCAGTAAATTTTCGCTTCGGTGCGACTTCTTTCCGAAGGGCAGCGCCGTCATCTTCGCTTCCGAACAGATCTCGCACCTATTCCTGGTTCCGTCGTCTTCAAGGTCGAGTCCGGACACTATACTCTTTTTGCTCATTTCCAAGAGATCGCGCCATTTCAGGTGGGCGAATCTCTCGTGCCAAACGGTTATTGGGGACTTACGTGTCCCCGTCGACAGGGCGCAGACCGATTCTTTTCCGGGCTCGTAGAGGAAGTAGAGATCTCCTTTTCGATTCGCCACAGCGATCGCAGATCCGTGGCTGTTTTCGATTTTGGCTCCTTCGCGCGTGAACGTCACGCTGTTTCCGGCGTCCTGTTACGGACCGACATTGAGTCCAGGTCCCCCCAGAATCCACTAATCCCCCTTCGATTCCCCTCTTTACCTGTAAAAGGAGAATAACGCGCCAAGTAGCTAATTTGCATACACTACTTTATGCAAATTCTACTTGGCAGAGAAATAAATAAAAAACGACGTTGGCGTCAGATAATAAAAATAACGTATTCAATTCGACGTAAAACGATTGAACCGAACAGTTCATCACCAACTTCAATTAAACACTCGTAACACCGGAACAACAATTATCAACAACGGACAAGGAACTGAACAGGGGAGCAAACAATCAACGCCCCCTGCAACCAGTCGCAGCCAGTAACAACAATCATAGACCACAAGCGGTCCAAATTCAAGTAAGTCTCCCATCTTCTTACTTAAAATTATATTAAATAAAATTGTTATATATAACCACGTAACAGTCCGTGATCTTTGCAACCGAGATGAGGTTGTTTCGCAGGTCGGGTACGTGCACTGCGTTTTCCAGACGTATGAGCCCAGTCGTGTCTCCGTCAGGTGGTGCGATTTTAACGGTTCCTTTTGCCTTAACGCCGGTGGAACCATGATTTGCCAGATTAATTCTCAGGTTTCCAGCACTTGCGGTTTGCACGAATGCGTCCTTGTCGTGGCACAGATGTGAAGTGCATCCACTGTCGAGACACCACGTGTCGTTTTTTTGAGCGTTCCCTGCGAAGTGAGAGTCCGCATTTGTGTGGGAGATCATAAAGGATGGCGGCTTTTTCTTTGTTAACGGTTTCGCCCTTCGTTCGGCGTTCTCCGGGGAATTTATGGCCTTGTGACCGATTTGGCGACATCTGTGGCATCTGTACCTGAATGTTCCGCCGGTACGTTGGTCGTCCGATATTTCGACGGGCTTGTTCGACGCTTTGTTTGTGGTCCTTTTCCTGTACGGCGTCCCTTTTCTCGCGAACATTGCTTGGTCTGCGGCTTGGCTGCGTTGTCTTCTTGTCGCACTTTCGTCGAGGATTTTGATTTTTAGGTTTTCTGGCGAGGGTAATTCGTCTCTCGACTCGATGGCGCATCTAAAATTTTCGAAGCTCTCCGGCAGGCTGTGTAGAAGCATGATGGATTGTAGTTCGGTGCTGACTTGCACGGATAGTTCGGACATTTTGTCGACCATGTCGGAGAATTTGTGGGGGTACAAGGACAATGTGCCGGCGTACGACACGGTGTTCTACCTCGTCCCACTAACTGATTTCGCCGAAGTTGTTAACCAAAAGTTAATCACCGATGCACCAAAGAACGATCACCACGAAGACGAATTGCCGCTGACAGATATATCGCCATGGCACCAAAAACTGCCACCAAGTAAACTGTTCGCACCGGATATGATTAAAACACAGTCGCGCGTGTGAAAAATGAAACACTATGTTTATCTATGGTAGTGAATAATCTTTTATTCGATGAAATTTATTTATTAATAACGGTTATTTACTGTTTCGATATTAAAATTTTTGTGAACAACTCGACATAACACTTATATTATGATATATTTTCGCGTCTCCGCAGCCGGTAGAGAGCGGGAGTGAAGCGTGACCATTCTGGTCCGCGGATGTAAAAGGACTCAACGATATTCAATCGTTGTTAAAAGAAATTCAGCTGTGAAATTGGTTCTCTTAAATTAAGTGTGCATTTCCTGTTCCAAGAGAGACGTAAAGTCTCTCTTTTGAGTAACCAAACCGATCTCATAGAGGAGATCTTCACGATACACAAGTGTGTGTGTACGTCGGTTCTTTTCATGGCTCAACGATATGGTGAATAACCTGAAACACAAAGAAAGGGAAAGGATCGTAGAGATGTTTGTTTATGTGAGAAGGTTACTGGGAAACCGGTCCAGAACTATGTAGGATAAAAGAGATTTATGACCTGTGTCTATGCTGTGGTGCGGATGCGTAGGTAAATATATCGCCATTAGGAAGAAGCGCTAATGGTTTTTCCATTTACACAATGGGAAATGTGTTAATGGCATCGCTAGTAAGGGTAGGTATTGAGTTCCTATTTGCATTTGAATATGCTGTAGGATTTAATTGATGCAAGAGACGCGGAATGCGTATTTGCTTTGGTCCCTAGGGTGTAAGTCGCCAGCCAATGTGTATGTAGGGAACATTGTTGTACACATGGCGCGGCTGGAAAAAATAGACGGCACAGTATTTATGACCCCTGTCATGAAGGTTACAATGTATGTAAATCGAATTATTTTGTTTACCGGAATTCATCTAAGGAAATTTGACTGACGACGTAGATGCCGAAATTGATTGGAAATTCCTGGTAAGCTAATAAAGAAATCTTAAGGAGCAGTGGTATGCGAAGAGAATGCATGAAGGTAAGTTTTCTTTACAGGGACTTAAAGATCATAGATTTGATCTCTTAAATGCGCGCAGCATTTTTAGGTGCCGAATGCGAATGCATTGGCGAGGACTTGAGCGTCTTGGGTGATGATTATGGGGGCTTTTTCAGGAAGGTAAACCGTGGGATTTGGCGGAACCGCCACAAATTCGTCGACGTGCCGTCGTACGTCTCCGCCTTCGTTAAAACGATGACCCATCAGGCGTTTCCACAAAGATGCCTTCTTCGCCGGTCCCTTTGATTCGAAGATTGCTTCCAACTTCAGCCAAATATCCCGGGCTGTTTCGCAGTGTCTGATTTGCCTGAGTTCGGCGTCCCCAACGGCGAGATACAAGTCGGCTTTCGCCTTAGCGTCCTCGTCTTTCCACGCTGGCAAAACCTCAGCTGCTTCTGGTTTCGGTTTTTCACCGCGTGCGTGAGCCCACGTTTTGTTCTTAGTAATAAGGGCCTGCATTCTAAGTTTCCAGGTGTCGTAGTTCTCCCTTGTTAGCATTGGTATGCGCATTGCACTTGAACTTTGGCCGTCCATTTTGTCTGCAGTGGGGTAATGTTTTCCTGTGTGCTTTCCAGTGTGTTTTCCCCGTTGTCTGGTTCTGGGCCCATAACCTGTTGTAGCAGTGTGGTAAACAAAGTGGCGGCTCCTCGCCTGAAATGGATTATTTATTAGAACAATGTAGAATACAGTCAAAAAGCAAAAAAACAATATCGAGCGCCGTCCCACGTTGCTGTTATCTCTTCTGTCAGAAGTACTTGTGCGTTTGTTCTCCTATCGCTCGCAACGCTCGGTCCGGCGCTGCAATCGCATAGAGCACACAGCTTAGGGCCATTCCACAACATGTACACCAGTATATGTCGTATGAGTGACATAATTTTGACTTTCGAGTCGAGAAGACTATTGCGGAATATTCGGCTCGTCATGTCATAGCATAAGAAGTTTTAGCCCCAGAGAGAGTCATTACTATGTGTTTATCAAAATTTAGAAACTGGTCGAGCCAGATGCCCAGATATCTTACTACATCTTTCACCGCCAAAGGCAGATCGTTCGGTCCAGTAATGGAAAACTTTTACCAATTTTTTTTTTTTTGAAATAGATCTGTAGCTTCCACTTATTACAGTAATTTTTGATTCTGTTGAGATCATCTTGTAAAAGTCTGTTAATGACCTCAAATTTTCTACCTGTTCTGTACACAACTAAATCATCAGCATACGCAATACCATGAGTAAGAGAATCCACTAGATCACTAGTATAAATGTTAAATAGGATTGGAGAATTGACTGCGCCCTGTTGTAAGCCGTTTCTTATGAAGAAAGTCTTGTTGGAAAATGTGTCGCCACATTTGACGACGAATTGGTTCCCATAACCATGTCATACACAATATATAGTATGTTAGCAGCCTCAGACTGGTTAGCTTATAAATAAGACCTTCTAACAAAACGGTGTCGAATGCCTTCTCAAAATCAATCAAACATGCCCCTGTGCACTGCCGTTTTGATTTGTTCCATTGTATATCGGAAACCAGTTTTGACGCAGCATGTATAGTGTCATGCCCGATCCGAAAACCAAATTGGCTATCCGGGATCATTTTATTATCCTCCGACCAATTTAACAATGATTTATTTATTAGTTTTTCAGACATTTTGCTGACGTTTGGGAGTAAACTAATAGGTCGAAGATTAGCTGCCTTGCTACTATCTTTTCCGCGTTTTGGAATGGGGAAGGCTATTGCTGTTTTTCACTACATTGGATAATATGCATTGTTGAGCGTGTTATTGAACAGTGTCGTATAAATATTTATGGCTTCCGACGGTAAATGTTTGAGTAATGTGTTTGGAATTCCATCAATTCCAGAAGATTTCTTATTTTTAAGTGACTTGAAAATAGACGAGAGTTCGTCCTTCGGCTCAAACAACCGGTTGCCTCGATTTGCAATTGGATAATGTACGTTATTGATGTCACTAAAGATTGTAAATCTTCGATTTTCGACGCGCCAATTATTAATTGTGTTGCGAAGTGAAATGTGGTTTTGCAGTGCTCTGTGTTCTAGATCATGATTGAGGTGAACGGATTCGTTCATTCTGTGCACGGTCTCGAAATAGGCACCCATTATATTTGTTTTTTCTTGTGAATCTTCTATTAATAAGGATTCGTCCTCAGAGATAATATTGTCAGTGGTAATAATATTAATAGCTCGAATTTTGTTTTCCCATTTTGAGTTTATGACTGTTCTATAGTTTTCACGAATCAGCTGTTGAAGGTTCAAGGACTTAAGTGTCCTTATTTCCAGGTTTTGTCGGTCGGTGAACTGCTGGTAGAGCAGTTTCAGTCTAGATAGGAGAGAACTTTTTTGTCTATACAGAGCATCGATAGCTGCGCTTCTGTATTGGCTTGTGTATTCTTGATACCGGTATATTTTGAGAATAGAGAGCTCCATAGACTTTTTGACAATGCCGTCCGACAATGATCTATCTCTACATTTTTTAAATTTCTATTGGTATGTGGAACGATTTCACTTGATTGGATTTCGCTTTTGATAATGCATTCGAAACGTGTCCAATGTGCTTTATGAAAATTGGTGGAATAAAGCTGATCACATTGGTCGAACAGAGTTTGTTCACGTGGAATGTGAATTGTGGCTTCAAGTCCATAGTGGTCACTATCGTATTCGATAGTCCGAAGACAGTTTCGAATACTAGTATTTGTATTTAAGAATTCAATTCGACTGTCTATTAGTAGAAGATCCAAGAAGGAGTCCCCTCTTGGGAAAGAAGGGGTGCTAGTGGCGTAAATTTCTAACTTCTGTTCGATGGTGTTTGCTTGCCGCCATTCGAACAACGCATTACCTCTCGTGTTGGGGGTTAAGTTGCCCCAAGTAGCATGTTTAGCATTGATATCGCCTGCTAAAACGAAATAGTTGTTTCCCGATTGCAGCTTAAGACACTAGCAAAGTGTATTTAATTCGTTGATGAATTGTGCGCCTTGATGAGATTGTGGAACATATAGTGACACCATATATAAATGCCTCTGACTTTGAAGAAGAATGTCTACTATGACGTCTAAGGTATGTCTACTATGAATGTCTAAGTTTTCAGCACTTGAAAGTTGTCCACTTCTTTGCTGTACTGTTTCCTATGTCGAAAACTTGTTTTAATTAAGAGTGCAACACCGTTTTCTGCCCAAAATACGATGCCGATGTGAAAATTGTTTTTGGTGATTTGAATACGAAAATAGGTCGGGAGCCGGTTTTCAGGCACTACGCAGGTTCCCATAGTTTGTATGATAACACTAATGACAATGGACTACGAGTCATCGAACTGGCAGCATCAAAGAACTTGGTCGTTGCGAGTACCAGGCTTCCGCGTAAAGATATCCACAAAACCACCTGTGTATCACCTGATGGTGCCGCTCGCAACCAAATTGACCACGTGTTGATAGATCACCGCCACACCTCGAGCCTGATGACGGTACGAACGTACCGAGGTGCCAACGTCGACTCAGATCACTATGTTGTTGGTACAGTTTTGCGAGCGCGGATTGCCTTACGGAAACGTATTGCATCCGCGGATCAGGTTCGAATCAACACGGTTGCCTTACGCATGAGAATACCAGTAACACCTTTGGTCATGCGCTAGGACTCGCGCTAGAGCTCAACGGAGGGAGAGTAAGTCCAGGGGCCAGAATGCCGGGCGTAGAAGATAAATGGACACGCCTTAAGAATACTGTTATTAGTAAAGCCAACTCCATCTTAAGCAGTAGTCGTAGAGATCGGAACGACTGGTTTGATGATGAGTGCAAACTAGTGGCTGAACGTAAGAATGCTGCATACCGGGCAATGCAGCAGTCTCATAGGACGCGGGTGCGCGATGAGAAATACAAAGAGCTCAGAAGATCTGAAAAAAAGACTCCACAGACAAAATAAAAATGCCTGGGAAAAAATCTAGTCTGTGAAAAGTAGAGAGCGAGGTCCGCACCAGACGTGGAAGTTCTACCAAATAATCCGTAGTATCAAGCGGATGGTGCAAGACTGATAACCTTGCCCGGAAAAAAAAATTATTATGGAAAATTTAACAAATTTTACTTGCTAAATAGGACCAAGACCGGATCCCGGTTGTAGTGCTGATGATGATGACGCGGTACACACCACGCTACACTTACTGCAAGGATAAAGAGGGCAATCTGTTAACCGATCCTGAAAGCATTCTGGAGCGTTAGGAAGTGCACTTTAATGAATTGCTAAATGGTCAGCTCACAGAAGAATTGGAGGCTCCACCAATGCAAGATCAAGACCAAATGCTGCCGCCACAAGCATTGAGGAGACAGTAACAGCCATAAGACAGCTCAAATCAAATAAAGCCCCCGGAGCTGATGGCATACTAGCTGAGCTGATCAAACAAGGAGTGACAGCGTTACATCACGCAATTCATGGGATCGTGGTGCACGTATGGGGGCAAGAGGAGATGGCGGAAGATTGGCGTCGCGGAATAATTTGCCCCATACATAAGAAGGGAGATATCACAGTGTGCAGCAACTATAGGGGTATAACATTGCGGAGTACCGCCTGTAAGATACTCTCCACGCGGTAAAGCCATCATTGGTCAATATCAGTGTGGCTTTATCCCAGGCAAATCAGCAATTGATCAGATATTCACCCTTAGGCAGGCGATGGAAAAATGTCTGGAATTTAAGATTCCATTATATCATCTATTTATAGACTTTAAGGCCGCCTACGACAGCATAGCCAGGGTAGAACTATATATTGCCATGAGACAGTTGGGCATTCCCAGCAGATGGATACAACTTTGTAGGTTGACCATGACCAACGTAACTAGTCAACTAAAAATAGCGGGATTGTTGTCCAAACCAATAAACATCTTTAATGGACCCCGACAAGGGGACGGTCTGGCCTGCCTCCTCTTCAACCTGGCGTTGGAGAAAGTAATCCGTGACTCTGGCGTCACAACTAGGGGGACTATTGTCACCAAGCCCAGCCAGATACTTACCTACGCAGATGACATCAACATCATCGGTAGAACCGAATGGGCTGTTCAGGACTCCTTCACCCAGATCGAGCAGGCGGCACAAAAACTGGGACTGCACATTAATGAGGGGAAAACTAAGTACATGGTGGCAACTTCTGCGAAGAGAAGACCTAACATTGGTCAAACTATCAGGATAGTGGAGCACGAATTTGAAGTTGTACAATCCTTTAACTACCTTGGGTCAATAGTATCAGCCGATAACAATATGGAAGAAGAAATACGCGAACGGCTGATCAAATCCAACGAGCCTACTATGGTCTATCAAGGCTTTTTAAATCATGAAATTTATCCAGAACATCCAAGCTACTACTGTACAATACCATGGTCTTACCAGTACTCAAGTATGGATCCGAGACCTTGGTGCTCAATAACAAGCACTCTGAACTCTTAGCCGCTTTCGAGAGGAAGGCCTTAAGGAGAATTGTTGGCCCCGTATGTGAGGGAGGACGATTCCGGAGACGCTACAACCGTGAGTTGTACGCGATCTACCTTGAAGCTATTGTTGTAAGAAAAATCAAGCTCGGTAGACTCCGATGGGCCGGAGGACTCGTTCCATTACAGAGCGGGAAAGCTGCGGGACTCCCACCTGACATGGGTGCTTCCAAAACGTTCCTAGCTGAAACTGTTCAAGAAGAACTTCAATAGTTATTTAATGACCCTGGCGCAGTACTATAGGTTCGCCTCTCCTGAGCCTGCGGCAACCGGTGAGTACCGGAAGCTTGCTCCAATTTATAGGGGACCGTACGTCGTGATGTTGCTCCTCGATAGTATAGTGGTTACTATACCCGCCTGTCATGCGGGAGACCTGGGTTCGTTTCCCCGTCGGGGAGCCCCTAGCGCAAGACTAATGACCTTTCCCGGAAAATAAAATCATTATGGAAAATTTAACAAGCCTCAGGACTTGCTAAATAAGGCCAAGACCGGTTCCCAGTTGTAGTGCCGATGATGATTATGTACGTGTTGAAGCTATTGTTGTAAGAAAAATCAAACTCGGTAGACTCCGATGGGCCGGAGGACTCGTTCCATTACAGAGCGGGAAAGCCGTGGGACTCCCACCCGACATGGGTGCTTCCAAAACGTTCCTAGCTGAAACTGTTTAATAAGAACTTCAATAGTTATTTAATGACCCTGGCGCAGTACTATAGGTTCGCCTCTCCTGAGCCTGCAGCAACCGGTGAGTACCGGAAGCTTGCTCCAATTTATAGGGGACCGTACGTCGTGATGTTGCTCCTCGATAGTATAGTGGTTACTATACCCGCCTGTCACGCGGGAGACCGGGGTTCGTTTCCCCGTCGGGGAGCCCCTGGCGCAAGACTAATGACCTTGCCCGGAAAAAAAAATCATTATGGAAAATTTAACAAGCCTCAGGACTTGCTAAATAAGGCCAAGACCGGTTCCCAGTTGTAGTGCCGATGATGATGATGTACGTGTTGGTAAAAGTGTTGGGAAATGACCGATATGTTTTGAGAGATGCCCCAGGAACGCAACGGACTCAAAAGAAACTCGAGTCCCTAGAAAGTTCAGGCAGGTGCGGTCCTTTTGGTGACGATCTGGACATCGACACGCCCGACCCAAGGTTTCCAGAAAGAACAATTCTGTTCAGTGTAACCCTGACTCTGTCGCGGCTAACGTCTACTTGTGCTCTCGGGCACTGAACGAACGCTAACCTCATTCCTAACCTATTCGTCGAGTACGCAGTATAAAAAGAGCGAATGGTGGGCACTCGCTCTCTTTCTCCGGTGATGAGCGTCAGGATTATTAACAGAAATATAAGACCCTTTTTTAACATTATTACGAGGGTTGCCTCTTATGTTTCGGGATTTGGCAACCCTAGTGTTGCATTCCGGCAATGGACAGCTCTGTCGTAAAGTTGGACATTTTTGAGGTTACACGCACTCAGAACGTTTTGACATACGAGCGCTATTTGTGTTGTTTACAGTAACTTAAAAGATTCATCTCGGCCCAAAAATGGAATTAAATCGTCAACATTTTCGCGTGATTATTTTTTACAACTTTCGGCGTGGATTAACTCAGCAACAGTGCATGGATGAACTTAATTCAATTTTTGGCGATGAAGTTCCATCAAGGACCAGTGTTTATCGATGGTATGGTGAATTCAATCGTGGTCGTAGTTCACTCCAAGATGAATTTCGTGAAGGTCGTCCAAAATCAGTTGTTGTTCCGAAAACCATTGATGCTGTGCGCGAACTGATATTGGAAGATCGTCATGTGACCTATCGTGAGATTGAGACAACCTTAGGCGTAAGTGGGACCAGCATACCTTCAATATTGCATAAACATTTGACTGTCAAAAAAATTTGTTCGCGTTGGATCCCACACAATTTGTCAATCGCCCAAAAAAAGGCTCGTGTCAATTGGTCGAAAGAAATGCTCAAAAAATACGGTCGCGGTGCTTCGAAACACGTCTATGACATCGTGACAGGTGATGAATCGTGGATTTACGCGTATGAGCCCGAAAGTAAACAGCAGTCGACTGTCTGGGTGTTTCAAGATGAGCCAAATCCAACAAAAGTTGTTCGCGCACGAAGCACTTCCAAGCAAATGGTCGCCTGTTTTTTCGGAAAAACTGGACATGTCGCAACCGTACCACTAGAACAACGCAGAACAGTCAATTCTGAGTGGTACACAACCATTTGTTTGCCAGTTGTCTTCCAAGAAATCAGGAAAACCAACCGCCGAAGACGGATCACTCTTCACCACGACAATGCGAGCTCTCACACATCGGCTGCGACAACTGCATTTTTGAGCACCCAAAACATCGATTTGATGAGTCATCCGCCGTATAGTCCTGACTGGGCACCGAATGACGGTTATTCCCGTACGTAAAAAACAAACTGAGAGGTCAACGTTTTTCGACACCTGAAGAAGCGGTTGCTGCATTCAGAATGCATGTGTTGGAGATACCTCAATCAGAGTGGCAAAAGTGCTTCGACAATTGGTTCAAACGCATGCAAAGGTGTATAGATCTTCATGGGGAATATTTTGAAAAACAATAAAGTGATTTTCGATGATCAATATTTGTTTATGTTCTCTAATCCCGAAATATAAAAGGCAACCCTCGTATAATAAATAAAGAAAACTAACCATTTACACTTGTACAAGAGCCGCCAGCACACGTTCGACGTTCAATGAGTTTCATTCCTCTTCTAAGAAGGAAACTCCAATTTTAATAAGGGGAAGAAATTGTTAAATTATTAGCAATGATAACTAACTCAGTTTCATCAGTTAGTCTCAGTCAATCATTGAGTGAGTTCATTAAAGACGTAAGTTAGATTGCAGCAAAATAAAGTATTTTAAGGAAATTTAAATTGGAACTAATAATCAGTTAATCGCACGTTGTGAGAGTGCGAGTTTTATGCTATACAAACGCGTTGTTGATAATTTAAATATTATCTTGCTGAAAACAAGTGAACATGGAAAATTTGACCTGCACTGACAACCACGACAGCATCCATCAGGAACCAGGAATGGGTGAATTTTTCGTATCTTAATTTTTATTTTTATTTAATTTTCATTTCTATTTAATTCTGAACTCAAATTTAATTTTGATTTCGAGCTTAATTTTGATTTCAAATTTCTGTTTTGTTTTATTTTGTCTGCGGTTCTATATATAATTTACTTTATTTACAGCTTTCCCTTTTGTCTCTTTGCTTTGCTTCCTTTCCTTGCTTTTCGTTCGCCTAGCGAGGACGTAATTTGGGTTGTCCTCTTGTGTTCGTGTTCTGTTTTGTTTTCGTTTTTGCCCTCTGCTGACCTGTCCTTACAATGTATTCTCCGGTTGATGACCGCTCCTCCCATGGTCTGGGCCATCTACCCGGTCGGGATATGTTGGCTCTTATAAAGAAATTAAAAGAGGACCTCGAGGCTCTCAGAACGATGCCCTTAAAAAGAAACTATCGGCATTAGAAGTTATATCACCAGCATCCCCGTCCAGTACCTGTTCGGAAACCTCTGATTCGGAATCCCCCACCCCAAACTCATTTAGGGCCCTAAAGCGAAAAACACCACTGTCAATAGTAAGCTGCGAGGGAGGCCTCTCCAGTAAGCGCATCGCCACTGGCTGCACGCCAACACCACTCCCATCATCTTCATCATCATCTGTCCCTTAAAAAATGTCGATCCCACCGATAACCTCAAATACGCAAAAAATCGTACCTCCGCAGAAGTCTTGCGGTCGAGGTCCGCGCACCTGTCTCCAAGAAGAAACAGCAACCCGGGGTCTTTGCACGATACCTCAATCTGAAGAACTTCGTTGGTGACATGAGCCGACTAGGGATTTCCAACTTCAAAACAAAAACCTTAAGCCCATCCCTAAACAAAATTGTAACCCACGAAAGGGAAACCTACCACAATGCTAACGACAACCTCAAGGCCAAGGAGGTGGAATACTACACATTAACCCCCGCCGACGAAAAGTCGAGGACCATCTTTCTAAAACGAGTCGCTTCTTGTTGGAAAAAAAACGAGATCGTAATTGCCCTTGGAAACATTTCCTAACGTCAAATTCACTGACGTTAAAAAATTCTGTCCCCCACAACGATTTGTGAAAATCAGACCAGAAAAGTACAACAAGGTGGGAGCTTCACCTTGCCCCAGGGACCGACATAGATTCAATAATACGGACAAAGTCGCTTCCAATCTTGTATCAGCAAGTTGTCTTCGAGATATTTCATAACTGTCAATGCAGACGTTGCCAACGTTTCGGACATGTCTCCCGAAACTGCAACATGAGCCGGCATTGCGTTTGTTGCGGAAAATCCCACGATATTGGTAAGTGCGAACTACCACCAGCAAAATATGATACCACAACAAATGTGCAGGATGAAATAACACTGCCAACTTGCTGCAACTGCGGAAAGCAATGACATCCGGCCAGTTACATGAACTATCCTAAATATAAAGAAATAATTCAAAGATCCAAGGAGACACGAGCTAAACAAACACCCAAGTCAGCCTTCGGAAAACAGGCCACACAAAACTTCATCCAAAATGGATTTACATTCGCCGACATGCTAGAAGGACGACAAACAAAGAATATAAAAACTCTCCCAACACCTCCCCCTCAAAAACATATTCAATTCCCTAAGCGACCCGCGGTAAAGGCCAACACAACGTTACAAATTCAAGCGTCGGTACAAAACCCTCCCAGGGGGCTATCCTCAATGCTCGAGAAACTACTTAGTCTCTCCCGCTTGATTGAATATATTCGACCCCGATATGAAGAACTAGCAACCGAGGCTAAGAGGGATGCATTTCTTTTCAGGGCATATGCCCGGCATACCTCCAAAATGGATTCCAAAACTAAAATTATCCTTATAAACGTCAACTCCCTTGTTTCGCTTTCAAATCGTATGATAGTCTCTGACCTCGTAAAGGATAACCCAGTGGACGTGGTTCTTGTAACCGAAATTAGGTTGCATCAGTGTCACCGTCCCGTATTCCCAAACTTTCCCATGATTCGAAGAGATCGAACCCTCACTGGCGGTCCCACTATCAGCGGAGCTGGCACCTGTATATTGGTTAATAGCGAACTTCGCCATGAAGCTAATGGCCTCCCACATTTTGAGTCCATAGAGGTCTCCGGGGCTGAATTGCATCTAGCTAATAATGGTAGAGTGGGCTCCTCGATAGTATAGTGGTTAGTATACCCGCCTGTCACCCGGGAGACCGGGGTTCGATTCCCCATCGGGGAGCCCCTGGCGCAAGACTAATGACCTTGCCCAGACAAAAATAAATCATTATGGAAAATTTAACAAGCCCCAGGACTTGCTAAATAAGGCCAAGACCGGATCCCGGTTGTAGTGCCGATGATGATGATGAATAATGGTAGAGTGAATATATACTCCGTATACCACTCGCATAAAACCAATATTGGCTGCAGTAATCCCGAAGATATCGGCAAATTAATAAGGTCTCGGGACATACACCCTTCATCATAGGCGACGATTTCAACTCCCCACTGGAACAACTCCCTCTCTTGTCCAAATGGCACCAATCGTACACCGAAAACTCTCATGCCCTCAACTTCAAAATAATCGCACCTACGGTTGGTACCCGAGGTAACTCAATTCTGGACATCTTTTTTGTGTCCAAGGACTTACTTCCCCAAATCATTCTTCCCCAAGCAACGGCGGGTGTATCTGACCACAACGCTGTGACCACATTCATCCGCGGCTATCGAGCATCGCGGGCTCATATCAGATACATACCCGATTATGGGCGCACAAATTGGGACAACCTCACCCCCATTGAACGAAAAACTCCGTCGACTTTCTCTTCCTACTGACAGAAACCTAACAACGGATGAGATAAATAACACTCCAAAACGACTTCACGAGATTCTAGTTGAAACTTCGGAGACTCATGTCCCGAAGTACAAACTTGAAAAGACATCAGATTCACTCTTCGTCTCATCCGGGAGCGTAAAAATCTCGGCAGAATGAGATATTGTCACCGCTTTACGCAGAGGGAGCCATTATTGCGATCCATCATTCACAATATTGGTACACTGATAAAACAAAGAATCCAAAACAATCGTACCCGACAATTGGAAGACAAACTAAAGGGTATTATGATGGACCAGAACGTTTACATAAATGTTAAAAAATATGTGGCACTTCTCGTATCACTGGGCCAATCATACACAATGGTGTTGTTGTTATCAACGACACCAATAAAGCAAATATCATCGGAGAGACCTTTGAAAATAATCACAGGCTTACTCTCCAGGATGGCGACCCGGACACTAATCCGATCATTAAATTAGACAACTTTAACGAGCCTATTGTTATCTTGAACCCAACAAACAGCGCATAATTGATGACGCACGTGATAATGGTCACGGTTTCGTCACACCAAATACCCTACACCAAATATCTGTCACACCAAAAACCCTCAAAAATTCATATACGAGAAGCTAAATAACTTTATCAGTGCCAGGAACCTAATATCAGATTTCCAATTAGGATTTAGAAGAGCGCACAGCACCACTATGGCTCTCAACATATTTCAAAACCACGTCTACGTGCGCTTCTCTAATAAGGAACGCACCATTGCGGTGAGCGTGGACATTGAAAAGGCTTTTGACACAACGTGGATCGAAAGTCTCTCGCCATTACCCCAACTCTCACCTATACGAAGGTGCCTCCATTATCCCTATCGACGATTACTTGCCACAATTAGCATACAAGTACCTCAAAAGCATTCAGAACAGCGATAACCTACTTGTACTTGAGTCTTGCGTTGTTGACCCTTCTCTTTTTCGATCTTTTCGGATCCGACTACCACAATTTCTTCTTCAGTACAAAACTGAAGAAAGCACCCTTCCCAACAACACTCTCCTGTATAATAGATGATTCCTGGACCCATCCCATAGGGTCTATGGCAGACACACTACAAACACGCACGCACAGTACAAGACAGCATGAATATAAACACACACCGACCAAAGCACAGATTATCAGACGCCAAAGACGTGATTTGCGTTTACCTACCGGTCTTGCATGGTCTCTTTCCCACTATCCCCCCATCCAAGTAGTTAGAGAACATTCGAACTAACCCTGTCCACACTATCCTTAGATAAACTTCACAGCCTGCCTTTAAGCAGGACAATTTCCTAAACGATGGAAAAAACAGCGGCTTATGCTTATACCAAAAGGAGTCAAGAGTCCAGAAGCGCCGTCGTCTTATCGCCCGTTGTGCATGCTGGACACAACAGGAAAACTGCTTGAGCGAGTAATTGTCACTCGCCTGGAACAATTCACTGAGAGGACATCGGAGCTCTCTGAATGGCAGTACGGATTCTGGAAAGGTAGATCAACCGGTAAGGCACTATCTGTGGTGTGCGACATCGATCGCAATGCGACAGCTGGGGCACGATGGCTAGGAGGTACAAAAAAATATTGCGCGGTGGTGACACTAGATGTTAAAAATGCATTTAACTCGGTGAACTGGAATCGGATTCTAGAAGCATTGGGCGATCTACAAGTCTCACCCTACTTGGTACGTATACTAGCAAACTATCTCTCAGATAGAAGCCTGCTCTATGACACAGATGACGGACCACATGAATATAAAATAACAGCGGGTGTACCTCAGGGATCTGTATTAGGTCCGCTGTTATGGAATATAATGTATGATGGTGTGCTCAGCGTCAGTGTACCAGAAGGGGTTGAATCATTGGGTACGCAGTCCCTATATTAAATATCTTGGTGTTATACTCGACAACAGGTTGAGCCTCAATGAATACCTGAGGCAAACGAGTGAAAAAACAGCAAGAGTATGCAAAGTTTTGACGAGACTGGTACCCAATGTTGGAGGACCTCGGCCCCACATAAGGAAACTCATAAACATTGTCAACACCTCCATTATAATGTATGCAGCTCACATATTGGCAGGAGCCGCACAGTATAAGTCATACATGAGGGGAGTGAATACAGCGCATAGACTGGCATCACTAAGAGTGTGCTGTGCATTTCGAACGGTATCCGAAGATGCCATAAATGTTTTGGCCGGGAGGACACCACTTGACATTGCAGCTAAAGAAAACGCTTCATTGCATAAGGTCTCCCAAGAGAATCGTCGGAGAATGCGGTCACAATTAGAGCTCTCAAGCCTAAGAGAATGGCAAAGAAGGTGGGACCGAGACCGCACGAACGATTTCGAAGAGACATGCGACGGACAGTTACTCCGGCAGGAGTAATAGAATACATGCTGAGTTCAAAACAGGCATGGCCCGTAACAAATGGTATTCTCTATGAAATGATGCAACAGGTGCGATACGACGAGCGGAATAACAGGTAAACTCTGTCCCGCCCCGCGATGGAATATCTAAAAACAAATTCCGCGGGGATCAACGGGAATATGTGCCGGGCGGGAGGTGGTTTTAGCCGGTAAGAACCCGGCATGCCTCTAGATCGGACCAGAGGTATCTTTTGAAGATTTCCACCTTCCTACCGAAACCGAAAAAAAAACATGGATATCACCCGACGACGTAACCCGTAACCAAATAAAACACTTCCTCATAGACAAAAGTCACTACTCGAATATCCTTGACGTAATATCATATAGAGGAGCAGATTACGACTCCGATCATCTTTTAGTGATGGGTAAAATCAGGAGTCGGCTCGCAGCAAACCCACATGGGCAGACACGGGAGACGAGCAAAAAGTTCGACATTGATCAACTAAAAGACCTGCGCAAAAGGGCTGAATATCAAGACGAACTAAATAATAGATTTAGCATCCTAGAGAATGGGAGCAGTGAGGAAGAGGAAGCCAATAGTGTGGACACTAAATGGACATCGATCAGAGACACAATCAAACATACAACCCAAAAGGTATTCGGATTTAAGAAAACAATTAAGTCCAAACTTTGGTTTGACGATGAGTGCAGGGCGAAGATCGAACAACGTAAACGCTTCAGAGTGCTCCACTTAGAAAGATATGATGAAGTCAACGCAGAAAAATACGCGACAATTCGGAAAGAGACAACGAGACTTTTCAAATACAAAAAAATGCGAATGACAGAAGACTCGGATAAAAAAAAACCGAGAAAATGCCAGAGCAAAGAACATCAGAGGTATGTATGCCGGCATAAATTCAATTAGAAATGGCTGCCGAGGGAGAGCCAAAATAATTCGAGACACAAACGGCTGTCTGGTCACAGAAACAAACAATATCGTGACAAGATCGAAGCAGCACTTTGAAAACCTGCTCAATGTGAGCACCCATCAACCACAAATAAACGCACCAGACGTACATACAGCCGAGCCTCAGATCCCAGAGCCATCTTTCAACGAAGTTGTAGACGCAATAAATCGATTGAAAAACAACAAAGCTTCCGGAGTCGACTGCATACCGGCAGAGCTTAGGAAGCATGGAGAAGAGGCGACCACTCGAAAGATCCACCAGCTCATCAAAATAATATGGGTAAAGGAAGTCACTCCGGAAGAATGGAAAACCTCAATAGTCGTCCTCATTTTCAAAAAAGGCGACAGATCTGACTGCGAAAACTACAGAGGAATATCATTGCTCCCAAGCACATTCAAAATACTAACAAACGTCGTACTGGCGAAAATCACACCATACGCAGAAGAAAAACTGGGAGACTACCAATGCGGATTCCGTAGGAACCGGTCAACAAGCGACCAAATGTTCACAATAAGGCAACTGTTGAAAAATAAGTGGGAAGGCAAAGACTCTACCATATTGTAGTTGAGATGGGAATCCCGAAAAAATATGCCGCCCTCATTCAAATTTGCATGAACGAAAACAAAGGACGAGTTAGAATAGAAAACCACCTCTCAGAACCATTTGAAATCCGGGACGGACTAAAACAGGGCGAAGGCCTCTCACCATGTCCCTTTAACCTTGTCCTCGAGTATGTCATCAGAAAGGTACAAGGCGACAAGATAGCCGGATCATCCCTGAACGGGGTCACACAAGTGCTCGCATATGCGGATGACATCGCCGTTTCGGGCGATAATCTAGAACCTGTAAGTAATAACGGTGAAATCATCATACAAGCGGCAGAAGAGGTTGGCCTGGAAATAAAAGAAGACAAAACAAAATACATGATTACGGCGAGAGCAGGTGGACCTCAGGCAACACATATAAACTTCAGAGGCAAGATATTTGAAAAAGTTAAAGAATTTAAATATCTGGGAACAATACTGACGGCCAGTAACGAACTGTCGAAGGAAAGTGACAAAAGACTGCATTCCGGCAACGCTACTTGGTATGCAGTCAGTAAACTGCTGAAATCCAAACTGCTATCGCGTAATATAAAGCTCCGTGTCTGCAGAACCATAATCGTGCCGATTGTTCTATACGGATGCGAAACATGGGCTCTCACAAAACGGGAAGAAAACAAATTCCGCGTATTCGAGAATAAAGTCCTATGGGGTATCTTTGGCGGTAAATATGGCAGTAGACCAACGGGCAAGAGACGGGCAGGACGGCCGCGATGGAGATGGGAGGACAACGTTAGGTTGGACCTCGAGGAGATCGGATCGGATGGTCGAACGTGGAAGGAGAGCGACATGACACGGAACAATGGGGGAGTCGAGTCGGCGAGGTCATGAACTTCCGGGTTCCTACAGACCAATAAATAGATAGAATAGAACACATCTAAACAATTGTATCACTGGAATTATAAGTTAGCTGTAGTACTTAATGTGAAAATTGATCATTGGTCAAATAAACACAGTATGTTAAAAAAAATCTGCTCTTAGTTGATTTTTAAAAGTGCTCTCGTCGAAGAGAAATTCACGTCGATTATTGTCCTTTCTTTAAACTGAAAATTCGTTGCTCGTGTATTACCATCCGTAGTGCAACACAATTGATTCATTTTGGCTCTATTATTTTTATTAATTCTGTCATCAGTGGTATTAAATGTGTTAAACTATCTTATATACTTTAAAGTAAAATTGTCGATTTAACTTTATGAGTTTATTTTTTAAACAAAGGAAAATAAAATATATTGAAACAAAATGAAGACACAGTCTGGTCATTTAGTGCGACTAGTCGTTTTGGTGTACGAATATTTTGCCAAGTGCAAAAGGGATACATGAAAGGAAACCACAAGCAGACATTGGACGGGCCCAAGCGTGGTTACTGCCAGAGGGTCATCGGTAAAAGTACCAACGTGAAACTGTGAGTACGCACTCATTCTATATATATTTATTTATATTGTGACGCATATGACAATTAGTACTAGAATATTCTAGAAAGTCCAAAACAAAGTACTAGAATATTCTAGAAAGTACTGGAAAACTGGAGACTATGAGCAATAGAAAATTCGAGGCTATGGAACGGACGGAAACGAAACACCGAATCAGAATGAGGAAAAAAGGTATAAATACGTCGCACGCAGATCGGGAAGATAGGTAAGAAGTAAGCAGTCAAAAACGCGATAAGTCAAGAAATCGTGAAGTGTACAGTAAAAGTAACGGTTGTTATTAACGGACTAATAAAGTGTTACATTAATTCAAAATCGATTTAACGGCTCTTATTTATTAAAAATAATTAATCCAGCGAACCCTAAGCTCGCTACAATATTTATTTATATTTTGTAGCATCCGCATTAACATTTTGGAGCATTAGACCTGCTGGTGGCATCTGTAGGTCAGCCCGGAAACTTTTCGCCCCACCCTCGTATAGCATTTTGAAACGTTACCAAAACTTTAAACGCGTTTTTCTTGAAACAACATATTTCACAACCTGGGGAAACGTTTCGTCCTCATTTTTCATCCGATTGACTTGAAGTTTTAACTGTAACTTTGTAATAACATTCATCATAAGAGCATATAGAGGATTTTTGAAATATTAATTAGTTTTTTTTTATAAATAATTTGTCAATGAATTTTTGGCCAGAAAACACTTTTTTTTCTAAACACCCCCATTTTATTAAAAATCAATATTTTGGAAAAATCCTACGTCATCTTATGTATTTTCATCCAAAGCTCAAAAAACACGAGTTTTTGTGGTCAAAAATTGTTCCAGTTACGTTTCCCGAAGTGGAGCCTCCTCGAAAGAATGTTTTTTGGATTATTATGAGTACAGACACTATTTCGTAGGAAAATGCCAATAAAAAAATTTTGTACATTCTAAAAATGTGCATTTATAACTCCTTATTAATAGTTTTCCTAGCAACCTACTCACTTCTCCACAAAAAATTATGAAAAAGGCTCATTTTTGAGCAAGCCAGAGTGTCGTTACCCCTTAAATCAAATCACTAAAACTGACCAGCAACTCACACCGCGAATGGAATCCGTAACCAAAATTCCAAAGTATTTACACCCTGTGTCAACCGCTTGTCGCGGTAGTTAGGGACAAATTGCAAATTCCAAGAAAATTGAGGCAATAAAAGGATTTATGGTTATTAGAATCTTCTTAGAAATTAGTAATGATTACCTAACAGCTCGCAATACACACGCTACAAAATTATCGAGAAACGCCGAAATTGTGGTCACCGAGTGTATAAACTGAATCCAAAATCGCGGCGGGACTTTAAGCCTACCTGGAAATTATTCATGGATTTAACAAAGACGAAGTAAACTTTCTGCAACAAACATGTTAATACTGAAATTAACCATTTGATAAACTAAAGTGATTCAATAACAGTTCTCTACAGATCAATAAGTATGGAATAACGATTTCGTCAAATTCATTGGAGTTAGCAGAATCCAGAACCATTTTCTCGAAGTGGTTCATTTTGGCGAATTCAACTGAATATGTTGCTCGTCGTGTAGTTAAAGAGAACTTTGAAACGAGATAGCTTGATATACTCTATTTTTCGTTGCCACGTGAGTTTGTTACCACGCGCTTCGGCAATTTGCGTCGGAGAGTGCCAGTGGCAAGTTTCAGTAGAATTTATTTTTGTGATGTCCCAAGTTAAAACAAATAATCATGGTGAGGAGGAGGACCTTAAGGACGGTCTTTCGTGCGAAGAATTGTTTTGTGAAAGCGAAGGACTGACTTATAAGTAAGAACAGTGAATTTACACGATTTCTGAATTAGTAGCTAATCTACTATTTCAGTGACTTTCTCATCCTACCTGGATTCATTGATTTCGCTGCCGAAGATGTCGACCTGAGTTCACCATTAACGAAGAAAATTGAACTGAAAGCTCCATTGGTCTCATCACCAATGGACACAGTCACCGAATCGGACATGGCTATCGCTATGGCTGTAAGTTGTTCTTTACTTATTTATTTATTACAATTTAGTTTTCAATTAACATTGCAAGTTGAAAATGATTAGCAACAGCTACTAAAGTGTTATTGTTACATTAATTTACTTTTACTTGTTAACCACCTTTCTTTTGTATTACCTAAGAAAAGACGTGTTTCTAAATTTGTATTGATTTACTTTATTTTCAACTTACAACTCAATTCATTCATCAAACTGCACATGCCTTTGTAATGAATAATTGTTTATGCTGGAGTTTCAAGCTCGCTTGTCTGTTGCACCTCTCGGATTCTGTTAGGTTCAGGTGAATCGTGATGTATTATGACGTAGGTGTCGTATTCTCTCTGTGCCGCGGGTTTGCAGTTTAGCAGTGGCGATGATGTTAAGTTATATACTGAACATACTTTACGTAGATAAACGATAGTATAACCAACTTTAACTAGAGTATAAAAACAAAAACCCGAAATACAGGGTTGGCTGCCTATGTGGTGTTCGACTGTACGGTCAAGTCCGAATCAGATAAATTAAGATACCATATTGCCATACATTTTTGAACTTCAACAGTTTTGAGGCAATCACAGATCGACAGTAAATGAGGGAAATCTAACAGACTAGCCCTCATTGGAGTTTAGGAACAGAAAATAAAGGAGAATTATCTGTGGCTGCCTATGTAATGTTCGTATGTAGCGCAATAAGGTCAAGTCGAAGCTGGATAAATTCAGATACAACAATAGGATTCAATTTTTGAACCCTAAAAGTTTCTAGGTAGTTATAGACGGACAGTTTTCTGCTATTCATCATCATCATCGGCACTACAACCGGGAACCAGTCTTGGCCTTATTTAGCAAGTCCTGAGGCTTGTTAAATTTTCCATAATGATTTGTTTTTTCCGGGCAAGGTCATTAGTCTTGCGCCAGAGGCACCCCGACGGGGAATCGAACCCCGGTCTCCCGCGTGACAGGCGGGTATACTAACCACTATACTATCGAGGAGCCAGTTTTCTGCTATTACCTCTGCAAAATAGAGAGACTTGGGGGTTTTTATTTATTTTTTATTTTTAGGAGCGGAATTACTATAAAAATAGTACCCGGGTACCGCGTTGTATCTACATAAAAAAACTGAACATTTCATTTCGAGCTATCAGATCGTCGTGATTTACCTCAAAAGCAAGGATATCATGAATTCAAATTATTTGTTTTTTAATTATCTTTTTAATTAGTTTAAACTTCAGCCATCGCTGCCCCCGGTACCCACAATAGCATTTGTACAAAACGCATTTCAAATTATTTTTGTTACGCATGCAAGTAAACTTTATTGTAAAAATAAAGAAGGCAACACTTATTTCATTATAAGCAATATTATTTATTGCATTCCATACATTTTAAAATATTTGTTGTATGTTCATCACCAACCGGCAGTTGAGATTCGGTACAGCTCTTGTGCGTTTTTCGTCGTCTTTTTATAATTAGTTTATAAAACATATAACAGAATCCCGTGATTTTTCTTCTTCCCATTCTGTCCCTCTCAACCAATGGACCAGGATAGTTGCTACTTGACGACCTATGATACTTTCAATGGCAATTCTAGTTGTATAATTGCGCATTACTTGAGGATTCGTCATGCGTACTTCAGTCGTTGGCTTGGCAGATTTTTCACTTAGTTTTCGCATAAAATGCCGTCGTCCCGTTGTTTTCTTGGCAATCATTTTATTATTTTCATAATAAATTATATAGGGTAGGCCATACATTTTTGCAAATGGCAACCCTTGATTTCTTTAAAAACCGTTAGGGGGAGGGGCGCGCGAGTGGCGGGACGTAATAAACGTATAAACAATTCCAACAACAACGTAATAAACAATTTTCATAATAAATTATATAGGGTAGGCCATAAATTTCTGCAAATGGCAACACTTGATTTCTTAAAAGCCGTTAGGGGGAGGGGCGCGCGGGTGGCGGGACGTAATAAACGTATAAACAATTCCAACAACAACGTAATAAACAATTTTCATAATAAATTATATAGGGTAGGCCATACATTTTTGCAAATGGCAACACTTGATTACTTAAAAGCCGTTAGGGGGAGGGGCGCGCGAGTGGCGGGACGTAATAAACGTATAAACAATTCCAACAACAACGTAATAAACAATTTTCATAATAAATTATATAGGGTAGGCCATACATTTTTGCAAATGGCAACACTTGATTACTTAAAAGCCGTTAGGGGGAGGGGCGCGCGGGTGGCGGAGCATAATAAACGTATAAACAATTCCAACAACAACGTAATAAACAATTTTCATAATAAATTATATAGTGTAGGCCATATATATTTGCAAATTGCAACATTTGATTTCTTAAAAGCCGTTAGGGGGAGGGGCGCGCGAGTGGCAGGGCGTTATAAATGTATAAACAATTCCAACAACAACACGATAAAACGCCCCCCCCCCCCCCCCCCCTTCTAACGGTTTTTAAGAAATCAAGTGTTGCCATTTGCAAACATCTATGGCCCACTCTATATATCCCGTGAGTGAAGTGACGTTCAACATGTTGCCGAACATTGTCATTGGCCATTTTGAACATCCCTGCTGGCTTGTGTATCTCCTGAGCATTTGGTCCGTAGTATCAACGCCAGTTTTATATTTATTATCATCATCATCATCGCCACTACAACCGGTATCCGGTCTTGGCCTTATTTAACAAGTCTCTCCATCGGTCCCGATTTCGAGCCGATTGCATCCAGTTTGGTACTCCCATGCTCTAGTCGTCCTGGTCTACGCCATCCCTAGATCGCAGACAAGGTCTGCCGCGCTGTCGCCTTCCATACATCCTGCCACCAAGGACTTTCTAGGCAAAAGACTTCCATTCTCTTCGCTCATTCGAGCAAGTTGTCCCGCCCAGCGGAGTTTACCGAGCTTGATTTTTTTACAATATTAGCTTCAAGGTAGATCGCGTACAACTCATGGGTGTAGCGTCTCCGGAATCATCCTCCCTCATATACGGGGCCAACAATTCTCCTTAAGACCTTTCTCTCGAATGCGGCTAAGAGTTCATCATCATCATCAGCACTACAACCGGGATCCGGTTCTGGCCTTATTTAACAAATCTCTCCACCGGTCACGATTTCGAGCCGATGTCATCCAGTTTGGCACTCCCAGGCTCCGGGCGTCGTGGTCTACGCCATCCCTCCATCGCAGACAAGGTCTGCCGCGCTGTCTCCTTCCACACATCCTGCCATAAAGGACTTTCCCGGCAGGGTCCTCTTTGCGCATTCGAGCAAGGTGTCCCGCCCACCGGAGTCTACCGAGCTTAATTTTTCTTACAACATTAGCTTCAAGGTAGATCGCATACAACTCATGGTTGTACCGTCTCCGGAATCGTCCTCCCTCACACACGGGGCCAACAATTCTCCTTAAGGCCTTCCTCTCGAAAGCGGCTAAGAGTTTAGAGTGCTTGTTATTGAGAACCCAGGTCTCGGATCCATACTTGAGTACTGATAAGACCATGGTATTGTACTGTAGTAGCTTGGATGTTCTGGATAAATTTCATGATTTAAAGAGCCTTGATAGACCATAGTAGGCTCGTTGGATTTGATCAGCCGTTCGCGTATTTCTTCTTCCATATTGTTATCGGCTAATACTATTGACCCAAGGTAGTTAAAGGATTGCACAACTTCAAATTCGTGCTCCACTATCCTGATAGTTTGACCAATGTTAGGTCTTCTCTTCGCAGAAGTTGCCACCATGTACTTAGTTTTCCCCTCATTAATGTGCAGTCCCAGTTTTGGCGCCGCCTGCTCGACCTGGGTGAAGGAGTCCTGAACAGCCCATTCGGTTCTACCGATGATGTTGATGTCATCTGCGTAGGTAAGTATCTGGCTGGACTTGGTGACAATAGTCCTCCTAGTTGTGACACCAGAGTCACGGATTACTTTCTCCAACGCCAAGTTGAAGAGGAGGCAGGCCAGACCGTCCCCTTGTCGGAGTCCATTAAAAATGTCTATTGGTTTGGACAACAATCCCGCTATTTTTAGTTGACTAGTTACGTTGGTCATGGTCAACCTACAAAGTTGTATCCATCTGCTGGGAATGCCCAACTGTCTCATGGCAATATATAGTTCTACCCTGGCTATGCTGTCGTAGGCGGCCTTAAAGTCTATAAATAGATGATATAATGGAATCTTAAATTCCAGACATTTTTCCATCGCCTGCCTAAGGGTGAATATCTGATCAATTTCTGATTTGCCTGAGAAGAAGCCACACTGATATTGACCAATGATGGCTTTACCGCATGGGGCTAGCCGGTCTTGTAGGATGGTGGAGAGTATCTTACAGGCGGTACTCCGCAATGTTATACCCCTATAGTTGCTGCACACTGTGATATCTCCCTTCTTATGCATGAGGGAAATTATACCACGACGCCAATCTCCTCTTGCTTCCATACGTGCACCATGATCTCATGAATTGCGTGATGTAATGCTGTCCCTCCTTGTTTGATCAGCTCAGCTGGTATGCCATCATCTCCGTGGGCTTTATTTGATTTGAGCTGTCTTATGGGTCTCCTCAATGCTTGTGGCAGCAGCATTTGGTCTTGACCTTGCATTGGTGGAGCCTCCAATTCTTCTGTGAGCTGACCATGTAGTAATTCATTGAAGTGCACTTCCCATCGCTCCAGAATGCCTTCAGGATCGATTAACAGATTACCCTCTTTATCCTTGCAGTAAGTGTAGCGTGGTGTGTACCGCGTCATCATCATCAGCACTACAACCGGGATACGGTCTTGGCCCTATTTTGCAAGTAAAATTTGCTTGATACTGTCAAGTAATGATGCGTAGTATGCCCTTGTAATGGTTTTTTCCTTTTGAAGATAATCGATTAAGATAAGTCCATGACTATCCTAAAAAACAGTCGCCATCACTTTCCCAGCCGAAAAAACAGTTTTTGCTTTTTTTGGAGCCGATGTCCCCTTTGCAGTCCACTGTTTGGACTATATTTTTGTTTCGGAAGTATAATGGTGTATCCAAGTTTAATCGACAGTAATTAATCGGCGCCAAAACTCAGATTTATTGCGCCTAAACTGCGCCAACAGAGCGTTGGAAATGTTCATTCGAACACGTTTTTGGTCTAATGTAAGCAAACGCAGCACCCAACGCGCGGACAGCTTTCTCAAGCCTAAATCTAGATTTAATATGTGACAAACACGTTCTTTGGACATTTTCATAGCCTTTGCTATCTCTCTCACTTTAATTCGGTTGTCGTCTAGAACCATTTGGTGAACTTGAGCGATGATATCGTTAGTTCTTGCAGTTTTTGGACGTCCCGAACCTTCATCGTTTCCGAAGCTCCCACGGCCACGTGATTGTGCAGAGTCCCTGTAGCGATTCTAACAGATACACACACAATTCACAAGCAAAAATAGTGAAGAACACCGAACGAAAAATCGAATAAGAAAAGTACATCAGAACCGTATACCAAGCGATAAATAAAAATAATTCACACAAGTGGAATATAGTCGAGTTTGGAAATCAAATTCTAAACACGGTCAGTAGCCTGGTGTGTAACGCTTAGGTAAAATTTTTTTCGTGATTCGAGCTGTCATAGCGTCAGTTCGAATCACACGATCTTCTTCACTATTATTTCAAACGCGATAATTGGTGACTACGACGTGATCTGTACACATACGCAGCATACACTTCCCACGATCACGACTTCCGCATAGAGCACAGCTCCGAAGTTATTGCAGCGGGAGTAGTGTAGCGATTCTAACAGATACACACACAATTCACAAGCCAAAATAGTGAAGAACACCGAACAAAAAAAATCGAATAAGAAAAATACATCAGAACCGTATACCACGCGATAAATAAAAAAATAATTCACACCAGTGGAATATACTCGAGTTTGGAAATCAAATTCTAAACACGGTCAGTAGTCTGATGCTTCACTGCTTCGCTTTTCAACCGTTTCATCGTGTGTTCAATTCACCTTCTTCACTATCTTTGCTTAACGCGATATCCCCATACACAGAGTCCAGCTCATCTTTGGTTTGCGTAGGCGTATTGCCTTTCAGAAACAAAAATTTAATGACAACTCGTAAATGTTTATTCAATCAAAAAAGGATCCGTTGGCATCTATGACATTCTTCCAACGTGATACAAGGTCAAATAATCCTTTTTCGTAGTAGCGGTGACTTTTTGAGGCAATGACATTTTCAAAGGCTTTTATGACCTTTGCTCGGTTCCGGAAAACCTTCTGCCGGCAAAATGAATGCAGATTGAAGAAAAGATGGTAGTCCATTAGGGAAATGTCAGGAGAGTACGGTGGATGCGGAAGAATTTCAAATCCCAACTGCGACAGTTGCAGCATTGTTGCATGTAGCATCGTCATGCAAAAGAATCGGGCCGTGCCTACTGACCAACGCAGGTTGCTTTTCAACCAATTTGGCATGCAATATGTCGATTTCCTGACAATATTTGATAGCGTTTATCGTTTCTCCTGGTTGAAGACGTAAAAAGTGGATTGGTCCTTTCGATGTTCACCAAATTGTCCTCATAACCTTTTTTGGGTGCAGATCGGGCTTGGGGTGTGTTTTGGTTTTTCATCTGCATCCAACCACTGCTCAGGTCTTTTACGTTTATCATACAGAATCCACTTTTCATCACAGGTGACTATCCTGTGAAAAAACGGTTCAGTTTGGTTTCTTAATCTAGGCGATGCGCAGATTTCCAGGCGCAGTAGTTTTTGGGACTCGTTCAGTTCATGGGGTACCCACTTATCGAGTTTCTTTACCTTTCCTATGAGAGAAAGGTGTCGACTTATTGTAATTGGGGATACTTCCATGCTTTGGGCCATCTCCCGCACCGATTTCGTTGGGTCCGCATTCACCGTTGCTCTTAAAACATCGTCGTCAAGTAACGTTTCCGGCTTCCCACGTGGTTCATTTTCGAGGCTGAAATCTCCCGAACGGAACTTTCCAAACGAACGTCATATAGTGCGTTCGTTTACCGCTATTACTACTATTACTATTTATTGGCCTGTAGGAACCCGGATGTTCATGGCCTCACCTACTCGACTCCGCCATCGTTCCCTGTCCTGTGCACTCTCTTTCCACGCTTGACTATCTGATCCGATCTCCTCAAGGTCAAACCCAACATTGTCCTCCCATCTCTGTCACGGCCGTCCTGCCGGTCTCTTTGCGTTGGTCTACCGTCAAGAATTCTACGCACACTCCTATCGTTGCCCATTAGCGCCACATGTCCGGCCCATCTTAATATTCGCGACTTGATTACTCTCACTATTGTTGGTTTGCGGTATAGCTCTTTCAATTCGTGGTCGTGGAGTTTCCTCCATTGTCCTGTCTCCTCGTCATATTTGCCGCCAAAGATACCCCATAGGACTTTATTCTCGAATACGCGGAATTTGTTTTCTTCCCGTTTTGTGAGAGCCCATGTTTCGCATCCGTATAGAACAATCGGCACGATTATGGTTCTACAGACACGGAGCTTTATGTTACGTGATAGCAGTTTGAGTTTTAGCAGTTTATTGACTGCACGTCAACTAGCGTTGCCGGAGTGCAGTCTTTTGTTAATTTCCTTCGACATTTCGTTACTGGCCGTCAGTATCGTTTCCAGATATTTAAATTCTTTAACTTTTTCAAATATCTTGCCTCTGAAGTGTATATGTGTTCCCTGAGGTCCACCTGCTCTCGCCGTAATCATGTATTTTGTTTTCTCTTCATTTATTTCTAGCCCTACCTCTTCTGCCACTTGCATGATGATTTCACAGTTTTTACTTACAGTTTCTAGAGTATCGTCCAGAACGGCGATGTCATCCGCATATGTGAGCACTTGTGTGACCCCGTTCAGGGATGATCCGGCTAGGTTGTCGTCTTGTACTTTTCTGATGACATACTCGAGCACTAGGTTAAAAAGACATGATGAGAGGCCATCCCCCTGTTTTAGTCCGTCCCGGATTTCAAATGGTTCTGAAAGGTGGTTTTCTATTCTAACTCGCCCTTTGTTTTCGTTCATGCAAATTTGAATGAGGGCAGCATATTTTTTCGGGATTCCCAGCTCATCTTCAATATAGTAGAGTCTTTGCCTTGCGACTGAGTCGTAGGCTTTTTTGAAGTCCACGAACAGTTGGTGAACCGTCTCTCCGTATTCCCCCTTCTTTTTCAACAGTTGCCTTATTGTGAACATTCGATCGCTTGTTGACCGGTTCCTACGGAATCCGCATTGGTAGCCTCCCAGTATTTCTTCTGCGTACGGTGTGACTCTCGCCAGTATGACATTTGCTAGTATTTGGTATGTGGTTGGGCGCAATGATAGTCCTATGTAGTCTTCGGAGTCAGATCTGTCGCCTTTTTTGCAAATGGGGACGACTATTGAGGTTTTCCATTCTTCCGGAGTGACTTCCTTATCCCATATTGTTTTGATGAGTTGGTGGACCCTTCGAGCGGTTGCCTCTCTTCCATGCTTCACAAGCTCTGCCGGTATGCAGTCGACTCCGGGAGCCTTGTTGTTTTTCAATCGATTTATCGCGTCTACAACTTCGTTGAGACACGGCTCTGGGATCTGAGGCTCGGCTGTATGTACGCTTGGTGCATTTATCTGTGGTTGGTGGGTGCGTACATTGAGCAGATTTTCAAAGTACTGCTTTCATCTTGTCACGACATTGTTTGTTTCTGTGACCAGACAGCCGTTTGCGTCTTGAATTGTTTTGGCTCTTCCTCGGTAGCCATTTCTAATTGAATTTATGCCGACGTACATACCTCTGATGTTCTTTGCCTTAGAATTTTTTAGGATTTTTTTGATCCGAGTCTTCTCCCATTCGCGTTTTTTGCGTTTGAAGAGCCTCATTGTCTCTTTCTGAATTGTCGCGTATCTTTCTGCGTTGACTTCATCATATCTTTGTAAGTGGATGACTTTGAGCTGTTTACGTTCTTCGATCTTCGCGCTGCACTCATCGTCAAACCAAAGTTTGGACTTAATACCTTTTAGGCTGCTTGTTTCATTGTGTCTCTGATCGATGTCCATTTAGTGTCCACACTATTGGCTTTCTCTTCCTCACTGCTCCCATTCTCTAGGATACTAAATCTATTCTTTAGTTCGTCTTGATATTCAGCCCTTTTGCGCAGGTCTTTTAGTTGATCAATGTCGAACTTTTTGCTCGTCTCCCGTGACTGCGCATGTGGGTTTGCTGCGAGCCGACTCCTGATTTTGCCCATCACTAAAATATGATTGGAGTCGCAATCTGCTCCTCTATATGATCTTACGTCAAGAATATTCGAGTGGTGTCTTTTGTCTATGAGGAGCTTACCGCTACATCCTTAAATGCGTCATTAATGTTTTTCATTGCCAATAGCGCATTATGTCTCATTTTAAATTCATAAAGGAAGAGGGTTCGAATTTGAACTACCGACGGGATGGTAAACAATTCCTAGAAACAAAATAACTGTACTGGTACGGAACCTAAAATTCTCACACGCCAAGCACACGTACCACTTTACTTTATAAAAAAGAAAAATTTAACGTTCTCGCACAGATGTTCATTCGAGAACCACTTATTTTCGACTGAGCGCAAGTCGGACATTTCATGTGGTACAACCCAATAGTTGTTTATTCTCTGCTATTAAGTAATCTCGTACGTGTTGTTCGTCAATGGTACTGTATGTGTTAGTATCTAAAGCGAACAATAACTGAGTTATTCGGTCGCCAAATTATTTTACTGTTTCCCTATGTTCCTGCAACGTGCTCGAATAGGATATTGCCGCATACAATGAATTTACTAAGGCCTTTGTGGTTCCCATCGAACGCTGGGACAATATTATTGATGTCATTAAAACCAATTTTTACCTCCTCTGTTGGGATTTGTTAAGGGAAGGGATTTAGTTATAAGACTTTCGCCGAAAAGGGGTAGAGCTTCAAGAAGATGTACCGCTCGTTTATTTTTTCGAGTCAAAATTTTAAAGTTCGATGAGCATATATTTTTTGATTTTGTCTTAGTTTCTAATTTATAAAAAAAAGACGTCTCTTTAAATTTTATGTTTGAAAAAAAAGAAGTAATATAACAAAGAAAAATGTATTACTTGCTGTTTATAGTTGCTGCTGCTTGTGTCGTGCTGGTAATAGTAGACGTGAGGCTTGGAATTGCTGCTGCTTCCTTCTATTCTTCGAATCATTGCACTGCTGTTCCTGTTACTGCTGCTTCTATTGTTTGGCAAGACTTCAATGCTGGTGTTGATGTTGCTCATGTTTTCGTTTTGCCCGGTATGCTTCACGCCCTACAGATGAAAATTACATCCTGGTTTTTTATCACTGTTAAAAACTTTGCCTACGGCGTCCTTTTTAGGAATTCGCCAAATCTTACTTTCTTGGCCCTTTTTTTACTACTTTTTATTTCTTTTTATATTTACGTGTATATATATATATATATATATATATATATATATATATATTTTTTTTTTTTTTTTTTTTGTTGGTATTTTTTATAATTTTTGTATTTTCTCTTATTTTTATTAATCTACTTTTTCACCCTGATTTTACAGTCCCAGTACACTGTTTGGGTAGCGGTACATTAGATATCCCGCCGCTGCCACCAAAATTGTTGTACACGGCCAACCCTGCTTCCTTTATATTAAAAAGAAGAGTTGGTTCAGCAATGAGTTAGATAAGAAATACGTTTTTTTTTCTTAAAATAATTTCTTCTATTTTAAAAGTTTAATTGCTTAAGGTATCCTTTTTTCTTTGGTCACAAATCTACTCTGAAATATACCGTTTGCAACCACTCCTTTTATATCAAAATTTATGGAGAAAAATCGCGAAAATGCACTCAATTCCTCTCTACTCAGCATCACCTCACGCACAATTCATTTACCCTGCCGCAGTTTCGCCCAGTCGGCTTTGACCCATGTTGAGTGCAATCGCAAGGCACGTCATTCTTTTCACTTAATGGATATTGATTCACTTAAAGGGCAATATTAAGTCATTTACCTTGTACCAATCAAGTCTTCTATGCCATTCGTCGTATTTTTTCTTCGGACACGCCTGGTCTCGCACGATGTTCTCCAACGCTTCGCTTCTCCTTTCCGTCGTTTCATCCGGTCCGTTGACTTTACGGCTTTATAGTTCTCTGAGCAACGTATCCTTCTATGCTCCTTGGTGTGTATGGCCTTGGTTAAAGCATATCGTCACTTCAAATCACTGGTGGCGATTCGTTATTATTCGTATGCCTTTCTTTCGTACGCATAAGCATTTTTACTGGGAAAACTAAGCAAGTGCATGACACCTGGTGTACGGTGATTTGTTATTATATTTGCGGGCATAAGCGATTGCCCGGGATTCCCCTATGCCACCTTATGTGGCGCTTATGTTTGCAGGCGTAAGCAATTGCCAGGGATTCCCCTATGCCACCTTATATGGCGCTTGCTTTTAATGTTTTGATATGCTTATGCTTGGACTTGTGGGTACGAATGACTCATAATTGGATAACGCGTAGCTTGGGAAATGACGACGCGTAACAAGTGGGCAATTAAAGAAGAAACGATTCTGAGCGCATATGTGTGATATGATTATTACGTTATATGGGGTTTATGTAGTGGGATACTACACGTAATCTGGTATCTTCTCGCTTTGTAAGCGCTCATGTCTCGCATCCGCATAGTACAATCGTCATGACTAGGGTATGGAGCTTTATGTTACGTTACAGCAGTTTCGGTTTACTGACTGCGTACCAAGCAGCGTTGATTTCCTTTGCATTTCGCTACTAGACGTTAGTATTGTTCCGAGATATTTAAACTCCTTGACGTCCTCGAATATTTTTCGGCCTGACGTTTATGTATGTTCCCTGAGGTCCACCTCCGCCACCGTAACCATATATTTTGTCTTGTCTTCATTGATATTGTGACGTATATGACAATCAGTACTAGAATATTCTAGAAAGTCCAAAACATAGTACTAGAATATTCTAGAAAGTCCAAAACAAAGTCCTAGAATATTCTAGAAGGTACTGGAAAACTGGAGACTATGAGCAGTAGAAAATTCGAAGCTATGGAACGTACGGAAACGAAACACCGAATCAGAATGACGAAACGGTATAAATACGTCACACACAGATCAGAGAGGAAAAGACGCGATAAGTCGAGAAATCGTTAAGTGTACGGTAAAAGTAACGGTTGTTATTAACGGACTAATAAAGTGTTACATTAGCTCCTCAATAGTATACTGGTTAGTATACCCGCCTGTCACGCGGGAGACCGGGGTTCGATTCCTCGTCGGGGAGCCTCTGGCGCAAGACTAATGACTTTGCCCGGAAAAAAAAACAAATCATTATGGAAAATTTAACAAGCCTCAGGACTTGCTAAATAAGGCCAAGACCGGTTCTAGGTTGTAGTGCCGATGATGATGATGAAAGTGTTACATTAATTGAAAATCGATTTAACGGCTCGTATTTATTAAAAATAATTAATCCAGCGAACCCTAAGCTCGCAACAATATCTAGGCCCACATCTTCTGCCGCTTATTTTACTTACCATTTCTAGATTATCGCCCAAAACAGCGATGTAACACGCATATGTGAACACTTGTGTGACTCTGTTTAGGGACAATCCGGCCACGTTGTCATTTTGTAATTTTCTGATGACATACAGGGAAGAAAAGAAAATAAGCCATCCCCCTGTTTTAATCTGTTGCATTTTTAAAATGGTTCAAGAACAACGAAATCTTAATTCTTTGTATTCTTTTCCGAAGCTGAAACTGGATAATCCTGAAATATTAAATAAAAAATGATTTTTGAAAATTCCAAACCCCCCCAATCATCGTGCACGACGTTAATATATCAGTGAACACGACTTTTCGTCGTGAACGGATAAAGAGGTAGCCGACGAAGTAGTTTCTATTCGATGTTAATATTATAATCATTATTAGCTGTTACCTAGATTCCCAAATTCATAGCCAGGCTCACTCTGCGTGATATTAATAGCTTTAAAAAATATTCGAATGTCCAGAATATACGGCAAATTAATTGCGCTGTTTAATGAATTTGATTTAAGTTTTCAGTAATAGAGTAATTTCTATTTTCTCAGTTGTGTGGTGGCATCGGAATTCTCCACAACAATTGTACGGCAGAATACCAAGCAAACGAGGTACAGAAGGTGAAGAAATACAAGCACGGATTCATTCGAGATCCGTCAGTAATGTCACCAGAGAATACGGTGGGTGATGTCATTGAGGCCAGACGGAAAAATGGCTTCTCTGGATATCCCATAACAGCTAACGGAAAACTTGGAGGGCGATTATTGGGTATTGTTACTTCGCGTGATATCGATTTTCGTGAAGATCAACCGCATCTTAAGCTGGGTGTCATTATGACAACCGACTTAATAACCGCACCCAATGGAATCACATTACAAACAGCCAATGCGATCCTTGAGAAGAGCAAAAAGGGTAAACTGCCGATAATTAACGAGAACGGCGAATTGGTTGCTTTAATAGCTCGAACCGATTTAAAGAAAGCTCGCAGCTATCCGAATGCCTCAAAGGATAGCAATAAGCAACTTTTGGTTGGAGCTGCCATCGGTACCAGACCTGATGATAAGGAGCGCCTTAAACTGCTTGTTACGAGCGGTGTCGACGTGATTATCCTAGATTCATCACAAGGCAATTCTGTGTATCAAATAGAAATGATAAAATACATCAAGGAACAATATCCAGATCTACAAGTGATTGGTGGAAACGGTAAGTAACTAATACATGGCTCTCTGGTTTCCGTTAAATCAATCTAGAACTATTATAGTTGTGACACGAGCACAAGCCAAGAATCTCATAGCAGCGGGTGTCGATGGTCTCCGCGTTGGCATGGGCAGTGGGTCAATATGCATTACGCAAGAAGTTATGGCATGTGGTTGTCCACAGGCTACGGCCGTATACCAAGTAGCAACCTACGCCAAGCAATTTAATGTTCCAGTTATCGCAGACGGTGGCATTCAATCGATTGGCCATATAGTCAAAGCACTAGCTTTGGGCGCTTCAGCTGTGATGATGGGATCGTTACTAGCTGGAACTTCCGAAGCACCTGGAGAATATTTCTTTTCCGATGGTGTTCGATTAAAGAAATATCGTGGCATGGGAAGTTTAGAGGCAATGGAAAGGCGAGATGCCAAAGGAGCAGCACTATCACGATACTATCACACTGAAATGGACAAATTAAAAGTTGCCCAAGGAGTCAGTGGAAGTATTGTAGATAAAGGCTCTGTATTACGATACCTGCCATACTTGGAATGTGGCTTACAGCACAGTTGTCAGGATATTGGAGCTAAATCGATTAGCGAATTAAGGTACGTTTACAAATCCATGTCTGTTACACTTCTACCCTCAAACAAACATTTCTTTAATTATTTAGGAAGATGATATACAATGGAGAATTACGTTTCATGAAACGTACTCATTCAGCTCAACTGGAAGGTAATGTGCATGGACTGTTTTCTTACGAGAAGAGACTTTTTTAGCACCTACATCATCAAGTGGCCGAAAGAGAAGACATATCTATAAGTATTAAACTTTGATTCATATGCTACAAACTGCGACAGAGACTCTTCTACAAATTCAAATTCCATGTACAATAAGTCATTCTACGTATATATAATATAAGCGAGACATGTTATATAAAACTTTACTAGGAATAGAAAAATGATAATTCATCCTTAAATAATATTATTACTATTATTATAATTACTATTATATAATTACTATTATTATTATTATAATTTTTATTATTATTACTATTGTAGGAATAAAAAGCCGAATGTTGTAATATTGTGAGTTATTTATTAAAAACGTACATCTATTCGCCACACAGTCTGGCTAATTACTCTTTTCCACTGCCAAAGTGCAGCCTCCCTTTATTCTCCTCGTTGACCTATGGTGAATGCCGCTTATTGCCATGGTTTGTTAATCAGTCAATTCAATTGCATAATGGGTCGTTGTGGTCGTCCGATGAAGATGTAATGGGATGTCATACCATGGTGGTGTTAAGTATGGTGCGAATTTTTGTTGTGGCGAATTAGAAGTGGTATAACATCGTGTGATGGGGCTTACAGTTTGTCCATCCTGACCTTGAGCCCGTCCTCGCGACCTTCCCCGCCTGTGGCTATACCTTCGTCCTCTTCATCTTTGCAGTCAAGCGAATCGGTTAGTGTGTCGCACGACCTCTTTATTTTGGGCGAGCTTACCATCGTGGTAAGCCTCCTTTGGGTGTGCTGCATTCGCGCGATATTTTCAGCTATATACATGTCATTCTGCATTTCCTTCGTTATAAAATATGGTCCTTTGAAGTGCGACTCCAACTTCCGTGATTCACGAGTGCTGACAGATTCTTTTTCGAGTAATATTAAGTCATTTACCTTGTACCCATCAAGTCTTCTATGTCGTTCGTCGTATTTTTCCTTCGGATACACCTGGTTGCGCATGTTGTTTTTCAACGCTTCACTTCTCCTTTCCATTATTTCATCCGGTCCAATGACTTTACGGCCTTATAGTTCTCTGAGCAACGGATCCTTCTATGATTCTTGGTGTGTACGCAAACAGAAGCTCATACAGCGTAGCCCTTGTCGATTTACTTTTTGCTGAGTTTAAGCTCCATTGAAGGGACCTTAGTTGGCTTACCCAGTCTTGACCGCTGGAGTGGGCGCATTTTAATGCTGCTAAGATCGTCCTATTGATCCTCTCGACTTACCCATTGGCTCTTGGTGTCCTTATTGCCGTCCTGATGTATTGTATGCCCATTGTCTCGCAAAATTTCTCAAATCCTTTGGCCGTAAATGCGGTGCCTCGATCACTTATCAGTCTTTCCGGAGCTCCAAAATACCCAGATATCTCCGTTAGGGTATTTAAGACGTGCTTAGTAGTGGCTGCCTTCACTGCCTTTTGTACTACATCATCATCATCATCGGCACTACAACCAGGAACCGGTCTTGGCCTTATTTAGCAAGTCCTGAGGGTTTGCTAAATTTTCCATGATAATTTGTTTTTCCGCGCAAGGTCATTAGTCTTGCGCCGCTCCCCGACGGGGAATCGAACCCCGGTGTCTTGCGTGAGAGGCGGGGATACTAACCAATATACTATCGAGGATTTAGTACTACATACTTAGTGATATTATCCTCCAGTGCGAGTACGTAGCGTGTAGCCCCGTTTCCAGTCACGAGGGGTCCCTAGTGATCTATGTGTGCCGCGTGGAATGGAATAGGAACCCTTTCTGCAGTGCGTAGGTCTCCTTCATCCATTCCCCCGTTTCGCTTAGCATATCCGCATTCTCCGTACGATCTGACGCACCCCTTCACAAACCGTCTCATCACTGCGAACCAGTAGATATTATATATTTGCTGTAGTGTCTTTTCTTCTGCAAAGTGCCAACAGTCATCATGGCATATTTTAGGGATTCGCCATCTGGTCGATTTTGGTACTACCCATTTCTCGTCTTCGCCTATTCGCCGGAACAGCCGGTTTTCCCTGACTGAGTAGTCCCTTGGTAGGTGTTTGCTCGCTTGTTTCTTCTGAGGCACGTATATGATGTGGCGCAGATTTGGATCTTGTCATTGCACGCTCGCTATCCAGCCTTCGTTCGAGATATTTATGTTGAGGACTAAGGTAGATGCTTCTTCTGGTGCATGATGCTCCTCGACCGGTTGGTTGCTTTGCGCATCTACGTACCTTGCTCATTTCCCCGGTTGAAAATTGAATTCATGTGGCGTTTCTAACAGATACACACAATACACAAACAAATAGCGAAGAACACCGAACGAAAATCGAATAAGAAAATGCATCAGAGCCTTGTACCATAGCGATAACATAACAATTCAACATCAGTTGAGTGTAATTGAGTTTAGAAATCGAATTCGTACACGCGGCCAGTAACCTGATGTGTTAAGCATTGGTTCAATTTTTGGTGATTCTAACTGTCATAGCGTCAGTTCGAATCACACGTTCTTCACTATCATCGCAAACGCTATAATTGGTGACCCCGACGTGGTCTCTCTGTACACACAGCACACACTTTCCCATAGTAAACAGAACTTCACGACACGATCACGACTTCCGCATAGAGCACCGGCACATTCGCCTGCTCCGACGTTCTCTCGCTCGCTCGTTTCTCGCTCCGTCGTTCGCACACGAAGCTGATCGTAACTAAGTTACTGAGGAGGGAGTAGTGTAGCATTTCTAACAAATACACACACAATACACAAGCAAATAGTGAAGAAGACCGAACGAAAATCGAATAAAAATATGCATCAGAGCCGTATACCATAGCGATAACATAACAATTCCACATAAGTTGAGTGTACTTGAGTTTAGAAATCGAATTCGTACACGCGGCCAGTAGCCTGATGTGTTAAGAATTGGTTCAATTTTTGGTGATTATAACTGTCATAGCGTCAGTTCGAATCACATGTTCTTCACTATCATCGCAAACGCTATATTCTTGTATTTTAAGCCGCCACCTGGCAATCCACGGAATCATCTTAACTTCGTTTTCCGTAGCTATGATGGGTTCGCAGTCAGTAATACCTTGAATTCACGTCAGCCAATGCGTCTAGCTCGTAGCTGTGATATTTACTCTCATTCTCCGTTACTTTGCGACTATAATACGCTGCAGGCCACGGGTTGTTGTCCTCCTTGGACCACTGTAGCGGTATACCTGCGCGTCTGTGTGTACTTCATGAGCACACTCAACGCCGAAAAAGGCTAATACTGGAGGGTTGGCAAATGCATCCTTCAGCGCCCTAAATCCTCTTTCCTGTCTATCTGCTCGTTCAAACTGCATTTCGACCTTCAGCAAGTCGGTTAGCGGTGCTGCTATCATAGCGTACCCCTCTACGAATTTCCTGAAAAATCCAGTTAGACCCAAGAATCGCCTCACTCCACGTACATGTTTTGGTGTCGGGAACTCCCTTACGGCAACTGTTTTCCTCTGGCTTGGTTTGATCCCATCTGCAGTTACGTAGTGGCTTAGGAACTCCAGGTTGGTTTTTAGAAAGGCGCACTTCTGGTTAGTCCAGACTTTTATAGCACCTTTAGGAATCGTTCTAACTTTTGCTAGCTTTCGTCGACTGCTTTGCTCGGAATGATTATATCGTCAAGATAGACTGCGATATCCCCTTTAGGCATGCGGGCTTTGCCTTGATTCATGCATGCCTGAAATACAGCAGGTGCATTTACTAAGCCAAAAGGCATCCTCGTAAACTCGAACAAACCATCTTCAGCTACAAAGGCGGTGAATTTACGGCTTTGATTGCCGACTCTGATTTGGTGATATCCTGACGCCAGATCCAGGAGATGCAACTACCTCCTCCACTATCGGCATCGGGAACTTCCTCTTAATTATTACCGCATTTAGCGCTCGGTAGTCTATGCAGAATCGATCAGTTCCATCCTTTTTTTCGTTAAGATGATCGGGGAGCAGTAGTCCGACTTAGATGGTTGTGTTACCCGTTCCTGCAACAACTCATCTACTTTATCGTTGATAATACTCCTTTTCGCATACGGCACACGATACGGTTGAATGCAAATAGGTTTTTCGGTTTGCAGTTCGATCCTGAAATCGTTCCCCTTATAACTGCCCAATTCGCTGGCATACTTCGCGAAACACTGCCTACACTCGTTCATTAACTTCTCTGGTTTCAGCTTATCCACTTGCTCTCACTCTTCAACGTCTAATTCCGCTAGTGAAATTTTCTCCTCCGAGCTCAGTAGCAAGTGCTTGATCTCCACTCTCTGATACGTCGTCACTAATTTCCAGTTTCTTGTACGATTTTTAGTTCTTTTCCTGCCGTTGATCAAACAGGGTGCGTCAGACAATTAGCGGATAGGATTGGCTATGTTCTGGCACAACTAGCAACTCGCACCAGCTCTTCAGCCTGTCCATCGATTTCTACATACGCCTTTCGAATCACTTCTTGGCATCCACCTCCTACGAAACCAGTTAGCTGCCTGCTGTCCTTAGTGAATTGTAATTTGCTATTGTCGGCCGTTGATTTGCACATAGATAGCACCTTGCTCCCATTCACTTGCACTTCCTTTTCGTACTCGCTTTTTTGTTCGCAAATTAGCAATTGGTGTGACCTATTGCTCGTAATCGGTCGGCTGGTTGACCTCCAGTTCTTAGTGTCGGGCAGTTCAGACAAATGTGTCCCACTTGCTGACACTGATAGCACTTTACTGCTCCTGAAACAGGTTTTCCTGTAGTCCCTGCAGTATGAACTAATCTCGGCACATTTTGGCTTTCCGATCGGTGTTCGTTTCTCCTCCTCAATCCAGTAGCCCAACGTATGTTGTTAATAGGTCTCCCGTGTATGTCCTCGAGACGCAATGGCCTCCATCTCGAACACGTATTCTTCTGCCTCCTTGCCCTGTCGCTATCTGCGGTCTCGCAATCGCTCATTTATGTCAGCATCGTCTTCTGTGGCAAGGCATGTTTCACACAATTCGCCAAAAAACTCGTGTTACACTGCGACTCCAGAGCTTCGCTGCCCCAGATAGTTTCGTAGTTGGCGCCTTCAGTACTAATTTTTCGACCAAATTGTAGATGCGTTTTATATTCGCCACCTTCCGTTTCCAGTCTTGAGAAGAGAATCTCGTCTCTTGCTTGGGGTTAAACTCCGGAAGCATGTCTGCGACGTCTCTCATGGAATACTCATTCCTTGTTTCGTCGCGCCTGGTCTGCTCGATTGCTGATTTTTGCAATGCGCTTGACATTAAAAAGTTCTGCGCTTTCATGGACCTTCCAAAGCCAGTTTTTTAAGCACCGCACGATAAGATTATTTCTAATATTGCGATTGCTACCGAACGCGTGCACACTTTATGTTTGAAAACTGCAGCCGAAAAAGAAAAGGTATTGTCTATAGAGTACAATAACAGCGATGAGCTTACAGTATCTGGCAACAGTTCGTGGATAAAGCGAGGTTTTTCTTCTCTTTTCGGGCTCGTTACGCAAATTGGGTGGTATACTGGTAAAATGTTGGATGTTTATGTCAAATCAAAGTATTGTAAAGTGTATGAATATTGAAAGAAAAAATAAGGAACTGCAGAATATGAAGTAGGTTTTGCTAACCATGAATTGTATTGCCATGCTAATCATGAGGATCCCGCGGGCAAGATGGAGGTCGACGCCGTCGTTGACAAATTCCAGCGCTCCGAATCACTTCATAATGTGAATGAAATACGTCAATTACATTGGCAATGGGGTCTCGAACACCTATAAAGGAATTGTTGACGCCAATCCGTATGAAAATGTTTCTGCTGCAAAAAAAAATGTATTGGCCATGTTCAAAAAAGAATAGGTACTCGTATTCGTAACGTGAAAAAAAATACCAAAGGCCTCTGGCACCGAGGTAAATTGACGAGTAAGCTCATTGATGAACTTACTATTTTTTACGGACTTGTTATTAGACTCAATACTCGATCAGTTGAAAAAATGAGAAATGATATATGGGCAACCCTTACCATAAAATATCCACAGATGAAAAACCGCAACACGATAAATGTCCATTCGGAGTTGATTCTTGGTGCTCTTGGCAACGAAGCAAAACATTAGGTACTCCTTCTACTTATAAGCATAAGTGTATGTTCACCCAAGCGTTGAACACACCTTCCACTAACAACGGGTTCTTGTTTTGTTGTGGGCTGGGTGCTGGCATCAGGAACACGATGGTGTCTCCTGGCGGGTTGATGGTTCTGAAATACTGATAAAGTTAACGAGTAAAAATAGCAAAGAATACCTAGTGGGTTGGGATCAGTCCAAAATGTATTTCTCCTCCAGGCGGGAATGGATGAATTTGAAGAACTTGCTTGTCCCTCTGTATGCAGTGATGATCACTTTGACTTTTGGTTGATGGGTTGTATTATAAACGAATTGACCCAGGATAACAAATAGCACGTTCCTTGTTATCACTTCTATGCAACTCGAAACCACCCGCAATGGTACAAAATAAATCAAACGCAAACTATCGCACACTTAAAGACTCAAACTTGAGTCACAATCTTTAATTTATTTAACACGATTGCTGTGATTTTTTGTGATTAATATTATTGCGATCCGAGGTCGCCAAAGAGTTTACGAAGAAGAGAGCAAAAATGGTTGTCGTTTGACAACCAACAAAATTTAATTTACATATGTCAGCTGACTGTTGACATTGGTTAGGCTGCTGCCACGGGTAGCCTTCAATTGCGAATTCGCCGGTTGTGTCCAGGGCGAATCCGCAACAAAAAGCTTCCTTTGCACAAAGATGTTTTTGAAGCAATCAGGCCGATTTACGAAGAACTAAGCTCTGGCGATCTTCTTTCACGTTGGTTGGGTGGATACACTTAAAATCAAAGCCATTCATTCCACGCAGTTGTATGGACCATCGCACCGAAAACAGTGTCAATCGGAAATACTGTAGTTGACATAGCGACTGATATCACTGCCATCATTTTCAACGAGCGGTTATCAGGATGCACTAGGAATACGGTTGGACGTACATCATTCGACTTTTACATGGAATCGGACGCCAATCGCATCAAGACCGCTGAGCGCCCCATTTCTGAGATTGAGAAAATGGCTAGATGCACCCTGACATAGGTGAGACAAGAGCTAGAGGACCAGAATACTTTGGAAGCGCAATTATACGGTGCTGGGATAGCAGAGTAAAAGAAAAAAAATTATTATGAACCATATTATTATAATATGATTTCGAAAAATTATAGCGTTTTTAAACTTTAAATGTGTTTTTCTCGAAACCATATTTTTGAAATCGGCACACAGCAGAACTCGATGAGTTTTCATCCGCTTGACTTGAAATTTGAACTGTAGCTTCTTCATTCGAATATCTAGTAAAATACACACGATTTTAACGACCGGGAAATAGCAAAAAAATATATAAACAATTCAATTCGATTTTTTTCGTCGAAAACGCAATTTTTTGTTTAAACAAACTCCATTTTGGGAAAAATAAGTTCTGTAACTAAAATCATATGTACTTCACTAGCAAATCTAGTTTATAAAAAAAAAAACGTTTACGCTTCCAGCCAGTGATCCAAGGGACTTCTACTGCGTGGCCCGGAAATACTTTTTTTAAATGTTGATTTTAGTTTATTTACGAATACCAATGTGTACTTCAGTAGCAAAACTCATGTAGATTATGAAAAAAAATATATGCTTCCAGATGGTGATCCAAGAGACTTCTGCTGCGTGCCGCGGAGATACTTTTTTAAATGTTTTTTAGTTTATTGACCAACAGCCGCTATTTTACAAATTTATGCCAATAAAATTATATTTTCCATATTCCTGAAGAGTTGCTTAATCGATTCATATATTATTTGTTTACGATTATTTAAAAACGAGCTCATAAAAAAAAGAAAAAAGGCGTTTTTTGGGCTCCAAACAGATATAACCCCTTAAATGTCCTCTCCCAGTGGATGGGGCTTAAAGGTGCTGGGAAAATAGATACAATCGGCGATCGATTCTCGAGTGTTGGGATGGAAAATTATTTAAACCCTTTTGTCGAATTGTACAAATATGTGGCGTTTCATAATTTTATCACCAAGTGACGTTATATTGTTAAAGGACTAGTACCGATCAGAATATTCCAAAAATTCAATTTTTATGTACAGAATGGGGCACAGAAACTTGCTGATTTGTAAATCGTATTAAAAGAAGGATAATGCTGAGTTCGATTTAACCCTTCTTTCCCCATCAAATAAGGCATCCATTTATTGTCTATACACCGAGTTAATCGATCTCAGACATTTCATTTAACTCTTTCCAACGACGCTGGACAGCGGAGATACGTAGACACCTCGAAAGGGTAATAAAAATAAACACTTAATTTTAAAAATAACATAACATTGCCCAGTTAAAGATTGACGCCATTGGCGAAGTCCTATGATAGCGTACAAATGACTCTAGTATAGAATGCTCGCTCTGTAAACCCACTTTGTAAAGGGCAATCACGCACACATTTCCATTCAAAAAATGGCCAACAGCTGGACTAGAAACAAGGAATGGAAGACTACAATATATGACAAAATATTCCAACCCAACTTAGAAAGAGAAGCCGAATCATTGTCTAATGACTACTAGCAGGAAACAATGGAAATACCATTGGTCACTCTAGCAGAAGTTGTAGAGGGAGTTAAAAATATCAATTTGAAAAAAGCTCCTGACTTTGACCTCATCACAGGGCAGACCCTAAAGTGCCTCCGTGAAAATCAGACTACAATATGTACCACAACAGTGGAAAGTGTCTAAAGCCATTATATTCCTAAACCTGGAAAGCTGCCCTACGGAACATCAAACTGAAAATGCATACAGAACAGTCATAGAGAAATTACAACCCCTAAAGACGGGTCTAAGAACCAGGATTGATTTGGAATATCATATCTACCAACCAAAAAGTGAGACACTATTTAGATTTGTAACCAGAGGTCTCTTCAATTTCCAAGCCTTCAAAGCTTTCCCATCATTTTATGCTGGCATAGCTCAAAAAAAGAACGACAAAGCTGTATATGAAATCCAAGGATTACTATGGAGCAAAGTGTCGATTGAACCATCTAAAGAGGTCCGATCGATACCACAAAGTAATAAATGCCAAAGCAAAAAAAATCATACCAAAAATGCAATTATATGTGACAACTGGGCTCAACCAAAGGGTCCAAGAACTAGAAATATTTATGCGAGGGCACAACATGGATATTACACTGACCGGGACTTTTCTCAAATGAGCTCTCATAAAAGTCAAGGCATATATGACCTATAAGCAACCAACCGGTCGAGGAGCATCATGCACCAGAAGAAGCATCTACCTTAGTCCTCAACATAAATATCTCGGACGAAGGCTGGATAGCCAACATGCAATGGCAAGATCCAAATCTGCGCCACATCATATACGTGCCTCAGAAGAAACAAGCGAGCAAACACCTACCAAGGGAGTACTCAGTCAGGGAAAACCGGCTGTTCCGGCGAATAGGGGAAGACGAGAAATGGGTAGTACCAAAAGCGACCAGATGGCAAATCCCTAAAATATGCCATGATGACTGTTGGCACTTTGCAGAAGAAAAGACACTACAGCAAATATATAATATCTACTGGTTCCCAGTGATGAGACGATTTGTGAAGGGGTACGTCAGATCGTACGTAGAATGCGGATATGCTAAGCGAAACGGGGTTATGGCTAAAGGAGACCTACGCACTGCAGAAAGGGTTCCTATTCCATTCCACGCGGCACACATAGATCACTAGGGACCCCTCGTGACTGGAAACGGGGCTAGACGCTACGTACTCGCACTGGAGGATAATATCACTAAGTATGTAGTGCTAAATTCGCGGTAGTATAGTGGTTAGTATACCCACATGTCACTCAGGAGACCGGGGTTCGATTCCCCGTCGGGGAGCCTCTGGCGCAAGACTAATGACCTTGCCCGGAAAAAAGAAATCATTATGTAAAATTTAACAAGCCTCAGGACTTGCTAAATAAGGCCCAGACCTGTCCCGGTTGTAGTGCCGATGATGATGATGATGATATATGGCCTACTGGACTACGCACCCCGACGAACGTGCCCGTGGAGGTACAGCTATGATAGTAAAACAAAACAAACGTCACTTCTAACAAGAACAAATAAAAGAAACATTTATTCAAGCCACGTTTGCTACCATTATATTTAATCGTGGTAATTTAAACATAGGTGGTGTATATTGTCCACCTAGGCACACAATTTCAAATCAATAATTCAAGGATATCTTTAACAAGTTCAGACCAAGATTTATAATTGGTGGAGATTTTAATGTTTAGCACACTGCTTGGGGGTCAATATTGATTACTCCAAGCAGGGGTAAAGAATTGTTTACAGCCATCAAAGAACAACAAGCACAAACATTTATCGAAACACTAAGTATCACAGCTGAAAACAGCTATTCCGGTGCCAAAAGATAAACCAGAAGAACCAGCCAACTACTCTATTGAGATTAGAGATCTAATCAAAGACAAGCGCAACGTCAGACACCCTAACGACAAAAAAATATTTAACAAGGTGAGCAATCTAGTGAATCAACTGATTCATCATCATCATCATCATCGGCACTACAACCGGGATCCGGTCTTTGCCTAATGTAGTAAGTCTCTCCACCGGTAACCGGTCCTTATCCGAGACTTGTTAAATTGTCCATAACAATTTGCTTTCCGGGCAAGGTTATTAGCCTTGCGCCAACCTTTCTCAGGATGTCGCTGCATGCATTGGTTACTTGGCGGGTGCGAAATTAGCTATCCAGGGGTGTCACGTGGAGACTGCATGTCAACTTGGATTAAACAGGGACAGGATAGTCCCGGCCTTCGCGGGGTTGAAAGCAGAGAATTTGCCCTGTATGTTCACCCCCCCCCCCCCCCCCCCCCCTTGATGATCTTAGCCCCAACAATCTCAGAATAGCTAATGTGACAGCTGGGTGAACAACCCTGCCCATTTTTGATCCACCCACTAATTCAGTTATGAGAATGTATGTTACTGAATATTGGCCTCAGTAGAACGATGTGTAGTATCATCTACCAGTTCGTTCTAAACAGAACCTTCCAAGTTCAAGTGAATGTAAAGCTTTCCCGAACTTTCAACACCGCTGCAGGCGTACCACAGGGCTCCATTTTAGGCCCCATCTTATTTAATATCTCATCATCATCAGCATCATCGGCACTACAACTGGGATCCGGTCTTGGCCTTATTTAGCAAGTGTCGAGGCTTGTTAAATTTTCCATAATCATTTTTATTTACGGGCAAGGTTATTAGCCTTGCGCTGTATTTAATGTCTACACCTCAGATATTCCTCGCCCTGTGGACGGGAGAGTAAACCAGATATGCTATGCGGGTGACGTCCTAGTGTACACGTCAACTAAAAGCCCAAAACTCGCAACAAACCGACTCAACCGTCACCTAGACGAACTGTATCAGTATTACAGTCGATGGAAAATTCGACTTAATCCATCCAAAGCAGTAGCTATAATTCTGAGTAGTAAACACTCCCAACCACCTTTCGATATTCACAGAATTTTCGAATACAAATGGAAGGTACTACGATTAGACTACAGTACAGGATGACATATTTTGGGGTCATCTACACCCCAAAAATGAATTTCATTAAACATGTGACCCAGTATCTTCAAAGGGGCATCGGTCGGTCTAAGCAACTGAACAACATCTTGAAGTGGAGCAACAAAGTTGACACCAAAGTTAAACTTCTCTGCTATAAGCAGCTAATCCGATCTGGAATATCATACGCCTTTCCCATATGGTCCTGTATATCTTCGGCCCAAAGGGAAAGACTTCGAGTTTTCGAAAGGAAACTCCTCAGAAAATGCACCAACCACTCTAAAAGGCCTGACGGTCGCCATTACCCAAACTGCCACCTATACGAAGGCGCCTCCATTTTCCCTATCGACGAGTACTTGCTACAATTAGCATATAAGTACCTCAAAACCATTCAGAACAGCGAGAACCCACTTGTATGGGAGTCTTGCGTTCTTGACCCTTCTCTCCTTCGATCTCTTCGGATCTGACCCCTACAATTTCTTCTTCAGTACAAAACTGAAGAAAGCACCCTTCCCAACAACATTCTCCTCTATAATAGAGGATTCCTGGACCAATCCCATAGGGTCTACTGCTGACACACTACAAACACGCACGCACAGTACAAGACAGCACAAACACACACACACACACACACACACACACACACACACGGTCACAATTAGAGCTCTCAAGCCTAAGAGAATAGCAACGAAGGTGGGATTCTTCCACCAAAGGAAGATGGATCCACACCATGATACCTGATATAAAAACAATGGTGAAAAGAAAACATGGCGAGCTGAATTACCACCTGACTCAGCTAATATCAGGACATGGGTGCTTTCGGCAATACTTGTACAAATATACACATGTGAATCGTCCATACTGCTTGTATGACGAAGGCAAAATAGAAAATGCGGAACACGTACTCACAGAGTGCGTGAGATTCGAGACCGCACGAACGATTTTGGAGAGACATATGAGACGGACAGTTACTCCGGGAGGAGTAATAGAATAGATACTTAGTTCAAAACAGGCATGGTCCGTAACAAATGATATTCTTTGTGAAATGATGCAGCAGTTGCGACGCGACGAGCGGAGTAACAGGTAAACTCCGTCCCGCCCCGCCATGGAATATCTAAAAGAAAGTTCCGCGAGGATCAACGGGAATATGAGCCTGGCGGGAGTTGGTTTTAGTCGGTAAAAGCCCGGCATGCCTCTGGATCGGTCAAGAGGTCTCTTTTGAAGATTTCCACCTTCCTACCGAAACCAAAAAAAAAACACACCAACACACACACACACCTACCAAAGCGCAGATTATCAGACGCCGAAGACGTGACCTGCGTTTACTACCACACTCAAGACCCACCGGTCTTGTACGATTTCTTTCCCACCATCCCCCCATCCACGTAGTTAGAAAACACTTGAACTAACCCTGTCCACACTATCCTTAGATACCTCCTCCCCCTTTCTTTTTAGATATCTTGAGACCGACCCCAACATCCTAACGGATGTGTTTTTTTTTTACACTAACGCGCGAACAAAAGAGGATTTTGAAGTACCCTTAAATGTCAGAGCACAGTGCGAGCGGATGGAGAGGAAGTGGTTAAGGAAAAGAGGTGTCGATATATATTGGGTTTTGAATGTCTGGACATCACAACGAATCTAATTAACAACTAACATGGTATTCTCAACTCAATGAATTCCGACCTCATGTGTCGATGTATATTGGTCTTGAATCTGGACATCACAACGGCCAGGAAACACATGATCAGGCAGAACATTCCACATTCGTGTGGTTCGGCTAAAGAATGACTCTCTATGTTTATTTGTGCGCCTTAAGTCCACTTTCAACGTGAACTGATACGCATTCACAGATTGACGGGTATCGCGGGAAAATGTCTGAAGGGGCGGCACACATTCTGCGACTTCAGTTGACCACGACCGTGGTAATACCTATAGAAAAGAGATAGGCATGATACGTTGCGCCTGTGTTCCAACGACGGAATTGATCGACTTACGGCTGAGTCCCCAATAAGTTTCACTGCTCGTTTTTGCATCCTGTCGAGCACGTGTAGTGCAGTTTTGGATACGCCTGACCAAATATGGGAGTTGAACTCTATTTTTGGACAAATATACGCTTTGTATATAGTGGCCAGGTTGGATGGAGTGAAGCATCTTTTGCATCTCTTAAGGAACCCCATGCATTTGGCAGCACTTTTTGCAGCTTCAAATATATGGTCATTCCAGTTAAGAGTCGAATTAATTCGAGTGCCGAGCATTGATAGTTCCTTGGCTTCGTCGATGCAAGTGCCGTTCGTAGGCAGTATATTTACTTTGGGGCTCGCCTTTGACGATAGGAGGCAGCACTGAGTTTTTTGGGCATTGAATTGTACTCGGTTAGATAATCCCCACTGATATATCTTGTTGAGGTCTGAATTCAATGTATCAAGCATAAGTTGCTGGTTGGTAGTGACGTTCGAAGAGTTTGGACGGGAATGTTCGTATGAGTATGAGAAACTCAACGTGCCATCATCAGCAAACGAGTGGATTGGGTTGTGAGTAATTGACAAGAGATCATTTATAAAGATGAGGAAGAGAGTGGGTGAGAGTACCGAACCCTGGAAAACACCTGCATTATTTTGATGAGAGACAGATTCGACACCATCAAGAACCACTTGGATTGAACGGCCAGAAAAATAGTCTCTTATCCATTAGATCAGGGAATTGTCCACTCCATATGAATGCAATTTTGAAAAAAGGGCTGGATGCCAAACTCTGTCGAAGGCTTTTGAAATATCTAATGCGACTACCTTGGTTTCACCGAGGTAGTGGGTGGAATGGCTCCACTTTTCGGTAAGGTACGCCATCAGATCTCCCGTGGACCTGTTGCTACGAAAGCCATATTGGCGGTCATCGAGGAGGTCATTTGATTCCAGATATTTCGAAAGTTGACGGTTGATAAGTGATTCCATTACCTTGGAGAAAATAGAAGTTAGTGCTGTAGTGATCCTAAATCACTACTCTCACCCACGAACCTATAATCCCAATCCAAGTGAATCATATGAGCGACAGGTTAAACCAAAAGTTAGTTTGCCGCACATTGATTCAATTTCCGAATACCTTACCCTTACTCAAAATTCCAATCCAATTGAATCATATGCGCAATAGATTTAAACCACAAGTTAATTTGTTGCGCATTGATTCAATTTCCAAGTACCTTACATCCCAATCCAATTGAATCATATGCACGACAAAATTAAACGAAAGTCCATTTGTCGTGCATTGATTCAATTCCCTATAACTATTGAAATTATGAAATGCGTAATACTAAATGCATTTCATGATTTCTTCTTCCGGGAATTTGTTCAAGTAAAATTCGTATACTCTTCCGGGAATCCTATTCCAATTGAAGCACACAAAATTTTGTTGGGCTTCTTGGAATTTTTAAATAATATTTTTAACAAATCTCTGTTGCCACAGAGTATAAAAGGGGAGTGCATTTTGGATTCGAGATCAGACGCCCTTCTCTCTCTCGATCTCTTCGGATCAAACCCCCACAATTTCTTCTTCAGTACAAAACTGAAGAAAGCACCCTTCCCAACAACATTCCCCTCTATAATAGAGGATTCCTGGACCCATCCCATAGGGTCTACTATTAACAAACCAAACACACGAACGCACAGTACAAGACGGCACAAACACAAACATACACACCGACCAAAGAGTAGATTATCAGACGCCAAAGACGTGATCTGCGTTTACTACCGCACCCAAGACCCACCGGTCTTGTATGATTTCTTTCCCACCATCCCTCTATAAAAGTAGTTAGAGAACACTTGGACTAACACTGTCCACACTATCCTTGGATACCCCCCCTTTTTTCTTCTCTTTTCAGATGCCGCGAGACCGAGCCCAACATCCTCACGGATGTGGGTGATTCTGGTTATCGCAAGATGACCAGAAGTCAGAGACAAGATGAAGGACACATATGTCCTGTCTCCGTAAATTCGGCCTTCTCGCTACAATTTTTTTTTTTTTTTTTTTTTTGATTCGAGATCAGTCAGTGTGTGACCGACATCAGTCGAGTTGAGTCGCAATCAGTCGATTGTTTGAAAAATTGTTGCGTACATAAGCAAAATTATTAACTTCGGCATACGAAATTGAACAAATGAGAACATAATAAACCAAACCGTGTGCTCATCAGTGTTCTTACGTGATTTTTAACGAAAACACCGGTGCGTTGTGCGAAAAGGAAGTCATCAGCAGTCATCACAAGCAAGCTCAAAAAAAAAAAAAAAGCTCCTTCATACACAGGAAGTATCTTATTTTATTTTATTTATTATTTAGTTATAATTCAAATTTAAAGTATTTTAATTATTATAATTATAATTTAAATTGTATTCAATTTATCTTTTCCTTTTATTTAAACTTCATCCTATTCGCAATTTCAATCTCGTTGAATTTTCTCCCCTTTGCTTTAAATTTCCAAGATCGCATCTAGTGTTTTAAAAACCATTAAATTGATTTTAATTTTTCACACTTTCTCAAACATTTCTACTTTCATTTACATACCACATTTCTATATTCCAGGTTTGCGCTGAAATTTTGGATTTCATTTAGGGCTCATTGGATTTATCTTTTACTTTCCTGATTCTTGTTACTATCTTCTTTTCCTTGTCTCCTGCACTCCTACTTGTTTTTATTTACCTGCTTCTTATCTGCCTGGTTCTCGGTTGTTGTAATTGCCCGTGTCCATCTTTTTCCTTTCATTTATCCGTTCTAAAAATGGACCTCTCTTCTCCTCAGAGCTTGGGGCATCAACCCAATCAGGATTTGATGACTCTTCTTGAGAGATTGAGAAGCGAACTCGCGACCGCGGTAGCCAGGATCGCTGCTCTCGAGAGGGAGAACGCAGCATTGAAAGCTACACCACCCCTGACCCCCTCCAACAAAAACCTGGAAACCCGTCATTCACAGGTCGAACCTGAAATGATAAGCCTTGACAGCGACTTTGATGTCTCTGCCGACGAGAATGGTCTCCATGTCCCTACTCCTAATACCCGCCGCTCCACGCCCACCTCTCTCCGCGCGGAAAAGCGGAAAACACCTCGACCCAAGCTGAACTGCGAGGGAGCTCCCTCCAGTAAACGTGTTGCCACCGGCTGTACGCCAATAATATCCCCAGCTTCGGCTAATGAAATCGTGGCAAACCTCTCGGTACACCCCACTGCACAAAAAGACATTCCGCTGGAAAAATCGTGCACATCCTCCACAACCCCGAAACCAAAGACCACTCCAACTCAAAAGGCCAACCAAACATCGGTCGGGGCAGACGTACCTGCTTTAAAAAAGAAGCAGCAGCCTGGGGTCTTTGCACGAGACCTCAACTTAAAGGAGTTCGTCGGTGATATGAACCGACAAGGAATATCCAACTTTAAGGCAAAGACCTTGAGTCCAAGTCTCAATAAAATCGTAACCTACGATCGACAAACGTTCTCCAAGGTTAACGATACCCTGAAGGCCAAGGAGGTGAATTATTACACATTCACCCCGGCCGACGAAAAGTCGAGGATCATCCTCTTAAAACGAGTCGCTGCCCGCTGGGAAAAGGACGACATCGTAACTGCCCTTGAAGCAACATTCCCCCACGTCAAATTCATTGACGTTAAAAAATTCTCTCCCCCACAACGGTTTGTGAACATCAGACCACAAAAATACAGCAAGGTGAACATATGGCAGCTTCACCTTGCCCCAGGAACCAACATAGACTCCATAATACGGACAAAGTCGCTTCCAACTCTCCATCAACAAGTTGTCTTCGAAGTATTTCATAACAATGAAATACCTCAATGCCGACGTTGCCAACGTTTCGGGCATGTCTCCCGGAACTGCAATATGGATCGCCGTTGCGGCCGTTGTGGAAAATCCCACGACGTTGGCAAGTGCGAACTCCCGTCAGCAAAATACGATCCCACAACAAATCTGCAGGATGAAATTACGTTGCCAACTTGCTGCAACTGCGGTAAGAAAGGACATCCGGCCAGCTACAGAAACTGTCCCAAATATAAAGAGATAGTCCACAGAACCAAGGAGACTCGAGCTAAACAAGTAGCCAAGTCAAACTTCGGAAAACAGGCCACACAAAATTTCATCCAAAATGGATTTACATTCGCTGATAAGGTTAAAGGGAACCAAACAAAGAATATGAAAACCCCACAACCTCTCCCCCAAAAACATATTCAAGTTCCTAAGCGATCCGCTATACAGGCCAACACAATGCCACAAATCCAAGCGGCGGCACAAAAGCCTCCAAAGGGGCAACCCTCAATGCTGGAGAAACTACTTAGTCTCTCTCGCGTGATTGAGGATATTCGACCCCGATATGAAAAACTAACAACTGAGGCTGAGAGGGATGCACTCCTTTTCACGGCATATGTAAGACATACGCTTCAAAATGGATCCCAAAATTAAAGTTATCCTTATAAATGTCAACTCCCTTGTTTCGCTATCAAAGCGTGCGATCGTCTCTGACTTCATAAAGGATAACCGGGCGGATGTGGTTCTTGTAACCGAAACTAGGTTGCATCCATGTCACCGTCCCACCTTCCCAAACTTTTCAATGATTCGAAGAGATCGGACCCTCACTGGGGGCCCCACCATCAATGGAGGTGGCACCTGTGTTCTAGTTAATAGCGAACTTCGCCATGAAGCTATTGACCTCCCACATTTCGAGCCCATAGAGGTCTCCGGGGTTGAACTGCATCTAGCTAATAATGGTAGAGTGAACATATACTCCGTCTACCACTCACATAAAACCAATAATTGCCCCTTTAATCCCGAAGATATCGGCCAATTAATAACGTCCTCGGGGCATACACCCTTCATCATAGGCAGCGATTTCAACTCCAGGGATCCCCACTGGAACAACTCCGTCTCTTGCCCAAACGGCACAAAGTTGTTCCAATGGTACAGCGAAAACTGTCATGCCCTCAACTTCGAAATAGTCGCACCTACGGGTGGTACCCGAGGTAACTCCATCCTGGACATCTTTATTGTGTCCAAAGACTTACTTCCCCAAATCACTCCTCCCCAAGTATCGCCGGGTGTATCTGACCACAACGCTGTGACCATGTTCATCCGCGGCTATCGAGCATCCCGGGCTCTTGTCAGATACATACCCGATTATGGGCGCACAAATTGGGACAACTTCAATGTTACATTGAACGAAAAACTCCACCAACTCTCTCTCCCCACTGACAGGAACCTAACGACGGTTGAGATAAATAACGCTGCAACTCGACTTCAGAAGATTCTAGTTGAAACTTCTGAGACTCATGTCCCGAAGTACAAACTTGAAAACACTTATCAGATTCCCCTTGACGACCTCACTCTTCGTCTCATCCGGGAGCGTAAAAAGCTCTGCAGAATGAGATATCGTCACCGCTTTACGCAGAGGGAGCCATTATTCACAATATTGGCACACTGATAAAACAAAGAATCCAAAACAATCGCACCCGACAATTGGAAGACAAACTGAAGGGTATTCAGATGGACCAGAACATTTATAAAAATGTTAAAAACATATGTGGCTCCTCTCGTATCACTGGACCAATCATGCACAACGGTCTTGTTGTCAATAATGACACCAATAAAGCAAACATCATCGGAGAGACCTTTGAAAATAATCACAAGCTCACTCTCGAGGATGGCGACCCGGAAACGAATGCAATAATTAGTTCAGAGGTTCACAATAAATTAGACAACTTTAACGAGCCAATAGTTGTCTTTAACTCAGCTAACAGTGCATACTTCGACGACACACGTGATAATAGTCACGGCTTCGTCACACCAAATACCCTACAGAACCTAGTTAAATCTCGAAACCCCAAGAAGTCACCCGGTATCGACAATATGTCCTACCACTCGTTGCTAAGGCTTTCTGCTTTATTCTTTATAAAGCTCTCCATTCTGCTCAACCATGCTTACAACATGGGGTATTTTCCCCAAGCTTGGAAGCATGCTGTTGTCTGCCCAATAGCAAAAGTTGGGAAACCAAATTATCACCCCTCAAGCTTTCGTCCTATTTCGCTCCTCACCTGCATCAGCAAAATATATGAACAGTTCATATACGAGAAGCTAAATAAATTTATCAGTGTCAGGAACCTAATACCTGACTTCCAATTTGGATTCAGAAGAGCGCACAGCGCCACTATGGCTCTCAACATATTTCAAAACCACGTTTGCGTGCACCTCTTTAATAAGGAACCCACCATTGCGGTGAGCTTGGACATTGAAAAGGCTTTTGACACAACCTGGATCGAAGGTCTCGTTTTTAAATTACTGAATACTGGCCTCAGTAAAACGCTGTGTAATATAATCTACCAGTTCGTTTTAAACAGAACCTTCCAAGTTCGAGTGAATGGAAAGCTTTCCCGAACTTTCAACGCCACCGCAGGCGTACCACAGGGCTCCATTCTAGGCCCCATCTTATTTAATATCTACACCTCAGATATTCCTCGCCCTGTGGATGGTAGAGTAAACCAGATTTGATATGCGGATGTCGTCCTAGTGTACACGTCATCTAAAAGCCCAAAACTAGCAACAAACCGACTCAACCGTCATCTGGACGAACTGTATCAGTATTACAGTCGGTGGAAAATTCGACTTAACCCATCTAAAGCAGTAGCTATAATTCTGAGTAGTAAACACTCCCAACCTACTTCTCGATATTCACAGAATATTCGAATAAAAATGGGAGATACTACGATTAGACTACAAGACAGGATGAAATATCTTGGGGTCATTTATACTCCAAAAATGAATTTCATCAAACATGTGACCCACATTCTCCAAAGGGGCCTCGGTCGGTCTAAGCAACTGCACAACATCTTGAAGTGGAGCAACAATGTTGACACCAAAGTTAAGCTTCTCTGCTATAAGCAGCTAATCCGATCTGGAATATCGTACGCCTTTCCCATATGGTCCTGCATATCTTCGGCTCAAATGGAAAGACTTCGAGTTTTTAAAAGAAAGCTCCTCAGAAGATGCATCAACCACTTTAGAAGGCCTGACGGCCGCCAATACCCGAACTCTCACCTATATGAAGGTGCCTCGATTGTCCCTATCGACGAGTACTTGCTAGAACTAGCATATAAGTACCTCGAAAACATTCAGAACAGCGAGAACCCACTTGTACGGCAATCTTGCGTTCTTGACCCTTCTCTCTCTAGCAATCTCTTCGGATCAGACCATCACAATTTCTTCTTCAGTACAAACCTGAAGAAAGCACCCTTCCCAACAACATTATCCTCTATAATAGAGGATTCCTGGACCCATTCCATAGGGTCTACTCCTGACACACTACAAACACGCACGCACAGTACAAGACAGCACAAGCACACACACACACACACCCACCAAAGCGCAGATTATCAGACGCCAAAGACGTGATCTGCGTTTACTACCGCACTCAAGACCTACCGGTCTTGTACGATTTCTTTCCCACCAGCCCTCCATCCAAGCAGTTAGAGAACATCCGAACTAACCATGTCCACACTATACTTAGATACCCTTCCCCCTTTTTCTTTTTCAGATATCTCGAGACCGAGCCCAACATCCTCACGGATGTGGGTGATTCTGGTTATCGCAAGATGACCAGAAGCCAGAGACAAGATGAAGGACACATCTGTCCTTGTTTCGCCAAAGTCGGCCCTCTCGCCACCCATTTTTTTTTTGATTCGAGATCAGTTGGGATCCAGAGGTCAAGGCGACGGCCAAAATAAAAATCAAACTAATGAAATAAATAAAACAAAAATAAATAAATAATAAATAATCGCTTTTCAATATTGGACCCTTGAAAACAAGGAAGACCATTGAGGTAAGAAAATCAATTTAATAAAATATAACCCTACAGTGCTATGGGTCGATAAAAAGAAAGGGATGATTTGTCGCCCTTTTTGGGAATTGGCTTAATTTTCCTGACTTCCATCTATTTGGGAAACAGCCAGTAGAATACGACAAATGGAAGAGTTTCCGCAGTTGTTTAGCGAGTGAAGAGGAACATCTCTTCAAGAGGATTGGGGGAAAGCCACCCGGACCAGCGGATTTGTGTGCGTTTAGCTCTTTGAGTGCACGGGCAACAGTACGCGTTCGGAAGCGAATCTGGCTCATGGTGTGCTGCTTATGCTCAAGTTGAGGTGGAACTGATGAGGTATCAGGCAGCGTTGAGTTGGCTGCAAAATGTGCAGCAAGTAGATTCGCCTTCTCTATTGCAGTGGTGACTGGTTTTTCATTGACTATAAGCGATGGAATGGATGAAGAGGCTGAGTTTTGAATATTTGTCACGAATGCCCAGAAGTTTCTACTACCTGTGGGAGAGTGTAGTATTTTTTGTCTCACTCTCTGGTCATGCAAGAATTTGGCGCGTTGAATATATGCATTGCAGTCATTTCTAGCTCACTTAAATCTTTTCCGGTTTTCCTCAGTATTGTTTGATTTATACAACCGGAAGCTCAACTCATTAGCCTTAATGGCTTCTCTGCACCCGGAATCGAACCACATATTTCTCTTGGGTTTGATACTCCCTACTCTGTGTGGAATAAAGGTTCGGATGCCGCACAGAATCGTGTCTGTCAATGTGAACCGGAAGTTCAACTCTTTAGCCTTGATTCTGGTTATCGAAAGATGACCAGAAGCCAGAGACAAGACGAAGGACACATTTGTCATTGTCTCGCTAAAGTCGGCCTCTCGCCTCCCGATTTTTTTTTTTTTGGTTCACTTCTGTTAGTGAGGGACAACAAGCGAATATTCGCGTTTTATTTTATTAAACTCGCCTCTGTTTCTCGAGTTCTGACGGGGCACCGAGTTGACCACGCAACGTCCTCTTGTAGAAAATACTACAAGCTCCTGTTTCAAAACTCAGCTTTTACACCTTTCTTCCTCCTATCGATTAAGTCCAGGTATATTAATTCCAAAGTTTAGTATAGCTGTAGCATTATTTTCTAAGCTTGTAGTAAGCTAATAGTTGGGACGTTACCTCCCACAAATAAATTAAAATTATTACGTTACGAACTGACATACATGACAAAACCTTCAACTATCTAAAACGTAATTTCAAACAACAAATCATTTATATAAGGTGAACAATTTAACGATAAAATACCAACATTTCCACACACGGCATCCTTCGCATAGAATAGTCTAGCAACTGTCCTAACACTTTGTTTCGGAGGGCATAACTTTCTGCCAAGGGAGACTCCATGAATGAGCATTTCCCGTGAATTTGTTAAGTGATACCTTTCCTAAGTCGTCCGTGGAATTAATTTTCCGCTAGAGTTTTAGTTGGTTCACAGCAGTTATAGCCGCACGAGAAGTCCGTGTTATAAAGAACCGCGTCGGTTGGTTGCTTTCAATCGAACGGCTGATGTAGGAAAGTATTTTTCTTGGAACATTTAGACTTCAATCCCACGAAACCGAGATGCCACATGTGCTCTCGTTCCATAAAATGGAATTGATCTCAGTGCATGTGGCCTAGCTGTGTGTTTTAAGCTTAAATTACGTGCGATCCCCAGATCCACAAGTATCGAATACGACGGCCACCTGGAACATCGACTGTCGCTTGCGATGTCTGGCAGGGGCTGGCTTTGGTATGATTAAAGACCAACATATGTGTGTGCGTGAGTGCTGTGGGGAGCGTTTCATTGTAGAATTGACGTCGAAATCCTCAACTACATTTGACGCCGATACTACATGGAGAGAGAGAAAATCCTCCTTACATCAGGGTTGGACGAAAACATTTGGATGCAGTAAGAAAGAAAGAGAGAGGTTACATGCAATGGTATGATTTCCGTTTGGTTCCATTCAGCCATCAACAAGGGTGAAGAGCATTCCCTGTGCAATTTGAATCGAAGGCAAAGCGTCAAAATGTAGCTAAACACGCCGTGATGCGGTGCGTAGCAGATGTTTTGAGCGCGATGGTGGGCAATTTATCTCCACGGCATGTGTCGCATGTTACTAGCCGGCTGCGGGTAAACAGGAATATTATGTCAGAACTGTTGTGTATATTGCCGACTCCCTCTTCTGCACGACTTTCTTCTGACTGAGTGAGAAGAACGATGGAACTACGGTAGAATACATGGGGCGAGTACTCATCGGGTGTGTGTTTGCTGGCTTTTTGTCATTCAACTTTACCCGCCGCTGGTAGGTGCGACGAGTGCGATAGAGTGTGCAGCGGTTAACTGAAATGCCGAGATTCTCAATTTGAATGGGCCAAGCATTTGTGTTTCTCTAGTTTACATGTTCGTTGCTAGAAGTAGACGTTCAAATCGTTTCGCAGTTGCTTTAAATTCGTTTTATTTTTTTCATTCTTCTTTAAATTATTATATTATTTTATTAGAAATATTTGTGTGAACTATATAAATATTTATATAAAATGTTATAAGTGCAAAATACTACCTCTTGTTACTCATAAAAGAAACGAACAAAATCAATTAAGTGCTTCACATAAAAACAAAAGAATAAAAATTAAACTTGTACACATAGTTAATAGTTATTGTAGATATATATACATACTCTTACATATATGCATAAGTGTAGATAAATTTGAATATAAGCCTTTTTTTTAACTAGTAATTCGCACAGAACGTAGGCAACTATTTGCTAGTGAATAAATACTCAATCATTCAGGAAACGGTGGTGTTCAGCAGGTAGGTCGTGTACGATATTGTTGTATAATTAAGGAGGTGTTTAATAAGAACTAAAGAAAAATGAATTTTTCTTGCATATTTTTAATATGGAAGATTTAGAGAATATTTGTGCAAAATTTCACCGAAGTTTACAATATTTAATAAGTTTAAGCGCGCGTCTCCTAATGCCCTCGTATTCTCGTACTTTCACTTTATTTTGTGTACCGTACCTTGTTACCCTGATACAAATTCTTTCTGTAGATATATATTAGCAATCAAAACATAAATATACACAAAAGTACATTATTATGCCACTACTTTCAAAACATAAATATACACAAAAGTACATTATTATGCCACTACTTCCGTAGCAATAGTTCGTTATAATTCGAACGAACACTTGTTTTAGTATATTTAATAAATTTTCATTTGTTAAGTTGTTAAGAGATTGGAAGTGGATCAAACAGAAAGAAGATCCTCCAATAAGAGGATTGCAAATCATCCTATGACATAGGTATCAAGCGCTAATATGAAGAACTATCAAAATAAAAGTTTTCGACATTGCTCGCAATCCTCCAGTGGAATAATTTTGTTGTTCATACAAATGTGCTAATTTTGTCAGACTTTCAAATGTCAAAACATGGTGTCTTTCGAAGAAGGGGTGAGGTGGAGGAAAGAAGGTATCGATGTGCTTTGAATGTCTGAAGTAAACACGTAGTCAACGAGAGAATCCCATATTTGTGAGGTTCGGCTAAAGAATGATTCTCTGTGTTCATTTGTACGTCGTAAGTTAACGTTCAACTTCAAGTGGTGTTATACACTTTCTGATTCACGGGTATCGCTGGAGAATGTTTGGAGGGGTGGGACATTGTCGTCAAGTTCAGTTGACCATTATAATACCTATATAAAAGAGAATTCCCCTTTAGGATGAATATAAGCTTTGTAAATTTCGGCCAAGTTGGGTGGAATGAAGTATTCCTTGCATCTCTTATAAAGCCCATGGCCCCACTTTTCGCAGCTTCAAATACTGATATATCTTGTTGAGGTCGGAATTCATTGAGTTGAGAATATCCTTTTGTTTGTTAATTGGATTTCAAGAGTTTGGTCCGGTATCTTTGAATAAATATGAGAATTCCAATTAAGAGTGAAGAATATCCTGTTGGTTATTAATTAGATTTCGAAAGTTTGGTCTGGAATGTTCAAATAAATATGAGAATTCCAATTAAAAGTCGAACTAATTCTAGTTCAAAAATTGATAGTTCTTTGACTTTGGCGATGTAAGTGTCTACATTTGGGATTTTCTTTGCCAATAGGAGGCAGCACTGGGTCTTCAAGGCATTAAATTCAAATTCATATCTTGTTGAGGTCGGAATTCATTGAGTTGAGAATACCATGTTAGTTGTTAATTAGATTCGTTGTGATGTCCAGACATTCAAAACCCAATATACATCGACAACTTTCCTTATCCACTTCCTCTCCATCCGGTCGCACTGTGCTCTGACATTTAAGGGTACTTCAAAATCCCCTTTTGTGCGCGCGTTAATGTAAAAAAAAAAAAAAAAGTTTAGTCCGAAATGTTCGAATGAATATGAGAAAACCGACATGCTATCATCAGCAAACGAGTGCAGGCAATGGACAAGAAATCGTTTATGAAATTAGTAATATAGTAGGTAAAAGCACGGCACTAGCAATAATTCCATGGGCGGCAGATATAGCACTCCAATAGAGCGGCCAGAAAGATACTTTTTGTGGAATCCTTTAGCCTAAATAGTTTCCTGTTTTGTTTTCTATTTATCTTCTATTATAACTCTCTAGTATAATGTATAACCTTCATTATTTTTTTTAATATCGAGTTAAATTTTTCTGGCGTTTTCAGTTTATCAGATGAAGTTTAAAATCCGAATTCCTTCATTTTTTTTGCCGCTAGGCAAACTCTCACGGCGATGACTCAAATAGAGACCGAACGTCAGGATGTGCTATTAGGGGTAGGTTCTCATTCGAGAGCCTCAAAAAAAGCTCATTTTCTCGAAGTTTTTTTCTCAGATATAAATAAATAAAAAACTCAAACCTTTTGTCACTTGTTTAATATGTTCTAAAGTAAAAAAAAAAAGTTTTTTATTAAATCATATTGTGACAATAATTGTTGACGCGCCTTGTAACGTGACCGTCTCAAAAAAAGGTACCTTACTGTTGGCCACTCTAGCACCTGCAAAAATTATCAAAAATCAATTAACGGAGAGTTTTCTTAAAACTATTTTTTTTCATTTTACGTACATTTTTATTTTGTTCTTTTTCTTATATTTATCTTACTTGTTCGACAAAAAATGCTTTAATTCTAGTTTATTTAAATTATATTCTTCCCCTGCGGAGACTCTAAGCTAAACTTGGGGTGACTATTGTTATGTATTATTGCCTTTCGGCTTTGTGTCTTTTATATTTATTGCGATCTTCATTAATAATTTACCAAACAAAGAAAATTTAGAACAAAAAAAAACTTAATTTGTTTTTTTTACACTTAATTAAACCTACTTCACCTGGCGCAAGACTAATGACCTTGCCCGAAAAAAAAAACAAATCATTATGGAAAATTTATCAAGCCTCAAGACTTGCTAAATAAGGCCAAGACCGGTTCCCGGTTGTAGTGCCGATGATGATGATGATGATGATGAAACTTACTTCACAACTTAACCTATTTTTTTATATTATTTTTAAAACTTACCTAACACTACGCTACCCGAAGAAAAGCGAAATCTATGTAACCTTGCCATTTTTTGAGATCTTATTTACTATGCCCTATTTGACTGACAGGTCTTTAGTTGCCATTCAACCACCAGAACTGCTGGCGTTGTTTCTTAACTTCCCAATGATCTCTGTGAGATGTCGCCCTACTGTGCCGCAGACACTCTTCATCTGTGTGCGACTTCCCGCGCATGATCTATCCGCTTATCTACAGTCGATCGACGCACGTGGAAAACCAACAGTATTCCGGATTCGTCCTAAATGAGGCCAATCATATCAAGGTACAGAAATGCCTCTGGTGGAACAAATCCATTGTGGCGAACCCGCCACAAAACACCATATTTGGGTAATAAGCCCCGAAAATTAAATCGTTGAATGAACTCATTGCTCTCGCAACATGTCCTCTGATCAATTTGATTATAAAAATATCTATCCTGTTTATGTTAGCTCCATTATATAAAGCTTAATTTGGATAGTATTTTTGGTAGTCGGATTCTGGAGTCCGGTATAAACCAAGGAAAATTCTGAGGCATTGCCTTTCAAAAACCTGAATCTTCTCCAATAAATGTCGACCTATATTGAACCACACTGGGCATCCATGGATGATCATTGGCCCGATGAGAGCCATGCTCTCCCCCTAACCTTCTACTGTCAGAATGTCAGAGGTCTCTGCTCTAAAACGCAATCGATTCTGCCAAGTGCACATACCATCCCTTTCAATATATACGCGCTGACCGAAGCCAACATTATCGCCGATATTCACTGTCAAGAACTATTCCCCTCCATCTTTAACGTTTTTCGTGATGACGATGGTATATGTCCGGATTCACCTGGTGGGGTGTGTTGCTTGCCATCCAAAATAGGCTCGCCTCATCTCTTATTGCTATCTCTTCTTCTCCCAATTTAGACTATGTCCCAATAAAAATTGACCAACGCCCAAGTTTTTATACGTCATTTGTTTCTATATACTTTATATGTCATTTGTTTCTATATACTTTATATGTCATTTGTTTCTATATACCTCCTTCGCAACCTATCATGTCATACGAACTCGCAATAGCAGCGGTTGTTCACCTAACCGAGTTAAGCACTTCTCTAGACGATATCGTTGTTATTGGCGATTTCAACCTCCCCCACCTCCGATGGACGTTGTCCGACGATCAATCCTTTTAGAGTGCTTGAATGGCTGAATCAAATATAAACGGTATACATTTATTTAATAATATTACACACTAACTATACTATCAACATTTTTCAGTATAGTCTCCTGCGTGATCTACACACTTTTGCCACCGATTTGGAAGCTTTAATATCCCTTGTTCGTAGAAAGATTTATGGCGAGTTGTAAGGCCAATTGAGCACGTGCTCCTCGACTTCTTCATTACTTTCGAATTTTTTCCATCCAAGTGATTCCTTCAAGGTTGCAAACAAAAATAGTCACAGGGAGACCAGTCTGGGCTATAAGGAAGATGTTCGAGGTTTTCCCAACCCATTTCTTCCAATCTATCCCTTGTCAAGAAAGTGGGGTGAGGCATGGATGAAGAAGGATGACATCTCGAATCGGCATAACTCGTCTTTTGTTTCGATATGCGGCTTTTGCCGACTGTAACAACTGCCAGTAGTAAGCTGCATTCACTGTTCGTTGTTCGTGAAGAAAATCAATCATTAAAACTCCCTTTGAGTTGAAAAAAATTGTTGCAGGAACCCTTCCGGCTGAGAGACGAGTTTTAGTCTTCACTGGACAGCCTTCATCCTTCCTTCGCCACTCCTTACTTGCCATTTTCGTCTTTGGAGTATAATGATGTACCCACGTCTCATCACATGTAACGATACGCTTAAAAAAACCTACCCCTCTTGTCGAAATCGATCCAGAGGTCTTCCACTAATCTCCGACCTGACCCGTTTCTCATTTACGATCAATAACCTAGGAACCCATCGAGCAGTAATTTTTATGAAGCTAAGATTATCAGTGATAATGGATTGAATACTTCCATAGCTGATACCCACTTCTGATGAGATTTCTCCAACAGTTAAGCAGCGATTCAATAAGCTCTCGAAAGGGACGGATGTCGTCATCTGTACGACTTGTCCTTGGACGTCGAACATGACTTTCGTTTTCGATACGTTCTCGCCCACTTTTAAATTTTCTGGCCCACGTATACACAGGATTCTGAGACAGTATGTCATCACCAAACCGTGCCTTCAATCGAGAAAAAATTTCCGAGGGTTTAACGCCTTCATTCGTTAAAGATTTTATAATAATCCGTTGCGCAACAGACGTGTGTATCTCTTGCTTGCTCATGGCTGTACTGACAATAAAGTCGAGTGCGACCGCTAGCCAAGCCGGTTCCCCTACTCTTCATAAACCAAACAACAACCACGCACAAGTTTATCTAGGTCGCAACTTGTTGCTAAGCAAAAAAGTAAAATTACCTCTTATATTTGATTCACCCATATCATCTTCATTGTAGTAGGGGCTCCAATGACTCAAATCTACTTTAAAATGAAAAAAGGAAAAAGGCGACCCATCAAGTAGTTTTTGAGAAATCTTGGCCAACAGTTTGAAAAACATGATTTTTCAGGAAACGCGATTAAAGATTTTATTAGCGATTTTTCGGTGTTAACATTAAAGTAATATACCGTGTATGGAGTCGTACCCTCGAATTTTTTCGGAGTCATAGCGACATTTGGTGGCACTTTTGGTAACTCTACTTGCCGTAGTATGTATATATGGAGATGCAATTCAGAAGTATTGATGTAAGATACGCTCCGCTCGAACTGCCGCTCGATTTCAATTTTTGACTAAAAAGGTCGGTCACGTTTTTGTTCCATAACTTATAAAAAAATATATTCAAACAAACGGTTTTGGAAATATATTCTACATATAATTGACTACAAAAAAAAAAATCGATTTTTTGGTCGGTCCTGACGAGAACCTCCCCTTAAACTGTTGAAGGAACTTTGTAAAAACACTGTAGATAATAATATTTAAAAAAAAATGAAATTTGGCTAGAGCCTCACTAAATAACTGCCACAGTACTCCTTCCCCAGTGACGTAGTCACGAAAACAATAATGACACCAATGGAGAAGTGCCCAAAATTGATTAAACTGCCTGGAACCGAGGAAATTGCGCAAATTTCACTTTTTCTCTTGTTTGTTTTGCGTCTCTACTATTTTCGGTTGAGGCACACGTGATTCTTCTGGTCCTGCAACCAGTGTTTCATCTTTCTAATCGACAACGTGTTGTTGGTCCATATAGGATCTTGGTTTTGGTAAACGCAACTACTAGATCAGTCGTGGAGGGTATGTAAATCGCTGTCCCAGCGGCTGAGCTTAGTGCAACGTACTTGATCTTCAGATAAGTTCAATTCTGCATATGGTTTTCAAAATTCAGGTCTAGATATCACATCCACTTTGTGTCCAAGAAACCAAGACTGAGTCTTTCAACGCTCGCTGCGAACGGTCTCCCGTCAACACCGATGGAGTTACCAGGGTTTCTCTGACCTTACCTTTGAATTCGCGTAAATCTGTAACACATTGTGGTGAGTCATGAGATAACTCACTGCGCACAAAGAATTCCCCCAGCAAAAGCAAATTGGTACCGTATGTCAATTCTGCTGTGGATGTTCCCAAATCTTCTTTGGTGCTTATTTATTGCGCCGCCTCAATGGCTGAGTTGGCAAGGAGGTTGTGTCCTGCGTTTGATTGCGCAGAACTAGGTTCAACTGACGACTCTTGCTATTGTGCAGTTCGGCACAATTACTCAGTGGTAGGTAGGTTCCCAAAGCCCAGCTGACCGGTGGAATACCACCCCATTAAGCTATATGGCATATTATTGAGGTTGCCAATGTTCAGTCATTCCATTAGGCCCTGAATGATAATCTGTTGTCCGACCAATCAAATTTGTTAATTGTCTAAATATATTCACCTCGAACCGTGGCGCCAATGGATCTCCGAAACGTGAATAACACGCTTTTGTGACCGCCTCTGCTGTCACTATTCGCAATGGTGTTGCCTGCGACCATTTTATCAAATTGTATACCATTGCTAATAACCTTGCCCAGAAAAACAAATTATTATGGAAAATTTAACAAGCCTCATACTTGTTAAATAAGGCCAAGACTGGATCCCGGTTGTAGTGCCGAAGATGATGATGATACCATTGTGAGGATGAACGAATTTCCTATCGATCGAGGTAGTGATCTTAATATGTCAAGGGAGGTGAAGATTATTCCGGGGAGCTTGAAATGTGCCGGTCGAAGCGATTTCTTTCTAGCTATTTTAACGTTATGGTATAGAACAAGCACTATACTATTAGTATTTATTGGCTTGTAGGAACCCGGAAGTTCGTGTGCACTCTTCCTTCCTCGCTTCGTCCTCTGATCCGATATCCTCAAAGTCGGCCTTACATTACCCTCTCATCTCCGTCGTCGCCCGCTCACCGCTCTTTCCCGTCGGTCTCCCGTCAAGAATTCTACGCACGGTCCTATAGTTGCCCATTCTTGCCACATACCCGGCCCATCTTAATTTTCTCGACCTGATTATTCTCACTATTGTAGGATCCGCCCATGTCGTCGTTCCCTGCCCTGTGCACTTTTCCTTCCACGCTTCGTCCTCTGATCCGATATCCTCAAAGTTGCGCCTGACATTATCCTCCCATCTCCGTCGCCGACTTCTCACCGGTCTCTTTTCCGTTGGTCTCCCGTCAAGAATTTTACGTATGGTTTTGTCGTTGCCCATTCTCGCTACACGCCCGGCCCATCTTAGTTTCCGCGACCTGATTACTCTCACTAATTGTAGCTTTGCGGTATAGCTCTTTCGATTCGTGGTTATGAAGTTTCCTCCGTTCCTCTTCATCATATTTACCGCCAAAGATACTCCTTAAAAATGTATTCTCAAATACGCGGAATTCGTTTTCTTCCCGTTTTGTGAGAGCACATGTTTCGCATCCGTATAGAACAATCCGCATGATTGTGGTTCTATAAACACCGAGCTTTATGGTATATTACGTGATAGCAGTTTGGATTTCAGCAGTTTACTCACTGCATGCCAACTAGCGCTACCGGAATGCAGTCTGTTGTTAATTTCCTTCGACATTTCGTTACTGGACGTCAGTATTGTTCCCAGATACTGAAATTCTTTAACTTTTTCAAATATCTTGTCTCTGGCGTTTATGTGTGTTCCCAGAGGTCAACCTGTTTTTACTTACAGTTTCTAGACCATCGCTCAAAACAGCGATATCATCCGCTTATGTGAGCTTTTGTGTGACCCCATTCAGGGATGATCTGGCCATGTTGTCGTCTTCTACCTTTCTGATGACATACTCGAGCACAATATGGTAAAGTCTTTGCCCTGCGACTAAGTCGTAGGCTTTTTTGAAGTCAACGAAAAGTTCATGAACCGTCTCTCCGTATTCCCACTTCTTTTTCAGCAATTGCCTTACTGTGAACATTTGGTCGTTCGTTGACCGCTTCCTACGGAATCCGCACTGATAGTCTCCCAGTATTTCTTCTGCGTACGGTGTGATTCTCGCTAGTATCACATTTGTTAGTATTTTGTATGTGGCTGGGAGCAATGATATTCCTCTGTAGTTTTCGTAGTCAGATCTGTCGCCTTTTTTGAAGTTGGGAACGACTATTGAGGTTTTCCATTCTTCCGGAGTGACTTCCTTATCCCATATTGTTTTAATCAGTTGGTGGATCTTTCGAGCAGTTGCCTCTCCTCCATGCTTTACAAGCTCTGCCGGTATGCAGTCGACTCCGGGAGAGACCCGGAGGTCTTAACCTTCAGGAGAGATACAAAGATGCAAGTGGCCCTGCTCTACTTATATGCCCGACCCACTCTATACTGCTTGACTCTCGATTGAAGTCTGGAGTTTAGTAAGGAAGCCATGTTTCATCCATTGTCAAAATTCATTATGATGACGGTTGACTATCGCTAAACATTGCTCCGAGTCAACGAGACCTTGAAACTTTTGCTCGATTGTGAGCTCGCGCGGCACCCACTTTGCACACAGTTTTTGCATGGCCAAATATTCATGCACGATATGTCTAACACGCTCTTTTGTTATCTTCAGAGTCTCAGCTATCTCCATCAACTTTAATTTACGGTCATAATATAATAATTAATTATTTTGTGACCTTTTTTTTATATTTTCGTTCGTTACAGCCTCTTTCGGGCGCCCACTGCATGTATCGTCTTCGGTGCTCATTTCATCATCATCATCGGCACTACAACCGGGAACCGGCCTTAGCCTTATTTAGCAAGTCCTGAGGCTTGTTAAATTTTCCATAATAATTTGTTTTTTTCCGGGCATGGTTATTAGCCTTGCGCCAATTGAAGGTTAGTACTAACTAAAAATCAATTGGATTTAATTCTAGATTCTAAACACCATCTATGTGTCAGCCTACGAACTTTTCAGCACGATACATGTACCGACCCTACCAACACAGTTTTAGGAGAGCCGTCGGCCGTTATTGTCATGTTAATAAAAATGTTTGAAATAGACAGATTTGTATAGATTATTGGATATCTGGATTATAGGCTCCTCGAACCCCGGGAGACCGGGGTTCGATTCCCCGTCGGGGAGCCTCTGGCGCAAGACTAATAACCTTGCCCTGAAAACCAAATCATTATGGAAAATTTAACAAGCCTCAGGACTTGCTAAATAAGGCAAAGACCGGTTCCCGGCTGTAGTACCGATGATGATGATGATGATTGGATATCTGAGTTTTTGTAGCTAGAGCTACCCCTTGATTGCACTTCGTGACGGTCTTTCAGGTGTGTCTCTTGTATGAAAACTAGTTAGTTGTCCGAGGTGCTCGAGGAGATCTATTCTCCTGCAGTAATCCACAAGAGACGAAACGTTAAGGATTAAAAATCCCGCCATTTTCAAAGCCCTCAATCCAATTACTTGATTCAGAAGTTCCAAGTACTGCAGTTTGGAGCTGGGCGTTATCACACCTCCCTGATGGCTGCCCGCCGTAACTGCTGTTACCTTTAATATTGGTGTAGACACGTCCATACCGAATATTTCTTTAGACAAGTTCATGAAGTTGTCTATTGCACCCATGGGTCTGCCTTGTGTTTGCACATTTTGGCTATTGGGCGTTTCGGTGGTGCAAATTTGCGCCTTTGCGAAAGAGGTCTGCGTAGCTGACATCTGGTCGTGTGGCTTGTTTTTTTCGAGCGGGAGTTTTTTTCTTTAGCCAATTTGGTGAGTTCAGCTCTTTTTTTTTTTTGTTAAACCCTTTATATTTAGGACAGCCTAAATAATTTGCAGGATGGCCGATTTGTCTATAGTTGTGGCAAACGGCGGTACTATATTCGTGTTTGACGAGCTGACATTCTCCTGGTCCATGTAGATGCTCGCATTTATAACGCATGGCGCAGTTTTTAGCTGCGTGTCCGAAGGATTGACATCGACGGCATTGTATTGGGCCAGAGTCTCCCTTTGGTCTTTGCCAGGAGACAGGAATGTGATAAACGCTTTTAATTTTAATGGTAGCTTCAGGTAGTTTCCCGGAGAGTAATCTCACTACAAATAGATCGTAGAGAATATTCAGACGCTAAGACTTCCAGTTTTGTGACTTTCTCGACTATATTTAGACATATGAATTCCAATTCAGCCAAACTTCCTCGGGGTCGAAATCAGAAGTAAGACCCCTTAGGACGAGGTTGACTGATCGGTTTTGTTTGGGTGTAAAAGAATGCGCCAGTACTTCGGGATTGTCCCTGAGGATTTCGATGAATTATGGGGTCATCTACATAAAGTTTGCTTTTCGAGCGCGAGGCGTACGGCACCTTGAAGTTAAGCGATGGAGCTTTAACTTTCAGATTACAATGGGTGGACTAAACATTATTTTCTTGGGAGCAAGGACATTATTTGGATATTTTGGTTCACTGATAGTATAGTGGTTAGTATACCCGCCTGTCACCCGGGAGACCGGGGTTCGATTCCCCGTCGGGGAGCCCCTGGCGCAAGACTAATGACCTTGCCCAGACAAAATAAATCATTATGGAAAATTTAACAACCCTCAGGACTTGCTAAATAAGGCCAAGACCGGTTCCCGATTGTAGTGCCGATTATGATGATGATGATGATGAGGTGTTCCTGTCCTTTCCTCGGTGCATTTCATTTTCATTTTTAAAACACTTTTATTTTCTTTTTATCTTCTAAGTTTCTAAACTACATCGTGGACAAAAAATGCTTAAATTCTAGCTTAATTATCTTATATTATAACTTACTGGTCCTTCGCAGACGCTCTAAGCTAAATATTACATAACTATTGTATAATTTGCCTGTCAGCGACAGAACTTTGTTTGAGGTAGTACTTATGATTATTTGAAAGACAATCTTATACCGCCCTAATTCTAGAAAAGCTAAGTCTATGTCATCTGGCTGATGATACAGTTATTCTATACCGACATTGGTATCCAGGTCTTTATATGTCATTCAACCACCAAAACTGTTGAGGCTGTCCAATAGTGTCGTCCCGGTCTCTGTGGGAGATATCCCTACTGAAGCGCATGAGCTCTTCTTCGGTGCGCGTTACTTCCTTGTTGTAGCACAATCGCCCGTCTACGGGTGATCTACTTACATGATAGATTAGTGGAATTCCGGATTTATTCTGTATAAGCCCTTTCATGTCCAAATCAAGGAACGCCTCTGGTGGAACAAAACCGTTGAGACGCACGTTCTCATAGTACAGGGTATTTAGATAATAAGCGCCGAAAATTAGGTCATTGGACGAGCTTATTGCTCTCGCAATATGTCCTCTGACTAATTTGATCAGAAAATTATCCACCCTATTTATGCAGGCTTCATTATATAAAGTCTCATTTGTGTTGTACTTTTTGTAGTCCGATTCCGGCGTTCGATATAATCTGAGACAAGTTCTGAGACACTTCCTTTCGAACACCCGAATCGTTTCCATCAAATTTGGACCTATGTTAAACCATACTGGACAGCCATATATGAGCATTGGCCTGATTAGCGTCATGTAGCATACGACTTTTACCCTACTGTCAAGTTGGCTACAGTGAAATAGCCTATAGCGTATTGCGACGATAGTGAAGAACGTGTGATTCGAACTGAGGCTATGACAGTTGGGATCACTAAAAATGTAACCAATGCTCAACACATCAGGCCACTGCCTCTTGTACGAATTCGATTTCTAAACTCAAGTACACTCAACTGATGTGGAATTGTTATGTTATCGCTATGGTATACGGCTCTGATGCTTTGCTTATTCGAATTTCCTTTCTGTGTTCTTCACTATTTGCTTGCATATTGTGTGTATCTGTTAGAAACGCCACGCTACTCCCTCCTCAGAAACTTTATTACGATCAACTTCGAGTGCGAACGACGGAGCGAGGAACAGGCGAGCGAGAGAACGTCGGAGCAGGCGAGTGCGCCGGTGCTCTATGTGGAAGTCGTGATCGTATTCGTTAAGTTCTGTTTACTATGGGTGTGTGTGTGTGTGTGTGTGTGTGTGTGTGTGTGTGTGTGTGTGTGTGTGTGTGTGTGTGTGTGTGTGTGTGTGTGTGTGTGTGCAGGTCACGTCGGGTTGTTGCGTTAAGCAAGGATAGTGAAGACGGTGATTTGAACATACGATGAAACAGGTGAAAAGCGAAGCATTGAAGCATCAGGCTACTGGCCGCGTGTACGAATTCGATTTCTAAACTCAAGTACACTTAACTGATGTGGAATTGTTATGTTATCGCTATGGTATATGGCTCTGATGCATTTTTTTATTCGATTTTCGTTCGGTGTTCTTCACTATTTGCTTGTGTATTGTATGTGTATCTGTTAGAAACGCCACAAGCCTCCTTGTTATAGCAAACGTTTTCTCAGCTTTGACCAAAGCAACCTCTACATGTCTGCTGAAATACAGATATTGATCTATCCAGATGAGCAGGTATTTAACTAAACTTTTGGTTTCCAGTTTATCTCCATGCGGTCCCACGATAACTAGCTTTCGCCAGTTTTTCCTTGTGTCGTTCGTGGCTTTATATAATGGGGTTCTAAATAGGATGGCTTCACATTTCTAGAAGTTGATCTTAAGTTTCCGGTCGTCGCAATAGCGCTGCACTTTGTTGAAGTCTCGCTGTATTAAACTATTTACGATCTCAACTTTCGGAGCTGTTCTGTAAATTATGAGATCGTCTGCGTACGCAATAGCCTGCGGAAGTGCATCTAATAAGTCGCTAATGTAAATGTAAAAAGAATCGAAGAAAGTACCGCTCCCTGTTGCAAGCCATTCTTGATATTATACGTTTTATTAGAGGTCACGTTACCGTTTTTGATCACGAACCTCCTGTCCTTAACATATCGTAAAGTACATATAGTAAATGTATGCCATGTTTGACCAGTTTGTAATATAACCCTTCGATCCAGACGGTATCAAAGGCTTTTTCCAAGTCGATCAGACAAGCACCTGTGCATTGGTTCCTACTTTGATTCCATTGTATGTCAGAGACCAGTATAGCTGCGGCATGTGTGGTTTCATGACCCGCCTTAAAGCCAAACTGGTTATTTGGAATAATGTTGTTGTCGTCTACCTATTTTAGCAGAGCTTTCTTAATAATCTTTTCAAATACTTTACTGATGCTTGGGAGTAAACTTATCGAACGCATGTTCATATGGTTTGTACAGTCTTTGTCCTTTTTTGGGATGGGCTGAATGATAGCCGTTTTTCAACGCGCGGGATAATATGCATTATTCAACGCATTGTCTTTTTTCGGTGCTTGCTTGTCCGTATGATTGGCAGGTCTACAAGGATCTGGAATCTGGTGTTGTCGCTGCTGCTGCTGTTCGGTAGCCCATTATTCGTAAACTCTTGGGCAATTATCGTTGGCTGATGACGTGACGGACTGGCGGTAATCCATGCGTCCGTTTCGGTTGTGTTTTCGTTTATTCCGACTTCTACTGCTGTAAAGAGCTCGTTTGTTGCGGCGCTTTTATTCGAGCTCGGATTCCCTAATCGTAGAGGAGCCTCTGGCACAAGACTAATAACCTTGCCCAGAAAAACAAATTATCATGGAAAATTTAACAAGCCTCAGGACTTGCTAAATAAGGCCAAGACCGGTTTCGGGTTGTAGTGCCGATGATGATGATGCATTTTCGTGGGACTGCTGCGATCAGCATGCGACACTGGTTATCTGGGTGTGCCCTTCGTACTTGTGTTTATTTATTTATTATTTATTCCATGGCGTGGTTTGACAACCCATTAACTCGGGTCATGATGCGAGTACTGGCATGCGATGTCAACCTACCATCTTCCACGTTGTCTTCTCTGGAAGAAGGGTCTCCTCATTCCATGCCTTAGTAACTCCAGGCGAAAGAAATTAGGTTTGCGTTCGGTTGGTAATGCCTCTTTCGGCTCTGTTCGCACGCGCCCGTCAGATGGATTTAAGACGGATTTGATTAATCTCGTTTGTTTTATTTTTGTTTTTATTATTACGCATATTTCTTTCTTTCTTGTATATATTTCACTTTTTGTTAATCTCTAGTCATTTTGGTTTTGCTACATTAGCATATGTTCATTATTTTTGATCCTCATTATTTATTTTCGGGCTAGAGAAAATTCCATAGAAATGTGACAGTCGCTATTTTGTTTTGCTTAGTTTTTTCTTTTTTCACTACACAACGCACTATATCACTCAACTGACGCACTTGTGTGTAGATCTTTTTGTTTATTCAAAATGTATTACTTTGGTTATTGTTTGGAAAACATTTCACGCGTACGATGACTGAAGAATGTTTGGCTTTGTTTTTAGCGATTATAGGCTGATTACAATAAATCCGATTATGTACCGAGCTCTAATTGTCTACTCAGTGACGATGGGTTTCTCAAATGTTTGTTGAAAAATAGTTCCGAACCGTATAATAATACGTCCGTACACTGTCAAGCTGTCAAGAGTGAAGATTTCAATGATTTTCAAAATGTAGGTACTCTGGAGCTAATTTAATCGCGTAAGCATTTTTGGTAAGGTCGGCCATGCCTCTTTCAAGGAAATCGTCCCTGGATAAATCTTCATCACTTGATAGGTGATGCTGTTTCATTTCTTCGCCAAGTAAGGGAGTAAAGTCTTCAAGTGTTACATTTTTTTTAAAGCGATAGTATAGGGTATGCGGCCCGGCGCTGTTGACTAGAGATAGCTCCTTAAATATAAAATGTTTCTTTTCTCCAGTATACTCTCGATGGTTTATAGTTTCGAAAACTATAAAATAAACCATTTCTTGAAAATTGTAAAGGATTTTTTTTCCTTTAAGGGGCACAACCAGTGTGAGCCTTTTGAAAAATGTTTTTTTTTTTTCATATTATATTTTATTTTTGTGCGTTTTTTGACTTAATCTTTTTTGTATTAATTTTGTTTTCAAAATACCATAATATTTTGGAATAGAGTAAACCTAAATTCATTAATTTATTCCTAAAATGAAGTAAATTCTTTCATCTACTTTTTAAAAGTTGACTTAATTGAACCACTGTATATGCCCAGAATTATCAATACGAACATTGAAAACGTGTGTCATGGAATTTTGGCGCGAAAACGATGAAGAGTCGTCGCCTTTATAAAGAAGTCATCTTAACCGGTAATAAAACGTCGTTAATTCCCTAGGTTTCTCGATAAATGGCAGATTATTAGTGAAATTTTATTCCCTCGATATCATTAGAAGTAAATCACGAGGGCTCTTCTAGCGAAAGTACTTGCTCTGCAAAGAAAATTATAGAAATCTATACGGATTTCCGACGATTTCTAACGACAGGCGATCAAATGGTTATCGTAAGAAAATAAGTGAGAATTCGGTGAAACAGCATTTCATCAGTTAAACGACCTTAGTATGCAAACACAAGGTGATGCTGCAGTTGTACTATGAATATTAACTGTAGAACAAGTTGTTTCCTTTTTCTAACAAAGTATGTCCCAGCCCTTTAAAGGCACTGTTAATACTATTATATATACCATTAGTATATCAAAAGGAACAGCACGAGAAACTGTGGAAAGGCAGGCATAAAACGGATTATTCGTACTCTTATGATATTACGATGCAACGTGAGCTAAAAAAAAAATGATAGATGGAGTCTTGATGAAAGAATAAAGTACTAACATGATTTACTTAAATATGGCTGCAAGCCTGTACTTCGAGGAAAGAGATTTCGATGGTGCGATTATTTATTTATTTTATTATCTTCAGCACACGTTGCATCATAACTGCCATAAACAGTACCTCAATACCACCAAACAAAGACAAAGGTGAAAATCTCTTAAGTACCCCAAACACAAATTACGGCAATATGTGTTATTATTATTATTATTTATTGGCCTGTAGGAACCCGAAAGAATTTCAAATCCAGCAGCATTGTTGCATGTAGCATCGTCATGCAAAAGGATCGGGCCGTGCCCACTGACCAACGCAGATAGCTTTTCAACCAATTTGGCATGCAATATGTCGATTTCCTCACAATATTTGATAGCGTTTATCATTTCTCCTGGTTGAAGAAGTAAAAAGTGGATTGGTCCTTTTGATGCTCACCAAATTGTCACCATAACCTTTTTTGTGTGAAGATCGGGCATGGGAGTGTGTTTTGGTTTTTCACCTGCATCCAACCACTGCCCAGGTCTTTTACGGTTATCATACAGAATCCACTTTTCATCACAGCTGACTATCCGGTGCAAAAACGGTTCAGTTTGGTTTCTTAATCTAGGTGATGCGCAGATTTCCAGGCGCAGTAGTTTTTGGGATTCGTTCAGTTCATGGGTTATCGAGTTTCTTTACCTTTCCTATGAGAGAAAGGTGTCGACTTATTGTCATTGGGGACAGTCTCATGCTTTGTGTCATCTCCCGCACTGATTTCGTTGGGTCCGCATCCACCGTTGCTCTTAAAACATCGTCGCCAACTAACGTTTCCGGCTTCCCACGTGGTTCATTTTCGAGGCTGAAATCTCCCGAACGGAACTTTCCAAACCAACGTCGTATAGTGCGTTCGTTAACCGCTATTACTACTATTACTATTTATTCGCGTGCAGGAACCCGATAGTCCATGACCTCACCGACTCGACTCCGCCATCGTTCCCTGTCCTGTGCACTCTCCTTCTACGCTTGACCATCCGATCCGATCTCCTCAAGGTCAAACCTAACATTGTCCTCCCATCTCCGTCCCGGTCGTCCTACCGGTCTCTTTCCCGTTGGTCTACCGTCAAGAATTCTACGCACGCTCCTATCGTTGCCCATTCGCGCTGTTTTCGGCAATATGTGTTCAACTTTTTTTTTAAACTGCTAATCGATCAAAAGGGGACGACTTGGATACCTAGCATTAAAAGCAGACGATGCCATACAACACCCAGAGTTTCCCCTAAAATTTATAGTGTTCTTTGACTAGAAGAAGGTCAAAAAGAATGGATTGCAACAATCCACAAAAAAATTAACCGGTTAATAGCTTGATAATTCACTGTGTATACCCTGAAGACTTCACTCTTGTTTGGTTGATGACAAATAGCACCTTCGAAAGCTAGTACTACATCAAAAGGCAACGACGAGAATGTCACAAAGGAGACGAAGAGGGTAGAAGCCATATAATTCTCAATTAATCCTCTCAGGGCTGATGATAATTAGTACTTTCAAGACTACTAATAGTTTAAAAAACGAGTGCCCTACAATTTGAAATCCTAAAAATTGACGGATAGTAGCTACACAACTCCTCACCGTTTGTCATTTAAACACTATAGTCTTAGTCATAAAAGGAGATGATGCAGACATATCCAGGGAATCGTACAAACACAAAAGAATACATCATTGAAAACCTATGGGAATGGTAAAAAAGTTAGGGTAAACGGCTTTTTACTTGCTCATATTTTACTTCATTTATAATACAAGGTGGCCAACTAAGGCATTAGTTTGAAAAAAAACCCTTTAAAAATCCTTTTTTTATGTTGAAGCGAAACTTATTTGAATCGTTTTAAGAAGCCTTGTTTACCTCACTTTTCCAATACGATATCGCCCAAGTGATCGCCCTAAACTGAATGGCGTAACGTGTTAGTTTTTTGCCATTTCCCATCACGTTGACCAGTGTTTCCGCCGATATGGCGACTATTTCGTGGTGGATGTCGGCTTTAAGTTCGTCTTGTTGATATAAACCTCTAACTTCAAGTATCCCACTCGGGAAGAAGTTTGGTGTCGGTAAATCGGCAGAACGTTAAGGGCAGGTAAAATCACCATCGGATGATATCATGACCAGGAAGCAATGGCTTAAAAAATCGATTAAAGTTTTAGCTGGGTGGGGTGAAAACACCGTTTTGTTGAAACCAGAAGTGATCCATATCACCTTCACGAAGAATGGGCATAAAAAAATCGGTTATAAGGCTTGATGGTCATATCATCACAAACGCCACACCAATCGGTAACTTTTTAGTGGTGAGCAGGTAATTCCTCAATAATTCGAGTTTCCTGATGCCATAGAATCGGCAATTTTGTTTGTTAACGGTACCGTTTGGTATTATGATTTTTTCCCATGCTTTCTCCTCCTTTCTCATCTTTCTTTCTTACTCTCAAAATCTGTATTATGGGTTAGTTGAAAGAACCGCTGACTCTCAGCGAGTCAGCAAACTTCCGATGGTATAGTGGACTGTATCCCCTGATTGATCAAAGATACCAGAAATTAGATAAGTCCGGAAAACATTTGCTCTAGACCCTATCGCCGATTCTACCATGTGCCACCAGCTCGGTTTGCTGTGGTATCCATACTTTCCCTTTCCCTCGCGAAACGTCTCTTACCACTGGTAGGCCGAAATGCCTTTCCTGTATCTAAGCGAAGACGAATTGATTTGGTTCACTCCTTACCACTGGCGGGTGGAAGTGCTCTCGGGTACATGTAAGAGTAAAATTCAGTTGAACCTCCCTTACCTCTATGGGGGAAGCTTTCTGGGCTACCTGAAAACACAAGGAGCGGTTAGAAAAAAAAAACAACTTCCCTCTAAACGGCACAAGTGTATCTTTCTTTCTACCCTATCAGTTTTGTTTCTATCTTCTAAATTAGCTCTATTTGGATAGTCTAACGTCCCTTGAGCTCCGGAAACAGATCTGAAGCGCTTCAAAAAAAAAAAGTGTCGGGAGGCCGATTTAAAGGACGATCTCACTTCTGAGTTGTAGGAATAAAAAACCGCATGTTGTAATTTGGTGAGCTATTTATTGAACACGGACGTCCATTCGCCACACACTGGCTAATTACTCTTCTCCGCTAAAAAAAAAAAAAAGTGGCGAAAGGCCGATTTAAGCGAGACAAGGACAAATGTGCCCTTCATCTTGACTCTGGTTTCTGGTCACCTTGCAACAACCAGAATCACTCACGTCCGTGAGGATGTTGGGCATCGGTTTCAAGATATCTGAAAAATAAAGAGGGGTGGGGTGTCTGAGGATAGTGTCTACAGGGTTAATTCAACTGGTCTCTAATTACTTGGATGGAGGGATGGTGGCATAGAAATCATACAAGATCAGTAGGTATGGTATACTCAAGCGCTTCGCGATTTTTCCTTAAGCCTTTTATAATCGCTGGCACCAATGCCGTGTGTGCTGCTGTTGTGTACGAAGCGTCTCACAAAAAGCAAATGATTCGTTTTTGGCTGTGGCGTCTTCCTGTTTGGAAACGTCTTCCGTCGAATCGAGTGTTTTGCTTCTCGTTGTGTCCCTCGGAAGTTGATGCGCTGTGACGATGTGGCATCTTTATGATTGCATGATGCGAGGCCAACATTCTGTTTCCTATCTCTTTCATCATCATCATCGACACGACAACCGGCATCCGTTCTTGGCCTTATTCAACAAATCTCGTGGTCGTCGTCGTGTATACGGCCCATATCCGAGGCTTGTTAAATTTTCCATATTTTGTTTTTCCGAGCAAGGTTATTAGCCTTGCGCCGACTTCCTATCTGTTTGCTGAACATATTTCTGTTTTCTTTTTCCTTCATCACACATTGTTTCCTCGTTTCATTTCCATACTTATATCTTGCATTCTTTTCTCTCCTCCATCTTTTTTCGCCCTATTACTTTTATGTTTTTCCCCTCTCCTACTCCCTTTTTGTTTTCTATCCACCTTCTTTACACATTCCATCTTTCTTTCAACTTCGTCCCTTATCTTCTCTTTTCATCACATTCCTCAACTTTTCTTTTCACCATCTCCCTTTCTTACTCCTCATTATCTTCCTATTCTCTTTTCCTTATCAGGAAACTCCTTTTTTTATCTTCGTTTTTCGTCACATTCCTCAACTTTTCTTTTGACCGATAAGATGCAAAAACGAGCAGTGAAACTTATTGGGAAGCCAGTCGTAAGTCGTTTAATACCGACGTTAGAACATAGTCGCAACCTATCATGCCCATCTCTTTTCAATAGATATTACCACGGTCGTTGCTCAAAGATATATCAGTAGGGATTATCTAACCGAGTAGAATTCCATCCCCAAAAAACTCGGTGCTGCCTCTTGTCGTCAAAGGCGAGCCCCAAAGTAAATATGCTGTCTACGAACGGCACTTGCATCGACGAAGCCAAGGAACTGGCAATCCTCGGCACTCGAATTAATTCGACTCTTAACTGGAATGACCACATATTTGAAGCTGCGAAAAGTGCTGCCAAATGCATGGGGTTCCTTAAGAGATGCAAAAGATACTTCACTCGTTCCAACCTGGCCACTATATACAAAGCGTATATTCGTCCAAAAATGGAGTTCAGCTCCCGTATTTGGTCAGGCGCATCCAAAACTGCACTACACGTGGTCGACAGGATGCAAAAGCGAGCAGTGAAACTTATTGGGGACTCAGCCGTAAGTCGATCAATTCCGTCGTTGAAACACAGGCGCAACGTATCATGCCTATCTCTTTTCTATAGGTATTACCACGGTCGTTGCTCAACTGAAGTTGCTGAATGTGTTCCGTCCCTTCAGACATTTTCCCACAATATCCGTCATTCTGTGAAAACGCATTAGTTCACGTTGAAGATACACAAATACACATAGAGAGTCATTCTTTGACCGAACCACACGAATGTGGAATGCTCTGCCTGATAATGTGTTTCCTCGTCATTGTAATGTCCAGGCATTCAAGACACCTCCTCCTTATCGATTTCCTCTGCATCCGCTCGCACTGTGCTCTGATATTTAAGAGTACTTCAAAAACTCGTTTTGTACGCGCGTTAATGTAAGAAAAAATCGTTTGAGTCCAATATCTCCTTTTTTCATCACATTCCTCAACTTTTCTTTTCACCATCTGCCTCAATTACACTTCATCATCTTACTATTCTCTTCTCCTTATCAGGAAACTCATTTGAAGGAAACCTTTATAGCGTTTGCAACGACAGTAAAGAGAGTGCGATTCGAACCAACGTCATGATGGTTGGAATCGCTAAAAGATAGAACCAAAGCCTCAAAATTTCAGACCTCTACCACTCGTACAAATTCGACTGTTATTCTCAAGTACACTCAATTGATGTGGAATTGCTATGGTATAACGCTCTGATGGATATGCTTTGAATTTTCTTTTCGGGGTGGTTCTTCACTATTGGTTTGTGTGTGTATCTGTTAGGAACATCTTCTTCTCTTCTTTCTTTCACCATCTTTCCCTCTTTACATTGATCCTTTCATTCATTCTTTCTCATCTTCCCCATTTTTCTTCATTATCTTCCCCCCGTTTTTCTTTGTCAACTTCCCCATTTTTCCTCGTTATCTTTCTCCCATTTTTCTTCATTATCTTCCTCCCATTTTTCTTTCTCATCTTTCCCATTTTTCTTTATTATCTGTCTTCATCCCATTTTTCTTTCTCATCTTACCCATTTTCCTTTATTATCTTCCTCCCATTTTTCTTTCTTATCTTACCCTCCCATTTTTCTTCATTATCTTCCTCTCATTTTCTTCATTATCTTCCTCCTATACAAGTATTAAGTCTCAGGACTTGCTAAATAAGGCCAAGACTGGATCCCGGTTGTAGTGCCGATGATGATGATGATACAAGTATTGAACTTGGGCTTCCCCGGCCACACGTTGGGCTCCAAAATGTTGCATGAACATTTAAAACACAACTTACCAGCTTCCGGCTGGCTAGCCCGTGGGTGTCTTCTTCCGGCTTTCGACTGTTAGTCCGTAGTAAAGTGGTCCCCGCTGGAGGAGCGAGAGAAGTTAGGCGAGGGTGCACAAGCGGGACGATCTTCCGGCTTGTTTATGGCCGGGGACTTCCTTCCTGCCTGTTGGCCTTCGGCTTGTTAGCCCGTAAGTAGGTGGCCTCCGGCTCGTCTTTTGGCCGGGAACTTCCTTCGTGGGACGATCCTTTCGAACGCTTATGCGCTACTCTGCTGTGGCTTTCCGTGCGTTAAGCCCGTGTGCCTTACTGCGCCTAGTGTAAACAGCTGGCTTACCTGGTTGTCTTCTTCGGGCCACTTTCGAGTACCCGGTCCAGTTTGGAGGAGTGAAAGGAGGTGAGCAGGGTGCGTCCAACCTCGTGTCCTTCTAGCAGTGTCCCCGATGTTTGCTTAGCCAAAGTCTTTTTGGGTTTGGTTTTTCTTTGGTTTTATTGATTTTAATTCTTTGGGTTTATTAATTTTAATCGGTGTGCCCACTTCGGCTGTCTGCTTCTAATTTATTTTTCTCCCAACGGAACTCCCTATTTATAGTCAGAATCTACTTCAAATTTCCACATATCTTCCCACGATCATAGCTGTCCTCCAGACAACCACCTGACGCCAGCCGCTGTCGAAGGCCAAGCCAACGACGATGAGAATCGCAACGTTGCAAAAATTCTTTTCCTCACGGCCATGAGAACATTTCGATTCACGGTTACGTGAATCTGATTTTCTCATAACGAACGGTATGCAGGTAGAATTACCTGGGCGATGATAGGGTGTTGGGCGCGATCGTCCAGGTGATGAGTACGTTGTGTGTGGGAATTGCAGAATTGCAATTTAGATGTGGCTATGGAAATGCATTTGGCGCCAGGCTAATAACCTTGCCCCGAAAAACAAATTATTATGGACAATTTAACAAGTCTCGGATAAGGACCGGATACCGGTGGGGAGACTTGCTAAATAAGGCCAAGACCGGATCCCGGTTGTAGTGCCGATGATTATGATGGAAATGCATGCATTTCAAGGTAATTAGTTTGGAATAGGTAGAATGTGGGAAAATGCAAGATTGCAATTCTAAGTATGGGAATTGGGAATGCTTTTAGCAGTAGGTAGACATATGATAAGGTTTCACATGCTACACCGAAAGGATTCCATGGATTGTAAGAAGAAATTATTCGATGCTACACTGAGAGAATGCTTTCGGTTTTAACATTAATTAATGTTGTCCCATATGTATGCAATACTATTGTCTTTTGCAGGATAAATGTTAAGTTTAATTATTAGATCTGGATGATCTGGTATTGGGATTCTGCATGTAACAGATTATAAGAGGCGTATACATGTAAAGTGCGGCTCCTCGATAGTATAGTGGTTAGTATACCCGCCTGTCACGTGGGAGACCGGGGTTCGATTCCCCGTCGGGGAGCCTCTGGCGCAAGGTTAATGACCTTGCCTGGAAAGAACAAATGATTATGGAAAATTTAACAAGCCTCAAGACTTGCTAAATAAGGCCAAGACCGGTTCCCGGTTGTACTGCCGATGATGATGATATATGTAATGTGTATGCGAATGTTAGGGTTATTTACTAGATTTGGACAAAGGCATTGAGATTCTGCGTGTAACGCTCCCATTTTTCTTCATTATCTTCTTCCCATTTTTCTTAATTATCTTCCTCCCATTTTCTTCATTACCTTCCTCCCATTTTCTTCATTATCTTCCTCCCATTTTTCTTCATTATCTTCCTCCCATTTTTCTTCATTATCTTCCTCCCATTTTTCTTCATTATCTTCCTCTCACTTTTCTTTACCGTAATTCTTTTTTTATTTCATCAACTTTTCGTTTTTTTTTTTGGTCATCTTGCTCTCCCTTTCTTTCCATCTTCCTATTTTTCTCTTCATCTTTTTTCCGACTTTTTCCTTCAGATTTTCGTGTTTCTTCCCTTTTTATCCCCATTTGTCATCTTCAATCAATCATCAACAGTAAGCAAGTGCACATAATCTCGGGTGAAAATCAGCCCCTGTCGTGCGAATAAACGCAGAGTTCTTTAGTCGAACCACACGAACGTGCACTGCTCTGCCCGATCATTTGTTTCGTTGTTGTTGTAATATACCGGCATCCAAGACGAATATACATAGATACCTGCTTTCCTTTTCCTCTCGCCCTTCTTCCGCTCGTACTATGATTAGACATTTTTAAGGACATCTCAAAATTCACTTTGTGCGAAAGTTGGTGTAAAAAACAAAACTAGTTTTTCTTCATCTCTTCTTCTATTCATCGCTCGTCTTCTTCTCTATATCTTTCTCTCTTTAACTTCATTCTTTTTTCTCTTCAGATGCCTCTTTTCCCATCTTTCTTAAATTTTCTTCTTCCTTGCCCCGCTCTCTTCCTCTTCAATTACCCTTCTTTGTGTTGCACTTTCCTCCCATCTTTTTTACGTCATCTTGCTCTCTTTCACCTCATTCTTTTTTCTCTTCAGATGCTTCTGTTCCATTTTTCTTAAATTTTCTTCTGCCTTGCCCCGTTCTCTTCCTGTTCGATTAATCTTCTTTCTGTTGTACTTTTCCCCTTATCTTTTTTCTACATTTGATGCAAATTGTTTTCCAATTGTTATGCTGTTGCTTCTGCAACATCTTCCCGGGGCGGCGACGGTGGACGAATAGGTTTTTTTTTCCTTTCCCGTATTAATGAGATGTATCAGCGCAATGATCGTCTTGGGCGCGGTTAACACGAAATGTTGCAATTGAGACTGTACTTTTAAATGTTGTGTCGATCGTGAACCGGCACGGTGCAACGGTAGGGTGTCAATTGTTTGACATTGGTTCCATTAGTGGGTCTGGATTATCAATTATATTTGACTTTGTTATAGTGGCATGTGTATTTCAAATTATAAGTGTGTGTGGGTGTGTGTAGTAGTAGGCCAAGTTGGCCATAGGGTGCTAACGTAGTTGTCTTCCTTGCTATTGGTGGCATTCTACTTCCGTGTGGAGTTTGGAAACTAAATAGTGCATGATTGGGTCGAGTCCCTTGATCGATCCTTAGACGATACCATGTTGTTCCCATCAACAGCGCTTTCGGATTGTAATCGCATGTCTGATTACGACTGATGAGATTCACCAACCGTTTGCTGATTGAGTAAATGAGAGTAAAATGTAAATGGGATGTCGCTGTTTTGGCTCGGAATCGTTTTCATGATGTCATGGGATGATTGTGTATTCCTTGATTGATCTTGTGGCAACGATTGTGCATTCTGCATTTCCATCAAGGTCCATAAAATCTTCTTCGTCTTCCATAATGCCACATAGCTATTCCCGCGATCAAGTTTTGTACGTGCTACTGGTGGTGAAGATGTTCCTGATTAGTAAGTATCGGTGTTAAATTGGTAGCTGTTGAATTACTAACCGAACTTGGAAGATGTGGCTTGAGATGATGCCCCCGTCATTGTCGTTGAGGGGATCATTCAGATGATAGAACTCGTGGACACAGCTGTAGGGAGAGGATTTGGTTTTCTCTTCCCTTTATGCGGTTTAGGATTCCGCAACCTAACCTCGTGTATGGGGTTCTCGTTTTTCTTTGTTTGCGATGGTGGAACACATTCGCTAATTTACCAGTGCTAATGTGCTGTGAGCTTGACGTCACATTTTTCAAATTAAATGGCGTAGACATTTTAACCGGTTCAGGAGTTTCTGATTGAACCATTTGCGATTGACGAGAACCTGCTGGTGAAGCCATGCTAAACAACTGGATAGTCTGGGCTGGCATAATAGCGGAGGTTGTTGACATTTGTAAATCTCCTGCATGTGGTGGAGGAGGTGCCTGAAAGGTGATATTTGCCGTCTCGGTCGCGGCAACGATTTGGTGAGTATTTATATTATTCCAATGGTTGAGGTCAATATTTGGGTTGATTTGATTAAATCCTGGTAAGCTCCGTTGAAACTGCGTCGGCAATTGTGCACGATCGGACCAGTGAGACCCTTTGACATTTGTATTTGAGCGATGTGGTTGTCATTAAGTTGACGTGGTAATTGTGCAGCCACACCTTGATTCGGAATGTGGCCGTTTAGAACCAGCTGAGATCGAGGTGCATAAGATAAAGCCGATGATTCAGCATGAAATCCACTTCGTTGTGTTAAATTTGGCCGCGCAACGTTGTAATTGATAGATTGTGAATTCGCCATCTTCTGAGTATGGCCAACCTGTGCCGATACCAGAAATGTTGGAGTAGCTGCCAACTGCATAGGACCGTCTGTGTTTAGAGTCCGAGACGAACCATGTGTCTGATGTTGTTGTAGTTGGGGTTATGTCTCTCTTACGCCGCTAATGCCATTGCTTGGCGTTGGGCGAATTTCTCGATGAGAACTGATCTTTATGTCGGCAGCATTGCCTGAAGCCGTATTCGATCTACTGGTTGAGTGATTGTGCTGAAAATGATGTTTTTGGTGGCTATTGCGCCCGCCATAGAGGTTATCTTGCTGGCCTAGAGGGCGTGACGAAGTCAATATGTTCCTTGAATTGAGAGAATTCTCTGAATTTCCCATAAGACCAGAATTATTTCTATTGTCCGCTTGATATTGATTTGTGGGGATTAATTTTCCGGTATTGTTGAATACTCTGGAATTGCGGTTGCCATCAGACGATTCGAATTTCCGACGTCGCAGTCTCAGAACGTAATTCTCAGTTGATGAAACCGGACTATGGCCATGACGTGCAGTCATGGTTTGGAGAGCAACATTATCTGCATGATGAATTTCATCGCAAAGTACATGCTGCTGCTGCGATTGGATTTGCTGTGGGACCTGTAACCGCATGTGATGTGCATCAGGAACAGCATTGCTGCTTAGATTTTGATGGTGTTGAGGTTGTAAAATAAGTTGAACATCTTGCGGCATATCCCTTTGAACTGATGTGAGATTAGGTAAGAGATGCTGCGTGCTTAGGTTATTAGTCGGAATCACAATCTGCTCACCAGCAGAAGCCTTCGTTGACAATTGTGCCGCATTCGCCTTCCGCTGTTGTGAATTCTTGAAGGGTGAATGTATCTTTCGTCGTTCCTCATCTTCTATCTCCTCGAATTTTGTTAACCGAGAGTCCAGCTTAGAAGGTTTTGTCCTTACGTGAAAGGATGTTATTGATGATTGGTTATCAATGATGCTACCGGAGACCACCCACCCTAATTCGGTTCGTTGCGCCATGGGGGTGCCGGACGCTCCCTTGATCATTCCGTCCAGAAGAAGCGCCGAATAAACATCGCCCCCAAGAAGGAAGTCGACTTTGCCTGGCATGTAATAAGTCGGATCAGCCAGATCGATACCCTTTAGATGGTCCCAGTTAACGCGTTGAAGATTGCGCATGGGTAGCGCCGCAGTGAGTTTGGGCAAAACAAAGGCTCGAACCTGCAACGTGAAGGGTTCGTTGATTTTAGAGTGAATAACGAGTGATACCTTGTGCGCCGATGCACTCATCCTTGTTTCCCCTATGCCATAGACGGACACGTGGCCTTTCTCTCTTTTGAGCCTTAACAACCGTGATGCTGATTCGGTAATGAAAGATGCTTCCGATCCAGGATCCAGGAGAGCTCGTAGCGTCAGAGGCTGTCCCTCAGCTGTATAGACCCTGACGAGAGCAGTAGCCAGAAGAACAGTCTGAACATTATTGTTTTTGACAATGCAGGCGTTGAATACTGAGGATCTTCTGGTGGAGACCGTTGAATCCTCCGTTGATTGTGCCTGATGAGTTTGGTCAGCAGATGTTCCAGATGGAGTCATCGTCGCAGCAGAGTCACCTCTGAATATGGAATCGTGGATATCGTCTATGTGCAACAACGAATGATGTTTCTGCTTACAGCGCGTACAGGTGAACTTGCTGGTGCACTCTTGAGTTCTGTGCGTATTTGACAGACAGTTGACACACAAATGGCGTTTGGTTGCTATGTCCCGTCTCTTGTGAGGGCTAAGTGCTCGAAAATTGAAGCAGTTACGAATGAAATGTGAGCCTGAACACATCGAACAATTGCTTGTGGTTGCATTATGGACACGGACGTCATGATGTTTGTTTCTAGAAATTCCGTGAGAATTTTTGGACGTTGTTTGTCCCATGACATCTAAAGTTCGAATCCTTGAGAGTAGAAATTCTTCCAATATATCGTATGTTGGGTAATCCACATATGACGAAATGTGAGATTCCCACAAACCTCGCGTTTTAAGGGGGAGCTTCTGGACTGTGTGGAAAATTAACACGTCCTCCCACGATGAGACCGGAACTCCTAGGTTCTGTAATGATTGTTTGGCCTCACTTGTGGTATCCACCAAAGGCCTAATCCCATCGGCCGACTCATGGCCCTGCGAAGGTTGACTGAACAGCAAGTTGAATTGGTTGTCCTTTAACCACCTTAAGTTCTGGAAACGTTTTACCAGTGTTGCCCAATACCGAACAACTTAATTTTACCGAATATCAAAACGAGTAAAAACTGCACCTTAATTCCGTTACCGTATTTATTTTTCGGTTCGTCAGAAGCAGCCGTTGAGCCACCAAAATCTTCTTCGCCACACCGTTGTGCTGATCTCTTTTCAAGACTTCAGCGATTCCAGCAACGGGGTCTGCTACCAGGTAGCTGAATGTCTCCGTAGTCAGCGAGCACTTCGAAAAGCATTCCGCAGCATGAACGAGTCTCTGACACAATTTATAGTTGCATACTCTCCGGCGTTGTAAGGTGATATTTCGCCGAGTCAATTGAATTGCTTGACTCAATTATTTGATGCAAATTGTTTTCCAATTGTTATGCTGTTGCTTCTGCAACAATAACCTTTTCTCTTTCACTCTTTTCGCTTCAGATGCTTTTATTTTTCTTAAATTTTCTTCTCTTCCATTTCCATTTTTTTTTATCTTCATGATTAAATTCTAGCTTAATTATCTTATATTATAACTTACTCGTACTTCGCAGACGCTCTAAGCTAAACATTACATAAGTATTGTATAATTTGCCTTTCGGCGACAGAACTCTTCTTCTCTTCCTCTCACCATCCTATTCGACTAAACTTCTTTCGGTTACACTTTTCTCCAAATCTACTTTTTTGCCTTCTCTATCATCCTCCTTTTTGCAAGGGAGCTCCTATATGCATCTTGCCTTTTGTGATCCTAGTTTCTTTCTTGTTTAGTATCATTAAGTAGATCGGGAATAAAGTTTAACGTGAGAGAATTCTAAAAAGCTTTTAGTACCTTTCCAACTCGCCAACTTTTATCGGGTTTTCCAATAGGGACTTGACAACTTTGAATTTAATTTGTGAACGCACCCTTTCACTAATCGTCGAACTATCACTGTCAATTTATTCAGTAAACTCAACATTTTCATCATCGTTAAGTACACAAACGAACAACGTCTGCAAATTATAAAAATTTACTACCGAAAAAAAGTTGTCAAGTCCCTATTGGAAAACCCTATATAAAGTGTTGTCAAATTTAACCTTTTTAGACTTCTTCACTCTCCGATCCTCTGTGAGTAATTACCCACTTCTCGTTTTCATTTATTCCTTTGTTTTTTCATCTTTATTCGCTCTTCTTCAGTACATTGATACCTTCTTCCCGAATGTGGGATGTTGTGCCTTAAGTGGTTCCTAGTTCTTTCACTTTACTATAACCTGCCCCTACTACTACTCCTGCCTTCTTAATTTGTCCTGCTTAAACTTGGTTAAGAATAGTTCTTACGCTCTTTAGTTAGTATATACTCTATAGTTGTAGGTACTTATGTTGAATTAAGCCAATAAATGGGGTGGTAGCCCCAATAACTAAACTAATCATTATAACATCCGGGCATTCAACACCAATGTCCCTCGACGCCTACCTTCCTCATTCTCTTTCACTGTTTCCATCCTTATTGTGCCTTAACATCTAAAGTTACCTTAAAGCCACTTTTCTATCCGCATTTCGAATAAAAAAAAAAACGATCCCTTACATCTCTTCATCCAAATAACTATGACTAACTCACGTTAATGAAGCTTTTGAGATTTGCACATCGGCATCTTAGGTTCAATTGATGTATTTTTCATAAACATCTAAATGTCTAGTTCGCACCTTAAGAAGCAAGTTGTAATGCGGCTGGGACCTGCCAGTCATAGCACCTCGAAATAATTTCAGGTGTTAGCCTTGCGCGGGTTCAACGAGTTAATGACCTCAATTCAATCGTTTCTCTAAAATTCGAAATATCTCAACAATACGGTACAAACAGTTATAGAAAGTTTAACAGCTTTACATATACGCTTTTCAAGGAGGAAAATCGCCTCGATGGCCACACTCTCTAGTGCTTTCTGTTTTGAAACCAGTCGTACGACTTCATTAATGATTCTACTATTTACCCTCTCGCAACTTCTTTGGGTTCGCTACAAGGCTCATAAACCCTTAAACTCCGCAGAGCAATGGAATAAATGTATTGAAATCCTTAAGGGAACCGATGAAAATATTCCGAGTCAAGGATCAAATGAAACGATGACGAGCAACGCCGTAAAATGGAGTCATGTTTGCCAAGTCCTTCGTCGTCTCATTCTTGTCCTCATTATTCACTTTTTTTTCTGCTTTGAAAGTATGGTATGCAAGTATGCGGCAAACGTTTACGACTGCCCGTGTGTGCTGCTGCCATTCTGTATCATGTGACTGTATGTGTTGTGTATGGAAGGTTTCCTTTAAATTTCATATCGCTTGTAGAAATCAATAGTGTTACCTAGTGGAGTGGAATTTTTTCATTCTTTAACGATTTATAGGTTTAAAATGTACCACGCTGGCAACATTTAATTTCTGTAAAATAAAAAATAAACAACACAAAGTGGTACAACAAACAGTGGTAGATAGAGTTAATAGTCGTTCATCGTGAGGTAAATGAATTCAAAATTATTTGAGTTGAACGTGTTGTTTAAAAGAAACAAATAAGTGTTCATACATTTCGAAATTCGTGTTTTATCGTTAACGAAATATTTGACGAGAAAGTTATTTGATTATTTTAAGTAATTTGCCCACACGAGAGAAGACGGAGAACGCCGCTTAAATATTTTCGTAGCAGTAGACTCGCGCGATAGTGTGTGTGACCGTGTCCGCATGAGTGAGTGAATGCTATTCATTACCTTGGTACTCAGTAATCTGTGGTTAAGCTTTTCTTCTCGTGAACGACCATTAATTTCCATATTTAACGAATTTATATTAAATCTGTGGGAACGATTTGCTCATTAATTATATTGCCAAATTATTCCTTTTGCATAATAACGCTTTTTATGGTGAATCGACTAAAATAACTGCACTACAACGATGAATTAAGGGCTCACTTTAGAGAGATGTACTTAAGAATGTGCTGTTCACGAAGGGAAAAACACTAAATAACACGGCGTCCGAATCGAAGGAAATGTTTTGTGGTGAATAATGTTTTTAAGAACGTACTCATGTTGATATCATAAGTCGGAAGCAACGATATTGTGTGCAGGCAAATGCGTGTGCGAGCGCGAGCGGGTGTGTGTGTGTATGCAAGTCGCTGCACGGTGGTTGGCATCATTTTCAAATTTGACCACTCTATTATTTTTCAGATAACCTACTCCCCATTCAACATACAATTTGAAGAAGAAGAGCAAACAACAGCATTAACATCACCAGCGAATTCACCCCAAAAGTAGAGTAGGAAAGGGAAATATATATGCATGTGCATATACAGAGCTCTCTTTCTACGCGTATATACATTCAATTTATATTGTTGCTGAATAAGCCGACGTATTATTCTACGTCATACATACAACTCATCTGTGCTACAAATTCTTGGCAAATGTAACGAAACAAGTCTCCAAGGAAGAAGCAGAATCAGAAGAACAAGAAGAAGGAATAATAGAACACAGTGAGAAGAAGAAGAAGAACGTGGAAACGAGTAAGTAGAGTGAAAAGAGAAGACCGCCTGTCGTATGCTATGCCATGTTGCCGCTGCCAATGTAGTGCCGTAACTATTCAAGTATATTCTGCGGAGCGTATACACATCTATCTATATCAATACATCCCCGGATAACGACTCATATATATATATACATATGTTTAAATGCAACTATATATAAATGTGCACGTATATGGTGTGTAGATAATTTAAAAAAAAAAGTAACAAAAAATAAAAAAAGGAAAAAAAAGAAGAAAGAAAAAAAAGAACGAAGGCGACGATAAAGGGCAGTTGTGTGTATGGTAGAAGAAGGCGACAGTTTTGATGAATTTGCTAACGAATAATTTTTGTAATTTTGTTTCGAGTACTGTAGTGTAACTTGGTTGAGTGAAAAATAATATTCGACAATAAGTAGCGTGTTTTTTTTTCGAATAGAGCTATTCAAAACAATATATACAATATAATAAATAATACTCGTGAGAGATTAACATATTTTCCAAGGTTTTTTTTATTAAGTAATTCAAAATCAACCAGCAACAACAAACTAAATAATAATATTAATATCAATAACAAACGAAAAGATAATAATCCTACCAAATAATAGTAAATTAAACAAAAACAAACATCTCAAAGTTAAACACACAATTCGAACAACAAACGCAAAAGAACAACAATAACATAACAATAATAATAATACTTGTTAATATTTAATTATTTAAAATGACGTCTGGCAAGGATACCGCGTCCTTTTTTGCACATGGTAACACAAAACAGTTTGAATACTGTTACAAGTTATACCCTCAGGTCCTTCGTTTGAAAGCCGAGAAGCGCAGCAAGAAACCGGAAGAGCTGATTCGTCTTGATCACTGGTGAGTGTCACATTTTAATAAATTATCCTCTTTTTTTGTAAATAGAGTTCTCCTTTGGTATTCTGTTTTCCAATTTCACTTTACCGCGTTTCGTATTACAGTTTAACGAACTATTTTCTTTTTAAACTATTTTTACTGTCATCGGTGTTAATTGGCAAAGGCACGCGGGTCATGTTGGCCGGATGTCCCTGGGGGAATAGTCAACTGAGAAAGATCCTTCGTAGCTCTGTTGCACTGTTAAATTTACAACTATTCCCTAATTAAATACTATCTTTACGTTATCTTATCTTCATCGTTATTTTTTTAAAGCTCTATGCACGTACTAAGTGGAGGAGAAGACAGTAACCCGGACTAACGTTTTTTTTTCCTTTTGCATTCCAATGAGATTTTATATAAATTTACTGAATTATTGAGCTGTGTCTTGTTCATGTTTGTTTTATGCACAAGTATCCGTTGCAGGATTTAACTGAAAAAAACAATATGCAATCATATTAATATATTTTATTCTTTACCTTAATCTATTCCTTTAACCGCTCTGCCAACATCTACGTCCTTCTACAGGCGCGCAGAAAAAAAATCAGACCCGCTTTTTGTTTACCCTTAATTGTAAGCTCTGTTTTTCTGTTTCGAATTGCCCGAAATATCTTTAAAATTCGTAGACGTGCAATGCAAGCGAACGGAAAAACTAGCGAACTATCTTGGAAAGTAGATTTTGATCAGAATTGCCTTTCAGAAACGGAAAGGTCCAATGCAAGGTAATAATGTTTAGCGGTAGATGGTAGAATGATATTGCTGTGAGATTACCCAGTTGTTTAATGCCAGTCGGTGAAAAAATTGGGAGAGTATTTCAGAATGTCGATTTTGATAAGAATTGTCCTTCAGACACGTACATTTTCAAGGCAAGGTAGCCAAGTTTAACGGTAGATGGTAGAATGATCATTTTGTTCTGAACTTATGCAGATGTCTAATACCAGCCGGTGAAAAAACCGGCAAAGTACTTCAGAATGTGAATTTTGGTCAGAATTGTCCTTCAGACACGTACATTTTCTATGCAAAGTAACCAAGTTTAACGGTAGATGGTAGAATGATCATTTTGTTCTGAACTTAGGCAGATGTCTAATACCAGTCGGTGAAAAAACCGGCAAAGTACTTCAGAATTTGAATTTTGATCAGAACTGTCATTCGGATACCTACATGTGTAATATAATACAATAAAATAGATAGTAGAACGATAATTTTGTTCTGAACACATTGCAATGCAAGTAGTGGCGCAAGGCTAATAACCTTGCTCGGAACAACAAATTAATATGGGCAATCCATTATCTCCAACCGGTGGAGAGACTTGCTAAATAAAACCAAGATCAGATGCCGGTTGTAGTGCCGATGATGATGATGATGAATAGATAGTAGAACGATAATTTTGTTTTGAACGCATTGCAATGCAACTCTGTGGAGTAATTGCCAAGCCATTTCGGAATATGGATTTTGGTCACAATTGTTTTTCAGAGACGTAAACTTCTAATGCATTAGTAGAACAGTAGAATATTTAGTGGTAGATTGTAGAATGTAAAATGTCAGTCGGTGAAAAAATAGTGAACGTTGATTTTGATCAGAATTCATCAGGTTATAATGCGAGGTAGTAGAACATCCAACGCTAGAAGATAAAATAATAACTTGGTTCTGAACTTATGAAGTTGTCAAGTCAAGTCAAAATAAGAAAACCTGCAAAGTATTTTACAATGCGAATTTTGACCAGAATTGTTTTTCAGACACGTAAACTTGCAATGCAATAGTAGAACGGTAGAATATATAGTGGTAGATTGTAGAATAATAATTTTATTGTGAATTCACACAGACGTGCAATGTCAGTCGGTAAAAAAACTGGCTAAGTAATTCAGAATGTGGATTTTGATCAGAATTGTCCTTCAGACACGTACATTTTCAATGCAAAGTAACCAAGTTTAACGGTAGATGGTAGAATGATCATTTTGTTCTGAACTTATCAAGATGGCCAATACCATTTGGTGAAAAAACCCGCAAAGTAATTCAGAATTTGAATTTTGATCAGAATTTTCTCTTCAGACACATGAATTTGCAATGTAAGGTAATCAAGTTTAACGGTAGATAGTATAATGATCATTTTGTTCTGAACTTATGCAGATGTCTAATACCAGTCGGTGAAAAAACCGGCAAAGTACTTCAGAATGTGAATTTTGGTCAGAATTGTCCTTCAGACACGTACATTTTCTATGCAAAGTAACCAAGTTTAACGGTAGATGGTAGAATGATCATTTTGTTCTGAACTTATGCAGATTGCCAATACCAATCGGTATAAAAACTGGGGCAGTCTTTCAGAATGTGGATTTTGATCAGAATTGTCTTTCAGACACGTAACTTGGCAATGTAAGATAACCAAGTTTAACGGTAGATAGTAAAATGATCATTTTGTTCTGAACTTATCCAGATGGCCAATACCAGTCGGTGAAAAAACTGGGAGAGTATTTCAGAATGTGAATGTTGATCAGAATTGTCCCTTCAGACACATGAATTTGCAATGTAAGGTAATCAAGTTTAACGGTAGATAGTAGAACGATAATTTTGTTCTGAACTTATGCAGATGTCTAATACCAGTCGGTGAAAAAACCGGCAAAGTACTTCTGAAAGTGAATTTTGATCGGAACTGTCATTCGGATACCTACATGTGTAATATAATACAATAAAATAGATAGTAGAACGATAATTTTGTTCTGAACGCATTGCAATGCAAGTCTGTGGAATAATCGCCACAGTCTATTTCGGAATATGAATTTTGAACACAATTGTTTTTCAGACACGTGAACTTCCAATGCAGTAGTAGAGCGGTGCAATATTTAGTGGTAGATTGTAGAATAATAATTTCATTGTGAATTCACACAGATGTACAATGCCAGTCGGTGAAAAATAGGAAATGTATTGAGAACGTTGATTTTGATTAGAATTCATCAGGTAAATATATAATACGAGGTAGTAGAATATCTAACGTCAGAAAATAAAATGAACTTACGAAGTTAAGTCAAGTTCAAAAATGAAAGCCGGTGAAAAAAACTGGCAAACTACAACCACAGTCGAAGAACATGGATTTTGATCAGAATTGTCTTTCAGACACCTAAATGTTCAATGTAAGATAATCGAACGTCTAACACCAGATCAAAGATAGATAATTTTGTACTGAACTTATGCAGATGTCAAATACTATCCGATAGAAAAAAATCGGCAAAATGATTCAGAACGTTAATTTTGATCAGAACTGTCATTAAGGATACCTATGTGTACAATAGAATATCATAGAGTAGATAATTGGAATGCGAGTTTTATATGAATTCATAGCAATGCACGTGGTGGGGAAACCGTTAAAGTATTTCAGAAAGTGAGTTTTGATCACAATTGCCTTCCCGATACGTAAACTTATAGCGTTTGAAATAATAGTGAAGAAGATCGTGTGATTCGAACTGACGCTATGACAGCTCGAATCACGAAAAAATGTTATCTAAGCGTTACACACCAGGCTACTGACCGTGTTTGGAATTTGATTTCCAAACTCGAGTATATTCCACTGGTGTGAATTATTTTTATTTATCGCTTGGTATACGGTTCTGATGTATTTTTCTTATTCGATTTTTTTCGTTCGGTGTTCTTGTGAATTGTGTGTATCTGTTAGAATCGCTACAAACTTCCAATGCAGTAGAATATTTATTGGAAGATAGTCGAATAATAATTTTGTTGTGAACTCACACAGATGTTCAATGTCAGTCGGCGGGAAAGATTGGAGAGTATTTCAGGATGTTGATTTTGACCAGAACTGATCAGGTAAATATCCAATGGGGGATAGTATGTCCCCGCCAGAAGGTAGAATGATACATTGATTCTGAAAAGTCAAAAAAGAAAATCGGTGAAAAAAACAAGCAAAGTATTTCACCATTCGGATATTAGTCAGAATTGTCTTTCTTAAACGTAAACGACCAAATCGGTGAACAGTCAGCAACGTGTATTTCAGAATGTGAATTTTGATCAGAATCAATACCTAAATGTTCAATACAATGGAATAGATGGTAGAATGATACTGATATTCTGATCTTATGCAGACGTGCAATTCAAGCCGGTGGAATAACTGCCAAAGTGTTTCAGAATGTGGATTTTGGTACGAATTCCTTTTAAGACCACTGGATATACAATGGATCCTAAAATGGTAATTTCGTTTAGATGTATTCTATTCTATTTTAAAGGTACAACTGAAACCCTTACGAATGTGAATTTTGATCAGATTTACGTTTAAGACGCATAGACGCGTAGTCGATGTCATAGAAAGGCCAAGATCTTGAGATGGTGATTGTGTTCTAAGTTATTTTTAACCCGAGTTGGTAGAAAAGTCTGCAAACTATTCTAGAATATGAATTTTGATCGGATGCGCCTTTTATACCTGACACGCACAAAGCAGGACGTGTTAGGTGATGGTTTTGTTCTCAATTGCTCTAAATTCAAGTAGAAGTGGAAGATAAGTGGACGAAAGAACTGGCATGGGAACATAAAATTTGTATGTTGGTCACAATTTCCTTGTAAATAAGTTAACGCACCATGGAAGTCAATTGAATATCTAGCGGGAGATGTTAAAATAAGGACTATGACCTGAATAATTCTAAATTTACAAAACTGTACAACGTAATTCGATGACGAAAGACTAGCAATGCATTTTGTTAAGAATTTTGATCAAAATTTTCTTCAAGATCACTAAACGTGTAATGTACGCCAGGATTCTTGATCTTGTTATGAATTATATTCATCATCATCATCATCATCATCATCGGCACTACAACCGGAATCCGGTCTTGGCATTATTTAGCAAGTCTCTCCACCGGTATCCGGTCCAAACCTGAGACTTGTTAAATTGTCCATAATAATTTGTTTTTCTGGGCAAGGTCATTGGCCTTGTGCCAATGAATTATATTGTACGCACGTAATTGTATAGCACAAGTAGGTAGAAAAACAAGCCAACTGACCTAGAGAGGGCATTTTGATCAGAAATGGCAGTTTCGTTTTAAATTATTTTTAACTTACTCGGATATCATATGCAAGTAGATAGAAAAACACACCAACTGTCTTAAAGGGGGCATTATGGGGCATTTTGATCCGATTTGTGCTTAAGGGATGTAAACACACAGTAACATGTTAAAGTTAAAAAGTGATTAGCCCAAATAGTGAAATGACCATTTTATTCTGAATTATTCATAACTCACGCAGACATCAGATGCAAGTTGGTACACAAATTGGAAACATATTTTAGAATGTGGATTTTGATCAGAATTGCATTTAGGATCCATAAACGCGTATTGAAATATAGCGGGATGATTGTGTTATGAATAATTCTAAACACATGTAGATATCTACCATTGGTTTGAAATATTAGCAAAACTGAGGCAGCAAGGAAAAGATGTGACGTGTTCGGAGAGGGCACTGTTAGTGAACGAACAGCTCAAAAGTGGGTTTTCAGACCTTTTCTACAGACGATCCAACCCTTAAAGATGAACCTCAATCGGACAGACCAAAATCTATCGATTTGGGCAAATTAAAGCCGGTAACTCAAAAGAATTCTAGCCAAACATGTCAGGCACTTGCACAACAGTTTGGGATAGGCAACGAAACAATTCGTGTACACTTGCATCTGCTGGGAACATGTGGAAGATGAGTAAATGGGTCCGCCACGAACTGACTGCTGTGACCCGGCTCCAGCGATTCAATACTTGCTCTTCCTGTCTCACCAGAAACAAGAATTGCCCAGTTTTGGACCGGATTTTTGATGTACTAACACAGGGCAATCGTAACATTGGTTTTCGTCACATGACTCAATGTCTTTGAGTGCTAAACCTGCTCTTCGTCAACTGCTGGGATGGTACAGTTTTTGGAAAGTGGTAAAACCATTTCCGTTGAAGTTTACTCACCACAATTGCGCACAGTAGCCCAAAAACTCACAAAAAACAGCCAGCACTCATGAATAGGGAGCGTGTTCTTTTCCAACAAGACAACGCGAGGCCTCATGTGGCAAGAATGACCTGGGAGATGTTTCTTCACTAGGCTGGGAACTTTCACACAATTCTCCATATTCACCAGACCTTGCTCCGTAGGATTACCATCTCTTTTGGGTCATGGACAATTCTATGCGCGATCGGTAGTTCACAACTCGAGAGGGTGAAAACGGGGTAGCACCGTTTTTTGAGTCCCGGGAAAAAGATTTCTGCAAAAGTAGCATCTACAAGCTTGTAAATAGATGGGAGAAGGTTGTAGAAGCGGATGGTGGATATTTTACAGAATATAACATTGTGTTAACGGTTTAGGTATTTGGAATCGCATGAACTTTCTTGGTTATTGGATACAATGTCGTTGACTGGAAATAGTGGCAACCTATATTAGAATGTGGATTGTGGTCCGAATCTCCTATCAACAAATGTGCAATGTAAGATAGAATGGTGACTTTGTTCTGAGTTTCAAACCGATACACACACGATTAATAGTAAAGAAAAACACCACCGAAAAGAAAAGTCAAGAAATCAAAGCGCATCCGTTAAAGCCGTATACCATAGCTATAACACCATTCCCGCATCTGTTGAGTGTAGAAATCGAATTCGTACACGAGGCAGTGGCCTGATGATTGAGCTTTGGTTCTAACTTTTAGCGATTGTAACCATTATAGGGTATAGCGTAGGTTCGAATCACATGCTCTGCACTATCATCGCAAAACGCTATATATATACAAGCCGTTGACTGGAAATCCTGGCAAAGTATATTAGTATGCGGAATTTGATAAGAATTTTCGTTCTGTCACGTAAACGAGCATTACAAGACAATACCACCTAGTGGCAGACAGTGGAATGATAATTTAGTTCTGAATACGTAGAACAGTAATGTCAATCGGTGAAAAGACGCCTAAAGTATTTTAGCGGGCGGATTTCGATCAGATTTGCGTTTAGATGAATGAATAGTATGGCTCTACGGGAAAACCAATTGGGATGGCCTAACCAACTTTTCTGGGATGTTGAATTGTTATTTATTCTTCTTCAAATGCCATAACCAGCGCAATAACTGGTATGATTCTGCTAGGTATGCGAACCTTTTTTCCACGTAGGGTTAAGAGAATCGAACCTAAGTCTCGAATATATGGCTCAGTCGTAGGTGCAGGGAGACTATTACCGTATTAAGCTTCTGATTGTATAAGTCGAACAATGCAGAGAAAAATCGGAGAAGATTCTAGAATACGAATGACCGAAACACTTTTAACTAGCAAAGTTGTACAATCAGAAAGTAAGATATTGCACTTTTTTACAGATAGTCGAAATTTCTGGACATTTGTTGAACATTAGAAGTTATCTCGTCATACATCCCATCGATCATAGGAGATAACTGGACAGTCATCAACGCCATAAAGAAAGTGGATGTATAGAGTTTGCAACGATAATGAAGAACGTGTGACTCGAACACACGATGAAACGGTTGAGAAGCGAAGCATTGAAGCATCAGACTAACGGTCGCTTGTGTGAATTCGATCGTTATTCTCAAGTACACTCAACTGATGTGGAATTGCTATGATATAGCTTGGTATACGGCTCTGGTGCGTTCCTTATTCGATTTTATTTCTGTGTTGTTCTTCACTATTTGCTTACGTACTGTGTGTATTTGATAGAAACGCCACCTCAAATGTACTTGCTGTCCATTTCGCAACCAGTTCGACGCTCTTTCATACCACCACATGAGCTCTACCTCTATTCGAGAGTAAACAAGGTTCACTTAGACAAATTTGCTTTCGAACTTTAGCTATCATACGAGCAATCAATGAGCTGAACATTAACAAATTCGCTTTTGAAGAGACATTCCTCTTCACTTTCGAAACCGCTGGGAAAACTCTTCTATCTGTTCTATTTAAATGTGGAACGCTGTGGAACTCCGTCCCCGTGCGAGTGTTCTCGGAGCGTTACAACCTGCAACTGTTCAAGGAGAACTGCAACGGTTATTTGTTGGCATCTCAGGGTGCCGTGTCGGCGTTATAGGTTCGCCTCTTCCGAGCGAAGTGTTTAAAAAAGTCCATAAACAAGACGGCAACTGCTGTTTCGGCGGTGGTTGACTTGACACTGGGTTAGGCATCTTTAGTGATCATCATCATTATCGTCGGCACTACAACCGGGATCCAGTCTTGGCCTTATTTACCCGAGACTTGATAAATTGTCCATAGTAATTTGTTTTTTCGGGCCTTGCGCCAACCTTTCTCAGGATGTCGCTGCATGCATTGGTTCACTACTTGGTGGGTGCCGAAGTAGCTATCCAGGGGTGTCATGCGGAGACTGCATGTCAACTTGGATTGAACAGGGACAAGGATCGTCCTGGCCTTCGCCGGGTTGAAAGCAAAGACTTTGCCCTGTATGTTCGCTCCCACCCCCCCTTTAGTGATCTTAGCCCCAACATTCTCAGTATAGTTAATATGACAGCTGGGTGAACAACCCTGCCCATTTTTGATCCATCCACTAGTTCAGTTATGAGAATTTGTCTACTGTAAGTTATTTTCTTCTTGATCAATACTCGTGCTCATAAGTTTGATAGGTCAAGTTTGGATGCTCCAGAGGAACACCTGGTGGCCAGTATGAGGTAAAATAAGCGCAATTGGTATGTGGTCTCAGTTACTCTGGACATAGCCATGATTAGTATCTACCGTATATATGCAACACCATCACATGAATAATTAAAAGAAGAAACATTTTATATAAGGGTTTGATCTTGAAATTCCGTTTTTTGTGTGAGCTTTTTATAAAATCAATCTAAGACAATTGATTAGAAAGGTCGGTAAACTTATTATTATATTATACTATTAGGTTCTGGCGTGACGCCTCCGTTGTAGATGGCGCCACACGTGTCCGGGTCTACTTTGATTCTAACTGTTCTCTAGCATATTGATTTCGGACTTACGTCTTTTTTGTTTAATATTTGATTTTTGTTTGTTTAATTAATTCAAGGTACCAAAATGAGCTTCCGAAGATGATCAAACAGCGGGGGAAAGACGCACATATGGTCCATGAAGAATTAGTCCAGACAATGAAATGGAAACAGTCGGTGAGTATGAATAATAGTGAATTCAGTTGGTTTAACTCTAATGCCAATGCATGGCCCTGTCGATCGTGAACAAAAACTAAAAAAAAAAAAAAAACGAAAACCTAGAAAATCCAATCAAAACTTTCCTAAACAACCATTCTTGATACGATTCATTGTTTCTTTTTCATGTAAATTTTTTACACAAGTTAGAATTGCTCGAGTTGTTAATTTTTGCAATACTTGGTTCATCCAACAGCATTAGTGCTGCTGATCAAAGGGGTACACTGGACATAATATATTTATCATAGACGAAACCTTGATAAGAATGACTCGTTTCTTATCCACTTAAAAACTGAGAAAGGAAGATGGAAGTTGGTCTGAAGCATTTGCATGTTGGAATATAAAACCGATAATTTCCTCTCATACTTGTGTTGTTTGTCCAAAGAACAGAACCTCTAGCCCTGTTTGGTTTGGTATGTTTTCCTTACATGTGAGGGGTTTTGAAGTGGCTCTACTAATGCATATTATATATACATGCAGTGGGGTGACTTTCTCATGCCAGACATGGTTTCAATATCACATTTCAACCCAGAATCTAATTTTAAGTCAAAGTTTCAAGGTACCCTATTGTAGCGATGACCAGTTTTTGATAATTTCCAAGGCTGGGGTTACAGCAGTATAAGACGCCTTTTCCTGGTAGGCAGAATAAGTGTAAGCCATTACATTTCATTTAAATCATGCGTTACATGTACCCTTACCAATTGTGTTTCTTAGGCGGGTGTAGTTAGATAACTTTGGATAAAAAGCACCTTCCCAAGCTTGTCCGATTTGTGATTTGTTTTAAAACTGCATTTACGTATACAGACCACAAAAAAGTGTACAAGTTAAGACTTAAACCCTAAATGTAAATTAATTTGATGTTTTAAACGAATGCGCTCTCAATTACACATTAAGCCTAATCCCTAAATTACGAATAGTGATAATTTTATCGTATAATGTAATCTTGTTTTTTGAATGAATTGAAACATTCGCTACTACTACTATTGTATAAAGTTTCACAACCTAGACAATGCAATATCTCTTGCACATTGTAAAACTACCTCCGAGAAATACTCTAAACCTCCGAATTCTAACAGATCCTTACTCGTCCTTAACAATAAAAAAGCAGCGCAGGACCTCGTATGGTACCGAAATCCGGAGGATCGGGAACCCCGTCTTGTCGACTCCAGCGACTTGGTCTTACAACATATTCTATTTTTTTTTTTTTTTGCTGGTCCATATTGGGTTCGGTATAAAAAGTCAGGTTTTAAAGATAGCCATCAGGCTGATGATGTTGCTGTAGAGCACCACTTTGATATCGTGCATGCCGAGCCCAGTTCCTGGCGCCGTAGAGCTCTATTTATTATGTTCCACAACTTTTTAATGCAAGCTAAAACTTCTAAACTAAACTGATCTTCTTCAGCATGCGCTTCTCGCGCTCCACCATTCGCCGGTCAGTCTGATTCGTCGCAACTTGAACAATTCGCCTCCTTTGGGGAGATGTCGGATCGAGAATTCGGAATATTTGAGGCTATTCTTGCTACGAGTGCCTTCACTCAGCCCGGTACGCCCTCGAAGTCTGCCCCAACTCGTACTGAGCTTCGTTACATACCTGTGCATGATCATAATGGTGGAGCTCTAGCTCTCCTGTCTAGACGATGCATATCATGTAGTTAATCCCATCGAGGAAGAACACCAGCCGCCTGATGTTACTCTTAACTGGAGAAGAACTAAGAAGTGGTGGTGATCCTGGTGGTCTTTTCCCCACTCGAGTCTTGACATGAACCTTAGGTTCGCATTGGGAATCCTCCCGACGCTTCGGTCGTCTTGTGCTTCCTCGTCCTGTCCTCCGAGTTGCAACCCGCATCCTTCAGTTTGACCTCCTAAGACGTTTTTTGTTTTTTTTTAATTTATTTCTCCCAGGAAAGGCGAACCTATAACGCTGAGTCAGAGCCCTGAAATGCTATATTTTTCTCGACCGCATCCATCAGCCAAGCTCCGAAAGGTGCTCAAGGTTTTTTACCTACCACTGAGTAATTTTGCCGAACTGCACAATACCAAGAGTCGTCAGTTGAACCTAGGTTTGCACAATCAAACGCAAGACACAACCTCCTTACCAACTCAGCCATTGAGGCGGGCATCTTCGCCACTGTTTTGCTCTACGTCATCTCCCTAAGCTTCGAGTCGTAGGATTGCATTAGTTTTTTGAGTTTGGAATTGTATGTAAACATACGAAGAAGAGCAACGCAACCCCAAGACTTGTACCATGTCTGATATTGCAAGTGCACTAATGTGTAGGGAGAAAGAAAGGGAGAAAAATATTTACCATACCACAGTCACACTAAATATAACAAGAGCTTGTGATGTAGTTTACAGGATCTATAAATCCACGACGTTGGCAAGAAAATTAAGGGGAATCACGTTAGTTCTTTGAGCTTCAAAGCGTGGGACATTTCCAGTCTTGATTTCGTTGTCTCTCTGCACGAAAGTATTATCTGCATGTTGTGCTCGTATTTTGAGACCGCTTAACGACTCTTCACGCATGATACGAACTGGTCTTCCTTATGCTCAGCAGTACGTTTTCGGTTAACCGAAGTCTATACTTCGTCAGCTTTTTACTTCTCTTGGGAGAGGCGAACCTATAGCGCCGATACGGCGCCCCAAGATGCAACCAAATAACTGTTGCCGTTCCTTTTAAACAGTTGCAGGTCGTAACACACCGGTAACACTCGCGCTGGGGGGAGTTCCACATCTTTGCAGGGATGTTCGCATCATCGGGAGATGAACTGTAAATTGGTGCGATCCGTCGCTACTGAAACCAGAAGACAAAGTCCATCTTCATTGATTATTATTGGGTCTAGATGCCATTTCGATGGTGTTGATGTCATCCTTTTCAAATGGACGTCTTCGATTATTTTATTCCATGGTCGTCTGAATTTATCGTCAGCTTTTCTTTCATTTAGGATGTCTCTAGATTAGCGTAACCCGTGGGTCTCGCAGTTTCTATTCCATTCAACTAGGCCTCTTCCGTGTGTATAAACCATAGTTGAGAAGTTAAAACTTTTCTTGGCTGGATAAAAAGTTTGTCTGACCAACGCTATCATTGTTGTGTGTGATCGTCCTTTACATCCCGTGTGATGCATTTTATCTAACGATTCTTCGTGAGGTGAAAAGACTGGGTTCCCCCTAAAAAAAAAGCGGTTAGGAACACTTGTTTCCAAGAGTTGGATGAATTTTATAGTAAATTTGTTAGTAGAAAACGATTAACACATATTTGTCATAGTGCCATAATGTTATACATTTTATTGTTTTATACATTTGAATTCTTTTATTGGGTGATCCCTTCTAATGTGTTATATATTTTAATTTTTTTCTCTCGATAGCGTGGGAAATTTTATCCACAGTTGTCTTATTTGGTTAAAGTTAACACACCCCGTGCTGTTATGCAAGAAACTAAGAAAGCATTTAGAAAACTACCAAATCTTGAGCAAGCTATTACTGCGCTATCAAATTTAAAAGGAGTCGGCACAACAATGGCATCCGCTTTGTTAGCAGCAGCCGCACCAGATAGTGCCCCTTTCATGGCTGATGAGTGCCTAATGGCAATTCCAGAAATTGAAGGAATAGATTATACTACAAAGGAATACCTCAATTTTGTACAACACATACAAACAACGGTGCAACGACTAAATTCGGAAAGGGACAGTAATTCATCATGGTCACCTCACAGGTAACGTATTACTTTTGGTTTACAATCACAATATCCGTTTTTTATTTAGTAAGAAATCATATTAAGACGTTGAGGCAATTTATGAGAATGATAGCTAGAGATAGAATGACCCCTTTAAACTACTCCTTTCGACTATGATCTTGGAATATGTTTTTGAGGTTACGGCCAACTTTCTATAGGAGTTTGGGGATTGAACGTGTACATATAGGGTTATAAACGGTGCGAAATATTTTTTTTCTTTTTAAATAGGATTTTATAATATTGTAGTGCGCTCGGGGTTCGCTGGATTAATTATTTTAATAAATAAGAGTCGTTGAATCGATTTTCTTTGTAAACACTTTATTAGTCTGTTAAGGGGACGTTCCGGTTTGTCGGGTCAAAAAATTGGTTATTTTCATGATTTTTTTTAAGAGAAAGTATTAAAGATACCCGTCGGGGAGCCTCCGGCGCAAGACTAATGACCTTGCCCGGAAAAAAAAAAACAAATCATTAAGGAAAATTTAACAGTCCTCAGGACTTGCTAAATAAGGCCAAGACCGGTTCCCGGTTGTAGTGCCGATGATGATGATGATGATTAAAGATATAACAACAATTTTTTTTTTTAAACATTTTATTCATCTTTCGACTACGTTTGTAAATTTTGTCGAGTCACTCCGGAACCGGAAACCCCCCCTCCAGGTGTTCAAAGTTAGCCATCCGTTCTGCTTGTGTAAGGGTTATTTTCGTCCCCGGTGAAAAAATACGAAAAATGCAAAAGCTTTATTGAAATACATTTAGCCCAACGTAAGTGAAAAAAATTTTAAAATTGATAAAAAACAACAAAATGGCGGACTATTGAAAAAAATTGATTTTTCGGCCCTTTTTTACTCTATTTTTTTGTTATAACTAAAAAAATAAATAAATAAATAAAAAAATAATTCGCTCACAACTTGCGTGTGCTTGTTAAAAATATGTGTGCGAACTTTCATAAGAATCGTATGCACCGTTTTCATATTATCGTTTACACCGCACTCAAAAAAGTCGTTTCGAGAAAAACGCATTCAAAGTTTTGTATTTGTATTTGTATCCGCGGGAGACCCGACCCATTAATGATCTATAACTTTGGAACCGCCTAAGATTTCGTTTCCAAATTTTAACATATTATTTTTGAAGGATAAAACTATCGATTAAGCAAAATAAAAAGAACCGAACAAACCGGAATGTCCCCTTAATAACAACCGTTACTTGATATTTCGCTATTAATTCGGTGATTCTTTTTTCCTTCCGAGACATCGTTTTATTCCTATCGCTTCTGTACTTATCGCTTCCTTACTTCTCATTCTGTCGCTTGATCGTGCGGCGTATTTATACCGTTTTTCCTCATTCTGATTCGGCGTTTCGTTTTCGTCCGTTCCATAGCCTCGAATTTTCTACTGCTCACAGTCTCCAGTTTTCCAGCACTTTCTAGAATATTCTAGTACTTTGTTTTGTAGACCTGCCAGATATCACCGCTGATTGTCATATGCGTCATAATATAATTTATATAAGAATTCCCCGCCTTAACCGCCGAATTTTTAAGAATGTCTTGTTATCCATGCGAAGGTTCAACCGACGATCCTTGTTAATGTGTAGTTCGGCACAATTAATGTGTAGTGGGCTGGGTCACAATGCTCAGGCGCCCGGTGAAATACCACCCCACTAAGCTATATATTCCACGAAACGGCTGAGTTAAACCATGACTATCTTCCGGAGTTATGTTGATGGCTCCTGACCAGAAAAGAATAGCACCTCAGGGTCCTGGTTCAGTGCTGTGACGTTCGCCTTTCCTGAGAGAACTGGAATAAAAAAAAAATCAGAATAGTCTCTCATACTATTAATAGGATCTTTATCCTCTATGCCTTCACACTGAAATGTGGGGATGTTGTAAAAGTGCATAATTTTCACCGACCTCACTACTCCAAACAGACAACTCCAGTAGGGCGATATGCCTTTCGCGGAATCACATAATAGCAGTCATCTCGGAAATCGGCCAACACGGATACCAGGCCTACACGAGTATTCGGCCAAAAATCTGAACCTGGTCCACACTTCCTCTTCTAATAAAAATACAATTAACGTTTCTTTGCCTTCGTGCACTTTAAACCACTGCTGTGCCGGCTAAATTTCCATTAGCCATCAGCAGACTACAAAAATCAACTCTGGTAATATTTGGAAGCAAACGACCTTCTCAATGACAGCCAATAACGGTTTCATAGCAGTAAGTACATAAATGATCTGGCGGCGTTGAAATTCGATGTTTGTTTCGCTTAATACCAGAGCAGGAAGGATTATTGGCTTATGACTAGATATATGAACAGACACAGAAAAGAAATTTTACTTTAAGTCACGAATGTTGCACTGGTCGAGGAAGTTTCTTGTTATTGCAAGCTGAGATCCGCAAACAACAAAAGGGAAGTATTGTGTCCTTATAAAAGCCGACCCACTGATTTCCTGCAAAAACTCAAGTCGTGGTCTCTCAATGATGAATATTATAAGCCACTTTTACCTCAAATACTATTTTTTTAATATAACTCTCTCAGGTAAGGCGAACCATAGCACTGAGAGTCCTGAAATGCCATTAGATAAATGTTGTAGTTGTTTTTGAACAGTTGCAAAATTGTATTACTCCGGAAACACCTTTTTTGATGGGGGCCATCGAATTACCTTGTGAGATGTAAATAAATCGCATTCCTTAGAATGAAATCGGGAATCTCCAAGGAATAGTCCTTGAGGGAATATATATGAACTGGTTCTAGTGATTATTTCCTTTGGCAAGCTAAATCAGTCAGGTTAAAGAGGCGGACTCCACCTTTAAAACGAAGTTTCATATGCAAGTCTTGTCTGGGACAGCGAAGATATGTCGAGTAGGTTGACACTGTCGTAAGTGGCTCACTTTTCATCGCCCAGTCACCACCCCCTTCAGAAATGGATCGATTTCGTTACGATTCGCAGATGGAAGTTCGGAACATGAGGTTTTTTCGCGTTAACTTGCGTGGCACTCATACATCGGGCTTCGTTTTGTATCCGATTCGCAGATGGAAATTCGGTCCATGCGGCTTTTTTGCGTTAACTCGCATGACACTCATACATCGGGCTTCTTTTTGTATCCGATTCGCAGATGGAAATTCGCTCCATGAGGTTTTTTCGCGTTAACTCGCGTGGCACTCATACCTCCGGTTTCTTTTTTTATCCGATTCGCAGATGGAAATTCGGTTCATGGGTTTTTTTGTGCAAGATACCAATTACTAAAGCCATCTATTGGAAAAATAATGAATCTCAATTTATTACACCTATATATACGAAATGTCTTGGGTTTTTTCAGTAGGTGGTCCCATTAGAAAATGAACATAACTCATTTGGAGAGGCTCGTCTGTCACGAAAATTCGTGATATTTCGTCCATTCGTTTACAAGCTACAGTCGTTTGAGTGAGGCTACTTTTTGGATCGATTTTGTTGCCATTCAGCAGCGATTCGCAGATAGAAATTCGGTCCATGAGGTTGTTTTGCAATAACTCGTATGGCACCCATACATCGAGCTTCATTTTGTGTCCAGTCTTATCCAAGTGGTTCTAAACGGATTTTTGGGCAATGTATAGCTCTTATGCAATCGAAACCGTGTTCAACAAGACAGTCGGACTCGACGACTGCCAATTTGGCCTTCCAGAGCGCGGTGCATCTTGGACATTAAAATTACCGGAACAGTATCGACGAACCCAAAATTGCGCTTATTCAGCTGTCAGTATCAGGACCATAAACACTTCACATTTTCAGCCGCCCGGCTTGCGCTTTCGCCTTTCATCATCATCAGCACTACAACCGGGAGCCGGTCTTGGCCTTATTTAGCAAGTTCTGAGGCTTGTTAAATTTTCCATAATGATTTGTTTTTTCCGGGCAAGGTCATTAATCTTGCGCTAGAGGCTCCCCGACGGGGAATCGAACCCCGGTCTCCCGCGTGACAGCCGGGTATACTAACCACTATACTATCGAGGAGGCTTTCGCCTTTATCGAAGAAAAATTGTAAAATATGGCATATATAAATACGGACTCTGCGTATTCAAGAATAAAGTTTTACGCCCCCTCAATGGCTGAGTTGGTAACGAGGTTGTGTCTTGCGTTTGATTGTGCAAACCTAGGTTCAATTGATGACTTACTATTGTGCAATTCGGCACAATTACTGAATGGTAGGTAGGGTCCCAAATCCCAGCGGCCAGGTGAAATGCCACCCCATTAAGCTATAGACTTCGTGAAGTCATTGGGAGAAATCCTTGAACATTTTCCGGAGCTTGGCTGATGGTCCCGGTCGAGAAAAAACTAGCATGTCAGCCTTTCCTGGGTAAAGTAAAATTAAAAAAAAATCGAGTGGTTCTAAGCGGTTTTTTATGCCATGTTTAGCCCCTGGACAATCTAAATAGTGCTTACATGACGGTAGACATGATTTTTTTCGTGTTACTATTGATCCTACATGGCGCAAGGCTAATAACCTTGCCCAGAAAAACAAATTATTATGGAAAATTTAGCGTCATACTTGTTAAATAAGGCCAAGACCGGATCCCGATTCTAGTGCCGATGATGATGATGATGATGATTGATCCTACATATATTACTTGTCTAAAATAAAGTAGAGTTATTTATAATAATGTAGCGAGCTTAGGGTTCGCAGGATTAATTATTTTAATAAATAGGAGCCGTTAAATCGATTTTGAATTAATCTAACACTTTATTAGTCTGTTAATAACAACCGTTACTTTTACCGTACACTTAACGATTTCTTAACTTATCGCTTCCTTACTTATCGCTTGCTTACTCTGCTTACTGCTTACTTCTGACTTATCTTCCTGATCTGCGTGCGACGTATTTATTATACCGTTTCCTCATGCTGATTCGACGTTTCGTTTCCGTCCGTTCCATAGCCTCGAATTTTCTACCGCTCATAGTCTCCAGTTTTCCAGTACTTTCTAGAATATTCTAGTACTTTGTTTTGGACTTTCTAGAATATTCTAGTACTGATTTCATATGCGTCACAATAATAAACACTCGTAGTTTTTTCACGTTACTATCGATCCTACAAATATTACTTGTCTATCTATAGAACAATCTATTGAATTCAGATAATTTAGTTTATTAAAGATGCCGCAAATAGTACATTTTTGTAACTATAAAGCAATCTAGTGAATTCAATGAAGTCAGTTTATTCAAAAGCTATTCGAATAGTACCCAAAAATGTGTCGCATTTCTAGGCTAATCTATTGAACAGAGAAATGCTGAATACTCTTTTCCCAATCTTACATATTTCAACAGTCATATAACTATATACGCGCAAAGAAAAAGCAAAATATTGACAGCATAGATAATTCCTTTGAAATAAATAACATGTATGAATTATTATTACGCTCCTCGATAGTATAGTGGTTAGTATACCCGCTTGTCACGCGGGAGACCGGGATTCGATTCCCCGTCGGGGAGCCTCTGGCGCAAGACTAATGACCTTGCCCGGAAAAAACAAATCATTATGGAAAATTTAACAAGCCTCAGGACTTGCTAAATAAGGCCAAGACCGGGTCCCGGTTGTAGTGCCCAATGATGATGAATGATGAATTATTATTGATAACGTGTACAAAACATTAAGTAAATAATTGAAAAAACTTGTTTTTAAAACAAACTCGACACATCATTTTAGAGTGGAACTGGCATTATGGGCGCATTATGTTGCATCCGATTTAAATCCAAACTTACTTGACGACATGCCAGACGGCACCAGCTCTTTGAAGGTTTCTACAACAAATGGATCGACATCTACAACTGTCACAGTGACATCTACAACTACTGATAATGAGGCCGATGAGAACTCCGTTTCCAACGATTCTGTTTCGCAAGAGGGTATCGATAATAACACGACACAAAATACAACACTTTCAGATGGAATAACGCCGCCTTTAAATGCATTTGAACCATCTGATGAGAGTAACTTAGATCCACCAACAGTACCAGCCAACGGCAAAAATAATGGTAAACCCCTTACTATTAAATAATGTTGCTTAAATTAATGGAAAAAAGGACTGAAAACTTATTATCTTCAAAGTTTGATCCTAACAATTTATATTTTATTTTGCCCTAGGTACAATCGATAGTTTGGATGAAAGCAGTTCCAGGTCGGAAGACAGTCTCGAAAAACCAGTGACACCTATTATTGCTAATGATGAAACAAATGATAGCGACACAACGCTTAGCAGCGGCAAGAGGTACCAATTAAATTCTACAATATTATATCGTCGTTAGATCAATTCACGTATTTAAATCCTTCTCTTACTTCTAGATCGCACTGTGAGAGTTCAGAGGACCAGAATAGCCAGCCCGAAACTAAGAAATTACGAAATGATTAACTTAACTCCAAATTTATTAAAAACATCCAACAGACATCATCTTTATTAATTTTTGTATTTAACATCGGGGTGTGTACTTGGCTGTGCACGTCTGTCATCACAAAATATATAATAATATACAAAAACAAAACACAAGAATAAAGAAGCAAAAGAAAACAGTACTATTAAGATTCCAGAACAGAATACTTATCATTTCTCTTCTTCATTTAAATAATTGTTTTTGTAATCGGCGGAAAATAAAATAATAAATATTATCTATTTTTCCCATCTTATAAATTCCATATAAAATATAAAACAAAAACATATTTTTTAGTATACAAAGAGTAAGATTTTAAGAAAAGGTAATATAAAATTACAAGTTAAGAGTGGAAGAAAAGAAAAAAAAACTATACAAAATAATAGTAATTAACAAAAAAAAAAAAAAAAAAAGAAAAGAAAAGAAATATAACAAATTCCAATATTAAAAAGGGGATGTCCTGATATATAAATTACATAAAGAAAAACAAATTTTATAGAGATAATAATAACAAATTTAAAATTATATAACAGGAAAATGTTAAGTAAAATAAATAATATAACAAAACAAAACGTTAGTCCATAATAAGTGCTTATATTCGGCTTGGAGTGTAAGATGAGGAATGGGGTGTTCGAGATCTGCTAAGTTTTTTAAGGCTCAATTGACACACCAACAAATTTAACAACAATCCCTGAAAGGAACACACATACAAACAAATATATATATATACATACATATGTATACATATAAAAGTAATTTCAAATAGTTTTATCGCTGTTAATTCATATTCTAAATCTTACAGCGAGTCACCCGACTTGTTATATTAAGTGCTCAAGTCGAAGAAACATAAGTTAAGTTCACACATATTTGGAAGATGACCTCTTCTAGCCTCAACATGTCTTCTTTTTATGTCATTTTTATACATATACAATAAAATTAAAAAGAAAAAAATCGTATTTTATAGAAAAACAAAAAATTTAAGAAAAATAATAAAAAGTAATTTAATAAGTAAACGAAAGCAATTTAAACCAATGAACTACTTAGAAATTAAATATTAATAAAAACAAAAAACAAAAAAAAAGACTGTTCAACGAGAACTTGTTTAACTTAATTAACTTAGCATAACTACAGGCTGTTTGTGGCACGGTTTTATGTGTATATTACTTTTTGAAATTACCTTTCATCATCAAGCATGTGTTTCGTAAGGATGATTTTTTCTTCCTTCCTTTTTTTCGATCATCATTATTATTATGTTTTGTATTCTTATAACTTTTCTAATAGAGTAACATGTGATGCGGTGAGATTAATTGATTCACGTTTAGTAAAAAGAAAAAGAAAAACATAAGTCTGCAATCTCTTTTAGCATTTCAAGTATCTTTTTTGTCATTTGGGTTCTCATTTGAAGATAATTTACTTATAGGAATTAAATAATAATAAATTATAAAAATAAATAAACTGAAATATATAAGCAAGAGAAGAAACTTAAATATACAACATACAATCATAATTATAAATTTATTTTATAGCAGACCTTAGAAATAATGTAATTTAAGTAAAAAATTTTTTCTTTTTTATATATATACATATAAATATATTATTTCTCTATCTCACCTGAACGTATTTTGTTTCGTTTGAATTTTTATTACTTTAATATAATATTCAATATACTAAATTGGCTGCTGGAACAAAGTAAGATGTAACCTGAGCTCGTGGTGAAAATACAAAATATTAAAATTTTAGTATATTTATGTAAAGCGAAGAAACCTGCATTAATATTATATATATATGTACATATATATAGATATATTTCTTTTTTTTTAGAATGAATCATATAATTAAAAGCACTTTTTTTCTATTTCAGTTAAACCAGCTATCAAACGTGCTTTGTTTCTGATTAGCTAACATTATTTTAAAACCTTGAACTAGCTCTTTTTTAAATTATTTTTTGTTTTGCGCATATTTATCTTTAACTTAAGCTTCGAGAAAACTGATATTACGTTTACGATTTTTTTAAGATAAACATTGTTTTTTTTTTTTTAATTTTGACAATGCTGTTTGTTTCATTATAAAAAGAAACTGCGCATGAAAAACAAAAAAAATATCCAATTTCATAAATTTCGATTAAAAAGAAAAAATACAGGTCACATTTTTAACTTATAAAAAGAAAAGGAATTTATTTTTTTTTTCATTTTTGTTTGAATTAAGTTCTTTGAGAGGCGTAAGATATCGATAAAACGCAAAAATTAATAACTAGTGATTTGTAGTAAAGAATCAAAATAGCCTTTTTAATAATAAAAGAGAAAACGAAAAGCAATAGATAAGATAAAAGATTAAGAGAAAAGCAAAACAAGAAAAATTACCCTTAAATAATTGAAAAATATTTATATGAAGTGAAAAAAATAATTTAAAATTCAAATTAAAACTAAGAGCAAAGAAAAACAGTAACAAAACAAATAAATAATAACACAAAATAAAACTTTATTTAATTTATCTCGTTATTCTTTTCATATATCATTTACCGCCAACGCATTCAGTCTCGTTTTCATTATGACTCGCAAATATATTCCTTAACCCATTTATTGCCAGGCAAATGAATCTCCCCGGGGCGCAGAAATCATGGATTTTCAGAAAAACTAATTATTTATTATTATTTTGATAATAAGAAGCGATATTAAATGTGTCTTAAAATATATATATCACAAAATCTCTATTCATCTTTTATAATAATAAGCTATAAACTTATTCTGTGCCCATTTGGAATCAATATAAGTTCAAAACCCAAACTACGAGACATCCGCAGATGGCAGTTTTAGAACAGACGCTTACTACGAGATATCTCGTAGTTGCTAGTGAATGGGTTAATCTGTCATAGACTAAATCTAACATCGTGAAGTCGTGTCCACTGATATATTAATGTCATGCTGAGACAATAATACTTATTAAGGGGGTATTCTGGTCTAGACGCACGAATTTAACGCAATTTTTGAAGTGCTGTAAAAAAAGCAAGCAATATTTTTACTATTCATTTTTTTTGGATGTGTATTAATATTTCAAGAATACAGTGAAAAAAATTGATAGCAAAAAAATTCAAAATACAAAAATTTACCAGCTGATGAATTGGGGGATCTCAAAAAATTGGCACGCGACCATACCCACGATTCAACCCTCCTAGCAATCTGAAAAAAAAGATTATTAATTTACAGAAATGCCTCTATCGTTGGAACTAAATAAAAGTTGAAAAAAAAATTTTTTTTAACAAAATGGCGACTGATTGAGAAAAAAAAAATTTATTTTTATACCACTTTTTTTTAGTTTTTCGAATTTTTAAAAAAATAGTTAACATTGAAATTTGGAGATGAGGATAGTTCATGCAATAGAAAAGCCTATAAAGAAGACATATACTAAATTTGAAGTAAATCGGTGGTTCAGTAGAACTTGAAAAATCGTGGGTATTGTTTTAAAAAAGACAGTTTCCAGAAAAACGCGTTCAAAGTTTCACGTAAAGTTTCTCGCGGTCTAAGTCATGAAATGATATTTTAGGCTTACGTTTATTCAATCTGCCATTTCTGCTGCATACATTGGACCTTCGTCAACTTCGAAATAAGCATCTTTCGCGCTTCTCTCTTCCAACTGATCAGTTCGTGGAATCGTGGGTATTGTTTAAAAAAGACAGTTTCGAGACAAGCGCGTTTAAAGTTTCACGTAAAGTTTCTCGCGGTCTAAGTCATGAAATGATATTTTAGGCTTACGTTTATTCAATCTGCCATTCCTACTGCATACATTGGACCTTCCTCGACTTCGAAATAAGCATCTTTCGCGCTTCTCTCTTCCAACTGAGCAGTTCTGGCCTCCTTTGATGCGTTAGACGCTCGTATCTCTGAGCGGTCAATCCGGGCATTGTCTCGTTTCCCAGCGAATGAATAAGCTTCTGGACCAATTTTGACTCCCATAAGCATCATTATCTTTAAAAGAGGAATGTAGTCTTCATTGAATATGCAAACACCAATAAACGTAGCAATTTCAATGACGTGAGTTCCGGAATGAATATGTTTCGGCGCGAAAGTCCAAATCAAAGAGTTTAGAGACTCATTATTATTTTGAGTTTCTGAGCCTAAACATCGAGTCAATAACTCCTCCGACGATAAACTCTCGTAAATCGGCTTCATAATATCCAATACCTTCGCACATAGAGGAGGATTTTCGTGGTCAAACTCCTGTAATGTACCTTCAGATGCAAGTTTTTGCCACTTACACCAACTCCCTGCGCCACGTGGGCAATCCTTTTCGCTGAAGATTTTCGATCCATTTCACTTGAAATCACTTGAAATATTTTTATTTTACCCACAGCACATGCGTTCACTTGGCTTGAAGGTTAGAATTCCACTGTTCGCAACTGGATGTAAGCTCACACTAAATATAAAATATAATTTAAAAATACATAAAGGTTACCTTCGGTTATTGTATTTCAATATATATATAAAGGTTTTACGAGGAAACAGGGTGGCAGGACATATTCTTAGAGGGTTAAGCTTTGAATGTATAAAAAAAAACGATTTTTTCAAATTTCTAGGCCAGTTCTACTTATGTGCCCGATTGCATTAAGAGGTTATATCTGTTTGGAGTCCCAAGAAAAAATGCGTTTTTCTTTTTTTTATGAGCTCGTTTTTAAATAATCAATCGTTTTAAATACTTATCCCCCTCACACACATGGCCACCCATTCTTAATGAATGACTACATGAATGTATGAACTGCTGCATCATTTCACAGAGAATACCATTTGTTACGGACCATGCCTGTTTTGAACTAAGTATGTATTCTATTAGTCCTTCCGAAGTAACTGTCCGTCTTATAAGTCTCTCCAAAATAGTTCGCGCGGTAACGGATCTCACGCACTCTGTGAGTACGTGTTCCGGATTTTCTATTTTGTCTTCGTAATACAAGCAGTATGGGTGATTCACATGCTTATACTTGTGCAAATATTACCGAAAGCATCCATGTCCTGATATTAACTGAGGCAGGTGGTAATTCAGCTCGCCATGTTTTCTTTTCACCCATGTTTCTATATCAGGTATCATGGTGTGGGTCCATCTTTCTTTAGTAAAAGAATCCCACCTTCGTTGCCATTCTCTTTGGCTTGAGAGCTCTAATCCTGTGACCGCATTCTCCGACGATTCTCTTGGGAGACCTTATACAATGCAGCGTTTTCTTTAGCTGCAATGTCAGGTGGCGTCTTCCCGGCCAGAATATTTATAGCTTCTTCGGATACCGTTCGGAATGCACAACATACTCTTAGTGATGCCAGCCTATGTGCGGAGTTCACTCCCCTCATGTACGACTTATACTGTGCAGTTCCTGCCCATATGTGAGCTGCATACATTATAATGGAGTTGTGGACGCTGGGCCGGAGTTCTCCAACATTGGGTAGCAGTTGCCAAAACATTGCATACTCTTTCTGTTTTTTTAACTTGTGTTTCGCAGGTGTTCCTTGAAGGTCAACCTGTTGTCGAGAGTAAGACCGAGATATTTAATGTAGGGACTGGTGTTACAAATTATTACATAACACTTTTTGTTTTTATTTGGGAGCTCTGTAAGCTCTTTTTGAGTCAAGGGTTTTCAAGCTCTTACCAGTTCTTAAACTCAGGCTTCCCTAAACTCACCGGCTGCGCCAATTGTTACACAAGTGGTGTAACCCTTAATGTTAACAACACAGTTAACACACATTCGAATACATGGCCATTTGTTTTAATTGTTTCTTTTATTGGAATGTTAAGTTTTGAATACCCGCACCCAAAGTCACAACGTTAAACATTCTGCTGCAGCCACCACACATTAGTCCGCAAAACACACTAAATTAAATTGTGTTTAATTTTTAATTATAATTTATGCTGTTATCTTTATTATAATTAACTTAACTTAATTTTATATCAACATACACAATAACACTACAGAAACAACTTTATCACACACGATTTCCAACCGCCCGACTCTAAACATACGTCCACCTTTACTAACAACGCGTAATGCTCCACGACTCTTTTAATATAAAATCCCGTTAAACTGACGGCTTCGGATCGACTCGTTTAATTAATTTAACGTCGTGACGCTTGATCGGGTTTTAATTTTAATTGCCACCGTTCCGGATGATGGTTGGCAAGTTATTCTTCTCTTTACATATGTGGGGTCGGGGTCCTCCAACATTGGGTAGCAGTCTCGCCAAAACTTTGCATACTCTTGCCGTTTTTCCACTCGTTTTCCTCAGGTGTTTCTGAAAGTTCAACCTGTTGCCGAGTATAACACCAAGATATTTAATATAGGGACTGGACCTGATTATTTGTCCTATTTCCAAATCAAGGTGTTCAACTTCCTTGCGGCTGCTTATTAAAACTGCCTCCGTCTTATGTCCAGCTAGTTTCAGTTCGGCTTTATCTACCCAGCATTTAATGCTCTGGATTGCTTGGGAGCAAATATTCTCCAGGTTATCTAGATGTTTAGCTACGGCTACTATTGCCAAATCATCTGGGTACCCAATGATTCTAACCCTCTCCGGTACATTGACCCTGAGCACACATCATACATGATATTCCATAACAGCGGTCGTAATACAGATCCCTGAGTTACACCCACTGTTATTTTATATTCCTGTGGTCCCTCATCTGTGTCATAAAGCAGTCTTCTATCCGAGAGATAGTTTTATAGTATACGTACGAAGTAGGGTTAGACTTGTAGATCGCCCAACGCTACTAGAATCCGATTCCAATTCACCGAGTTAAACGCATTTTTAGCATCTAGCGTCACCACCGCGCAATATTTTTTTGTACCACCTAGCCATCGTGCTCCAGGTATCGCAATGCGAGGGATGTCGCACACCACAGATAGTGCCTTACCGGTAGATCTACCTTTCCGGAACCCATACTGCGATTCAGAGAGCCCGATTGTCACCTCAGTGAATTGTTCCAGGCGAGTGGCAATTACTCGCTCAAGCAGTTTTCCTGTCGTGTCCAATATGCACAACGGGCGATAAGACGACGGCGCCTCTGGATTCTTGACTCCTTTTGGAATAAGCACAAGCCCCTGTTTTTTCCATCGTTTGGGAAATTGCCCTGTTTGAAGGCAGGTTGTGAAGAGACAGGTGAAGACTTCCGGCTTTTTTGTTAAAGCAGTCTTCACTACAGCGTTAGGGACACCATCCAGTCCCGGGGTCTTGTTTTTTTTGACAACCCTTGCAGCCAAGAGCACCTCTTCGGTGCTCAAGGGAGGTATCTCTTCTTCAGTGATACTCCACTCCTCTTGCATTCTCAACACCTCATCACACTGCGGGAAGAGAACAGCAGCGATTCTGGCCATGTCAGTTTTACTTTTTTGCATTTGACTACTGTTGTTCTGTAGTCATTTCATGACTATCCTGTAGGCCTTGCCCCATGGGTTGTTATTTAATTCATCCCTTAGGGAGCAGAACGCGTCATATTTACTCCTGAGGATTACATTCGTCAACTCTTTCCGTTTGTTGACGAATTCCGCATGCAACTGTGGGTTACGTGTTTCTTGCTCTTCGTTGCAAGCGTCTTAACCTGTTGCACTCCGATCGCACAAAATGAAAAAATGGCAAAATTGGTGATTTCTGAGTTCCACCAATATACTGGTTTGATAGCCCCTGCTGGTTGTCTTTGTCGTGGCATGGAAGCATCACATGCGGTAGTTAGCCACTTCATGACTTTTCCAGCCTGCCTGTTCGCATCGGCCTCTGCCTCAAACTGTGCGATTTGGTCTTCCAGTATATAATCGAGCAATTCCGCATCAAGGCCCTTCTCTTTCCACACATTTTTTTGGGCTTTCTTCGTCAATTTGCCAGTGATGAATCCCCTGTGCGGTAATACTTCGTACATCACGGCTTGGTGGTCACTATGGGTGTAGGTGTCCAAAACTCGCCACTCCATACTTTTTGCCAACATGGAGCTGGCAAACGTGATGTCAATTTTTGACCAGCCTCTCTTGTTTATGAAGGTGTCATCGATACCACCATTAAGCAACACCACATCTAGGACTGCGAAGGCTTCGAGTAGTGCCTGGCCTCTACTGTTGGTCCTTGTGCTTCCCCATTCTTCTGCCCAAGCGTTGAAATCTCCAGCAACTATAAGAGGTCTCTTGTCTCCAGCTTCTTGTGATATTCTAAAAAGCATTTGAAATATTCTATTTCCCACCTTGGCGGAGCGTAACAACAGTAGGAATGAATTCCTCTGATCTTAGCATAGGCAACTCCTTCCAACCGCTAGACACTTCTGCATTCCATGGGGGAATTTCCAGTTGTCCAGATGGCCGCTGTTCCGCTGCTGTCTTCCTCACATGTAATAGTATCAGTGCCAGGCATCCTGTACTGCTCATTGATGAGTACCACGTCGGCACCATATTCCTTAACCGTTTGGGAAAGGAGATCTTGTGCGGATCCACAATGGTTTAAGTTAATTTGAATGCACTTAAACCTGTCCATTTTTATTGAGAAGATTGGACACCGCGTTTTTAAATGCTTGGCATTTGTAACCTTGGCGCAAGACTAAAGACCTTGCCCGGAAAAACAAATTATCATGGAAAATTTAACAAGTCTCAGGACTTGCTAAATAAGACCAAGACCAGTTACCGGTTGTAGTGCCGATGATTATGATGATTTGTAACTCCCTGTTGAGTGGTGGTTACCGCCATCGCATCCCGATTCGCAGAACATGCATTTGGGTTGTGCTTTACAACCCATTGCTTTGTGGCCTTTTTCTCCGCATTTCAAACTGTTTTCCGAACGATATTCTTCGGATTTGCAGGATTTCGCCACATGACCGTATTGCCAACATCTGAAACATCGTGTGGGTGTAGGAAACCTGTAGCCAGCAACATGCTAGCCTTTTCTCTTGGTAAGCGGATCATGGCAGACTACGTGCCATCTGGTTTCCTTCTTAAGCTCTTTACCGCTTCTTTCGGGATCGCGTTCAGCGCAGGGAACAGTGTAGCGATCGCTGTCAGGATTTCCTCCACAGTGGTCACCCCTCATCTAAATCACGACACTCAGCCGTGATTTCCTGTGACACTGTTTTGACATTAGCATCTTCCTTTAGTACTTGTTGTACCTTTGCTTTCAGTGTCACGGTGGTGGCCTCTGGTCGGCGTTTCAGTTCTAGCAGCAATTCACCTTTTGCTGTCTTTGGAACTTTATTTACGCTATTTCCGAGTTCACTTAGCATATGTTTTTTCCCCGGTTTTGGATATTATTAGAGCGTCCGGGCGTGGTCTCCTTCTTTTCATAATGTTAGCCTTCTCAGTATCACCTTTTGGAGCCTCCCTTTTCCCTCCTCTCTGGCCAATTGTAAACCAATTATAATTGCGTGATTCAACATTGATCTGCCCCGGGACCCTGCTTACGCCTGTGTGTGAGTTTTGGGCTGGATTTCCACGTTTCCACCGCTTGCTTCAGCCGGCGCAGGTGACTTCTTTAAGGGATTTTTCACTTCCTTATCGTAAAGGCAGCCAAATGGCCTCGACCAGCTCTCGCACGGCATTAGTAATATACCTTTGCTTTTTAATTTTAATCGTTCTCGTTAATTCAGCGATCCGCTCTCCGAGCTGCCCGAATACCAAAGAACCATCATCACCTCCATCACGGTTCTGACCCGCGCTCGTCTCCAAATCTCCACTGCTTGTTGCCGCCATAAATCCTCCAAAAACCTTCCCTTGTTGTACCACTGTGAAAAGCCCCGCTGATGCTGTGAGTAAAGTGGAGCAAAATTAAATCTGCGAAAAGCGGATACTGTGGTGCACCTCTATAGTTTATCACCGATTGCCGGAAGTTCAATTGTCAATAAACAAAACTTACCCGATTATGAAACAGCTACAGTGTATTTTTTCCTTTCCTTTTTTTTCCAATTTTCACAATGGTTTTTCACTTTTTTTTTTCCCCTCAAATTTACACTTTTTATTTTTCACCGTCACTTATTAACCACCACTTTTATTGTCATGTTCTAATTGCACTGGTACTGTCTGTTACTGTTTGTCTGTTCAATTTTCGTGTGTTTTTCTCTTTTTGTTTCTCGGCACTGGCACTGTTCGCGTTTGTGTCTTTTGTGTCCACTTTTTATTTTGCCCGCACGTGTTCATTTTATATTACTTATGTATGAATGTATGAATGCATAATTGTATGAATGGATGGACGAATGAATAGAGGGCACCATCGGTTTATTTCGCTTAGTACAAGTCGTATAAACATATAAATAGACTTACGAACTACCTTCAAAACTAAGGCATGCGGGTTGGGGGTGGTGGACTAAGTTTAAAGTAACTTAAAAATGGAATGGGGAACTAGACCAAGATGGACAGAATAATAGTCTAAGTGGCAGGACAGGGAAGGGCGAGAATAAGCCGACTGCAAGGGCGTGAATATGAGTGCGGGAGAGTGTAGGTCGTAAGCAGGGTGGGGTCGGAAGGGGCCAGAGAGGAGACGACGTTTGAAAGCGGGAGAGGTGAGATTGAAGTCAAAGAAACGCGGGGTGAGAGTTTGCACACCTCTGCATTCGCGAAATGGGTTTATTAGAGCCGTAAGACGTGTGATTGGCGGGCAAATAGAAGAGAGTTCGTTGCGAGAAAAGGTTGTTAGAGTTGAACCGAATAGGGAGTTCAGGGTATTCTTCTTGATTATATATTTGTTTTGATCGTTTATTCGGGGGAGAGTTGATGGGTGGAGAGTGTGTGGGGGTTTCTCTATACTACACGGAGAACCACCCACAATTTCCGGCTAATTCAATCCAATTTCGACCGCCTTACAGCGCGTCAAACCAACCCCATTCCCCTCTACTTACCCGTTCACCTGTAAAGCATGTTACCACCAAGGACACATAGCTAAACTCATTTTTCCATGCAGACAATGCATAAATGAGTTTAGCTTCCCTTTTTTTGCCATACAGCAACTCTAGTCCATGTTGGTCAGCGACAACCAAATCCAGCCGGACGAAGTTGTCGCATCATGGCAGAACCGCTGGGGAAAATTATCAAAACATTCGATTGAATCACGTGATAATATTTCCCTAGCGTTACTTTGTCTTTTCCCAGTTCCTCCATCCGCTGGGGATCAAACATCTCTTTTCTCAAGTGAATAGCGTAAAACACATTTTCCTCTCCTCCGCATTTCTTCCTTTCTATAGCCATACGCCTCCGTGTATTTTACGGTGCGTTTACCGTATAAATTCGAAATAACGACAAAAACGAACGACGATTTAACTAAATAAATATATACAACAAACGCTTCTTAACTAAGCGAAATTCGAAATAACGACACGAACAAAATGATAAAAATATACGAAAACTGTTTAATTAAGCACATGCAAATTGACATATGTAATACGACACGACATACAAAAATATCGAATTTAGCAGATCAACTGCTATTATTGAGGACGACGAACGAAGTGAAAGAAGTGTGAAGGGATCTTCACCGTTGAAATCCTTAATGGCCGCAACTTAACGAAAGCGTCCCTTGGTGAACGGAAGTAGGCGGGGCCATCATGGTCACGTGGTTGATTAATAGAAATTGCAGAACGATAACTGGACGAACTGGACGATGATGTGACGTACGACTTATGACAGTTAGGGTGTTAATGCAATGTTCAATGGTCGTCGTCTTTCGATTGATGTTGGCAGTCATTGTTGGCTATGCTATTTTGTTAAGCGAGATGCGACACCCCCGGGACAATCACCACACCACACTACCCCAGTGTGGAACACCTCGGAGGCCCCATTACCACACGTACACTAAGCCAGATCGACCCCGAATTATTGCGCTCCTCGCTTTGTGTTTATCGTCCACTCTGCGCACATCGGCGTGCAACGAAAGCGCCAGCGCTTATCCACCCCGATGCGCATGGGGAAATGAAGAGCGCACAAGAGAGAGCGCAATCACATCGGCTGGCTAGTGCGCAAAAGCAATAAATTTCCTTTTTTACTTTTCGTTCCCTTTTTGAACCAGGTCTTGCAGAGACCATAGGAAGAAGTCAGAGTCAGTCAGTCGTCCTCTAACTACCACCACGCGCGTATCGGGTGTTCCCTGTAACCGCCGCGGCCAGGCGGGGGAACGCCGCCCCTGTGTGTAAGAGTAGGTCGAGCCTCAACCGCCCCCCGGGGCACACATAAAGGTCGAGTCTTAACAACTGGTGTGCGCACACATACCGGGGCGTCGTATTTTCTAACATGTTGGTCTGCCTCGGAAGTGTAAAATATTGAACAAATAATGAACATTATCGTGGAAATCATTCAGTGCCTTTCATTCATGTTTGACCTTGTGGTGCCTCCAACTCGCGGATGACAGTTTCGCAGCAACTCTCTAGTGGGGCGATAGTGAATCGGTACCAGACGCTGGCACACCGACATCGTACCCCACAAGTGAAGGGGTGTATCCGGAGATAACCTGTTCCCATACATCTTAGCCCGTTGGGATGGGGCTATAAAGGCGATGCAACAAGAATATGTAGGTTAAGGAAAGTTACTGTTGTGCCATAAGAAAGAAGAAGATTGAAGGAATTGAGAAAAAAAGAGAACTGAAAAGCAAAGTAACCGGTTTAAAGAGAGAGAGGTGATTATGCACTTGAATGAAGAAACTCGCGATATCAACGCAACGAAAGCTAGTCGGAGACTGAAAATGAAAACACGGGGAGGTATGTTGTTTCGTGGTAAATTGTTCTTTTATTAAATCAATTCCAATCAAACAAAAATTAATGATGGTCGGGCATTTGTATTTCTGAATGTATTTAATACAAAGTCAAATAACTGTAAGTGAAATGTTCGTGTATAATGTTATTAAAATTACTTTACACAACAAACGGACCCTTTGAATGATTTATATTGAAATATGTCAAGCCCTTTTAAGGTGCTATTAAGTATTACCATATGTAACTATTCACTGACACTGAAAGCATTTCTGATGTTAATTTGGTATCTTCACGACACTGTCTAGTTTAGAGAAGCGAACACAGAATCAAAAGGAATAAACACTCAAAAGTGGTTATCGTAGTTAATGTCTTTTTATTTCAAACTTGGTAACATGTAAGCAATGTAGAAGAAAATCTATCTGGCGGTGATACTTTATTACATTTGTTTTCTTGTCTGTTTGACGGCACTCTAACTTAATAATGATTGCTAATTCACTGAACTATAGAACACACGAATTGTATCGGAAAATGTCTCGAATTTTTCGTTGCCTGCCATTTGCAAAATGATTTTGTTTAGAAAAAGGACCCGACTCTGACTCGATAAAACACTCTATTACCTTTCTCTCGTAGCCGGCGGTGTTACCAGACGACTCTGTCAGTTGGTGGTTGAAACGCGACTGATTGTGAATACTCTCCCCGCTAAGGGTGAGTTTTCTTTTCTGTAAGAGAAACGCGAAGTCTCTCTTTGTGGTGGAGAATTAGAGAGGATCTCTCCGTGGTGATCTTAGCAAGTGTGCTAATAGATCCATTTGTTTGCTCATGCACGAAGATCACGGGAAACGAAATTGAGAAAAGAGAAGACGAACAAAAGACATCATACATGGAATGGATGCATGGTGCAGCTGCGTAAATAATCCACAATAATTTTCCACAAATCCCCGAAATCTGCGAACCAACCTATTCTCGCAACGAACAAAAGAATAGCGGATAAATTCGTAGCGGTTTCTAACCTAGCAAATCAATGCCCAGTGACAGTGAAATATTAGATCGCCTTAACTCGTGTAAAGGCATTGTGTACGCGCCTTTTCTAATTAATATTTCGGAAACTGAAATTGTTTCTGAAATGTCCACGCAAGGTGTCACGGAAGTATACAAGTTTACAAAGAAAATTGACAACAAAACAACTCCTACTGGACTTATGCTGTTCACCTTTGATCTTTACCAACCACCAACTACTGTGGAAATCGGTTTTTATAAAGAAAAGGTTAAGAAATACATCCCAAACCAATGCGCTGTCGCTACTGCCAGATACTTAGTCACACGATTAAAAGGTGTACCAAAGAAGCAGCTTGTGGAACTTGTAATCTCCAATTTCATGATAATGCGCCTGAAACTTGTACACGTGTGATGTGTGCAAACTGCCCCCAACTGCCGAACCTCACCCATCCTCATCCATTAAATGCCCTTAATATATAAAAAATAAAGAAATTCTGACAATCAAAACAAGAAATAAATGCAGCTTGTCTGAAGCTAGACGTCTATACAACCTTTCCACAACTCACTCCAGCTTCAATACCGTATCCTACACTGAAATAGCAAAGACAGGTTACAATATTTCCTTCGATTATGCTGCTCCCCATGAAAAGACTAAAATAAACTTAAATCCATCAACAACAGTAAAAAATAACCTTTCAAACAGCACCCAAAACCCAAAAAAAATATATTTTACACTCTAACAAACCAGCTTCCTCTCGCTTATCCAACATATCAAATTTAAAAGCACAAGATAACTGCTCTGCTGATAAGCAAACCGCAAACACTCTGCATTACAAAACATATGATACGCATTTAACTCAATCAACTCCCAAAAAAGATATACAAAATAAACAGACTGTTCAATCATCCTCTTCAATAACTCACACAAAAAAAAAAACAACGAACCTGAAAATATGCACGTCTCAGATCCTGAAATAGATCTAACAAATGACGTGACCATCTCTTCACCAATATCATCTATTACTCACTCTCTCTTACAACAAAATACCTATTTCTTACCTTCAAATGTAAACTATGAAAAAGAACCTGACTTATAATCAACTAACCGCAAATGCGCTCCCCGCTGATCGTTCGTCGAGATGCTTGGACCACGAATATGGTCCAAGCACCTCGACCTCCGGGCAGCGGGGGCGAATTAATTACACCAACATACAACCATCAACCACTTTTCTACCACAACAGAAAAACACAGTCGACACTCCTATTAAAAAGGAAAATATACTGAAAGTTCTGCAGTGGAACTTGAAAGGATACCTAAATAACTATGACGAGCTAAACATCCTTATAAAGGACCACTCACCTTGCTTTATATCTCTACAAGAAACTCAGTGCTCGGTTCAATCTACTCACATTGTGCCAAAATCTTATACTGGATACTTTTTCTATTCTCAAACAAACGTAACAAATAAACAAGGTGTTGCTGTTTTAATAAAAAACAATATTCCTCATAGTCAATTACAAATCAACTCTAATTTACTGGTCCTCGCTATAGAAATACAAACCACTATTAAAATCACAATTGGTTCTATATACATCTTACTTGATCAAAACTTCAACTAATATGATCTACTTCATATTTTGAGTCATATAAACACTCCTATCTTACTAATCGGTGATGTAAATGCTTGGAATGTGCTATGGGGATCCCCCAAAACCAACGCAAGAGGTTCTATTATAGAGGACTTCATTCTAAGCTCCAACCTCTCAGTTTTAAATGATGGCTCGCCCACGCATTTATCAACTCACAACACTTTGACTCATATTGATATCAGCTGCTGTTCTGACTCTTTGCTACCAAAAACCACTTCTCACACCTTAGACGACCTTCACAACAGTGACCACTTTCCCTTAATTACAATTATTAATTTAGGATCATTTAATGTACAACCTATGAAGTCATCCATATTCAAAACTGATTTGGCGAACTGGGCTAAGTTCGGCTTAAATATCAAGCATTACATGTCAAACAAACCTATACAATCAGACACAAATAAAGAAGCAGCATTAATGGTCAAAGCAATTCGTTATTCTGCTAACATATCAATACCCCAATCTAATCCTAACATGAAAAAACGAGTAGTACCGTGGTGGACCCCTGACTTAGCAAACCTTAGATCCATTAAGGTAACTGCCTGGAAAAAATTTAAAAAAAAAAACCAGAACCAAATAAACTTAATAAATTATAAAAAATCAAATGCCGTTTTTCGACGCCAAGTTAAAATAAGTAAATCTGAAAGTCTCAATGCAATTACCTCATCTATAAATAGAAATTCAACCACCGCAAAAATATGGAACAGCATCCGTTGTTTAACAGGGAACTCCTCCCCTAAAATAATCAATTGTATTGCATCGCCCCAAGGTCCTATCTCTAACCCATCAGACATCTGTAATTACTTTGCGAAGATTTGGTCTGAAGACTCAAGTGACAGTGATATTCCTATAAGTTATTGTATAGAAAAAAACGACTGTCTTAACAACAGCATACAAGCAACTACAACTGATACTTCAGGTCTGCATATAGAAGACCCCATAGAACTTCAAGAACTCGAAAGCTGCCTTACGAAACTCAAAGGCAAAACCCCAAGTAGAGACAAAGTTTCTTACCCGATGCTTAAAAATATACCTCTTGAAATAAAGCATAGACTCTTGAAGTTATATAACAATGTTTTTTCAACTGGAGTTATACCTCTCAGTTGGAAAATTGCTAGCGTCATTCCAATTCCAAAACCTAAAAAAGATATAGGCTCAATTAGTGGCTACCGCCCAATTTCTCTTCTTCCTTGTATTTCCAAAATAATGGAAAAAATAATCGCAAAGCGTCTCCAATGGTTTATACAAAGAAAAACTCTAATTAGCCTTAACCAAGTAGGTTTCGAACCAGAAAAGGGTTGAATTGATACACTTCTACATATAGACAATAACACAACAAACGCTTTATCATCTCGCAATCATGTTTCAATTCTGTCAATTGACTTCGAGAAGGCATTTGATAGAATTGGCATACATCTCGTTCTTAACAAATTACAGTCCTGGAAATTGGGCCCTAAAATCATACAATATATTGTAGCGAGCTTCGCTGGATTAATTATTTTAAAATAAATAAGAGCCGTTATATCGATTTTGAATTAATATAACACTTTATTAGTCCGTTAATCACAACGGTTACTTTTACCGAACACAACGATTTCTTGATTTATCGCTTCCGTACTTATCGCGTATTTTACTGCTTACTTATTACTACCACACTTATCGCTTGCTTCACGTTCTACTTCTTACTCATCAGCAATCGTTTGTTTCACTTCCTACTTCATACTCATCACTATGCTCTATTTGCGACGTATTTATACTGTTTCAGCGTTTCGTTTCCGTCCGTTCCAATGCCTTGAATGTTCTACTGTTCCTAGTCTCCAGTTTTCCATTACTTTATAGAATATTCTAGTACTCTGTTTCGGACTCTCTAGAATATCCTAGTACTGATTGTCATATGCGTCACAATATTAAATCGTTTTTAACACACAAACGATTTTGTGTTAAAACCAATAATTCTTTCTCTTCAACATATCCACTATACAATGGAATTCCACAAGGATCTCCTCTGTCAGTGGTTCTATTTTTAATAGCTTTTGAGGAAATTTCAAACATTATAGCCAGGCACAAACTTCTGGATCATTGCATTTATGCTGACGACCTTTATGTCCTGAGCAAGTGCAATGACCTTGAAACAACTAAAGTAATGTTCACCCGAGTGATTAAGGAAATATTAGTGTGGTCGAACACATCTGGTGCTAGACTTTGGCTTGAAAAATGTAAAATATTGCATATATGTCGTAAATTATCTTGCTCTCAAACATTAACACTAAATATAGGTAATATTACCATTAACTCGGTTGATAAGTTAAGTATTCTGGGACTTATTTTTAATAGAAAATATAAATGGAATGATCACATCACAGAATTAAAAAAGAACCTAGCTGACAGAACCAATGTTGTTAGTTATCTAGCATGTAAGAAAAGTAGTGCACATATAAACACATTATGTAACGTAGTCCGGGCTCTTTTACTTAGTAAAACTGATTACGGTTTAGCTATATACGGCAGTTGTCCTAAGTCAACGTTAAAAATCATCAAACCAGCCTAACATCATGCGGCCAGGAGGAGTATTAACGCCTTTCCCACCACTCCCATCAAAAACATACTGGCAGAAGCAGGTCTTCCAACAATCGAAGAGCAAATTGTAACAACAAGAGGAAAATGTTATACCAAATTGTCATTTTCATCTGGGTTCATCGCTGAAAAATACTTCAAGTCCGCAATACGCCGACCTACGCCAAAGAGAATACCATCCGCAATCTCTAACATCGTTGCAGTTGCAATTGAAATGGACCTTCCATTGAGGCACTTTACCAAATATCTGCCCTTACACCCACCTTGGACAATCAAAGAGTCGTCTTTCATTCTCGACCTAAATTCGAACTGAAAAAGCAATACCGACAGCAAATTCTTCCGTGCTCTCTTCAACGATATCTCGACCGAATTCAGAACAAAAGGATGGAGGTTACTTTTCACCGACGGCTCCAAAATATCTGAAAGCGTTTCATTTGCAGTTGTTCATGAAGATGGGTCAATTATTAGCACGGGTATACTATGTGAACAAGCATCAATCTTCACTGCAGAAGCACATGCTATTCTGGAAGCAGCTAAAATTGCAGGAAAAACTCGCGGTAAATACATTATCTCAACTGATAGCATATCAGTTATTAATGCTATCCGTAATGATAGATATAATGTCCATGTCATAAACAAAATTAGAGACATCGTCATTCGTTCACCTAAAAAAGTCAAAATAATGTGGACCCCCGGTCACACAGGAATACAAGGAAACGAACATGCGGACAAAGCTGCTGTTATGGCTCACAAAACGCCACTCCATTTCTTTGATACGTTCACCAAAAAAGACCTTTCCAACGCTATTCAAAATATTCACTTAAAAATGGAACAAGACTTATGGAAATCATATGTACACCACTACGCCACTATTAATCCAGAACGCGACAAGCCAATATATCCCACAACGACAACAAAAGCCGCAAACACAAATTTTACAAGACTCCACTTAGGCCATACAACCGTCACTCATCAGCATCTACTACGCAAAGAAGATCCTCCGATTTGCACAACATGCAACGCAGTCATCGACATTAAACATATTTTGGGCTTAGGACAATGTTCACTGCCCAGTTTGGTTATAAACGATATTTTTAAAAACAACTCTGCTTTATCAATTTTAAAAGCCCCAATTACAGAACATATATTAAGAATCAACGAATTTGTAAAACTATATAATATTCCTATATAAATTACATATATTCATATAGAAGATATATATATAAATACATACTATTATTTTAACTAAATATTCAATTAATATTAGAGCCGATAGCCCCCGCAGCTTGTGCTCTTTAATTAAGATTAGAAATGTAATTTTTTTATATAATTATTTTGTTAATAAAAAATAATAATAATAATATTTTCATTTGTGCGACCTGTGTTTCGGTAAGGATTATCTAGCGTGTTGATAAGTGGAGTACTGCAAACCATGACAGTTAAGTGGAAAAGCACATCGCTCACGCAACAAATCCGATGTGATAGGCAGGGAGGCGAACATCAATCTAGTGGTTAAAGAATAAATCCCTTTTGTAAAGTGAACTCATGATGGGTATAGGAGTGAACCAGTTCCCGTGCCGGCACACCTACTTCTCACCCCACACCACTTCCTCCAACAACTTAAGGTTATGATATCTACATTCTGATGAAAGTGCCGGCGACACCACCAGTTTCTTTGTCTGGACAAATGACTTCTTCGCCATTTAGTGGTCATAGTATACCACCTTATAACACAATTGATGGAAGGCCCATGGAACCCGATGTAGAGTCGACAATAACACTAATTCTACAAATAGGTCACCAACAATCACCTTCATCATTATCGGCACTACAACCGGGAACCGGTATTGGCCTTATTTAGCAAGTCCTGAGGCTTGTTAAATTTTCCATAATGATTTGTTTTTTCCGGGCAAGGTCATTAGTCTTGCGCCAGAAAGTGGACTTCAGGTGCACAAATAAACATGGAGTCATTCTTTAGCCGAACCACACGAATGTGGAATGTTCTACCTGATCATGTGTTTCCTGGCCGTTGTGATGTCCACACATTCAAGACCAATATATATCGATACCTCTTTTCCTTATCCAGTTCCTCTCCATACGCTCGCACTGTGCTCTGACATTTAAGGGTACTCCAAAATCCCCTTTTGTGCGCGTGTTAGTCTAAAAAAAAAATCACCTTATTATTGCCTAATCATTTGTATCCCAGAAGCAGCACATATGGAACATCTCCTGACGGATATTCATGATATCCAATGCCTTTTGGGTAACCTCAATTCCACAAAATCTTCTGCTTGGAGTAGTACGTACAGGTCGTGATCTGTAACGGAATCGAATATCACTCATGGAATAACTGCTGGTGTAGACACACCCTCATCTCGATAATCACATCTCCATTGCAAATGGTAACTAAAAGAGTATATCACGATCCTTGTTCAAATCCAATACTAATCGACCCAGAACTACCTCTATCGCCGAAAAGAAAGTTGTCTATTAACGATCATCGTAAACGAAGGCAACCGTCTAATGAGAGTGATGTTAGCAATACAAAAAGGAGCACTAGTTCAACAGAATGGAATGTGTCATCTAGTGTAGCCTCATCCACATACGTCGGAAAAGGCAATGGCACACAACAAGGTTCAACACCAGAAATAAAAGTGGATGCCTGCGAAAAACATTTAAATCGTGACGACCATATCATCAATTGTATGACATCAGTTGAGAAGCAAAAGGCAGTCCACTTCCGAACACATCGCACAAGTGTAAGCATACCAGTATTTTTTTGCTATCACAAAAAATGAAAGACACATTTGCAGATACTGCTAAATCTACCAGCCCTAAACCACGGAAATTGTGGAGGTAAGCAAATAAATCGTAAATGTCTCTCCACGAATCATACTGAATAAAAATACCATTACGGTTTGACAGTTTTATTTTCATAAAACCCTTATTGAAAAATACGAACCGCACATGACCAAGTCTCAAACCATACTGAACAAAAATACTACAATGACTTGACAGTCTTACCTGTCATAGCACCGTAGTGGAAAATGTCCCACCACATGAACAAATGTCAAACAGTACTGAGCAAATATACCATGACGGTTTGACAGCTTTGCCTGTCATAAAATAAATACTAAAAAAAGCACTTTTACATGAGGAAAAGTCAAACCATACTGAACAAAAATACCACCACGATTTGGTAGTTTCTCCTGTCATAAAATCCCTACTGGAAAACGTTCTCCACGTAGTAAATATCAAACCATGACTGTTTGACAGCTTTTTCTCTCACAAAATAACTACTGAAAAAACTACCTTGACATGATGAAATTTCCAACAATTTTAAATAGAAATACTATGACAGTTTGATCTGTCATGATATTGCTACTGGAAGAAGTACCTCCGGATGGATTACCCTATATTTAGAGGTTACACATTTTGAACTGGAAGGAAAAGGAAAGTAAATGTCCCTATTAAGATGGAAGAGAATATCCGTACTGTTGTACAGAAGCTGTACAAAGAATGCTAAAATCTGGGTAAAGTGAAATTAAGAAGTAAGAATAGTGCAAATATTAAACGGGAGATTTGGAAAGGGAAAACGTGCAAGGCGAATGGCGGGTTATTAGATACTTCCCAGTATACTGCGATGAATGAATGAATCAATAGAGGGCAGAACCCTCATTTTATTTCGCTTAGTACAAGCCGTATAAACATATAAACTTATAAATGGACTTACGAACTACCTTAAAAACTAAGGCATGCGGGTTGCGGGTGGTGGACTAACTTTAAAGTATTTTAAAAATGGAATGGGGAACTAAACAAAGATGGATAGAATAATTGTCTAAGTGGTAGGACAGGGAAGGGCGGGGATAAGCCGGATGCTAGGGTGCGAGTATGAGTGCGGGAGAGTGTTGTGGGGAGCGCGGTTGGGTGGGGGGGGGGGGGGGGGGGGGGGGGGGGGGGGGGGGTTGGAAGAGGGGAGACGACGGAGTGGTGAGATTGAAGTCAAAGAACGCGGGGTGAGAGTTTGCCCACCACTGCATTTGCGAAACGGGTTCATTAGACCCGTAAAACGTGTAATGGGCGGGCAGGTAGAAGAGACGAGGGTTTCTCAGATTTCGGGGATTAGTGGAAAATGTGATGGAGGAGAACAGGCTTGGGCCGTTGATTGAACCTGAGAGTAGTCGGTGGATGAAGAGGATGTCGGCCTGAATTCTGTGCTCTTGAAGTGTGTAAAGGTTAATTAGGTGAAGACAGCTCGTGTATGGGGGTAGAATCAGGATTTTCCCAATTTAATCCTCGGGGGGCAAAACGCAAAAAACCATGTTGCACGCTTTCGACCCTGCGAATTTGGGACGAGTAGTGAGGAGACCAAACCTGACTAGGATATTCAAGAAGGGGACGGACAAAGGCTATATAGAGCGATCTGGAAACGTAGGGATTAGTGTTATAACTTGGTTGAGTTAGACATAGGAACATAGGGGCGAGGGGGATCATTTACGGAAGAAGGTGATTGAGTGACATTTGGCAATATTTAGTTCGAGGCAGTTATTTTGGCACCTAGTTGAAAAGCTATCGAGTTCCATTTGGAGAAGTGAGGGGTCGACAGAAGAGCGGATCGTCTTGAAGAGTTTAGTGTCGTCCGCGTATAGAGAGATGGAGGAGTGCATGAGTTTGGAGTCTATATCATTAATAGTAAGAATGAATAGGTGGGGTCCAAGATGACTGCCCTGGGGAACCCCAGACGTGGGATGAAAAGGATTGAAGAGGGTGGAACTAAATCTGATACGGTAGGTTCGATCGGCAAGATAGAAAGAAATCCACTTAATCAGTAGGGGTTCGAAGCCAAGGGAGAATAGCTTAAAGAGGATGAGATTGTGTGAGCAATCTTGCTGAAATCGGTTTTGATTACATCGATTTCACTGCCGTTGTCTAAGGCACGGAGCGCGTGGGGTGAGAATTCAACTAGATTGGTGGTGGTCGACCTACCCGTAAGGAAACCATACTGGTTGGGTGCGATGATGGATTTGCAGCGAAAACATAATGCGTTGTAAGGAATGCCTTCGTACAGTTTTGGAATATGTGACAGTTTGGCGATGGGACAGTAGTTACTCATATCGTTTTTTGGGCCCCTTATGTATGGGTGTGACAAAATAGGATTTCCAAATATTTGGGAAGACACATTATGTAAGGGATAGATTGAATATCTTTGATGATGATGAGAAAGAGAAGAGGAACATTTTTTTAAAAGGACAGCCGGAAATCCATCAGGTCCAGGGCTGAACTCGTCTTTAAGCAGATTTAATTTTTCTTCAACTAGGTGATGCTGGATAATTTTAGAGATGAAGAAGCCAAGAGAGAATTCGGGCAGGTCTTTGAAGTAAGAGCGGTTACGCACGAAAGAGTTGTCCGTGAAGGATTTTTTAAAGAAAGAAGCGAAAAGATTGGCAGTAGTTGGTGGGTCGGTTGAAGTAATCGTGTCATAGGAAAGGGAGCTGGGATAGGCGTCAGATTTACGTTTATCGTTAATAAAGTGAAAAAAAGGTTTGAGGTCATTTATCAGGTTGTTTTGTGTTTTTGTGAGACAATTGTAGTAAAGGGAGTTGTAAAGCTCGGTGAAATTATAAAAGGAACCGACAAGTTGGAGTAGTCCAGATAAGAGCGTGTTCTTAGGAAAATGTTCCACAAATTATTCCTCTTATTCCGAAGAGTACGGAGTTTGCGGTTGCACCATGGATGCGATGATACCGATGTCCTATGTTGAGAATAAGGGACATATAGAGTAATGGCATTGTATATTTCCTTATAGAGAACAGCAGTAGCTTCTTCTACCTCTAGGTGATCAAAGCGAAATGCGATTCTGCTGAGATGCTCATTTAATACGCGAGTTATCTTTGCGGAAGTTGTAGGAAAAGTTGACGTGGGTTGGTGAGGTTTGGTAAAAGCTGTCACGATAAAGGGATACGAGAAGCGGGAGTGGCAATTGTCGATGATGGAGAGAGCGTGAGTACTAAGTGCAACTGCGGAATTATAGGGGTCCGTTGTAAACGCAAGGTCAAGTTGCCTCTTCATATAATTTGGCACATTACTTATTTTACGGAGGCTTGAGTCGGTAAGACCCTCTATAAGAAACATTCCTTGGTACTAGTAGGGTTTGAGATGTAAAAGGATTGATTGTCTGACAGCGTCCATTGGAGATGGGGAAGGTTAAAATCCCCAATAACAACGATATCGCCAAGGGCTGTACTTAACTCGGTTAGGTGATCAACCGCTCCTATTGCCAGTTCGTATGACGCGATAGGTTGCGAAGGAGGTATATAGAAACATATAATGTATAACGACTTAGGCGTTGGTCAATTTTTATTGCGACATAGTCAGCATTGGGAGGTTAAGACCTTTCTCTCGAACGCGGCTAAAAGTTCAGAGTGCCACCCAGATCTCGGATCCACATATGAGTACTGGTAAGACCATGGTCTTGTACAGTAGTAGCTTGGATGTTCTGGATAAATTTCGGGATTAAAACAGCCTTGATAGACCATAGTATGCGCTATTGGATTTGATCAGCCGTTCGCGTATTTCAATTGACACATTGCACCATAGTAAGCCTTGGATTTCATATACAGATTTGTCGTTTTCTTTTTGAGCTATGCCAGCATAAAATGATGGGAAGGCTTTGAAGGCTTGGACATTGAAGCTGGTAGCCCTTTGGTTACAAATCTAAATAGTTTCTCACTTCTTGGTTGATAGATATGATATTCTAAATCATTCCTGGTACTTACATCCGTCTTAAGGGATTGTAATTTATCTATGACTGTTCTGTATGCATTTGCAGTTTGATGTTCCGTGGGGCAGCTTTCCATGTTTAGGAATCGCTTCGCAGTTGGTATTTGGGACAACCTCTAAAGTTAGTCGGGTGACCTGTGTTGTTACAAAGGACACTGGATAATTTATTTCTACCCGGGAACTATTCTTTACGCAACGAGCATTTCCCAAAAGTATGATTGCTCAGGCACTTTTCACACCTAAAGTTCATGTTGCAATTCGATGCAACATGGCCGAATCGTTGACATCGCACGCATTGCTATACGCGTCCGGACTTCTATATTTTCTCCCAACTTATTGTTTGATAATTAAGATCTTTAATAGGTCTAAGTACGTCAATTTTACCGTTGGGACCTAGAGAGACAATGAATAACGGCAACTTTTGTGGTTACGAGTTCGAGAAAGGGCGGTGGAAAATGGTTTAACACTTTTTTTTCCTTTTTTGGTTTCGGTAGGAAGGTGAAAATCTTCAAAAGATACCTCTGGACCGTTTCAGAGACATGTCGAATTTTTATTGACTAAAACCATCTCCCGCCAGGCACATATTTCCGTTGATCCTAGCGGAACTTTCTTTTAAATATTCCATCCCGGGGCGGGACGGAGTTTACCTGCTATTCCGCTCGTCGCGTCACATTCTGCTGCATCATGTTACATAGAACATCATTTGCTACGGACCATGCCTGTTACACACAGCATGATTTCTATTACTGCTCCCGGAGTAACTGTCCGTCTTATATGTCTCTCCAAAATCGTTCGTGCGGTCTCGAATCTCACGCACTCTGTGAGTAAATATTTGCATTGAGAACGATGATTGGCTAGCCACCACACAGTAGCAAGATGGGAAACTCCGCTATATTATCAACCAACTACAAGCAACAACTATTATCGGTGATCGAAAGCAACTGCATAAGGAATACAAGCTGAAAGGAAAAAGATGGTGTTTTTTTTTTTTTTTTTTTTTTTTTTGGTTTCGGTAGGAAAGTGGACATTTTCAAAAGATACCTCTGGACCGATCCAGAGGCATGCCGGGTTTATTACCGACTAAAACCGCCTCCCGCCAGGCACATGTTCCCGTCGATTCCCGCGGAACTTTCTTTTAGATATTCCATCGCGGGGCGGGACGGAGTTTACGCAACTGCTGCATCATGACACATAGAACATCATTTGCTACGGACTATGCCATGTTTTGAACTCAGCATGTATTCTATTACTCCTCCCGGCGTAACTGTCCGTCTCATATGTCTCTCCAAAATCGTTCGTGCGGTCTCGAATCTCACGCACTCTGTGAGTACGTGTACCGCATGTTCTATTTTGCCTTCGCAATACAAGCAGTATGGGTGATTCACGTGCTTATACTTGTGCAAATATTGCCAAAAGCATCCATGTCCTGATTTTAGCTGAGTCAGGTGGTGATTCAGCTCGCCATGTTTTCTTTTCACCCATGTTTCTATATCAGGTATCATGGTGTGGGTCCATCTTCCTTTGGTGGAAAAATCTCACCTTCGTTGCCATTCTCTTAGGCTTGATAACTCTAATTGTGGCCGCAGTCTCCGACGATTCTCTTGGGAGATCTTATGCAATGCAGCGTTTTCTTTAGCTGCAATGTCAGGTGGTGTCCGCCCGACCAAAATATTTATGGCATCTTCGGATACCGTTCGGAATGCACAGCATACTCTTAGTGATGCCTGTGCCAGCCTGTGCGCTGAGTTCACTCCCCTCATGTACGACTTATACTGTGCAGCTCCTGCCCATATGTCAGCTGCATACATCATAATGGAGGTGTTGACATTAGTTATGAGTTTTCTTATGTGGGGCCAGGGCCCTCCAACATTGGGTAGCAGTCTCGCTAAAACTTTGCATACTCTTGCCATGTTCCACATTTTCTATTTCCCCTCGCAGTACAAGTAGTATGGGTGATTGACATATTTATACTAGTGCAAGTTTTGCCGAAAACATCCATGTCCTAATATCTGCTTCTTGCCGTTTTTTCACTCGTTTTCCGCAGGTGTTCCTTGAAAGGCAACCTGTTGTCGAGGGTAACACCAAGATATTTAATGTAGGGACTGGTGTTACCAATTATTACGTAACACTTTTTGTTTTTATTTGGGAGCTCTGTAAGCTTTTTTTGAGTCAAGGGTTTTCAAGCTCTTAGGAGTTCTTAAACTCAGGCTTCCTTAAACTCACCGGCTGCGCCAATTGTTACACAAGTGGTGTAACCCTTAATGTTAACAAAACAGTTAACACACATTCGAATACACGGCCATTTGTTTTAATTGTTTCTTTTATTGGAATGTTAAGTTTTGAATACCCGCACCCAAAGTCACAACGTTAAACATTTTGCTGCAGCCACCACACATTAGTCCGTAAAACACACTGTTGGCGATGTATCACAAATTCCCAGGAAAGGCAAGGCAAGCGCTAACATACCATTTCCAGGGAAACGAAAATCAGCGGCGCACCAATTCCAGGAAGCCATTAAGAAAAGCAGATCCCAGGAAACGAGCGAAGGAGGGGATGACTGCGGGCCTATATAAGGCGCGCACATTCGATGAAGCAGCAGGAGTATCACCCCTCAATCTTTCGTCCTATTTCGCTCCTCACCTGCATCAGCAAAATATATGGACAGTTCATATACGAGAAGCTAAATAAATTTATCAGTGTCAGGAACCTAATACCTGACTTCCAATTTGGATTTAGAAGAGCGCACAGCACCACTATGGCTCTCAACATATTTCAAAACCACGTTTGCGTGCGCCTCTTTAATAAGGAACCCACCATTGCGGTGAGCTTGGACATTGAAAAGGCTTTTGACACAACCTGGATCGAAGGTCTCGTTTTTAAATTATTGAATACTGGCCTCAGTAAAACGCTGTGTAGTATCATCTACCAGTTCGTTTTAAACAGAACCTTCCAAGTTCGAGTGAATGGAAAGCTCTCCCGAACTTTCAACGCGGCTGCAGGCGTACCATAGGGCTCCATTTTAGGCCCCATCTTATTTAATATCTACACCTCAGATATTCCTCGCCCTGTGGATGGTAGAGTAAACCAGATTTGCTATGCGGATGACGTCCTAGTGTACACGTCATCTAAAAGCCCAAAACTCGCAACAAACCGACTCAACCGTCATCTGGATGAACTGTATCAGTATTACAGTCGATGGAAAATTCGACTTAACCCATCTAAAGCAGTGGCTATAATTCTGAGTAGTAAACACTCCCAACCTACTTCTCGATATTCACAGAATATTCGAATAAAAATGGGAGATACTACGATTAGACTACAAGACAGGATGAAATATCTTGGGGTCATTTATACTCCAAAAATGAATTTCATCAAACATGTGACCCACATTCTCCAAAGGGGCCTCGGTCGGTCTAAGCAACTGCACAACATCTTGAAGTGGAGCAACAAAGTTGACACCAAAGTTAAGCTTCTCTGCTATAAGCAGCTAATCCGATCTGGAATATCGTACGCCTTACCGATATGGTCCTGCAAATCTTCGGCCCAAATGGAAAGACTTCGAGTTTTCGAAAGAAAGTTCCTCAGAAGATGCATCAACCACTTTAGAAGGCCTGACGGCCGCCACTACCCGAACTCTCACCTATATGAAGGTGCCTCGATTGTCCCTATCGACGAGTACTTGCTAGAACTAGCATATAAGTACCTCGAAAGCATTCAGAACAGCGAGAACCCACTTGTACGTCAATCTTGCGTTCTTGACCCTTCTCTCTCTCAATCTCTTCGGATCAGACCACACAATTTCTTCTTCAGTACAAAACTGAAGAAAGCACCCTTCCCAACAACATTCTCCTCTATAATAGAGGATTCCTGGACCCATCCCATAGGGTCTACTGCTGACACACTACAAACACGCACGCACAGTACAAGACAGCACAAGCACACACACACACACACACCGACCAAAGCGCAGATTATCAGACGCCAAAGACGTGATCTGCGTTTACTACCGCACTCAAGACCTACCGGTCTTGTACGATTTCTTTCCCGCAATCCCTCCATCCAAGTAGTTAGAGAACATCCGAACTAACCATGTCCACACTATCCTTAGATACCTCCCCCCCTTTTTCTTTTCCAGATATCTCGAGACCGAGCCCAACATCCTCACGGATGGGGGTGATTCTGGTTATCGCAAGATGAGTCGAAGGAACTCCTACGGAATCAGTCTTGTTCAAGACTAAAAATAAAGAGATCAAACAATAACAAAATAATAAAATATCCAAATAATAGAATAATAAATAGTAAAATAAGCGAGTTATACCGCGTTTTGATAGTCTAGTCTAATTGGGTCGTTTTTTCACTTTCGTTAAATAGGGATTTGTACTGGGCAAGACTAAAACGCCCGTTTCATCCAGAGAAGAGTCCGGCTCTGGAGGTACAATCCCTCGACTTGACAAAAGCATCGTTGGCCGGCCAGTGCCGGAAAATACAGTCCACTCGAAGAGAGATTGAGGCAGCGCTAGAGAAGCGCCGTTTGTTGGTTTCGGTTTCTTTTCGTTTCAGCAACACACACTAAATTGAATTGTGTTTAATTTTTTATTATAATTTATGCTGTTATCTTTATTATAATTTACTTAATTTAATATCAACATACACGCGTAGGTTCCCCAGCGAGTGGAGTCAACATCCGGAACATAGTCGAAGATTTCTCCCAACGTTATCGCGGAATGTACAGCATGACAGGATTTCTCCCGACCATTTTACGGAGCCTATAGCTAGATATGGTGGTATTTCACCGGGCGACAGGGCGTTGGAGGCCCACCTACCACTCGGCCTTTAGTCGCCTCCTACGGCAAGCCGGCCTAGCTGTGAGTATATTCTAACGCCTTACTCACAGGGCAAGTAATTACGCAAAATCGCAAAAAATGTTTCCCTAACTTATCCTATACTAAAAGACTAGTATAAGAAGTACAGTGCTATTCAACTTTGAATAGTCACAATTTAAAAGAATGTATAGATATTTTCCACCCCTTTCATCCCCGGTCACGCAATGTGTTGTAATTCTTAAAGCAAAAGACGTGCAAAATTCTCTAAACGAGCGCCACATTTAGGAATATACACACATATTAACATGGCGAGCTGAATTTTCATTTGACTCAGCTAAAATTAGGACACGGATGCTTTCGGCAATACTTGCACTAGTATAAGCATGTCAATCACCCACACTGCTTGCACTGCGAAGGCAAAATAGAAAATGTGGAACATGTACTCACAGAGTGCGTGAGATTTGAGACCGCACGAACGATTTTGGAGAGACATATATGAAGGACAGTTATTCCGACAGGAGTAATAAAATAGATGCTGAGATCCAAACAGGCATGGTCCGTATGAAGTGATATTCTATATCAACGGGAATATGTGTCTGGCGGGACGTGGTTTTAGTCGGTAAAAACCCGGCATGCCTCTGGATCGGCCCAGAGGTATCTTTTGAAGATTTCCACCTTCCTACAAAAAAAAAAAAAAAAAGAAATCGCATCGCCCTTCCCAGAAAATTTGCCGCTACCTTACGATTATATACTTATCCACCTGAAAATTCTTCGAAGGGAGTTCAGCCCATCGAGAGCTGAAACCAAATTCAATAAATCGGTAAACGGTAAGGTGGGGGTAAATTTGTATCCCTATATAAAAGGACGTGAATGACTCGCCCTCCGGTTTTGTTTGAAGTTTGCACGGTAGCTCTCGTTTTTAGTTTCTGTAATTTTTAGTCAATTACCTGGTGTGATTGAAAAATTCGTTATGTCGTCGGTGGTTTAACTAATAAATTAAATGCACTTACGAACAAATTTCAACTAAGAAATACCTATTGAAAATTAAATGTATTATTGAATTATCACAACATCCACATGGGCAGCTGTAGTCAAGAGAGACACATCCAGGTAGCAGGGCAACAGCAATCACGGCATCCCCACTGAGCCAAGCGCGGCAGCAAAAAGTTACATACATCTCTAAGCAGGAAAGGCAGAACTGATAAACAGAGAGTATCTTTGCATATTATTATTTTATTGTGTGCAAACATAATTTCTCCCGCGCTTGGTAGAAACCTTGACGTGGTGCGGAGGCTTAAACTACAATAAATCACTCAGGCTATGCTGACGGAAGCATTCGCTTCCAGTAGGCCTACCCATGTCAGACAGGCTAGCGAGGAGTAACACACAGAGATCTACCACCCCTAATCCAGTGTGTTACGCGTCACCATGCCCATTGCATGGTTTGCACCCAGGGGCATACCGGCTGCATTATAACGGCGCGTCTCTGACATCGGGTCGAATCAGAGCAGTAAGCAGACCTTACCATATCAAAGAGGGGTTATGATATGGCGGACTATTTAAAACCCCAGAGTGTTCCCACGAAATGAATGATAAATATACGAAAAGCAATCTCACGAAAAACCCGGTAGGCGTAGGTGTGATGAGCCGACACTACCATAAGGGAACAAATCATTAAGAAAACACCGACTCGGCATAAACAAGACGTAGGGAAAAACGGAAAAAGTGGGATACGCGCGTCGGCACGTGGAATGTTCGAACATTATATAAACCAGGCGCGATGCAGATGGTCGTAGAAAACGCGAAACAATATAAAATGGACATCGTCGCACTTCAGGAAGTCCGACTCCCAGTCAAGTAATCGAAACCAACGGGTTCACACTGGCATGTGGAGGTACCGATCCACATAACCTCGGAACCGGCTTCATTATAAGCAAGAAGATTACGCCCCATGTAAAAGATGTGAAATTTATTAATGACCGAATGTTGGTGCTAAAAATACAGGGCCCATAGTACAATTATGTATTTATAAACGTACGCGCCCCAACAGAATCTACAGACGAAGAAACGAAGGACACGTTCTACGAGACCCTAGAGGAAGTTTTGGGGGATCTCATCATTCGATGTTAAAATCCTCCTCGGGGACCTCAATGCGAAAATTGGAAAGGAAGATATCTTCCAACCAACTATAAGTAAAGAAAACCGACACGACGATTCAAATGATAATGGAATTCGAATTAACATGTTCGCAGCTTCAAAAGATCTGTTAGTGAAAAGCCCGATGTTCAAGCACAAGCAAATTCATAAAGCCACATGGATATCACCCGACGGCGTAACGCGTAAATAATAGACCACTTCTCATAGACAAAAGACACCACTCGAGTATCCTTGACGTAAGATCATATAGAGGAGTAGATGGCGACTCCGATCATCTTCTAGTAATGGGCAAAATCAGGAGTCGCCTCGCAGCAAACCCACATGGGCAGTCACGGGAGACGTGCAAAAAGTTCGACATTGATAAACTAAAAGACCTGCGCAAAAGGGCTGAATATCGAGACGAACTAACGAATATATTTAGCATCCTAGAGATGTATGACAAATGCCATACTGGCGAGAATCACACCGTACGCAGAACAAATACTAGGAGACTATCAATGCGGATTCCGTAGGAACCGGTCAACAAGCGACCAAATGTTCACAATAAGGCAACTGCTGACGGTTCCCCAACTGTTTGTTGACTTCAAGAAACCCTACGACTGAGTCGCAAGACAAAGACTTTACCATATTGTAGTTGAGCTGGGAATCCCGAAAATATATGCCGGCCTCATTCAAATTTGCATGAACGAAAACAAAGGGCGAGATAGAATAGAAAACCACCTGTCAGAACAATTTGAAATCCGGGACGGACTAAAACAGGGCGATGGCATCTCACCATGTTTTTTTAACCTCGTGCTCGAGTATGTCATCAGAAAGGTACAAGACGAAAACATGGCTGGATCATCCCTGAATGGGGTCACACAAGTGCTCGCATGTGATGATGCGATCGCCGTTCTGGGCTATAATCTAGAAACTGTAAGTAAAAACTGTGAAATTATCATGCAAGCGGCAGAAGAGGTAGGCCTAGAAATAAATGAAGACCAAACAAAATACATGATTACGGCGAGAGCAGGTGGAACTCAGGGAACACATATAAACGTCAGAGGCAAGATATTTGAAAAAGTTAAAGAATTTAAATATCTGGGAACGATATTGACGGCCAGTAACAAAATGTCGAAGGAAATTAACAAAAGACTGCGTTGCGGCAACGCTAGGTGGCACGCAGTCAATAAACTGCTGAAATATAAATTGCTATCACATAATATAAAACTCCGTGTTTATAGAACCATAATCATGTCGATTGTTCTATACGGATGCGAAACATGGGCTCTCACAAAAAGGGGAGAAAACAAATTCCGCGTATTGGAGAATAAAGTTTTAAGGGGTATCTTTGGCGGTAAATATGACGAGGAGGCAGGACAATGGAGGAATTTCCACAACCATGAATTGCAAAAGCTATACCGCAAACCTACAATTAGTGAGAATAATCAGATCGCGAAGATTAAGATGGACCGGAAATGTGGCGCGAATGGGCAACGATAGGGCCGTGCGTAGAATTCTTGACGGTAGATCAACGGGAAAGAGACCGACAGGGCGGCCGTGACGGACATGGGAGGACAGTGTAAAGTTTGACCTTGAGGAGAAAATTGAAACAGCTATACCGCAAACCAACAATAGTGAGAGTAATCAAGTCGCGAAGATTCAGATGGGCCGGACATGTGGCGCTAATGGGCAACGATAGGAGCGTGCGTAGAATTCTTGACGGTAGACCAACGCAAAGAGACCGGCAGGACGGCCGTGACAGAGATGGGAGGACAATGTTGGGTTTGACCATGAGGAGATCGGATCAGATAGTCAAGCGTGGAAGGAGAGTGCACAGGACAGGGGACGATGGCGGAGTCGAGTCGGTGAGGTCATGAACTACCGGGTTCCTACAGGCCAATAAATAATAAAATAGTATAGCAAAAATAATTTGCAACAGACTTCATTTTGCCTTCATTATTGTGCACTCCTGCGTGCTTGAACTGATTGTCAAGCCTTTATGATATGCAGGTGATATTATCGTCATATTTGGGTGGACTTAATTATACCCGTCATCATCACACTCGAAAATTGGATCAATTTCTCCAACGCCAAGTTGGGAACGCGTAAATTGATCATGGATAACCAATAAAATCTAGCCAATTTATCTTGGATACCAGATTTTTTAATGTCTTTGCAAAGATCTGCCGTAACGATGTTGTCCTCTTAAGTCCATAAAAACGATGGAGTTTTGAATCTGTAGACAATAACGTATTGGGGATTTTTGACTTCTGTTTACCGAAATTTTCGATCAAATTGTATTCCTAATCCCAATTGAAAGACATACTTATAACTACCTTTGATCTGAAACTACACTAACTCCGATGTTCCTGGAGAGTTTACAATTAGTTACAAAGCTGGACTTTATGTTTCACTTTAATGTCAGCAATTTACGGCCGCAAACACTAAATATACTTTTTTTACACTACGCACGCATAAAGGGGGATTTTGGAATACTCTTAAATGTCAGTGCCCGGTGCGAGCGGATATCACAACCAGCACCAGAGTCAAATTGGCACTCTGCCTTTCCCACTTTTACACTCTATCTTGGGTTAGCATAAGCGTACAATCGAATATTATATAACAATGTAGAAAAACGGTGAAGCAATTGTCGCGACTCCAGTTCAGGGGATTGCGTGTCCATATCACGTCGCGGTCGCCAATGTAAAAGATCATTTTATCTTAAAACTGTTACTTCACTTGTTGCTTTAATTTGACCCTTTCAACGGAATTATTTATTTATTCACTAATAGATTTTCTGGTTTTTATAGTGATTTTACAAACACGACACAACCGAAGCCGACCTTCGACAACAAACGATCGACCACTGATTCTGAATTCACTCGAAATTGGCATAGACATTACTTGTAGTGAAATGTTAATGAGTAAATGTTTATGGTGGACTAGGTTATTAAGACAAACGGCTAGTGGGAAGGTCGTGCATAAAACAGTGTAACGTTTATTTCCATATGAATGAAATAAAAAAAGACTTCCTTTAGTTATACAAAAATAATTTAAACCCTTCTAGTTTAAGCGCTCTCATTGGAGAGCAATTTTATCGACGGCAACTCCGGGGTATACCGTTTGAAGTACACTCTTGGTATCGACTTTCTGGCCGACCGGATTCTCAAGCAGGACAGTGTATTTCTTGCCAGCGTAATCGGAGTTGAGGAATTTACAAAATGGCGTCTTACGACCATCTTCCTCGGTGGGATCTTCGGTATCCGCCTTTGGATCCCGTGATACATATACTGTAGCCCCGCTGGGAAGGTCCTTTAAGGAGTTTAACACAGAGCTTTTGGTCATAAGAGTAAAATCGACACCATATAGTCCAAAGATAGCCTCGACTTGATCGCGTAGTTCTACCAGAGTCAATTCTTCGCCCTTATGATGTCGGCCGAGAACCGTTGCCTTGCGACTGGAGGTGAAGCGCGGTGGTAGGGCCTTGGTGAGGTTTAGGTTGAACCAAGGAACAACGGGTTGTCTGATAGTTTCGTTTGAGTGGATAGTTATGTTCATTGACGCTCCTTTAATATCGGAAATTTCACTGATAATCACTGGCTTTTTATCGATTTCATTTGGTTGAGCTGGCTTGAAGGGAGATTTGATTATTCCTGCGATGGTCTCGTTGAACTTCGATGCAATTTGTGCAATCTGATGATCCGGCGGATTGATGTCGTAGTAAACAAGCACAGGATCGGTAGGCACCAACTGAGCCTTCTTCTTTAGCTTTTGGATGCGGTTGATGATCTCTCTGGTGAGTCCTTCCTCCATGAGCTCTTCACTCGGCGCCACGTTCATCAGGACGAGAACATCGTTATCGCTCTGGGCCTCGAAGTTGTCGCCGATTTGATCAGAAACACAAAATATGATGCGTACCTCGGACAACTGAATGTCGTGGGTGAGGACGTTTATAGACCCAGCTTCAACAAAGTTTTGAATTTGCTCGTCGGTAAGTTGCTTGATGGCAGTGCATACTGTTTTGAGATCACCTTTTAGTCTTTGACCCAGCACCTTGAAGTTTGGTTCCGCCCGAAGGGTTACACCATACTTGCTCTTGTCTGAGCTGAGAGTTAGCTTGCGCACGTTCAGTTCACTTTTGACAAAGTCCTCCAAGCGCTCAATATCAGCGAGATATTCGGTTGTTTTGTGTATGACAATTAACTCCGATACCGGATACTTTATGGGTAAAGTTCGATGTTCGCGGATTATTCTACCGAGTTCGACGACGCTCTGCATACGTGAAACGGCAAGTTCAATGTCCTGTTTTATGCGATGGCTCTGCACGGTGGGCATCATCTGAAAGTGGACTGATCCTTCGAGTTTTTTAAGCTGTAACAAGTTCAGTCTTTGGAATATATATTCGGAGAGAAACGGCGTAAATGGCGCCATCATGACTACCATAGAGAAGAGTATCTCATACAAAGTATCTAGGGATTGAACACACGCATCAGTTCCATGTTCGCCTTTAATGCGGCGGCGATTTAGTCGCACATACCAATTCGTGAGTTGGTCAATGAATTTAGTGAGACGTGGTACGACAGTGTACAACCGATAAGCCCTTATTTCCTTGTCAGTGAATTCAAGAAGTGATTCTTTGAAAGACAGGATCCAAACGTCCAAAATGTTATCCTTGATGCGGTCAGGCTTCAAGCGGTTCGCATCGAAGAAGTACATCATTTTCTCTTCCTTCTCCAAGCGGTTGACATTCTGCAGGAGGAATCTAAAAGCATTGTACCACGGCAAGAAAACATCCTTAATAACATCTCGAACTCCGGTCTCTTTGAATCGAAGGTTCTCAGCTCTTACTACCGGGGAGTTAATGAGATACAACCTCAGGGCATCTGCACCGTACTTCGTAACCACCTCCATTGGATCTGGATAATTCTTCTTCCTTTTGGACATTTTCTGTCCATCCGATGCTAAGACGAGACCATTAGCAATGAGGTTCTTAAACGGCGCCTTGTTGAAGAGAGCTGTTGAGATGACAAGAAGTGTGTAGAACCACCCACGTGTTTGATCGATTCCTTCGGCTATAAAGTCAGCTGGGAAATTCTTCATAAACTCTTTGGCGTTTTCGAATGGGAAGTGCTGTTGAGCAAACGGCATGGATCCCGACTCGAACCAACAATCGAACACCGGACTGATCCTTTTCAATGGCGGATTTCCAGGAATCACCGACGGAATTTCGATATGATCGACGTTTTCACGGTGTAAATCGGTCACCTTCTGTCCTGACAATCTTTCTAGTTCGGCTATGCTGCCAATACACACGACCTCTGCACCATCTTCCGATATCCATATCGGTATAGGAGTGCCCCAATATCGATTGCGACTAACCTGCGAATTAAAAACGATTAAATTAAAATCTTGTTATTTGGTCAAGTTTCAGTTACCGCCCAATCCCGAGCATCCTTGAGCCAGTTTCCGAAGCGTTTGTCCTTTACGAACTCAGGCACCCAATATGTCTGCTCGCTGGCAGTCACCAGTCTACTGGTCATATGCTCGACTCTGATAAACCACGAAGGCACCGCTTTATATAAAAGCGGTGTATCTGATCGCCAACAGAACGGATAGCTATGCTTGACCTGTCCCGAAGACACTAAATTGCCCATCTCTCGAAGTTTTGCGATAATTTGTTTGTCAGCATCTTTGACGTACATTCCAGCAAAGTCCGTAACGACCTTAGTGAATCTTCCAGTGTCATCGATGGGACAAATAACCTCACTAGTCTTTGTTATTATTCCCGCAGTCAAACACACTCGATAATCGTCTTCTCCAAAGTACGGTGCGTTGTGGACAATTCCGGTACCCGAATCATCCGTAACATAGTCGTCATTGAGAACGCGAAAAGCGTTGAATTTCGCACCTTGTTCTTTAAAATATGGAAATAATGGCTTATAGTTCAAACCTAGTAAATCTGCACCCTTCAGTTTCCCAACTACTTCGTATTCTTCTTCTGCTTTATAGATGTAGCTCAAGCGGCTTTCGGCTAAAACGTACAACCGTCCGGTTTTCATGTCGTTCACCTTCACATATTCCATGTTTGCACGCATTGCAACAGCGTAGTTAGATGGCAGTGTCCACGGCGTCGTGGTCCAAATCAAGAGAAAAGTGTTCTTCTCAGAAACTAATTCTAGAGCGACGACCACACAAGGATCAACGACTTCCTTGTAGTTTTGCCCCGATTCAAAATTTGACAATGGCGTCGTGCATGCGGTTGAATACGGCATAACCTTTACACCTTGGTACACAAGACCTTTCTGATACAGCTCCTTGAATATCCACCATATGCTTTCCATATACCACGGATACAGGGTCTTATAGTCATTTGAAAAATCTATCCATCGTCCTAAACGGGTGACAATTTGCTCCCAAGTATCAGCGTATCTCATCACAATCCTGCGGCACTCGTTGTTATACGCTTTAATGCCGATCTTTTCCACATCCTGTGGTCCTTTAATTCCCAATTCTTTATCGATTTCGAATTCAACCGGCAATCCGTGACAATCCCAACCGAATCTCCGACTTACATGAAATCCTTGTTGGTATGCGTACCGAGTTATGATGTCCTTTATCGTGCCAGCCAATATGTGTCCATAATGTGGTAAGCCAGTTGCAAAAGGAGGTCCATCATAAAACGTGAACCTGAATCACCACCCCGGGGGATTAGAACAAACAAGTGAGTTAAAATGAAAAACAAGTAAGAAACGAAAACATTATACAATAAAACAAAAAGATATTGAAAAGTTACAACTAACCTCGGACGCCCTGCCGACAATTTCATGCACTCCTTGAAAATCTGATTGTCCTGCCAATATTGCAAAATATGTTCCTCCTCGTTGGGGAACAACAGCATTTCCGGTGCCCGGTATATGTCATCTCGTTCCATATTCTCAATTTTAACGCGTTTTGCCGACATTTTTTTTATGATCGTTTGCCTTTGTCTCGCAGTGTAATTTTCATTTATTCTATTTAATACAAACTCGTCCGCTCACTAGCTATCCTCGACAACTCAGTTATTCAAATTATCCAATTATATTCGATACACCGTGCCCACGCGACAAACTCAATAAGTCACTTGTTATGTGAAATCACGACACAACACAATTGGCTTGATTGGCATCACACGTGTCAGTGCTGACAGGCTTGCAGAGTGTCAATCCATGTATTCATATGTTAACATAAAATTAAAACTAGTAAGAAAGATCTCTATGAAAAAATGTCGAAAACTTTAATTGCTGTGACGGAAAGTCTGTTATGTTGTTTAATATATCATATTAAAAAAGTTGGTTCTATTTTAAAATACTACTTTAAACGTAATTACAAATGTGAACAGCGATATCTATATGAATGACTGCCTAATCATTAAACTTGGGACCTTATGATACAATTATTAGTCTTTATTGTGCAACAGATTTGATTGAAACCGCCCCTAAATATATGCCGTTTCGCATATATACAAGATTGTTCCCTTCTAACTGTATTTAGTGTTGCATATACACAACACTGCTTCCTCATAACTGTAATTAATACTATTAACAGTTGCAATATGGTATGTAGTATAACAGTGTATGCGGGGCAGACGTGATTTTTTTCTTATATTATGTTTTTTAATAATTTAATAAAGACTATATTATATAATAATTTCAAATAATGTAAAATGTATATTCAATTCAATCCAATTTTTATTAAAGTAGATTTTCCACTACAATTACAATTTAAGAATTTTCAATTATTTTTTTAGTGATCTAGGACAGCAATTCCCTTAGAACTATAATCTTAAATCTATATAATGAAAATAGTACAATTTCAATATTTTATATATGTAATTAAGGGAAAACTACAAGAAAAAACCCTTAAAATTAAAATTTGTATTACTTTTGAAAATAATATAAAAAAATGTATGTTTTGTATATACGAGTATTATAACGTAAGTTATTAACTCGATCACGGATACTAGGTTTACCTGCTGAGGCTTTCGGTTATACTCAAATATACAATTTGTTTTGTAACTAGAGGTAGTATAGTGTGGGGTAGAGGAATTTGCTGATTTAGAAATAATGAAGATATTGACTTAATTCGTTTCCCCAGTTAGGTACAATTTTTTTTTATTCTATTTAGTTCATATAGCTTTGAAGATAGTATGACCCAGATGGCGTTCATTATTGTCAATTCACTGTGATAATTGAACTCGTAATTTTCGTTCAACTCAATGAGTAAGTTGGAGATGAATTTTGTTCTTTAGGTCTGGGTTCTGTGACGATGGCTGTAAAAAATTTGTTCAGCACGATTCGTTTACCGTGCAATTTGAAAATTCAGCGAAACAAACGACGATTCAAAACGAATAACGATACACGAAATGTTTATCACAAATTCTCTTTTTATTTTCTTTGATGTAATTGAATCTAAAAGCAATCCGTGACTCTGGCGTCACAACTAGAGGGACTATTATCAGCAAGTCCAGCCAGATACATGCCTACGCAGATGACATCGACATCATCGGTAAAACCGAATCGGCTGTACAGGACTCTTTCACCCAGATCGAGCAGGCGGCACAAAAACTGGGACTGCACATTAATGAGGGGAAAACTAAGTACATGGGGGCTACTTCTGCGAAGAGAAGACCTAACGTTGGTCAAACTATCAGGGTAGTGGAGCACGAATTTGAAGTAGTGCAATCCTTTAACTACCTTGGGTCAAGAGTATCAGCCGATAACAATATGGAAGAAGAAATACGCGAACGGCTGATCAAATCCAACAAAGCCTACTATGGTCTATCAAGGCTCTTTAAATCCCGAAATTTATCCAGAACATCCAAGCTACTACTGTACAATACCAGTACTCATGTATGGATCCGAGACCTGGGTGCTCAATAAAAGGCACTCTGAACTCTTAGCCACGTTCGAGAGGAAGGTCTTAAGGAGAATTGTTGGCCCCGTATGTGAGGGAGGACGATTCCGGAGACGCTACCACTATGAGTTGTATGCGATCTACCTCGAAGCTAATATTGTAAGAAAAATCAAGCTCGGTAGACTCCGGTGGGCGGGACACCTAGCTCGAATGAGCGAAGAGGACCCTGCCCGGAAAGTCGTTTGTGGCAGGATGTATGGAAGGAGACAGAGCGGCAGACCTGGTCTGCGATGGGGGCATGGCGTAGACCAGGACGCCCAGGGCCTAGGAGTGCCAAACTGGATGACATCGGCTCGAAATCGGGACAGGTGGAGAGATTTGTTAAATAAGGCCAAGACCGGATCCCGGTTGTAGTGCCGATGATGTTGATGAAGATAGGGAGAAGAAAAGTGTCGATGAACAACAACAGGCTGAAACCCTACTATGAATAGAGGAGGCCAAAGCAGACTAACCACGAAAAACAATGGAAAGTTACGTACCACAGCCGGTGCAGGGTTCAACGCTGCATTCTATACTTTTGTAGCCGAACTTCATTACTCTTCTAAGAATCAAGCTTCCACTATTTGGGTGGGGAAGGTATTGTTATGGACCTCGTGTTCATGCCCAACAACTAATCCCCACGACTTTAATTTCCCCTCTTTACCGGTAAATTGGAAATGTCGTCAAGTAGCTAATTTGTATAAACTACTTTATGCAAATTCTACTTGGCAGAAAAAATAATAAAAAAGGCCTTGGCGCCGAATAAAAAATAAAAACGTCAACGGCAAAAAAAAAAAAAAAAAAAAAATTTAGATGATCGAGAATTACTCAGCACATACAACGAAACGTGAGAATAAAAATTGGAATTACCAACGAGAACCCCGAAGTAACGGAGCAACGGACCGTACGATTTCCCGGAATAATAAAGAAAACAAAGCGAGTCCCGGAGCAACGGACCGGGCTCAATACAAGAAGAATAATTAAAGACAACAGGGGGATCAAGAATCTACACCCCTGTAACCTGAATACCCGCAACACGACCGAGAAACGGTCCTACACCAAGTAAGTCACTTTCCTTCACTCTTTCATTGTTAACATTATTTATATTGTTAAAAATTACTATAACAGATCACAAGATGACCCTGTAAAATAGATCAAATAAATGAATTGGCCCAGTCACGGTTTGCAAGTCATGCATTCGGTGCCAGCAACAATTCAAGGTCAACTCTTGTCATTGAGTCACAAAAATGAATTGCTCCAGTTACACTTTGCAAGTGTCACATGACATGCACTCGGTACTGGCAGTAATTCATTATTAAATAGGTCAACTCGTGTCATTGTTTTACACTATATGCTAAGCTGGTGCTAGAAGTAAGAATGGCATACAAATTTGTATTTTATGAATCAATGAGTAATAATTTTTAATTATTTGTATGAATGATCGGGAGTATAAATACTCCGGCAATTTGTAAATAAAATCAATCATAGCCGATCAAAGCTTTGATTCATAACTGCGGCATACTTGCCATAATATTTCAGCGGGTTGAGCCTTGTACAGCAACAATAGAGACGTCGGCTTTTAGACTTTGTTTGCTTTGTAGAGCAAAATTCATATCTTTTCTTCGATCAAGCTGTTATATGGCGACCCTACCCACAATATTATTACACTTACAGCACACTCAAAATCAGCGACTGTACTGCGAGTGGTGAAGGTAAAGCTTTGATCATCACCGTCGAAGCGGTTTAACAAGGGCGGAGCAGAATTAAGTTTGGTGATCTGGTCACGGGAGATATCAACGACGGAGAAAAGGAACAACTTTGCGAATTGGTAAACACATACCGAGTTTGTTTCGCATTAGATGCTACCAAACTTGACAATACAATTGGGGTGCGTGCAACCTTATCCGGTACCCTTTGTCAAACGCAGGATAGTAGAAGATAAGTGAGATGTTGCAGTTGGGAGTTATCCGACTTTCAACATCTAATTTTTTTTGAGCACCGATAGTTCTTACAAAGAAGGATGGCGGAGACAGAATATGCATCGAATATCGGCCACTGAATAAGGAAACTACCAAGCACAAGTTCCCGAAGCCTACTGTGGAAGAAATACTAGCAACGTTAGCTGGAAAGAAGTATTTTACAACGTTGGACTATATGTCTGGATACCGTCAGGTACGAATAGCGGAGCAAAGTCGGAAGTACACTGGTTTTGCTACGGAGAATGGGTTGTATGAGTTTGTTCGCATACCGTTTGGTCTAATTAATGCCACAGAATACTTCCAAATGGGCATGAACCACATAAAGGCACGCATGGACCATGGGGATGTTGCCGTTTACTTAGACGACGTTGTTATCGAAAGCGACTCAATACAGGAAGGTTTCACAAGCTCGAGAAATTCCTGAAAGTTCTCAAGGAGTCGGGATTAACTCTGTGCCTTTTTAAAGACCAGCATTGACTTCCTTAGATACCAGCTGGATTAAAACGGGTGAGAAGAAAACCGCGGCAGTGAAAAACCCAACCGAACAATGTGCATTAAGTGAGACCGTTTTGGGGTCTCACCAGTTACTTTCGGAAATTTGTACCGAAATACTCGCAAATTGCAGTACCCCTTAGCAATTTGCTAAATGAGGACAACCTTTTTGCGTGGTCGGAGAGACAGTAGACTGATTTCAGCAGGAAATTGACGGAGGCGGAAGAAAAGTATTGCAGGTATAAGCTGGAAGTCTTAGCTGTCGTCGAGCGCCTTGAACGGTTCCAGATATACCTATTGGGCAAGGCGTTTAAAGTTGTTATCGACCGTGAAGCCATCGTTACAACTCCAAACTGGACGAGGATACCACGAGTTGCGAGGTGGTGGCTGAAACTTCAAGAGTTTGAATTTACGACAGTTCATCAACCAGGGAGGAAAGCGGCGTACGTGGATGCAATGAGTCGCCAACCAGTCGAGGACGAACGAGAGATGGAGGAATTATCCGCCAACATATTAAACATTTGCATTGAGAACGATGATTGGCTAGCCACCACACAGTAGCAAGATGGGAAACTCCGCTATATTATCAACCAACTACAAGCAACAAGTATTATCGGTGATCGAAAGCAACTGCATAAGGAATACAAGCTGAAAGGAAAAGTATGGTGTTTTTTTTTTTTTTTTTTTGGTTTCGGTAGGAAGTTGGAAATCTTTTAAAGATACCTCTGGACCGATCCAGAGGCATGCCGGGCTTTTACCGACTAAAACCAACTCCCGCCAGGCCCATATTCCCGTTGATCCCCGCGGAACTTTCTTTTAGATATTCCATCGCGGGGCGGGACGGAGTTTACGTGTTACTCCGTTCGTCGCGTCGCAACTGCTGCATCATGACACATAGAACATCATTTGCTACGGACCATGCCTGTTACACACAGCATGATTTCTATTACTGCTCCCGGAGTAACTGTCCGTCTTATATGTCTCTCCAAAATCGTTCGTGCGGTCTCGAATCTCACGCACTCTGTGAGTAAATATTTGCATTGAGAACGATGATTGGCTAGCCACCACACAGTAGCAAGATGGGAAACTCCGCTATATTATCAACCAACTACAAGCAACAACTATTATCGGTGATCGAAAGCAACTGCATAAGGAATACAAGCTGAAAGGAAAAAGATGGTGTTTTTTTTTTTTTTTTTTTTTTTTTTTTGGTTTCGGTAGGAAGGTGGACATTTTCAAAAGATACCTCTGGACCGATCCAGAGTGTTACGTACGTCGGCCACCACCATCATTTAATAATTTGCATTTAATTTTGTTTTAAAATAGTACGATGGTAAGGTGGTGGAAGAATTGTACGATCCTGAAGTGAGTTTTTGAACCCACCCTTATTCGGGTGTGGATCGTGCAGTTCTTCGAGTTCGAATTTGTTTTTCGAAGTGGACGTGAGTGGAGAGCGAAATGAGAGAGACAGGAGGTAAAAGGTTCGGTTGATGTTGGTTCCGTTGGTGTCGGTAAAAGATAAGAAGAAACGTTGTAGTGAACAGGAAGAAAAAAAGAAAGGAAAGCAATTGTCCGGAGAGTACAAGAGTTGTAAAAATTAAGATCCTAATAAATAAAGCTGGAATAGATCAAATAAATAAAGTTGGAATAAATCTAATAAATAAAGTTGGAATAAATCTAATGAATGAAGCTGGAATAAATCTAATAAATAGAGCTGGAACAAATCTAATAAATAAAGCTGGAATAAATCTAAGGCAAATTTGTGTACCCAATTACGTAATCAGGAATCCACTAATGTTTGGAAGGCGACAAAATCGTATGCACCATCGACTGGAGTGACTCGTCAAGGCTGCGGACAAGAAGGCAAACACAGGTAATTAATCATTAATTAGTTATCGGTGGCAAAGACAGAAAAACAACTGCCACAACTGGCGCTGCGGACAGGATTCGAGGAAGCCCGAGGTTGAAAAACTCGTAAGCGCTCGAAAAGCCCGAATCCTGAAAGAACCTGTGAAACATCAAAATCTGGCCTACCAAATACCAAACAGTTTCAAAACTACAGTATACTGCTGCTAACTGGCACAGGAGCGGTAATGAAATGGCGGGATAACGTTGAACTGGCGCTGCGGATGATTCTTTTCCTTGGCGTTTGGCGATTTCCATCGTTTACAACTAGGAATTATGGTACAGTAGCATCACCAGACCGAAATTTTGTGAGATCCCAAATGCGATTGTGAATCCAGTTTTGTCGAGAAAGTTTTTTTTTGTATTGTTGTGGAACTTTATATTTTAATTTTCGAGTGTTCCTAAATACTCCGTTTTGTTACATTGAATGATACTGGATGTAATATTCTTATTTCTGTTTTCAAATTTTGTATACCCTGCTGATGGTGATTTTGTTTGAAGTTTTGATGCGGTCCCTTTATATGTTATTTTGAATTCCAGTTGAATTATTGGCAACAATTTTGTACAGATGCTCTCCCTTTTTCTTTCTTTTCTGGTACACTAGCCAATACTGCTATTTATTTATTTATTTATTTATTTTTAGTGTTAAGTGCGAGTTTTGTTAGAAGTTCAGTAGAAGTGTTTTGGTTTTAGCTTTAAGTTAGTGTGGCTGATTTAGTTATTGATTGGTTACATTGAGTCGCCAATGTTAATGGAAAATGTTTTTTTTTTCTTTTGGAATTGTGATTCTTTTTTTTTTTTTCCTTTTCGGCTGCGCGTTTGGTTTTAGTTTAAATATTTTTTTTTTTCTTTTCGTTGTTGTGTTACAAAATTGACCAAAAAGTGGTCATTATATTCGCTTGCCCCTTTCTCTCTCTCCAATTCTCGCCCACTGAGGACTGCGTTTGTTAGTAGAATAGTGTTTTTGTTTGTTTGTTTTGACCGACGGGTGTAGTGTGTGTTTCTTTTTCTCATTGCACGACCGTTTGTTTTGTCGATTAGTGCACCGTTTTTCAGTCCCAAACATTGGTGAAATTTTGATTACGGGCTGACCTCTTCTGGTGTTCCGGGTTTCCCTGTTACGCAACGGGCCCCTATAGTGATTGTGAGGGAGGAAGGTTCGTCGGCCGGCGTCTTGTTGTGTATTGGGAGCGTGCTTGTTTTTGTTTTTCGCACCCTTTCCGTTGGTGGATACTGTCGGCGACGAGGTTGTTTTTTTGTTTTTTTTCTTTTCTCCGCGGGGTATCCGGGATTAACTTTGGTGTAGGTGACCTTAGGTTTGGAAGAAGGTCCTATAAATGCAGACTAGGCAGCGTCAAAGAGATGTCCGAGAGGGCACCCCTGCCCGGGCACGACCCGAGGCATTTCCCGAGCCGCCGGTTGACGAGGTGGATCCGGAGGCATTCCACGATTCGCGGGACGAGTTTGTGGACGAACGATCGCCAACGCGCCCCCCTCCCACCGTCGGTAAACAGCCTGTCGGGAGCATGGAGGACACGCCGATGCCCTCGTATTTTAAACTGGGCCCACAACCATGTCCTGTACGGACCATGCTGGGCACAGATAGGGTTTTCGACCTTGTGTCGAAGGCGGTCCCCATGTTTTCGGGACAGGAGGGCCCGGATACGGCCGAGAGACTCTCTTCGTTTCTCAAGGGCTGTAGAAGGACCCTGGATGGGCTGGCGGTGGAGGAGGAACATACCTTCCTCCGGTGGCTGCCCTCTAGGCTGAGCGGCGAGGCCTATCGGATGTTCGAGGAGAGACCACCCACGACATTCCTTGAAGCGGAACAGCGTCTTAGAGAGGCCTACGAACCCCGGGTGTCGTATGAGGAGTTGTGTGCACAACTTTCCAAAATGCGACAACTTCCTTCCGAGGATGCCACAGGCTTTGTTTCCCGAGTGAAGCGGGCCGTGGTACGGTGCGAGGAGGCAGCTGAGCGCTTTTATGGTCGCCAGGGTAGGTCCGTCTTCGCCAGCCAGCTTGAGGGCATGGCCAAACCGGTGTTGGTAAGGGGTCTGAGGGAGGAAGGACTAAAGCACTTCCTCCTCACGTTGGGTAATGTCCCTTTTCGTAGCCTGGTGGACCACCTAACCGGATTCGAGCGAGCTCGAAGGGAAATGCTGAGGCAGGACGACCTGTTTGTGGATGCGCGGCACGGAATCGCCGAGCGAGCGTCGGAAACACGAGAGTTAGGACCGGGAAGTTGCTCGACCCTTTTTGAAAACACATCCTCCACTTCTAGGGATTACGCCGCGGCGCCGACGCCGGTGTTGTCGAACTTAAATCCCCGGGCGGTGTCATTCGTGTTGCCGGCCGAAGAGCCTGATAGTCGTCGACGGGGGGAGGATGGTTTCGTTCGGGAGCAGTCGTACGGGCCTCTCAATTATCGACGGGATGCTGGTGCCTATGCTCCGGCCTCCTCTGGCGAGGGAGCGTGGTCAAATGCCATGCCAAGCCAGAGTGGAGAGTCGCAGAGCTTGGCTCAGGGGACGTATGTGCCACAGGATCGATCGGGTCGGGACAATCCGTTCAGGGATCCGGTTGGTCGATCGGCGCACCCCCTGGAATCCCAGACAATATGCAATTTTTGCAATCTGAGGGGTCACGTGTACGACGAGTGTCTACAAAGACGAAACACTCCTTTCTGTCGCGAGTGTTGGCGGTATGGCCACGATATAGTGGACTGCCCGGATCGGCCGACGAGGACGCGCGGTCCCCAGACCACATACAGGGGTAGAGGTCAGCAGGGCGGATTCGCACGGCAGGAGCCGCCTTATCAGCGACCACAGTTTCAGCGGAGAGCCCTACCAGAGCCGCAGCCCCCGTCTACGGGCGGCGGGCCGGCGACATCAGGCCCCAGAGTATTCAGCGTCCGGTGCTGTTGCGAGTTTTGTGGCCGACAGGGTCATAGCTTGCGCGGTTGCGAATACAGGCAAAGGTGGGAAAAACAACAGCATTCCCAGGGTTCTCCCCATAAGCGGCACGCCGGAACAGCACCTGTTGCGAGCCGAGAACAAGACACCCGTGTGGGGACTGGGGCAAGCGCGAGAAATAGGCGCAGAGGGCGTCGGAGGCAGCGTCGGCGAAATCGAGGCGCCGGTAATGATAGCGCGGAAAGTAGGGATTCTCGGAGGGTGGATGGAGATGATGGGCGACGACTGTCCGTGTCGAGCGGTGGCGGTAGGCGACCCGACTCCATGGACTCAAAATCCTCAAAGACGGATGCGAGGCATGATGCCGCATCAGGCAGCGCGGGGAGCCGGGAATGGCAGCCCCGGCGCATTGGGCCCAAAGTGGGCAGAAAGAATAGCTCCAGTTCCGCTAGTTCGGAGTCCAGTGGGACTCCCGAGCGGAATATTCCTGAACGGAGGAGCGGAACATTGTGCGAGTTTTGCGGTCGACACACTCACAAGGCGGCAGAGTGTCGACATAAAGCAAAATGGGAGAGTTCGGGAAACTCCCCAAGGTCGGGTCGGCAAGATCCTACCCGACCGCACTAAAAACGAAAACCAGCTCCAGCTGTTCTCAGCTTTCGCCGACTCGAGTCCCGATTGTCGCTCTCCCTCTAGACATTGGCCGTAGCAACCCTACGCGCCTAATCGTGGACACCGGCGCTGAGATCAGCCTGTTGAAGCTGAAGGCACTCCATCCTAGATATGGCATGGATGTGCATAAATCTACAACGCTCCAAGCGCTGTTTGTCAAAGGTAAGTCGAGGGGTTGCTGCACTGGGAATTTCAAGTTGCACCATGAGATTCCCTGCAGTTTCCAAATAGTAGACTCCTTGCCGGGTTTGGAGGAAGACGGATTGTTGGGGTACGACTTCCTGTCTCGGAATTGTAAGGTAGACGGGCCGGGTGGTTGTTTGGTTTTTCCCCGAACGACCGTAAATCCCGTGCCATTCTCCATTCAATTTGTCAACTATGGGACGGGAAGGGTTGAGCGTGTGGCAGCCAAACGGGGAGACGTGCCAAAGGGACCTGTTAAGGTCGATACTGCGGCAGGTACTCGCCCGGAGACCCTACCCATACAGGGGAGGGCTGCGAAAAGCTGTTCAACCACGTGCTACCCACGAGGTCATCCGGATGAACCCCGAACAGCGGACGTTGGTAATATAGTTATAGACAACGTTCTATATAAACGAACAAATAAGGGAAGGATACGCCTTCCTATAACTTGGAGCCCCTGATCCTAGCTGGCCAGACTCTGGTTACCCTCCGGAATCTTCGTCCTTGTAAAGGACCTTCGTCGAGGGATACCAACTTGAGAGTCTGACGAAAAGTCTTTAAGGCCAGGCCTAATGCTGCAGGCGCAGTCCCAGCGAAGACTGCAGAGGCAAACCCCAGTGCTGGGGGTTGGATCGCATATATGAAAGTGCGAAAGCGCACTATAATGTCGGGTGATGGTAGGTTTTGCCGTCGAAACGGGACAAACCCCCCCGATCTACCAACCCATGGACCGGGGCAAGTACCGAGTCCAAAAGAGGAGGATTAAAGTAAATATATAGGAGCGGGACGCTTTTGCCGGCCGGGTGACATTTCGGAGGTTGAACGAGAGGGGATCGCCTCGCCTTAGCGAGGTGGTCCTAACCGGATCGTGTGGGCGGTCGAGCTTTCGGTCGGACCATCGTTTCAGTGTCGGGCCCGCCGCGATAGATGGGAATCTGTGTAGTTAGTGTTCCCCTATTAAGTGTTATTTATTTATTTATTTATCTTTACTAACCCTAGTATATAGGTAGCCTAAAACGTACTAACATTAACCTCTAAGCATGTAGACTAATTTATTTATTTAGTTATTTATTTATTTGTTGATTGGTTTGTTAATTGTTTGTTTGTTTGCTCTCCGCCGTCCACTCTCCGGCGTGACATTCCTCTCCTAAGAATGGCACGCAGTCTTGTGCGGGGGGGAGGTGTGTTACGTACGTCGGCCACCACCATCATTTAATAATTTGCATTTAATTTTGTTTTAAAATAGTACGATGGTAAGGTGGTGGAAGAATTGTACGATCCTGAAGTGAGTTTTTGAACCCACCCTTATTCGGGTGTGGATCGTGCAGTTCTTCGAGTTCGAATTTGTTTTTCGAAGTGGACGTGAGTGGAGAGCGAAATGAGAGAGACAGGAGGTAAAAGGTTCGGTTGATGTTGGTTCCGTTGGTGTCGGTAAAAGATAAGAAGAAACGTTGTAGTGAACAGGAAGAAAAAAAGAAAGGAAAGCAATTGTCCGGAGAGTACAAGAGTTGTAAAAATTAAGATCCTAATAAATAAAGCTGGAATAGATCAAATAAATAAAGTTGGAATAAATCTAATAAATAAAGTTGGAATAAATCTAATGAATGAAGCTGGAATAAATCTAATAAATAGAGCTGGAACAAATCTAATAAATAAAGCTGGAATAAATCTAAGGCAAATTTGTGTACCCAATTACGTAATCAGGAATCCACTAATGTTTGGAAGGCGACAAAATCGTATGCACCATCGACTGGAGTGACTCGTCAAGGCTGCGGACAAGAAGGCAAACACAGGTAATTAATCATTAATTAGTTATCGGTGGCAAAGACAGAAAAACAACTGCCACAAGAGGCATGCCGGGTTTATTACCGACTAAAACCGCCTCCCGCCAGGCACATGTTCCCGTCGATTCCCGCGGAACTTTCTTTTAGATATTCCATCGCGGGGCGGGACGGAGTTTACGCAACTGCTGCATCATGACACATAGAACATCATTTGCTACGGACTATGCCATGTTTTGAACTCAGCATGTATTCTATTACTCCTCCCGGCGTAACTGTCCGTCTCATATGTCTCTCCAAAATCGTTCGTGCGGTCTCGAATCTCACGCACTCTGTGAGTACGTGTACCGCATGTTCTATTTTGCCTTCGCAATACAAGCAGTATGGGTGATTCACGTGCTTATACTTGTGCAAATATTGCCAAAAGCATCCATGTCCTGATTTTAGCTGAGTCAGGTGGTGATTCAGCTCGCCATGTTTTCTTTTCACCCATGTTTCTATATCAGGTATCATGGTGTGGGTCCATCTTCCTTTGGTGGAAAAATCTCACCTTCGTTGCCATTCTCTTAGGCTTGATAACTCTAATTGTGGCCGCAGTCTCCGACGATTCTCTTGGGAGATCTTATGCAATGCAGCGTTTTCTTTAGCTGCAATGTCAGGTGGTGTCCGCCCGACCAAAATATTTATGGCATCTTCGGATACCGTTCGGAATGCACAGCATACTCTTAGTGATGCCTGTGCCAGCCTGTGCGCTGAGTTCACTCCCCTCATGTACGACTTATACTGTGCAGCTCCTGCCCATATGTCAGCTGCATACATCATAATGGAGGTGTTGACATTAGTTATGAGTTTTCTTATGTGGGGCCAGGGCCCTCCAACATTGGGTAGCAGTCTCGCTAAAACTTTGCATACTCTTGCCGTTTTTTCACTCGTTTTCCTCAGGTGTTCCTTGAAGCTCAACCTGCTGTCGAGTATAACACCAAGATAGTTAATAGAGGGACTGGATCTGATTATTTGTCCTTCTATTTCGAAATCAAGGTGTTCAACTTTCTTGCGGCTGCTTATTAAAACTGCCTCCGTCTTATGTCCAGCTAGTTTCAGTCCGGCCATATCTAGCCAGCATTTAATGCTCTGGTTTGCTTGGGCGCAAATATTCTCCAGGTCATCTAGATGTTTAGCTACGGCCACGATTGCCAAATCATCTGCGTACCCAATGATTCTGGCCCCTTCTGGTACATTGACCCTGAGCACACCATCATACATTATATTCCATAACAGCGGACTTAATACAAATCCCTGAGGTACACCCGCTGTTATTTTATATTCCTGTGCTACCTCATCAGTGTCATAGAGCAGTCTTCTATCTGAGAGATAGCTTGCTAGTATGCGCACCAAGTAGGGTGAGACTTGTAGATCTCGCAACGCTTCTAGAATCCGATTCCAATTCACCGAGTTAAACGCATTTTTAACATCTAGCGTCACCACCGCGCAATATGTCTTTGTACCACCTAGCCATCGTGCTCCAGCTATCACATTGCGAGCGATGTCGCACACCACAGGTAGTGCCTTACCGATTGATCTACCTTTCTGGAACCCATACTGCGATTCAGAGAGCCCCAATGTCCCCTCAGTGAATTGTTCCAGGTGAGTGGCAATTACTCGCTCAAACAGTTTTCCTGTTGTGTTCAACATGCACAACGGGCGGTAGAACGACGGCGCCTCTGGATTCTTGACTTCTTTTGGTATAAGCACAAGCCGCTGTTTTTTTCCATCGTTTAGGAAATTGTCCTTGTTTTGCATTTGACTACTGTTGTTCTGTAGTCTTTTCATGACTATCCTGTAGGCGCTGCCTCATGGGTTGTTATTTAATTCAATCCTTAGAACGCATCATATTTACTTTTGTGGATTACATTCCTCAACCCTTTCCGTTTGTTAGCCAATTCCGCATGCAACTGTGGGTAGGTGTTACGGTTTCTTGCTCTTTGTTGCAAGAGTCTTAACCTGTTGCACTCCGATCGCACATGGGCGATTTCTGAGTTCTACCAATACACTGGTTTGATAGCCCCTGCTGGATGTCTTTGTCGTGGCAAAGAAGCATCACATGCGGTAGTTAGACACTTCATTACTTTTCCAGCCTGCCTGTTGGCATCGGCCTCTGCTTCGAACTGTGCGATTTGGTCTTCCAGTATATAATCGAGCAGTTCCGCATCGAGGTCCTTGTCTTTCCACCCATTTTTTTGTGCTTTCTTCGGCAATTCGCCAGTGATGAAACCCCTGTGCGGTAATATTTCGTACATCACATCATTGGTGATCACTATGGGTGTAGGTGTCCAAAACTCGCCACTCCATACTTCTTTCCAACATGTGATGTCATTTTTGGACCGGCGTCTCTGGTTTATGAAGGCGTCACCAACACCATCATTAAGTAACACCACATCTAGGACTGCGAAGGCTTCGAGTAGTGCCTGGCCTCTACTGTTGGTCCTTGTGCTTCCCCATTCTACTGCCCGGGCGTTGAAATCTCCAGCAACTATAAGAGGGCTTTATCTCTAGCTTCTTGTGTTGTGCCCAAAAAGCATTTGAAATATTCTATTTCCCACTTTGGCGGAGCGTAATAACAGTAGAAATGAATTCCTCTGATCTTAGCATAGGCAACTCCTTCCAACCGCTAGACACTTCTGCATTCCATGGGGGAATTTGCAGGAATTGGCTGGTACCGAAAGCAGTGCGAGAAAAATACATATTGGTTCCCAGGATGGAAAGCTTCGTCAAGAGCTACACTAAGGGATGTGTGCAGTGCGCATATACCAAGAGAAAGGGTGTTACCAAACGACAAGTACGTCCTGATAGATATTTGGGAACAGCAGTGGACCCAAAAGAAATTTGAGTCAATCAAAAGCTCAGACAAAATGAAGAGGTGGTATGAGCTGTATGATGATGAAAAGCAATCCGACGACGAAGCTGAAGAAACCGGCATTGGGAGTTTTGATCTGGCGATTCCCTATCCAACCACTAGAAGAAGGCTCGAGGACGAGCCTAAGTCAGCATGGACGAGCTGTAACACCGCTTTTTTACCACATACCATCATCATCAAATAGCATATGTGTAGGACGCTCTGTTTGAGGTCGTCCATGCCCATGCCCTTAAAAAGTACACAACAGAAATGTGCCGCCGTATTAATGGACGGCGAGATCAGCAGATGATCGGCTATAAAAAAAGAGGGTATAGCTCCTTCTTCTGCTTCACGTTTTATCCAAACACTCCGTTGTTGTAAGACAAATTTCTCGTGTGGTGGTTGTCTAGGAAAAGGTGTCGCGGTGGAAATCACATCCTGATACGTTCCGTCTATCAGAGTTAGTACTGTATGGGGAGCCATCAGGATTTCTCTTCCCACGTAAATGCATAGAATTCCTGAAGCTCTTTCTTCGTTTTAGTTTCCAACCTAACATTCTGCTGTGGTAAGACAAACGTTTTGGGCACAGCTTGGCTCGCAAGGAGTGTCGTGATATAGCACACATCCTGGAAAGTTTGGTTTGTCAGGGTTAGTGCTGTCTAGGAAGGAATCAACGTATTTTCCCAAATAAACCCATAGACTCCCCAAAGCTCCTTCTTTTGCTTTAAGTTCTATCCTAAGAGTCATGTCTTTTCATCGTGAAATGGGACAGCTGCTGATCTTCTCGAAGCTATTGCTGATACCGTTTTGTTATAATTTATAATAGTTGATTAAATATTTGTCAAAGAATGCGTTTGTTGTTCCACCCGAGTGATGATACAGTCAAATATCTGCTCTTGGTCAGTATTTAATGAGACGAAGTATAGCCGATAAAACGGCACTAGGCACTTGACTGGCTTCCGTGGCCAGATTTAGGGGTTGATTATGTTGGGGTTGTCCCGTTTTGACGGCAAAACTAACCTTCCCTCTAGTTTCAAATGCGTGTTAGCATTTGTTTGACCACGTGAACTTTAGTAAAATATTCCGCGAGCCAGCATTGGTACACGCCAAGTAGTCGTTTTCAGGATGTGGAACTTTATCCGACGACTTATCTTCCGAGAATAGAAGCCCAGTCATAAAAACCTTTAAGTTAGACTCATAAGCTGGCTTCTCTCCAGAAAAGTCCTTGAAAAAGGGCGAAGATTTCGGAGAGAAACCTGAGTCTGATCAGTTTGATCAGGACGGCTTCGAGGCTTGCCCTTCTTGGACGCTCTCTGGGATTTTAGGAACGCGATCTTATTGGTAGTACGTGGCTGAACTTTTTTTCGTAGCCTTCCCTGTGTGGGTTGGGTCTCCGGGCGAGTACCGGCCGCAGTTTCGACCTTGCCAGGTCCCTTTGGCAAGGCTCCCCGTTCGGCTACCTTCTGTTCGACCCTTCCCGTCTTATTATTTGCAAAATCAATGGAGAAAGATTTCGGATTTACGGCTGTTCGAGGAAACATCAAACAGGCACCCGGTCCATCGACTCTGCAATTTTTCGACAGGGAGTCGTATCCCAACAACCCGTCTTCAATTAAGCCCGGCAAGGAGTCCATTATTTGAAAACTGCAGGGAATCTCTTGGTGCAACACGAAATTCCCATGGCAACATCCCCTCGACTTGCTCTTGCAAAACAGCGCTTGGAGAGTTTGTTTATTTATGCACATCCACACCATGTCTCGGATGGAGTGCCTTCAGCTTTAACAGGTCGATCTCACCGCCTGTGTCTATTATTAGGCGCGTAGTGTCCTTACGGCCAATGTCCAAAGGAAGTTGAACAATCGGGACTTGTGTCGGCGAAGGCTGAGAACAGCTTGAGCTGGGTTGCGATTTTATTGCGGTCGGGTTGGGGTGTCCCCACCCGACCTCTCCCATTTTGCTTTCTGTCGACACGCTGGCGTCGTGTGTGTGTGTGCCGGCCGCAAAGTTCGCACCGTCTTCCGTATAGTATCGTTCTGCTTGGGAGCCCCCGTAGACTCCGAGCTAGCACAGCTAGAGCGGTTTTGGCCTACTTTGGGCCGACCGTGCTGAGGTCGTAGCTTCCGACCCTTTGAGTCCGTTAAGGGCTTCCGGCTCATGGAGACCGTGAGTGCGTCTTGGCTCTGCCTTTGAGCATCTATGGGCTCTGAACTGACAGAGCTGGACCGGCTTTCACCTGCCGAGGGCCGACGGGGTTGTGGCCTGGTCACCTGGCGTATGCCGTCCGTGGTCGCACCCGCTCCGCTCTGCTTGTTGGTCCCCCGAGAGTCCGAAACAGCAGAATCAGAGCTGGAGTCGGATTGGTCCCGACCGATCCCACAGGTTTGTCGCCGGGGTTTTCGGCGTTTGCCGTGGTTATTTCGGTGGCCCATTGGGTTTTTAACCATTACCTCCTTCCACTCAGTGTAGACCGTACAGGCCTGTGGCTTTCGGCGTTGACGTTTAGTCGTAGCCTCTCTGGTGTGTGATGAGGTGGGTGTTATTCGGGTGTTTTTATATTGTTCCCAACTCAACTTGTGTACACACACCTGCCACGTGACCTTGGCGACCACAAAACTCGCAGCAACACCAGACACTGTAAACCATCGGGTTTGATGTTGCTGACTTTTTGTTAGCAGAGGGCCGCTCTGGGTCCGGAAGTGCCCCTCTCTGGAACCCCCTCTGCTGGTGAGGCGGCCCATTTCGGTGTGGCCTATTGTTGGGTGGAGGCCCGGGGTTGCGATCGGGTGCTCGATAGGCACGCCAGTCTCTGATATCATGGTCGTACTACCTGCAATCCCGGCAGAAGGGCGTGTTTCGTCTTTTTAGGCACTCGTCATATAGGTGATCCCTTTTCTTACAGAAGCTGGAGGACACCTGAGCCTCCAAAGGGTGCACCGATCGAGTGCCCGGGGCGGCTGGCGCCGGTGGAATTGGCCACCGTTAGCCTAGGGTGGGTAATGTGCTCCAGGTCCCGTGAGTGAATGCCAGCCCCGTGGTTGAGTCGGGGCGGGGGAGGGTGCCGCGCAGGCCCCCCGGGGCCAAGCTGGGGATGACCCCATGTGGTTGGGGTGTGGTCGGACACACCAAACGTACCCCCAGTAGCCCGACACGTGTGGTTCTCCGGCGGGTATTGCCCCTGAACCGAGTCTTGAAGCAACCGATTCTGGTCGGATGGAGGGATTATGGTGTTCCGTGCTCCTCCGCCAGAATATGGCAAAACATGTGTATGGGTGTTCGCGGGTGGTGTTAAAATTCCCGGATCGAAAGTCCTACTCTCACTCGGGTACCTATGGTGGTCTTTTGGGGTTGGGACGACAAATGGTGTCTGCGGGTTCAAACCAGATGAAAAAGGTGCCGACGAAGAAGGTTGGTCCAAAATTGTTGAGGAGTGGCCTGGACTGAAAGCTGGCGAATATGTTTAATTTACTTTGTAAATAATTTTATTTATTATGTGTGTAAATCACAATGTACGTTGTGTTTTGTATCCACTTGATTTTAGTATAATTGTATTTAAGTTTGGTTTAAAATTGTTTAACGTTTACTTGTTATGTATGTCGGTTATTTCTTATTCCTTTCTCGCCGAGACAAGGGCGGCGGGGGGGAAGTTACAAAGTGCCCATTTCGCGTTGATTTTACTCTGTGGTTTTGCTCTTAATCCTTGCTATCAAGTCAACGCATTCAGTTGCTCGTTTATTATTAAGCAAGCATAGAAGCGTATCACCATTTTCGGCTTCGGCTAACTCCAGACATCCACTTATAAATAGTTTCATCAGATTTGGAGTATCCCGCTGCTCTTATTGCTTTTTAAAATGTTGAATTCGTTGTCAATTTATGATCATTAATTCTTCACAACTCGGAGCTTACTTTCATTGCATCAGGACCAATTTAAAATGGAAATGCACGGTGACACCATATTCTCTCATTCCCTTTGTAGAATAAACCTCATAAAAATATAAAATAAATAAATAAAATAGAAACACATATTGCAAATTATTTTTTCACATCACTACTATAAAAAACAAGAAAACTTATATAGAAAAAACTTATTTAATTGAACATTCACATTTAATTTAGAATGACATTCTAAATGCTAAATACTATGTATTTATAAATATAAATATATATATATCAGGTTTCTTTTACATATGTTTTACAGTTACTGGAGTCTTTTTTGTACTCCCGGTGGCTATTTGTTTTGATGGAATCACTTTAGAGGATGATGAAGTTGTTTGTTTGTTTGCATTCGATAATACAGCTGATTCACCTGGACGATTCATCTTTTTTCCTTTTTTACACTGTTGGCAAATGTAATCTTCATCAGCTTTAATTTGAGATTTGACGACACCGACACAGAGCATGTGATACCATGCTTCACAACCTCCATCGCACTGAATCCAGTGGACTTCACGACCTAAGAAATTAAAGAACTTTCTATGCATCTTTTCTTACATCTAAATGTATTTTATACTCCCTTACTTGAAGGTCTCTTGCATCGTATAGCAGAACATTTCTCGTCTTCGTCGGAATCTGAACTATTGGCAGATTTCGATACCTTAGAATTCCGCTTGCGCTTACGTGGCTTCTTCTTCACACTAGCACTCTTATCACCTACGCGTTTAGTAGCTACCGGTTTGTCAGTCAGTTGGGGCTCGTCTTTCAGATTCTTTTCGAGTGATTTAGCAGGTATTTTAGAGATTTCTAAATTGGCCAAAAAACATGATTTTTATTTTAACGTTGGCTTAATGAATGATATTCCACATACCTGTCTCTGCAGTCTTTATTTGAATTGTGTGAGAGAAGTCTATACGACGTTTTTTGATAGGTTTAGTCAGTTCTGTTCTTTCCTATTAAAAAAATAAAATAAAATAAATGGAAAACGTTTGAAGCAACTTTGAATTCAACGGAGGCAATTAGTACAAAACTAATGGTAGGGTAGTGAACGAAAGCAGGTTAAGGTAAGAGGAGGACATGGGATTTTATTACGTCTGCCTATATTCTTTTTAGAAAGACGCATGTAAAGTCACTGTACAAGCAGTCAATCGAGTCTACATGATTGTTAAATATAAATGTAAGGGAGAAGCGAACCGACAGCACTGATTTAGTGTCCTGAGATGTTGTTAGATAACAATTGGAGTTGTTTTTGAGTATAGCGCAACAAGTCGCAAGTTCGGTATAAAACTACTTTCGATGTGCTGCAATTTGATGGGGTCTGTCAAATTGCCTTGTGGGTGCAATTAAACCGAATTTTTTGAAATGAAATGAAGGATCTCTAAGAAACATCTAGAAAAAAAAGGAGCCACTTATCCTTGGCGTGACAGAGGCTGTAGTGTCGATGTTAGTGCTGTGTTGTCAAAGAAACGGATTGCTTGTCTTTGAATACTTGGAAGCAGAATTATTAAAAATGAGAATAGTATTTGACAGCGTGGATCAAATATATGGTTTGTCTAGAAGAAGATGAGCCGTGGTAAGACATATCTTAACTGTGTAAAGATAACTCATTTTATTGGGGAGGGTTTGGCGATATTTGCCACATGTTCATGCCACGACAAATTCCCACAGAGTCACCGAGCTGTAAAGAAGAAGATGACCTAAAGTAAGACATCTTTTAACTGTGAAAAGATAACTCAGTTTATTGCGGAGGTTTTTATGATATTTGACACATATTCATGCCACGACACATTTCCACTGACCGTGTCACCGAGCTTATATCCGATGGCATGGCAGCAACGATACCCTCTCTCTTGTAAAGCGCAGCCCCAATAACTAAGTAGGTTAGAAGGTTGTGTCATGACTTGACTGTGCATACGTAAATTCAACTAACGGCTTTTGCTATAGTGGCAGTTTGGCGCAAGTAGTGAGTAGTAGTTTGTGTGCAAATGCCCCGACGTCCGATGATATGCCACTCTATTGAGCTTAGGCGTCGTGAATGGTTGGGAGAAAGCCTGGACTATCATTCGGAGTTGGGGTGATAGAGCCGGCCGAGAAAAAACAGTATCTCAGTGTGGCCACTAAGTACAAAAACGTCTTTGTTGCATTGAAGTCAACGAGACTGGCCTTCCCTCCCACCCATGTAGGATTTTGTCTAGATCTCGACTTAAAGAGTCGAACTGGTTGCATCTCATCCAGTACAGTAACCGGCCGGTTGTTCGAAAATGTTTTAACCAATGTACTATCGGCGACAATACAAACTATTTTGATTCCCATTGACAACAGTAAATCATTAATATGAAGCAGAAAAAGAACCCCAAGGCACTCGGACAATAGAAAAGAGATCCGAAAACACGCTGTCTACTACTCGAATTGACGGATTTTTGAGGAAACTCTTCATCCAGTCGCAAGTGTTGTGAAAGTCCATAAAAACGAGGTATACTCAGTAAGGCTCTATGGCAGAGGCGTTCAATAGCCTTGGAGATATTCAATGCGACTGGTCTTGGGTCACCATGTTTTCCATTTGCAATATAGTAACAAGGTTCAAATGATCTCCCCCTTTGATTAGTAGCTTCGGAGTTTACGATCTTTTAGAAGTTCGTTGTATTCTAAATGTTTAATTAACTCGGAATTGATGACGTTTTCCATCGCTTTGGATAACATGGACAGTAAGGTAATTGGTCGGTAATTTTGCGGGAGGCACTTTTTCTTTCTTTGACATCGGTTGAACGGTTTTCCAACATGTTCTCCGTGGATAGGATATGCGAAAAATTTGTTAAGAAGCAGTGAGGGTTTGTTTAAACTAATGCTGGTAGTCCCTGTGCAATTGTCTTGTTACTTCCATCTACGAAGGATGCGTGGAACAGCACGTAGATGAAACTTAATATCCGGCAACCATTTCATCATTAATTATCACATTCATTTATCCCAACTTTGACATATCAAGTATAGTTCCATTGATTTCGTTATCGCTCTGAATAATAACGTTAGTATTTTGATTGGCTATGTAAGGTTGGACTTCGAGGAGATCGGATCGGATGGTCGAACATGGAAGGAGAGCACACAGGTCAGGGAACATTGGCGGAGTCGAGTCGGTCAGGTCATGAACTTCCGGTTTCCTACAGGCCAAAAAATAGAATTTTTATTGGCTATAAGCCTTATTTTTATACAATCGCAACAAGTGCTATTCCCAAACACTTACCCACTGGGAGCGAACCCAATGATCGAATTCACTTAACGTGAATTTCCCCGTGTTGATTAAATTGATGAAAGTCTGTAATGTAATAGTACCATCGGCAAACTTACATAGACTTAACTTTTCTAGGTTTAGAGTGGGATTGTTTAACGTTCCAGTTTTCCACTATATAATAGAGATATTTAAAAAAAAGGTAAGTTACAACGTATGTTAAATTTCAGTAAAAACAAATTGCTCAGTTTTTTGGGATTTCGTTTACTTTTTTGTAAAGTTTAATGATAATTATTGAGATCAAAGTAGTATCGCTACAAGGCAAACGTTCACGAAGATAGTGATATTATGTTTAGCTTAGAGCGTTAGCGTAGGACTAGTAAGTTAAGGTCTAAGATATTTAAGCATTTTTTGCCTGGCACGGTAACTTAGAACTTAAGAGGAAATTAAAAAACAAAAATGTTGCTACATGAATCAATTGGGGATTATTCAACACAACAATTATTTGTAAAAAGAATAAGCAGGCATTGAAATAACACTCCAGATAGCCACATCTGGAAAAACCTCTATGATGGCAACCATTAAATAACCAAATAAGGGACTTGATGCCATTAAGATATACAAAAAAATAAATCGTTGGTATCGTTGACCACAAATGAATACAAGTAATTAAAAACTGCCTGTGATCAATTAGGAATCAAAATGTAAACATATGTTCCAAATCTTGGGTAAAAATAAAACATGCATTGCGATATAGGCACACTGAAGGATGTTTAGATTACATTACAAATCAAAATTACCCACCAATTTCCATGGTGAACGCTGAGAGTCCGTCACAAACCTCTGACCGAAAAGGTCATATCTCTGAAAAAAAGGCGATCGGGAGTTAAAATAAAAAAAAGAGTCCGAATAAAATCACCCAAAACGACGAGCGACGAGTATTTAGCATTTTGCTACTTTTTCGAAATTCAAATAATGTGTTTATTCCACTTAAGAGTTGAAATTATTCGAGTTCTAAGTATAGAGAGTTCTTTGGCTTCACTGATGCAAGTGTCATTCATAAACAATGGGTCTATGTTAGAAGTTTTTTTTTTTAGATGGCGAAAGGCAATATTGTCTCTTGGAGGCATTGAATTCCAGTCGGTTGGATGGTCCCCTTTAGCATATTCTGTGAGACCGAAGCTCAGCGAGGCCAGCAAACATTGGTGGTTGACTACGAGTTTGATAGACTTGGTGGAGTGCGGTCAAAGTAATAACAGAAGTCTAATATGCTGTTATCAGCATAGGAATAAAATGGGCCTTGGGAGATGGACAAAAGATCACTGATGAAAATATGAAATTGGATGGACGACAGAACAGAGACCTATGGGACTCCGGGATTTACTTTAGAATGTGCACATCCTAAAGAGATTATTAATACGAGGGCTGGTCAATGAGTCTTTAGAAAATGAGGACGATTTTCTTTTTTCTCATTTAGCTGACCTAATAATGACGCATAATACTGTCCAGTTATCGTCTGTCCCTTTTCCAAGTAGTCGATGAAGATACTACCCCATACATCCCAAAACACAGTAGCCATAACCTTTCCAGCTGATTTCACCGTCTTTGCCTTCTTTGGAGCCCGTTCACCCACTGTTTTGACTGTTATTTCGTCTCGGGAGTGTAGTGGTGTGTCCATGTTTCATCAACAGTTACTAATCTGCGCAGAAACTCATTTGGGTTGCGACGCGTGCGCTCCAAAAGTTCTCAGCTGAGAGCAAATGTGGCACCCATAATATCTCGCAGATATTATAAATTGACAGATACCTAGTGAGGAATGATGCTCATTAAAAATAGACCATTAGCGATGCTACGAGCGCCATCGTAGGCGTTTCTAAGGACTGATTGACCTACCCTCTTATTTTTATTGTAAATCATAGTCTGCTGTATGACTTTTATACTAATTGCAAATTGTAGCGGTCGGGAAACAGATCAGCCTCGCACCGGAAAGAAGTTCCTCAGCTTTCCCATTTTGTGATAAAACGAACTTTGAAGAGAAAAAAAAAAAAAAAAAAAAAAAAAAACGTGTCGTTAAGAGATGAATCGCAAGTTGATACGATATATCTGATCACCTTGTGGGATGAACATCGACCGAATTCCCTGAAATGATATCATGGATCTCCAAAGAACAGTATCCGTGGTACTATCTGGAAAAGATGCAAGGATTCCCTGGGCGCCTTCGATGTGAGAGTCACTGTATACCTATATACTACGTAGTCAATTAAGCGGGTTGCGACGCATGCGGTCCAAAAGTTCTCAGCTGAGAGCAAATGCGGCACCCTCGTATCCCAATGGATAGGAAAATACACAATAAACAAAGACGAAAGTGAATATGATTTTTCAAACACAAACAGGCTAAGCAATAGAGCGAGATCGACAACATAAATCTTATAAAACGCTATCAAGTACTGCATGAATCGAATGCCCCGAAAAATAGCCACTCATCTAGAGAATGGGGGGTTGGGTTCTCAAATCAATGAAAGTGCAACTTCGACAAAATAAGTGGGCGCCAAGTTCTGTCGAATGCTTTGAAGATATGCAGAGCGATAACCTTACTTCCACCGAAGTAGGGCCTCGAGTAACTCCACTTCTCGGCAAGGTGCGCCACTAGATAGGTTGCGAATCTGTTGCTACAAATCCGATGTAGTGCCTCAAGCAACTCCACTTTTTGGTGAGGTATGCCACTGGATCGGTTAAGAATCTGCTGCTACGAATACCATATTGGTTGTAGCTCGAAAAGATCGAGGGTTTCAAAGTATTTCACGAGTTTAGTGTGAGGGTGGGGTGGGGGGTGGGGGGGGGGGGGGGGCAGAGGCTGTGAGAGAGTGAGAGTAAGTGACTGAGTGAGAGAGCGAGTGAGTGAGATAGAGAGTGAGAGAGTGAGTGAGTGAGAGTGGATGCGTGAGAGAGCGAGTGAGTGAGTGACTGAGTGAGTGAGAGAGAGAGAGTGAGAGCGAGAGAGATACAGTTAGAGAAAGCGTGAGCGTGAGCGCGACAGAGAGAGAGAGAGTATGAGAGAGACGATGGGTCGCTAGGAAGAGAGACAATAAGTCAACAGAAAGAGACACAATGGGTGAAATGGTCGGTAAGAAGCAAAAGTCTAAGGGCCGCTCTTTTCAGGAATCGACTCTATTTTTGCTATCCTCCCTCTATTTGAGAAATGTAAAGTTGAGTAATGCAGAAAGAACTGAATGCAAATCGCTGTTAGTGTCCTCATTCATTACTATTATTTTATATTACGTTATAAAAAAATTAATAACACAGTAAACAAATCTGTGGGAATGAGAAAAAAGATAAAGCAAAGTATGGGCACTACTTTGAATAAAACACTTTTTTAATGTGAGTGTCGCACCTAGCATTGTTATTAGTTACACTTTATGATTGATTGTAATTAATAGGTTTAAATAAAGAAATAAGCAAAGCGTGTGTGAATGTGTGAAAACGAAATATGTTGCATGCCCAGACAATATAGAGCGGACACACAACAAAGTTCGATTTATAACTAATTGAGCAGCGTAATGGATATAAATATAGATATAAAATGAAGACCGCAGGAAATCTGTGTTTCAACGCATTTGTTTATTGGTACTTACATTATTTTTCCTGCGGGATTGTTGTGCTCGAACAGAATCGGTATTAGGTCGTTTGGTCAAATACAACAGTTTCCATAGTTGTTGTCCTTCTTCCAGGGTCAGTTCTAGGAGATCACCCTCCATCATGAGAGTTTCAAGAAATTCTCGAGTTGACTTCTTTAGTTCTGGTATTGCGTGGACTTTAGCTGATGTTATATTGGAGTCAACTTCCGTTAAATTCAAGGCTGTTAGAACCGAGTAGGCATGTTCAGTATCCCTATAAAAATGATAACGCAACATGACAATGTTCATTTACTACCGTAAAATTATAGATTACTTATTCAATGGGTTGAGGTTAACGTGTGGCACAGCCTTAATCTTGTTATTCTGCTGTTCAGTCTCCATGTAAGATGGACGATCTTCGTATGATGTTACAAGATTCTTAGAGCTACCTAATCCTTGAGGATTAGTACATATTTTATTCTCTGCTGCTGTATTACATTCCTCTGTTGTTGCGGTATATATAATGGTATTTTTGAAATCGCTCTCAATTTTATTGGCTGTGGAATCGTTTTCAGTAAATGACGCTAGAAGTGCGACTACACTGTCTGTTGACAAGGCTTGTCGTGCACGCTCTTGCCAATTCATAGCGCGTTCGGTGAGACATTGTAGAGCCTCCCCCTCCGGCACACGAATTGGTAATCGTTGCAGAGATATTAATAATGGTAGAATCAACTCTAACCGTGGGCGACGAGATCTCATACATGAAGAGCATAAGTACTTTGAATCGTGTCGCATAATACCACTTAATTGTGCAGATCCAGATTGAGGAGTGTGTGTAACCGAGTTATTGGTTACACATTCGATGTGAAACCCATTCAAACATAACTGACATATGATCATTGATCCTTCCACAAATTTACCATTGCAAATACAGAATACATCTTCAGCTTTGTTCTTAGTGGAGTTTATCTTTCGAAGTTCACGCATCTCACGTAGTTCTTTATCTTCGGCTTTCTTGAATGTATCAACCATTTGTGCAGGGGTGAGATTTTCAGTGAATTGCTTTTCTGGTGGTGGCCTTTGTACGACAGTGTTATTCATCATGAGGGCATTTGGGCGAGGGGACAGCACATCTAATAGGTTTAACTGTGATCGTTTACGTAAAAATATTTTGGCCGTTTTTTCTTTCCAATCACGAGCTAAGTCGAAATACTTTTTGATTTCGTACAATTTTAAGGGTCTTATCGGCAAAAGCATACCACGATTTATAATGTTTTCAACGGTATGTATGTATGGATAATGTTCTTTAGCTTCTAAAATATATACGGCGTTGAGCCAGTCTTTTGATTTCCTAAGAGCATCTTTTAACGCATGCTTTGATGGCACTTCTGCGAGAATTTTGTCAGCTGCCTCAACAACACAGTCGACTTCAGACAAGTCTCGAACAATGGTTCCAGCCAAGAATTGTCTTGCGATATTTTCCCAATTTTCAACGTTCGTTTTAATGCCATACAGAATAGCAAGTTCGTTTTCTATTATGGGATCAGGTACGAGCGCAGTGCCTTCTTTGATGTGACGGTTTAGGTCAGCTAGTGGAAGTTTCTGGTTCGTATTGCGAAAACGGCACACACGGTTTAACCAATTAATTTGGTTCAATCGTCCACGTAGCGAAGCTAATTCCGGCAAATCAATACACAATGACAAGCCCTCATCGATTAAAGCCTCGATGGATTTGATATCGACTCTAGTCATTTTCTTGCTAAGTAATTCTTCAGCGGATGTTATAAATGTTTTCCCATATATGAGTAGCTCCCGCACGATAGGGCCTTCTTTTATGGAACAAATTAGATTATCGATCTCCTCGACGAACAATTCTAATTCAGATATTGTTAATTTATACTTAATCGTGTCATTTGAATGTCGAGTCCGGGTACGCATTTTATTAATGTCTAAGTATTGTATAACGGTTGAGCATTTCTCAGCTTCGGTAACACCTGTTTTTAAACGGTCTAACAGTAGAGAGCTTGGATATTTTCTTTCTTCAGCTTCTTCTATAAGATTATAGACTTCTTCTAGGGCTATCTTTTCCACATCCTTTGGCGTTTCAAAAATGTCTCTAGTCTTCTTTAGCCATTTTTCAATTTGTTCTGCTTTAACTTGAATGCCATTTATCATTGGTCGCAATTCATCTAAGGTATAACGAAACTGCAGACAATGGTATTCAGGCTTACAATCACATAACTTTTCGTAATGCTTTAGGCATACGATATTTTTGGTGCACGAACAAGAGACTGCAGATAGAAAACAAGTTGTCTTGCATTCTTCACACAATCTTTCGTCATCCGGAAGTAATTCAAATATTTCGCGTTCGGCTTTAGTTATTCCCCATGCAAGTAAAACTTTGCGGGCCATCGTCTCCGATTCAACCAATTTGATCATATCCAGGTAACAAGCTGTGGAGATAGCAAAGTTAAGCCTTCTCGATTGTAATGCCATCTTACAAACAAGCTCATCATGTGAGAATACACAAAAACGTCGCAATGTAGAGTAGTGATTAACGCAATCCCGTCCCATTGGCAACCAGTCGGCTGGCGCAAAATTGACGGCTTCAGCGAAATTGTAGCCTTGATTGAATCCGGCATGATATGCCCTTGGAAATGTAACGACGAACTCCCCAGGATATTGGTCGGTTCGATACACAGGGACGTTATTTCTCATAAGGCTGTTGGGATTCATAATTGTCACTAATTGATGCAGTAAATCGGGTTGAGATGCGAATAGTTCTGGTGCAACACTCTTCATTGTGTCCTCGAAAAGATCAGCCTTCTCACCCGGGACACCGTACCAAGTTTTCGGCTCACCCCAATGAAGGTAGTTTATCGAATAGCTCCAGTGATCTTCATTATGCCAACAAAAAGTAGCAAAACACATGCCAACATATACCCAGGGTACTATAATACCACTAATGTCTGTGTTTATGTATCGTAATACGGATTCTTCTAAAAGTGGTAGGTTATTTAAGTTCCACTTTGAATCGGTATACTCCTTGTCAGCAGAGAGGAGCTGTTTCTGATTTTTAGTTGGAAATCCTGATCCGTGATCCTTGGTGTGCAAATCAGCTCCATATTCAACGGTGACATCCTCGTCAATCGATGAAACAATTCGCCAGAATTCTCTTTCAACAGTTTCAGTAGAAATCTGGTGCCCCACTAACCGGAAATATTCAGTCTTGAACATATCAGCCATCTCGCCAAATTGTTGCAGTGTGTACTCGCGCTGTGCTTCTTCAAAGCCAAATATTTCTGTTGGTTTATTAACTTGTTCTAGTACACAACGTGGACAAAGCCAATCGCTTTTCGGGATTTCTAGCATAGGAGGCAATAAACAAAAAATGTGGTAAGCATCTTCGCAGCCGTTGCATATTATAAGTGATGCCTCATAATCAGCGCGATTACAAAGGTTACAATTATATCTCAACATTACATGACGATTGATTCCATTCAATCGTATTCTAGATGGATCGATAGATTTACAACCCTTACGAGTTTGCTTATCTTTAGATGACTTTGTCAAGGTTTTCGCCTTGTTATTGTTTTTGGTGTTAATGGCATTTGACTCGGATTCACATGCCGATGTTTTACCTTGTGCTTTGGTGTCAAGAAAACGTTTAGAACGTCTAGCCGTTGTTTCATTTATTGACGTGGCTTGTTTTGGGCTTACTTCTTGAGGTTTGGTATCGTTACTCTCATTCGGAGATTCTAGATTTGAGTCATCTTTATTTCCGTATGTATACATTTCAAATGGATGAAGTATACGGTCATAATGACCCTTAAGTATCGTTCCGATATTTTTGCCTGTGGGATACTGCATACGTTGTGCCACTTTTGCCCACTTTCTTTCTTTGGTAACTCGCTCCAACCCGCCTTCAGTATGGACGATTCGATATAATGTATACAAGTCAAGGGGTTTCTTTTCCACTAGGGGTATTCTCAGTGAGGAGCCTTGAAATTCCCAAAATTTCGCTAACTTGTCCAGGAAATTTAATTTAATTCGAGTTTTCGCTTCCAGTTCATTTAATCTTTGAACGCGTGGCGTGAACTTGAGTTTGTTAGTGTCGACTGCAAAGGGTGGTGACCACGACTAAATAAAGTACGATAATAAAAAATAAATTCAAACTTTAGAAGATTTCATAATTGACCATAAATGTACCAGAATAGGTAGGATAAAGACGTAATTTCCGAGTTCATCGAAATTAAATAAGATTAAAATAAATTAAAATAAACGCCTCGCCCAGAATTGTGGAGGGTTCTTGTGAATTTTAGACTTGCTCATAATGTGGCAAGTATTTTTTTGAAAACAAAATTACACTTGCTATATATCACTCAAGAACGGAATTAGTCATAAGAACATAAAACAAATTTCATGTCTTGGTCACCCTACTACGATTTGCTATACTCGGGATTGAATCTATTCAGTGTAGGTATATCCGATTTGCTCTGCGACCTAATATAAACTTCCATCTTATAAAAACCTACTACATATTACAATACGGCATCAACATCTGGCCGACGTAAGATTTTCCTTTTCTTCCTGTGTCTGAACGCAATGCACGCTACCTGAATCGTGTACATCAACATATTCTTTGTCTTGACTAATCCTGTTATCGTTGCATTGGTGTCAGGTGTAGGGTTTACAAATTATTTAAGAGCCAGATCCTCCATACCACACATTATTTCATCAAATGCTCTTATTGGAATTTCCAACTGCAACTGACGGAAGAAAAATTAAAATTACATTTCATCTACATTTGTCAGTGAGTATAGTTCTTTGCTGGTTCAAACAATTTAACTTACCCACAACACGGATATCGGACATAGGCGGTCTAACAACACAATGGACCTGATCTTCACTTCTCACCCTAGCAATTGATACACAATCGAAGTTTCATCGCCCTTGGGCACCTCGTTCCATTGTGTTTTGTCAGTGAAATTTTCTCTAAACAAAAGCAGGTCCAAAAAGAACAGTATGGCTCTACGAGAGAGCTAAATAGAACCCTTTAAACGGGTTATATATATTATAAATTAAGAAATCAGTTAAAAAAACTTACAACAGTGTGCGGACACGATTTAAGAAACAAAAAACGATAACTAACATTTAGTGAGCGGACGCGGAAGAGAAGATACAAAAACAAATTATAGTGCCATATATTCGTTAACTGGGGTTCAAGGACTCAACACTCCCAGCAACCTAAAAGCGGTTCATCAACAACCAACACAACCACACGAGCACATAAACGGTGAGTACATTTATTTGTAACTTTATATTTAATTCGTGTGTGCAAATTGATGCAACAGACGAAAGCCCAATGGCAACGAGACCAGTAGGACGGCCACGACGGAGATGGGAGTACAATGTAAGGTCTGACCTTGGGGTCAAACATGGAAGGAGAGTGCACAGGACAGGGGGTGATGGCGCAGCCGAGTCAGTGAGGGCATGAACTTCTGGGTTCCTATAGGCCAATAAATAGTAATATCGAATACTATTGATAGATTATACAAAAAATTAAAATATAACTGTCTTGAGTTTATACTTTTTCTCAGATGAAATTTGGGTTTTTTTTCAGAAAATTATTTACCTAAATTATTATTCCTGGTAAAAAAAAAAAAAACCTTTAAGCCATTGAGCTGGTGTCGGTAGAAAATATTTTGTCACAAAACTAGTCATAAAAGTTTATTACTCTTTCCAAGAAAATTGAAATTGAGTCTATAAGTTTGCACGGTACTGTATATCGATGGCATTATCGATCGAGCCGAGTGGAGTTCAATGCCTTTAAAATCCTGTGTTGCCTTTTCTGGCCTAAGATGAATTGCAATGTAGACACACTGTCGATGAACGGCACTTGCATCTTCGAAGACAAGGGACTATCAATTCTTGGCGCTCGAATTAATTGGACTTTTAATTGAAACGAATACATACGTGAAGATGCAAAGAGTGCTATACTAGGTTTGAGATTATATAACTGAACAGAATTCAATGCCAGTGCCATCTCTTGTCCTTAAAAACGAGTTGTTTTTTGCCCTTAAAGACGAATCCCAATGTCCCAATGTAAGCACACTGTCAATGAACGACAATTCTTGGCACTCGAATTCGATTCGCCCATCGACCACATGTTCGAAACTACGGCCATGTGTGGGGTTTACAAATTGGCCAACAATTTACAAGGTTCATTCCAAACTAGAATTCAATTACCATATTTGGTCAGACACATCTAGAACAGTGCGGTACGGATTTGACAGGGTGCAAAACGGCCAGTGCAACTCATTGGAGACCCAGCAGCATGTTAGAACACAGGTACAACGTATCCTGCCTATCTCTTTTTTATAATGGTTCTACATTCCTTGCTCATCTGAACTTAGTGAATGTATTGTACCTCTCCAAACATTTTTCCGTAGTACCCAACAATTAGAGACCGCGCATCACTTCCTGTTGAAAGACAACTTCAAACTAACAATTTTCATATTTTATTTGTTGTCTAGTATAAAAACTAAAACACGCGAATGCATAAATATTTATGGGTTGAACTTGGAAAATGTAGGAATAAACAGACTATTGTTCTTTAGACGAACCAAATGAATGTGAAATGCTGTGTTCACAGTGTCGCATCTGTTATAATATACGACAAAGTAGTCTACCTATTAAACAGTCACCTGTGCCCCGTTATTGGTTTTCGTCTAACCACAGTAAAAACACATGTATTTCCAGAAAACGTTACCAGGAAACCAACAAAGAGCACTGCCTCAATCAACAAGTTCAAGACATTTTCGGAATAGACACCATTCGTTCTGACTCCTGATTGAGTATATTTCGAAGTCCTATCAAATGCCTGTCACGCGGCAGAGCGGGGTTCGATTCCCCGTCGGGGAGCCTCTGGTGCAAGACTAATGACCTTCCCGGAAAAAACAAATCATTATGGAAAAATTTAACAAGCCTCACGACTTCCTAAATAAGGCCAAGACCGCTTCCCGGTTGTAGTGCCGATGATGATGATGATCAAATGTCAATAACTCCAGCCACAGCGGAGGAAAAAGAAATGACCGTCTTACTATTGTAGAGTAGGAAGCTGTTGGTTTATTATGGCAGGATCGCCATGTAAGGTAGGATGCTGGGAGAGTCACCTTGTAAGGAGTCGTGCGTCACCAAATACGATAATGCAAAAATTTGCCGTAAAAGGTGAAGCGTATTTTACAAATTTGTAAAGGTCAACGCAGTGTTGTGTCGGGTACAATTTATTAGAACTGTGCTATCAGGGGTAGAAGGTCCTAAAGGAGAGATCTCCACTTGACTATATGGCAGGGCAACAATGCCATAGGTTTCTGTCTGAAAATCGGAGTATATTCGTAGGGCAGAGGACGAATGCCATAAATATCTGGAAAAAAAAAATTTTTTTTTTGAGACGTAAGTTTGATTGTGGTCAGCTTGATCTGCTTTATTCCTTCAAAAATCGGTTCTTAAATGCTATTCCTTCCATCAACATTTCCGACGCATATCGATGCCAAGTAGGTCACATGCCATCATATTTCGGCCATCCGAAATATCAAACACTCATTGCACATTGCATGGCAAATCCACAATGAGTCACTTCTCAGATGACACGCTAATAGGTGAGTACCATGCACTGTGACATACCACTATAGGAATGTTATGTAAGTATCATGCACCGTGATGTCATGTGCCATACATAACACACACCTATCGGGACACCTGGGCAATTGAGTATTGCCATATTATACTTTTCTTCTGACTTCTCATGGTGTCAGTGCTTTGGTGTGTGCCGTCCGTACTTTCGTTTCATGATGGTGGATTTCGATTTGTGATCCGGTGTATATTATTGCAAATGCGTTTCTGTTTTAATGGGTACACTACACTATTGAGAAGTTAGAGGTGAACAAGAACTGGATATACCTCAAACTCAGTGAGTACTGTCGAGCGTACCTAGCCCTACAGGCCGGAATTCAATTTTGACAACAAATGCAATGTACTCATTGAAAGTGCAAATACCATATATCAGATAATGTGGCAATCGCATAAACACCGACACAGGACCAGAAGTATATAGTTTGACTGAAAAAAAAGAGAGCACATGAATAAACATTTTCGGCTCAATCTTAAAGATCAGTTGCATAGATCTAAGCGACTGATTATGCAACGAGTGCCTACTAAGCAAAACAGCATTTCAAAGGACGCGAGGGGGACACCAAGAGTTCAGTAAAACTTAGTTCACAGCTCATAGAAGGTATCCATGGAAGAGAATGTAGCCCATAAAGTAAAACAGTTTAGAATACGCAAATCCTACCAACCATAGAAGCCGCAACTGATTTTGCAGTACGGTTCAAAGTTACGTTGCAAAGAGAAAGAGACAGTTCACCGAACTTGAAGTCATGGTGAAGCGATGGGAAAAACATTTTCATGGGTTGTTAAACGACAGACTAAGTAAGTAATCCGAAGCTTCACCAAGCGTAGAAAGTTATCAAGACTTTAAATCAGTGCAAAAGTAATAAAGCCTACGGAAAACAGGGACGGGCCGCAGTACAGCAATCATTTCATGAATGATAGCGCACTTACGGGGCCAAGTAGTGAGGAGAGACGACTGGCAAAAACTTCTACGAAAAAATTCCTAACGATGTGAAGAATGTATCGCGGTACAAGTTTATTGGTGTACATAGGGTACTCTCAGCTTTTTTAAATGTTGGACAATACCAACAAAAATAATACGCCATTACTTATACAACTTGATCTCGGACAAATCAAAAACAACGCAGGTTTTTGTTCTTAAACAGATGAAATAAAAAACTCTAGGCTTTTAAGTCAAATATAAAAGCTAAATCGACAAGTAAAGTCGGGAAGAAATTCGGCATACCAGATAAACTTACACAACTGAGTAAGTTCATCACAACCAATGTGGCAAACCGAGGTGAGATATGGAGAATGCGGTTCAAACATTTCAAACATCTTTAATAGGACAACAGAATCTACCTTATTTTTAAGCTGGCGTTGGAGTAAGTGGTTCTGTGGCGTTTCTAACAGATACACACACAATATACAACCAAACTGTGAAGAACACCGAAAGGAAATTCGAATAAGCTAAGCATAAGAGCCGTATACCATAGCGATAACATAACAATTCCACATCACTTGAGTGTATATTTGAGTTTAGAATTCGAATTCGTACACACGGCAGTGGCCTGATGCGTTGAGCTTTGGTCTATCTTTTAGTGATTCTAACCGTGATAGCGTCGGTTCGATTCACACGCCCTTCACTATCGCCGCTAACGTTATAGTTCTCTCGAGTGTGACGATGAAAGGGAATGTGGCACTATCGAGTATGACGACGAGAGGAACAAATTCACCAAGCAGATTTTTTTTTTGCTTTTAAATTTACTTCTCTTAGGAAAGGTAAACCTATAGCGCTAAGCCGGCGTCCTTTGTTCTTGACACCGAATCCATCGGTCAAGCTCCGAAAAATGGTAAAAGACCTGTCCTAAATATTTCATGGAGTCTATAGCTTAATGGAACGTTATTTTGTCGGGTAACTAGGCATTAGAACCCAATATCATGCACTGCGATACCGTATACCACATATGACACACATTTGTCGAAACACCTGGGCAGTGAATATTGTAATGTTATACTTTCTTACTTATGGTGTCAGCCCTTTGGCGTGTGCCGTCCAGTATTTTGTTTCGTGACCATAGAATATGATTTATGATACTATTATCCGGTGTATAATATAGGATGTGCGTTTCTGTTTTGATGGGTACACTACACTAGCTAAATTAGGGCTGCACATTAACAAAGGTAAAAGGCAAAGTGTGGTGAACATAATCAACTTCGGTCCCACAAACATGGTAAAACACTCATTTGAAGTAGCATAACCCTTTACCAATTTGTGTCAATAATATGAAACTGTAATATTATATAACGAGGATAAAGGAGTGGCTGGTAAAAGTGAAGAAATCCTACTAAGGCCTGCTAACGATTTTCAACTTGCTGCTATATAAGACTTCATATCTACCGGCACTCACGCCCGGAATTGAGACTTGGGTGCCTAGGAAACGGCACTCTTCTCTCTTATTCGTGCTCGAAAGGAAAGACCTGCAGGGAATTGTTGGTCCTAAATGTGAGAGAGAACGACTACGGAGGCCTCACGAGCGCTACCATGACACCGGTGTGAACAAAGTATAGCTCAGCAGATTTCACTACGCACGACAAACTCATATAACCGAAAATGAAACTGCTTTGAAAGCCCTTTGTGGTCGAATTTATGGTGAACGGTATAGAGGAAAATCACTCTCCGCTGCAGGGATTCGACTAAGTCGCAAAAAGCAATGGAATTCCAAACTAGTAAACATCGGCTTAAGGAGATTTCTAAATCCATAGTGGAGAAGGACGGAACCACTGTTGCACCAGTAGAAAGGATGACAATCGAAGAACAAGACCGAACGCCAGTTATAACACCAAATAAGTATGAAATACTATTATTGAAAAAGGTGTAAGAAATATCGTGTTGCCAAAGTTGAAGCATCACAAATTCAATACCGGATTGACTGCAGAGATTGTTTTTTAAAATATCCAACGCAACAACCTTGCTTTGGCCGAAACAGTATAAAATGGGAAAGCTGTAAAAATCCATTTCAGTCCGAGTGTTTTCAGGGCGCTACAGATTGCTACTGCTCAAAAGTAACTTGAAAAATTACCTATAAGCATGTCAAGGTGCTGCCCCGGGGTTAAAGGTTTGTAGTTCCAGAGTAGTTTAAGAAGAAAAGTGAATGGAGTGACATCCTCTCTGGTAACGTGTCATTAGATTGATGTGGTTCTGTTTTCAGTCCAACCTGTGAATCTATTATTGTGAAAGGTATAGCGATCCCGACACAGACCAAGAACACACAACCATAGTGACAATAGTAAAATAAATCATTAGAGCCGTGTACCGCAGCAGTCTCACTGCTTAAATAGTAACAAAAAAAATAGTGGATCCTCGTCTACATGCGACCATAGGCAGAAGTGTTGAAGCTTTGGTTCTAACTTTTGTTACCATTTTAATCCCCATAGCATTCTTCATGGGCGATCACTTAGAAAATCATATGTTAACTGATATTTTGAAAGTTGACGGTTTATGACTGACTCTGAAGAAAGTTGAACACCATGATATAGAAATAGGCGGGCACATTATCACATTCGGGTTTTCTACCAAATAACTTGGTGTTAGCCTCAACTACAGGTTGTCCTTCAAGGAACACCGTCGGAAAATGAGCGAAAAAACGGCAAGATTATTCAACGCGGAGCTGTTACGCAATTCGTTGGAGGACCGCGGTCTCACATTAGGAAGCTGATAACCAGAATCAACATATACTTTGTAATGTACGCACCGCATAAATAGATTGGATCCGCCAATATAAGTCGTGCATTAATTAATTCGAATTTACGGGTATACAGCGTTTTTCGAACGGTATCCGAAGATGCCTTAAATGTCATAGAAGGAGGAAAACTACATGACAGGGCAACGAAAGCGTCCGTGCTCTGCAGGATATTGACACACTGGCCTTACAAGATCGCCTGTAAGTACGATTCCAAATAGAAGACTTCAGCCAAAGAGGATGGCAACAAACATGGGATACTTCCACAAAATTAAAACGGGCCCACACCATGACACTGATATTGAAGCATGGGTGAAAAGCAATCATAGCAAGCTGAACCTGACGGGCGATATGAAAATTTGGATGCGTCCGACAGTGCTGGCACAAGTATAAGTATACCATACACTCATATCACTTATACTGCGAAGGCAAAATCGAAAACGGGGAACATGTACCCAACAGAGTGCGTCAGATTTTGCCCTGTGAGTAGGGCGTTAGAATATACTCACAGGTAGGCCGGGTTGTCGTTAGAGGAGAGTCAAGTCCGAGTGGTAGGTGGTGTCCCAACGCTCTGTCGCCCAGTGAAATACCACCCCATCAAGCTTTAGGCTCCGTGAAATGGTCGGGAGAAATCTCTGGCCATCTTTCGGCGCTTGGCTGATGGACCGGTTCGAGAAAAGGTTGGTTTAGGCGGTAGTTGGTCCCAAGACCACCCCGTCACGCTGTACATACGGCGATATCGTCGAGAGAAATCTTCGACGGTGTTTCGGATGTGCGGCTGATGGCCCGGACTGACACGGAGATAAGTCGTGATGGTACCTTCTGATATAAAGAATTCCGGAAGTAAACTATTTTCCCATTCGGATCTCCGGAGGCAGGGGACTATGTCAGGGGGAACATCATGATTATGATAAATAATCGAACTCTAAAGGTTCGTCATCGCATAATCGAGCTCGCTCTCGAGGCTCTGCCCACGCTCGACTGCTGACGGCATTTTGTAACATCAGTGGCATCAGTTTCACCAATACGAATGTAAACGCCGGACACCAATATTTGCAAACAGCGAAACCGGATATCCTTGCCCTAACTGAGACCCAGGCCGATCCGTCAACTGATTCGACTTATCTTTGTTGCTCAGGATACGATTTACATTCGAGATTCCGTTTTAAGGGCGGAGTCTGCGTCGTCGCGAGGTCCGATCTGGCATGCCAGAGTATGGAGGCGTTGGAACCCAATAATATGGACATCATATGGTTGAGGGTCGTGCTGAGGAATCCTGTTAAATTTCTTTGTTGTCTTTACCGCTCCCCGAATGACGATCGACCGGCGACATTTTTCGAACTTCTTTCACATACCGTCGACTGGATACAGATAGACCAGCCGGCTTCTGAAATTGCCGTCCTTGACGATTTTAATGTACATAATTCCGGCTGGTTGTTACATTCTAACAGAACCGACGAGGCTGGAAGGTTATCCACCAGTATTTGCAAACAGCGAAACGTGATATCTTTGCCCTAACTGAGACCCAGGTTGATTCGTCAACCGATTCGAGATATTGCTCAGGATACGACTTACATTCGAGATTCCGGTTTAAGGGCGGAGTCTGCGTCTTCGCACGCTCCGATCTAGCTTGCCAGAGGATGGAGGCGTTAGAACCCAATAATATGGACATCATATGGTTGAGGGTCGTGCTGAGGAATCCTGTTAAATTTCTTTGTTGTCTTTACCGCTCCCCGAATGACGATCGACCGGCGACATTTTTCGAACTTCTTTCACATACCGTCGACTGGATACAGATCAACCACCCGGCTTCTGAAATTGTTGTCCTTGGCGATTTTAATGTGCACAATTCCGATCGGTTGGTACATTCTAACAGAACCGACGTGGCTGGGAGGCTGGCGGAGATGTTTGCTGTTAGCCACAACTTGACTCAACTCGTGGAGGAATCAACGCGAGTGCCGGATGCCCGAGGCGATTATACGAACACCCTGGATCTGTTTTTGACATCCGAACCGAGTATCTACCGTAGAGGTTTCTGCGACACTGGGAAACTCAGATCACTGCTTGGTATCTGTCGCGCAAGCATTTGCATTTCAAGCGAAAAACCGGCCTAGGCAGCTTCGCCATCTATGGAAGTATGGGGCTGCTAACTGGGACGATTTGCGAGATTTATTCGCATCCTTTCCATGTTCGGAGGTGTACTTTGGAAATTCAGATGTTAACGCATGCGCGGAGTCGGTAAAAAGAGATTATTCTTCTCGGGATGGAGATATACATTCCACATTCCATCAAACGAAGTTCATCTGATAAACCGTGGTTTGACAAAAAATGCGAGCAGATTACAGCGGCAAAAAATGGAGCTTTTAAGCAATGGCGCTCCAATCCCACCGATGTTAACCGCACGAGCTTTGTTAGAATCAGAAACGCGTGCACCCAGGCGATTGGTACCGCGAAGAAAGCTTACAACGACAGAGTGACCAATAAATTCCTTGAGTGCCTAACTGGTTCGCGTCTCTTCTGGTCAATAGCAAGTGCTGTCAGCAACAACTTAGCTTCCTCCTCTTTCCCTCCGTTAGTGACGGGCGGGAGGGCACTAGTCACACATTCAAAAGATAAAACTAATGTCTTCGCGAATTCAAACCTCGATCCCGATCTTTTGGAGCCACCCGTGATCGCGCCGGTACGGTTTTCGCCCGCGTACTATTCAACGGATTCTATGTGGACTGGACTGTAAGAAGGCAACCGGCTCGGACGGAATACCAGCAATAGTCCTTAAGAACTGTGCTCCAGAACTGTCGCCGGTTCTTGGCAGACTCTTCCGCTTATCTTATGCACGGAGGGCATTTTCTATCTGCTGGGTAATGGCTCGAGTCTATCCAATCCCAAAGAGGGGGAAAAACTGTCTCCCACAAAATTACCGTCCGATAGCATTACTGTCTATATTATCTAAGGTAATGGAAAAGATCATCAATGTCGAGTTAATTAAGTATTTGGAGTCCAACGGACTTCTGAATGATCGTCAATACTGATTCCGTGGCAGGCGGTCCACGGGAGACCTCTGCCCACTACAACTAATATATGGTCATCTGCGATTAAGGGGCATGGTGAGCCAAGGGCGGTCGCATTAGATATATCCCAGGCTTTTGACCGCTTCTGGCACGGGGCATTGCTGAGCAAACTTCGTTCATATGGACTTTCCCAGCAACTTTGCGGCTGGACGAAGAGCTTCCTCGAAAATCGATCGACCCGGGTTGTTGTAGACGGCGAGTTTTCCGATCTGTATCTTGTTAATTCTGGGTGCCACAAAGTTCTATTTTGGCTCCAACCTTGTTTTTTCTTCACATAAATATAAAGGATTTGTTGGAGACAACGGATAACAAAGTGTTCAGTTTTGCGAATGATAGTACGCTTGTTTCCTCGTTTTCGAGTGTTCGGCCGATTGGTGGATCTACGTCGCACCATCTCCGAATCGGGATCTAGATAAGGTCCTGCAGTGGGAAAGGGCCAATCTCATCGACGTCAATGCAGCGAAGACACAATATACAACATTCACAAGGAAAAATGGATCATGTGTTCCACAGTTGATGAATGGCCAGGCCCTCGAATCTGAGCAAGGCTTGAAATTGCTCGGGGTGGCGGTCTATGGGAATGTGTCGTGGCATAGACATGTGTCGAATATCGCCGGGTCCGCCTCTGGAAAACTGAGCCATTTTAGAGCCATGAAATATTTTACTCGTCCCAACTTTTTCTACTGTATAAATCCCAAATTAGACCCGCGCCCGAATATTGTTCTCATGTTTGAAGCTCTGCTCCTAAACATACCCTCGACCTACGAGAGACGAGCGATCCGCCTGATTGGGGACACGGCGCTGACGTCGGGACTACAGTCGCTATCACAACAAAGGCGCGTAGCTGACCTCCGTCTGTTTTACAGATATTATCACGGGTACTGTTCTTCGGAGAATTTGTGGTATAGTTCCGCGCAATTCGGTTTTTATGCGCTCCACAAGACAAACCAACGGATCGCAACAATTTGCGGTTCATCTCCCGACGGCGCGAACATCTCTACATCACAACTCATTCCGTTAGAGCGGGAAAACTGTGGAATTGCCTCCCCGCGCGAGTTTCCGGGCGTTACAAGCTGCAACTGTTCAAAAAGAACCACAACAGTTATTTGGTGGTTTTTCGGGGCGCCGACTTGGTGCTATAGGTTCGCCTCTTCCGAGAGAAGTATAATAATAATAATTATTAAAAGAAACTTCCGATGTAGACCCCCACGTATGACACTGAACTCTCCCTAGTTGGCGATTGAACCACTCCAACTTTAAGTGAAATCAGCATGTATTCCCAGCTTCTCTCGGGAAAAGCAAACCTACACCATCGAGTCAATGTCCTGAGATGTTGTTACATAACATTTTTAGTGGTATACTGACAAAAAAAAGGGATAGCCAATAGTTACGACGAATAATCTTTCTTGTACACGGAGTTGCTTTCCCCCCACTCACAGTAAGGGGCAACTTAAAAGGAATAATTTATTTTTTAGTTCTATTGTTTTCAATGATCATTTCGAATCGTTTCCCCCACCAGTGATAAGGAACGGCTCGCAAAAATCTAAAGCTTAGGTGGATTGGTAAACTACACTGAACCAGCGGTATCCTTCGGCTGGACGGATAGAGAATGCGGATCAGCGAATCCTCTGCTCAGGATAGGGATTCTCAAATACCATGCCCTAGGAAAATCACTGGAAAGGTCAGGTGGTATTTAAGTTTATGAAGATATATAGAAATAGCAAAATTTTTGACCAAACCTTAGGGTAAAAAATTCAATGCCTTGCCGAAAATACAAATTAAAATTGTCCAATTTCAGGACCACTCACTAATCGCTAATTTATATCCTAATTCTATAAATTCATTAGGAAACCTTTTCAGTAATTATCATTCCCATTTATATCAACCTTAATATATAGACTAAATTCCCATTCATTATCTGCTTACCAAAAAACTGGAATAGCCTAAGCTCATTTTAATACACTCCTTAAAATTATTCCAGCCAACGTTATATTCCTGGAAATATTAACCCACTATTAATCAAATATTTATTACTCACCGCTGGTGGCCTTATCTTGACAATTCCATATTTTTCGGCAATTGGTCGGATCTTATTTATGTATTGCAATGGATTTTTGAAATCCTCATTACTGGGTTCAAATACTGGGCATTCTGGCGGCCTTTCAAATTCAAATTCAATACTTTTGGCTGGTGAATATTCACAAGAGTTTCGTCGTATGTGCATCTTGTCCCGAATGCTGTCATCTAAGTTCGGTACTCCACTACTTTTTGCTGGTATTTCTTGTGCGTGCGCAATAGCAGGCGACGTTTGGGCCAATTCGCCTTCTTGGTTAGCGGCACCATTTGATGCCATTTTATACTGTTATCGGTGGTTATGTTTTCCAAATGTTTATGATCTGTAAAGATATAATAAAAGCAATAAAAATGAAACAAAACGAGATGACACTGTTAGATGTAATGCAGATAGATACTACTTAATAGAAAAGAGCAACAGAAGGAGGTACTGTTTATTCAATCCAGATTCTTAGTCGTTAATCGAAAGAGGCGTAAAAAGAAAGATATTTCTCCAGTGTAAATAAGAATGTTAAATATGATTTGTCTAAAAATAATAAATGAAAATGTGTATACGAGCATGTCACGCTAAAAAATAGCACCATGGCAGCCTTGATTTCTCTACTTTGAATATGCTGCTGGTGTTAGCGCATGTTTAGCTCGACGCTAATCGTCAAGAAAAATGTATTAGGACCTTGAGTAAGTTCTTGCTGTTTCCATCAGATGACCGTGTATTTTAAGATGATAATATATTTATCAGGAAGTACCATAAGGATGTTTGAAATTGAGTGTATGTCATCTCACTGAAGTGTAAAGTTTTTCTTTTATAGTGTTAAACATATTGAGTTTCACCAAAAAAGTATTCTCGGCACACCGAGTGGTTTCAGAGCACATCACAACAATTCAATAAATGCGGCAAACATAAGAGTGTTAATGTTGAGCTCAAACAACGGATGGGGATTGATTAACACATGACTATACATCACACAAAAGCTTCATATACTATAAAAACATTAACAAATACGAATTGGGTGTGGGTTTAATTTATAGGCACTTTGGGAAAACAGGCATACCGCGCAGTGCGGCCTACAAGATCCAAATATACTAATATTATATCGTTTGAAAATTGAAGCTCTAGCTTGAATTTGAGCACCATTAATAAACGGTTTATCCTAATTTCAGATGTGAAAACTTCGGCTTAAAATTAATACGGAAAAGCTTCCTTTTCACCATATTATGTTACACGACGTCTGGGAAGGAGTAAACGGTAGTGATGCTACGACTATACACTCCCAATCACTAGGATGAGGCCACACATTTTGCAATTGATTTTCGCTCTTTATACCTGTTGGAAATTTTGTACCCGGAAACATATACTACCTGTGAATAGGTACGTATTTTCCCAAAAGAAATTCATAAAATTAAAGGGTAATTAAAATTTGGAATGGAATGGAATTTCCCAAGATCAAATAATAAACTGCTTAAATAGGCTATAAAAAAGTGCGTCACTAGGATCAGGCCACATGCAAAATTTTAGAAAAGAAAGAAAAAAATAATGAAATGTTTACATTTTATGGTTTTAGAACATAATTGGCTTCATCATAAGAAAGAAGATTACGCCCCATGTAAAAGATGTGAAATTTATTAATGACCGAATGTCGGTGCTAAAAATACAGGGCCCATGGTACTATTATGTATTTATAAACGTACACGCCCCAACAGAATCTACCGACGAAGAAACGAAGGACACATTCTACGAGATTCTAGATGAAGCATTTGATGGGATCTCATCATTCGATGTTAAAATCCTCCTCGGGGACTTGAATGCGAAAATTGGAAAAAAAGATATCTTCCAACCAACTATAGGTAAAGAAAGCCCTACACGACGTTTCAAATGATAATGGAATTTGAATTATTACGTTCGCAGCGTCAAAAGATATCATAGTGACAAGCACGATGTTCAAGCACAAGCAAATCCATAACGTCACATGGATATCACCCGACGGCGTGACGCGTAACCAAATAGACCACTTCCTCATAGACAAGAGACACCACTCAAATATCCTTGACGTAAGATCGTATAGAGGAGCAGATTGCGACTCTGATCATCTTATAGTGATGGGCAAAATCAGGAGTCGGCTCGCAGCAAACCCACATGGGCAGTCACGGGAGACGAGCAAAAAGTTCGACATTCATAAACTAAAAGACCTGCGCAAAAGGGCTGAATACCCACACGAACTAACGAATAGATTTAGCATCCTAGAAAATGAGAGTAGTGAGGAAGAGGAAGCCAATAGTGCGGACACTAAATGGGCATTGATCAGAGACGCAATCAAACAAACAGCCCAAAAGGTATTAAGAGTTAAGAAAATAATTAAGTCCAAACCTTGGTTTGACGATAAGTGTAGGGCGAAGATCGAGCAACGTAAACGAATTAGAGTAATCCGCTTAGAAAAATATGATGAAGTCGACGCAGAAAGATACGCGACAATTCGGAAAGAGACAATGAGACTCTTCAAACGCAAAAAACGCGAATGGGAGAAGACCCGGATCGAGAAAATCCTAGAAAACGCCAAGGCAAAGAACATCAGAGGTATGTATGCCGGGATAAATTCAATTAGAAATGGCAACCGAGGGAGACCCAAAATAATTCGAGACACAAACGGTTGTCTGGTCACAGAAACAACAAATATCGTGACTAGATGGAAGCAGTACTTTGAAAACCTGCTCAATGTGCGCACCCATCAACCACAAATAAACGTACCAGACGTACATACAGCCAAGCCTCAGATCCCAGAGCCTTCTTTCAACGAAGTTGTAGACGCAATAATTCGATTGAAAAACAACAAGGCTCCCGGAGTTGACTGCATACCGGCAGAGCTAGTGAAGCATGGAGGAGAGGCACCCGCTCGAAAGATCCACCAATTGATTAAAACAATGTGGGATAAGGAAGTCACTCCGGAAGAATGGAAAACCTCAATAGGCGTCCCCATTTTAAAAAAAAGCGACAGATCTGACTGCGGAAACTACAGAGGAACATCATTGCTCCCAACCATATACAAAATACTAACAAATGTCATAGTGGCGAGAATCACACCATACGCAGAAGAAATGCTGGGAGACTACCAATGCGGATTCCGTAGGAACCGGTCAACAAGCGACCAAATGTTCACAATAAGGCAACTGCTCGAAAAGAAGGGGGAATACGGAGAGACGGTTCATCAACTGTTCGTTGACTTCAAAAAAGCATACGACTCAGTCGCAAGGCAAAAACTTTACCATATTGTAGTTGAGCTGGGAATCCCGAAAAAATATGCCGCCCTCATTAAGATTTGCATGAACGAAAACAAAGGACGAGTTAGAATAGAAAACCACCTCTCAGAACAATTTGAAATCCGGGACGGACTAAAACAGGGGATGGCCTCTCACCGTGTCTTTTTAACCTTGTGCTCGAGTATGTCATCAACAAGGTACAAGACGACAACCTAGCCGGATCATCCCTGAACGGGGCCCCACAAGTGCTCGCATATGCGGATGAGATCGCCGTTCGGGGCGATAATCTAGAAACTATAAGTAAAAACTGTGAAATCATCATGGAAGCGGTAGAAAAAGTGGGCCTAGAAATAAATGAAGACAAAACAAAATACATGATTACGGCGGGAGCAGGTGGACCTCAGGGAACACATATAAACGTCAGGGGAAAGATATTTGAAAATGTTAAAGAGTTTAAATATCTGCGAACAATGCTGACGGCCAGTGACGAAATGTCGAAGGAAATTAACAAAAGACTGCATTCCGGCAACGTTAGGTGGCACACAGTCAGTAAACTGCTGAAATCCAAACTGCTATCACATAATATAAAGCTCCGTGTTTATAGAACCATAATCATGCCGATTGTTCTATACGGATGCGAAACATGGGCTCTCACAAAACGGGAAGAAAACAAACAACGACTTGAGTGCAAATGAAAATTTACATAGTAAAGAATACACTGAGAAATAATAGACAATAAAAATAACCCAATTCAGTGAAATAATCAATGAAAATCAAAACCCTTAGAAGCAGGATTTAAGGAAGTCACATATTACTCTAGCAGCGCTGGCGTTGTCGCCGCACCAGGCGGTGGGTCCTCCCCAATAACAAAAAACATACGAGAGAAAACACAAACGGCAGGTGGGGGAGCTGGGAGCATAATGACTCAGATGATTAGTCATATCAACCATAATAATACTAGTAACTATAATAATAATAATAATAACTAAAAAACAAAATAATCACAAAAGCAGAATATATTAATAATAATAACGTTGTCCCTGGACGAGACTGAACGAGGGAACAAGGCAATATGATATATTATTAATAATAATAATATTGGCTACAATATAATTATAAATTACTTAAGCAGAAAAACTAAAACAATAGAATATTTTAGTAATAATAATAATGGATATAATATAGTAATAATTAATTTAAACAGAAAAAATCAAAAATAATAATAATAAAGCAATAGAATATATTAGTCATGATAAAAAAGTCCTAAATAATGTCATTAAAAAAGAAATCTCAGCATATAGGAACAAGTGTTGGAATAAACACCTTTCATCTCTTGACAAAGCAAGCAAACCGTTCTGGAAAATATCAAAAATTATGAAAAAGAGAGGGTCAAGTATTCCTCCGTTTAAAGTTCACGACAAGTTGTTTATTTCTTCAGTGGAGAAATCGAACCTACTTGCTAACACGTTTAGTAAGAACCACTCCATATCTATGCATCTAAGCGACGCGTATACTGAAGCTGAAGTTGCTAACACTATCCATGTACTTTCTCAAACACCATCTGAAAGTACTTACGCAACTAATATCAGCAAAGTTAAAGAATTGATAAAAAAATCGAAATCAAAAAAGGCTGCTGGTCTCGATAATATTAACAACAAATTAATTAAAGCACTTCCACCTGCTGCAAGTAACTATTTAACGTTCATTTTCAACGCTTGTCTTAGGAACTGGTATTTTCCGGACTGTTGGAAAACAGCAAAAGTAATACCTATCCCGAAATCCGGTAAACCGAAGAACATGCCCGAAAGCTACAAACCTATTAGTCTACTTAGCTGTCTGAGTAAGCTCCTAGAAAAAATCATTAAGGAAAAGATTGATCGTTTCGTGGTAGCAAATAACATCCTACCAAACTTTCAGTTCGGTCTCCGTAGTGGTCACAGCACAATCCACCAAGTCTTGGGCATTAAAAACCACTTAGCTTTACACTATGGTGTACCCCAAGGCTCGGTTCTTGGTCCCATATTATTCACATTGTTTGTCGCAGATTTACCATGTCTAGGTGAAAACATCCAGGTAGCTATGTTTGCCGATGATACGGCCATTTTCTCTTCGGGTGCCTTATTCACTAACGTCTACAACTCTTTGCAAGCAGCTCTTGACAAACTAGCAGTATATTACAGGAAATGGAAAATAAAAATAAATGGTAATAAAACACAAGCTGTCTGGTTTTCGAGATGTAGGAAACACTGCTACCTACCAAATGGCACTAAACTCAGTATGTGTGCAGTTGATATTGATTGGTCCGAAGACTGTCGATATCTAGGTATTATTCTAGATAAAAAACTTATCTTCCAAATACACATCACTACCACAATTGACAAAATAAACAAAGTCGTAAGAGTTATGTATCCATTAGTGTGTAGAAAGTCAAAGCTTAGCATAGAAAATAAAATTATAATTTTTAAAACCATTTTCAAGCTATACTCCTGTACGGCGCTCCTGTATGGTGTAATTGTGTTCGCACACACAAAATAAAATTGCAAAGGTGCCAAAATAAAATATTGAAAATGTTGTAGAATTTGCCATGGCATTATTCGACACATGAACTTCATGAAAACGCTAACGTTAAACCGGTAGAATTTCTTATTGACAAAATCAATCGAAACTTCTTCGTCAATTGTTCTTTTTCTGACAATGTTCTTGTTTCCCGTCTTGCGTTATCCTCAATCACTACATATGTGCCCTGTCTATGAAAACTCTATCGAGGTCATTATTACATAAAGTAACCGGAAACTTGTGCAATATTAGTCTTAAGATTCGAATAAGGGTTTTTTCTTGTGGTTTTCCCTTAATTTATTATTTATTATTCATTAAAATTGTGCTATTGTCATTATATAGATTTAAGATTATAGTTGTAAAGGAATTGCTGTCCTAAAATTCTTAAATACTAGTTGTAAAATATACCATAAATGTAAATAAATCTGCCTAATAAAAATTGAATTGAAAAAAATAGTAATGATAATAATGTTAACATAAATAGTCTACGCAGGAAAACACCAATGTGGCAGGGAATCTGTCTCCTCCCCCAGCCCAAATCATCGAAGGAAAAAGATGAGGGGAGACAACAACAAAAATCCCAAGTAATCACTGAAACAGACCACCATCATTTTATTTTATCATTTAACACGTTGACGGACAGTTGCGTCTATAGCCGTCAAGTTCAAGTTCACTATGTGACATGACGGCAATAGCCGTCCAATACGAAACGGTCGTTTTTAGACACTGCGGCTGTAGCAGCACAAATGCGCATTTACCAGCGTACAAGTAGAAGCCTAGTGTCATGTTTTCGAAAAAAAATTTAGTATGCAAGGTTATACATTGAGTATGCACGTGGTTGTGAACGGAGTAGTGCGATCTTGTTTTCTCTTCAATTTACAGTTGCTATTGATACATTTAACGATATTTTTTGTTTATACTGGTAAGTATTTGTTTATGATTGATTTCACACTTTAAATAGAAATAAAAAAATTTTTGCTGTTATAGCCGCCATCGTCCCATTACATAGTGTCTGGAGTCCGCTGGCGCCGTGACGGTTGTAGCCGCAACCTAATTAAAGGTGCTGAATTAATCAAAATTAAGTGTATTTAAGCAGAAAGAGTAAAACTATACTTCTAATATTCTAAAAATTACAAAAACATATAGTGTCAATTTTCGAATTTCACTTGTTTCTACTGTCCGTCAACGTGTTAACCACCTTGGCCTCGGGGGCAAACCATTTCTCTCAGCAGGATCATTGATGGGGAAGGGTGCCGCGCATCTACGACCTTTTTTGACACGCTGAGGTTTGCACTTTTCTGATGCGAAGCAGCCTGCACACGCTTTTAAACAGACTGTTTAGGAAATTGCTACCCTGATCAGTGACTAGCTGCGTCGGCACACCATACCTCGCAACTATTTGGTCGAAAAAGACCGCAGCCATCGTCGCTGCCTCCGCATTGAGCAGGGCATAGCAATCTATATACTTAGACAAATTGTCCTGGAACGTAAGTATATATTGATTGCTTGCTGGAGTACGGTCCAGAGGGCCAACGATGTCTAAATAGACCTTTTCGAAGGGCCTCTTGGCAATTTCGGTGATTTGGCATTGGCATGCGCAAGTTTGGGGAAGACTTCATGCGCTGACAAATCTTGCATACTTTAATGTAATGTTTGATGTCGTGCATCATATTCCACCAGTAACGCCTACGTATTTTGTTATACGTTTTTACCAGCCCCTGGTACCCACCTAAAGGGTGATCATGGTAATCCCGTAGTAAGTGTTGGATCTCTTCAGGGCTAGTTATCTCCATTCCCCGTTCCGTGCAAGAGGGAATGGGCTCCTCGTGTAGAGGCCAATCATCGTCACTGGGACGTCCTTGAGACCCTTCCCTTGCCCTTCTGTTCTTAGCCTGGGCACGAGTCACTACATTGCACTGCGGTGGCGAAGGGGTTTCATCCACCATTTGCGGGATACGACTAAGAGCCTCCGCATTGGTGTTGTACCTACAGGGTTTGTACTCGATTGAATAATCAAACTCCGATAGTTTGTGATGAAATCGGGTTAGGCTTGAGGTTTATGGTCCGTGTAAACGGTAAAACGCCGTCCCCGTAAATAGCAGCGGAAGTTTGTTGCCGCCCATACAATGGCTAGCAACTCCTTTTCTATTGTTGAATAGTTCTTTTCCGCTCTATTCAGGGTGCGACTAGCATAGGCGAAGGCTGGCCTTTACCAATCTCGCCTTGGGACAGCACAGCTCCCAGTGCTTCATTACTCGTATCAGTGGTCAGGTTGAAGTGTTTGTTTGGCGTGAAAGATCCCACGTCACATCTAACCCGATTTCATCACAAACTATCGGAGTGAAGCTGTTTTAAAATTGCAAGGCTAAATATTTCACTACGTTAGATCTAGAGTCGGGATTCCATTAGATAAAAATATGCGAAAAGGATAGGGGAAAAACAGCATTTTATGTAAATGGAGGAAAATATGAATTCATACGAGGGTTGCCTCTTATGTTTCGGGATTTGGTAACCCTAGTGTTGCAATCCGGCAATTGACAGCTCTGTCGTAAAGTTGGACATTTTTGAGGTTATACGCACTCAGAACGTTTTGACATACGAGCGCTATTTGTGTTGTTTACAGTAACTTAAAAGATTCATCTCGGCCCAAAAATGGAATTAAATCGTCAACATTTTCGTGCGATTATTTTTTACAACTTTCGGCGTGGATTAACTCAGCAACAGTGCATGGATGAACTTAATTCAATTTTTGGCGATGAAGCTCCATCAAGGACCAGTGTTTATCGATGGTATGGTGAATTCAATCGTGGTCGTAGTTCATTCCAAGATGAATTTCGTGAAGGTCGTCCAAAATCAGTTGTTGTTCCGAAAACCATTGATGCTGTGCGCGAACTGATATTGGAAGATCGTCATGTGACCTATCGTGAGATTGAGACAACCTTAGGCGTTAGTGGGACCAGCATACATTCAATATTGCATAAACATTTGACTGTCAAAAAAATTTGTTCGCGTTGGATCCCACACAATTTGTCAATCGCCCAAAAAAAGGCTCGTGTCAATTGGTCGAAAGAAATGCTCAAAAAATACGGTCGCGGTGCTTCGAAACACGTCTATGACATCGTGACAGGTGATGAATCGTGGATTTACGCGTATGAGCCCGAAAGTAAACAGCAGTCGACTGTCTGGGTGTTTCAAGATGAGCCAAATCCAACAAAAGTTGTTCGCGCACGAAGCACTTCCAAGCAAATGGTCGCCTGTTTTTTCGGAAAAACAGGACATGTCGCAACCGTACCACTAGAACAACGCAGAATAGTCAATTCTGAGTGGTACACAACCATTTGTTTGCCAGTTGTCTTCCAAGAAATCAGGAAAACCAACCGCCGAAGACGGATCACTCTTCACCACTACAATGCGAGCTCTCACACATCGGCTGCGACAACAGCATTTTTGAGCACCTAAAACATCGATTTGATGGGTCATCCGCCGTATAGTCCTGACTTGGCACCGAATGACTTCTTTTTATTCCCGTACGTAAAAAACAAACTGAGAGGTCAACGTTTTTCGACACCTGAAGAAGCGGTTGCTGCATTCAGAATGCATGTGTTGGAGATACCTCAATCAGAGTGGCAAAAGTGCTTCGACAATTGGTTCAAACGCATGCAAAAGTGTGTAGATCTTCATGGGGAATATTTTGAAAAACAATAAAGTGATTTTCGATGATCAATATTTGTTTTTGTTCTCTAATCCCGAAATATAAAAGGCAACCCTCGTACGAATGCCTTTCGGGCTTAAGAACAGACCATGGATATTTCAGCGATGTGTGGATGACATTTTGACGGAATACATTGGCAAATTTGCGTATGTTTATATAGACCATGTTCTCATATATTCTTCCTCACCCGAAGAACATATGGACCACATAAAAATAATATTTACAGCACTAAACAATGCCACCTTCAAGGTTTCAAATGAAAAGTCCAAATTCTTTCAAACAGAGGTAGAGTGTTTAGGCCACATAATAAAATCTCAACCAATCCAGAAAAAGTACAAACAATGACAATGACTACCATACACCAAACTAAAAGATTTAAGAGGACTCTTAGGAATGACGGGATACTATCACAAGTTCATTAAAAATTACGCTACCATAGCTAAGTCATTAACCGTACACTTGAGAGGAGACAATGGACAAATAGGAGAAAATAAAAGTAAAAGCTTGATGAAGCAGCGATCAAGTCCATACATACCGTTAAAGCACATCTTAGGGAACAAACAGCATTATTTCAACCAAACTATAACAAATCATTTGAACTAACTACTGAGGCATCTAACATAGCATTAAGATCAGTACTTACGTCAAGAAAAGAGACCGATATTTTTCTGTCGCGAACATTAAGTAAAAGTGAGGACAAATACTCCACAAACGAAAAAGAACTTTTGGCAATAATTTGGTCATTGCAAAAACTAAGGAACTACACATATGGTGTAGCAGATTTGACCATTTATACAGACCATCACTCTTTAAGGGGTATTCTGGTGTAGAGGGCCAAATTTGAATGTATTTTAGAATTGTGTTAAAAAAAAAAAACGAACCATATTTTTACTATCGGATTTTCGCCCAATATTTATTTATAACATAACAAAACAAAAAAAAAAACAAAAAAATTAAACAAAAATGTCGAAAATTTCCACAATTCCAGGGTGGTGAAGTGGGGGGTTGAAACAAAAGATTGACATGATTTTATCTGAAAAGGAAAATAAAAATGGATTCTTAATCAGTGAAGGTGTTGTAATCGTCCCTATCTCGAAGAAATAAAAAAAAAATATTTCGCAAAACGGCAACTGTGTGAAAATTTGTTTTGTCTTTTCTCATTATTTTTTTCCGGTTATTAATTTTTTAAAAATAGTAAAAATTTGTTTTTTTTCTAAAAAGGTTATATCAAGAAGGTGTGTATCGAATTTCAAGTCAATCGGTTCATTAGAACCTGGGATATCGTGTCAATAGACTTGAAAAAACTGGTTTCGAGAAAAACGCGTTTAAAAATATCAGGGTATAGTAACTTCAAGTGACATAATATTGCTAAAGCTGCTGTACCTTCGCCAATTATTGGAATTTTAAAATTTCCTTTGGGCAGCATATTCTTAAAAGTATAAACTATAAGAAAATATAAAAAGAAAAAAATTGATTTTTTTTCAAAATTCTAGACCAGGGACCCCCTACTAAACTAATGAAATGGAAAAGTATCATTGAGGATTTTGGGGCAAAACTTATGTATAAACCTGGTCATTTAAATGTAGTCGCAGATGCATTGTCTAGACATCAAGATAACTCTTCAATCTCAGCTTCAGATCATTCTATGGAATGCTCGGCAAATTATAAAATTAAAACTATAACCCAACATTTCAATACGTATAGTACAGAGGTAGAGTTAAAACAGACTAATTTAAGAAGTGAAATCGCGACAGGTATAATATTTGAGAATAAAGTTAGACACACGATAAAATTCATAGACAAAATGGTTTTAATTAACAAATCGAAAGGCATGCTAAACCCAAATAAAATAACTGCAATAAATGCCACAGCAGAAGTTATATATATTTATATATATGTCTCCCAATATTAGAAATATTTTTATTATTGAAATATTTTATAAATTGGTGTTATGACAAATACATATTTAAAAGACATAACAAATGAAGATGAACAAGAAGATATAGTAGTAAGAATACATGATGGAGTACATAGGGGTTATAAAAAAAACAGGAGCAACCCGATTTAAGCAATACAGTCAACGCAGAAACCAACAGCATCAGAAAATCAACAACATGGAGACCGACGAAGATGAATTATCCTTGAAGAATAATGTAAGTGAAACCTCAAACATTACAGAATCTTTTTTATTGTAAACAACGGGTTGCCTACTTTAGAATTAAGAGATAGAGATAATAACAAAAAATACAAAATACTAATAGATTCGGGAGCAACTCACAATTATTGTAAGGAAAACATAAACTTAAGAACAAGAACATCTATAAGCTCTGTGAATATGAAAACATTACATCGCAATAGTCTGGTGAAGAATAAGAGAAACATCCTTATATATGGACATAAATTAACATTCTTCGAATTGCCAGAACTTAACGAGTATGACCTACTGATGGGATTAGATGGTTTTGTGGGGGTTCTCTATACCACATGGAGAACCAACCCACAATTCCATACCTTATTTCGACCGCTTTCAGCGCGTCATTTCTACCCATTCCCCTTATAAGCTATTGCACCTGTAAAACATGTTAAACGGACGCATAGCTAAACTCATTATCCTATGCAGATAATGCATAACTGAGTTTAGCTACATTTTTGCCATACGGCAACCCCATTTCGCTAACCCATGAGATTTCGACAGGAAATCGCATCATGCCGATTAGAAACGGCATTGTCTGATCAAACGGCGGTTGCTTAATCTTGCGACTGCTGGAGAAATTATTAAAGCATTTAAGTTAGTTCCCATGATCACATTTCCCTAGCCAAGTCAGCGTCCTTTCCATTTTCTCCAGAGACTTCATTCGCTGGGGATCAATGCTCTCTCTTCGCAGGTGAATAGCGCCAGCTTAATTTTCCTCTCTTTCACAGTTCTGTCTTCGTACAGATCAATGTACTCTGAGATCACCACATTACCGAATTAGGTCACTGGGTGCCGCTCAGAACTACATTAATTCATGCACACACAACCAAATTCACCACACAACGACGGATGTGGCAATGAGAGAGCAGAAATATGTCCTCTTTTGGTTGTCAAGTGCGAAAAATAAAATTACCCAACTTCATCCCTTTTGGATTCAGTCATTTCATAACCATCGACCAGATTGGTCGCGATTCAACGACCGCAGCGTGTGCATGCGGATGCACATGCTCGCGCGCGAAGCAAAATAAAAGACGTGTCTGTCGGCAATTTGCGTACTACCAACCTTCCCATTAAGGAATTAAAACTAGTTCGATTTTAAATTACATCAATTCCAATTCCATTCGGTCAGCAAGTTTTTATTGTCGGATTTTCATAATGTGCACCGTAGTTAAAATACCAAATGAAAGTGCTTAGGGTTTGTTTATCTTTACAAATAAAGTGAAACTCCTTTTTTTAATGTTGTGTACCAGTGTTTGCTCTCAAGTTATTCGACATTTTATCGAAAATCATACGAACCCATAGCAGCCAAACACAAATAACTAATGGAACAAATGATGAAATTGTTGAACGACAAAAACTCGTTCTAAACGACCTCGAGACCTAAGAAGAGCCAACCAGCCAAGTGACCACGGCTCCACCAGGATATTCGTCAAGCAACATCGTTGGGAAAGAAGTAAACCGCGCGCCCATGGCATGATACCTCTTACCCCCCACAGTTTGAAAAATTTGCAGGTAAGATTCGATTTTGATAATTTACGATAGTTACCGGGGAAATGAAAACCAGGAAAGAAATTACACGATAGAAGATAAAGAATATGACAAAAAATTGAAGAATCAATAGCTAGAAACAAAAAAGTAGTCAAAACCTACCATACACAACAGGGGTAAAGCTACTACCAAAAGTAAAACAGAAGAACCCATTTGGTCAAAACAATACCCATATAGGATAGCAGACCAAGACATCGTAAAGAAATTGAAGATTTACTAAAACGTAAGATAATACCCTCTCAAGTCACCACATTGTTTTCCAATTTGGATAGTGCCAAAAAAAAGGACATAATCCCGATGGTACTCAAAAGAAAAGGTTAGTCAGCGAGTATAGAAAACTAAACGAACAAACAATAAGTGACAGATACTGATGATAACACGTAAGCTCCGTCCCGCCCCGTGATGGAATATCTAAAAGAAAGTTCCGCGGGGATCAACGGGAATATGAGCCTGGCGGGAGGTGGTTTTAGTCGGTAAAAACCCGGCATGCCTCTGGATCGGCCCAGAGGTATCTTTTGAAGATTTCCACCTTCCTACCGAAAAAAAAAAAAAAAAAATCCAATGCCAAATATAGCACACACAATACAAAACCTGTCGAAGATATTTTCGACTATCGATTTAGAATCAGGTTTTCACCAAATATTAATTAAGGAAGAGGACAAGGAAAAGACAGCATTCGCAGTCAACGGAGCCTTATATCTACGAGTATAACCGTTTAGCTTTCGGACTCAAGAATGCCCCAGCAATCTTCCAAGGTTGTGTAGACGACATATTGCGTCCATTTATTACCAAATTCTGCTATGTTTACATAGACGATATTATAATTTTCTCCAAGACAAAAGAAGAACATTTGCAACACTTGAGACAGATATTCAATGCTTTGTATAAAGCCAATCTCACAATCTCAGATGAAAAATCTCATTTTTTTAAACCATACGTAAAGTTCTTAAGGCTACATAATTAGCCATAAATCTATAAAAACTGATCCCGCGAAAATAAAAACAATCAAGCAATACCCCGAAACAACAAACTTAAAATAACTCAGAGCATTCCTTGAACTATCAGGGTTCTATAGAAAATTCGTTAAAGACTATGCAATCATAGCAAAACCTCTCACCAACCTGCTCAAAACAGACACGGTCATATCAAAAAATACAAGCTCAAGTTACGAAATAAAATACAATAATGATGAAAGATCAGCATTCAAAAAACAAAAACAATACATAGAAGAATGTATAGAATTATCACAACCCGATTACTCAAAACCCTTCGAATTAACCAACACAGCAATTGGAGCAGTCCTTTTCCAAGGTAAAAAACCAATAACTTTCATATCTAGGAATCTCAGTAACACGGAATAAAATTACGCGACAAACGAAAAGGAACTATTAGAAATAATTTTCCCACTAAATAAATTAAGACATACATTAAGAGATACAGGGGATATCAGACTTAACAATATACACCGATCACCAGTCACTAACCTATGCGATCTCAGAAAAGAATACTGTGACGCATATGACAATCAGTACTAGAATATTCGAGAACGTCCGAAACAAAGTACTAGAATATTCTAGAAAGCACTGGAAAACTGGAGACTATGAACAGTAGAACATTCAAGACTATGGAACGGACGGAAACGAAACACCAAATCAGAATGAGGAAAAACGGTATAAATACGTCGCACGCAGATCGGAAAATAAGTATGAAGTAAGAAGTAAAAGTAAGAAGTGAGAAGTAAGCAGAAAAGACGCGATAAGTACGGAAGCGATAAGTCAAGAAATCGTTAAGAGTGCGGGTAAAAGTAACGGTTGTTAGTAACGGACTAATAAAGTGTTACATTAATTCAAAATCGATTTAACGGCTCTTATTTATTCAAAATAATTAATCCAACGAACCCCTAAGCTCGCTACAATTGGTGTCAGAAGTGGGATTAATTATTGTTTAAGTGAAAAGTCTGTGAAAGTGTGTTGTGGCGATGTCAGATCGACATTTGGAGGATCTTCGCGTTCCTGAGTTGAAGAAGGAACTTCAGGACCGGAATCTGGACAGCAGAGGACAGAAGCAAATTCTTCGACAGCGTCTGCAAGCAGCGATGGAGCAAGAGGGTATTGATGTCGACACATATGTTTTTACTATTGAGCCAGACTGTCCGGATGGAGAAGAAACAGTGAGTCAAGATGGTGCCAATGTAATGGAGAAGAGTTCGCCACAGTTGGACATTTCGGAGATGCTCAGGCTGATGATGATAAAATTGGACGCACAAGCTACAGACATTAACACAAAATTGGACGCGCAAGCTGCAGATGTTAATGCAAAGTTGGATACCCAAAATTCAAAATTCGACGCACAAGCTGCAGATCTGAATGCAAAATTGGATGCCCAAACGCAGTGGATGAAATGTAATTTTCACCACTTTAAGGAAGAAATTCAGTCAAAAATTCGAAACGAAGTAGAATATCTGGATCTAAAAGTCACCGATGAAATAATGCGAATCGAATAGAGACTTGAGTGTGTTGAGAGTTAATAAGACACTTTCAAAATTACGATCTCGCTTCTACTGGCTTCACATGGGAGATGACGTCGCGTTTTGGTGTAGGAAGTGCACAACTTGCACTGCGACCAAGGCACCAACAGCAAAGCCAAGGAGCGCTATGAAGCAGTACAACGTGGGTGCCCCTTTCGAGCGAATTGCGATTGATATCTCAGGACCATTCCCAAAAACAAACGACAACAACAAATACATGTTGGTTATCATGGATTACTTCAGCAAGTGGGTGGAAGTCCTTCCAATTCCAAACCAAAAAGCAACAACCGTCATTGAGCAGCTTATCAATAATTGGATCAGCAGATATGGAGTTCCCTGTGAGCTGCATTCCGATCAAGGCCGAAATTTCGAATCACAGATATTTCAAGGCATCTGTGCGGCACTGGGCGTAAGGAAAACCAGGACCACATCCTTACATCCGCAGTCAGACGGAATGGTCGAAAGGTTCAACCGAACAATGAAAAAGCATTTATCGAAGGTCGTTAGTGATCACCAACGAGATTGGGAGAAATATGTACAAACCTTTCTCATGAGCTATAGATCGGCTAATCACGATACGACAGGCCATTCTCCAGCAAGAATTATATTTGGACGAGAGATACGATTACCAGCCGATCTGCGATTCGGAATACCTCCAGACGCCATAGATAAGACCGAAGACTACGTAGCCGAATGGAGAAATCGCCTCGATGAGATTCATCATTTGGTTCGAAAGCAAATCAAGGTATCCAGTGACAGGATTACAAGGTACGACGTTCGAGCTAACGCATCCGAATTTAATGGAGGCGATAACGTGTGGCTTTATAACCCTCATCGGCAAAAAGGAAGGTCTCCGAAGTTGCACCAACATCGGGAAGGACCGTATAAGATTCTCACAAGAATTAACGACGTTGTCTATAGGATTCAGCGAAGACCGAACGCCAAGATGAAAGTGGTACATCGTGACCGACTGGCGACTTTTGTTAAACCAGGAGACCAGTGAACTTAGTTCGGGACGAACTAATCTAGGCGGAGGGTAGTGTGACGCATATGACAATCAGTACTAGAATATTCGAGGACGTCTGAAACAAAGTACTAGAATATTCTAGAAAGTATTGGAAAACTGGAGACTATGAACAGTAGAATATTCAAGACTATGGAACGGACGGAAACGAAACACCAAATCAGAATGAGGAAAAACGGTATAAATACGTCGCACGCAGATCGGGAAAATAAGTATGAAGTAAGAAGTGAGAAGTAAGCAGAAAAGACGCCATAAGTACGGAAGCGATAAGTCAAGAAATCGTTAAGTGTGTGGTAAAAGTAACGGACTAATAAAGTGTTACATTAATTCAAAATCGATTTAACGGCTCTTATTTATTAAAAATAATTAATCCAGCGAACCCCTAAGCTCGCTACAATACGAACACTAAAATCAAGCATTGGAAGAACATAATAGAGGAATACGGCGCAAAAGTCGTATACAAGCCGGGAGAAGAAAATGTTGTCGCAGACGCCCTAAGCAAACAAATAAATAACTCATCCTCGTCATCTATACATTCAATGGACAGCTCACCTGACTATAAAATCAAAACAGTAGCGAAGCCAATAAACCATTTTAAGAACCAAATTTATAGAATTTTCTCACGATAACAATATCAGAACAGAACAAATATTCCAAGAGAATAGACGACATCACATCAAACTAAATAATATAAATGACATCATAGGGATATTAAAAGAAATAATCGACCCCAAACTTAAAAGTGCGATACATCGCGACGAGGTTACTTTACATGACTTACGAGAAACGTTAGAGTAGAACTTAGGCTGCGATAATGTGGTACATACTCAGAATTCGGTGAAAGATATTTTAAACGAAGATGAACAATTACAGATAATCAAAGAAGTACGTAACAGAGAACACAGAAGTTAGGGGAATAATATAATAGAAATTTCAGAGAGATACTTTTGGCCCAACCTAGAACGAATGTGTAAAAAAGAAGTAAAGAATTGTGAAACTTGCCTTTCCTGCCAATACGACAGACACCCCAACAAGCATATCCTGAACCCTACACCTATACCCTCTGAAACAGGTAAAAATATACAAATGGATGTCTTCCACGTCGAAAAAAAAGAAATATATAACGCCAATAGACACATATAGCAAGTATTTGTACATTCGATGCATTCCAAACGAGTTAGGACTTACATTAGTAGTGTACGAGATAATCTCACAAGTATTTCCCTTCATACGAGGGTTGCCTCTTACGTTTCGGGATTTGGCAACCCTAGTGTTGCAATCCGGCAATTGACAGCTCTGTCGTAAAGTTGGACATTTTTGAGGTTATACGCACTCAGAACGTTTTGACATACGAGCGCTATTTGTGTTGTTTACAGTAACTTAAAAGATTCATCTCGGCCCAAAAATGGAATTAAATCGTCAACATTTTCGTGCGATTATTTTTTACAACTTTCGGCGTGGATTAACTCAGCAACAGTGCATGGATGAACTTAATTCAATTTTTGGCGATGAAGCTCCATCAAGGACCAGTGTTTATCGATGGTATGGTGAATTCAATCGTGGTCGTAGTTCATTCCAAGATGAATTTCGTGAAGGTCGTCCAAAATCAGTTGTTGTTCCGAAAACCATTGATGCTGTGCGCGAACTGATATTGGAAGATCGTCATGTGGCCTATCGTGAGATTGAGACAACCTTAGGCGTTAGTGGGACCAGCATACATTCAATATTGCATAAACATCTGACTGTCAATAAAATTTGTTCGCGTTGGATCCCACACAATTTGTCAATCGCCCAAAAAAAGGCTCGTGTCAATTGGTCGAAAGAAATGCTCAAAAAATACGGTCGCGGTGCTTCGAAACACGTCTATGACATCGTGACAGGTGATGAATCGTGGATTTACGCGTATGAGCCCGAAAGTAAACAGCAGTCGACTGTCTGGGTGTTTCAAGATGAGCCAAATCCAACAAAAGTTGTTCGCGCACGAAGCACTTCCAAGCAAATGGTCGCCTGTTTTTTCGGAAAAACTGGACATGTCGCAACCGAACCACTAGAACAACGCAGAGCAGTCAATTTTAAGTGGTACAGAACCATTTGTTTGCCAGTTGTCTTCCAAGAAATCAGGAAAACCAACCGCCAAAGACGGATCACTCTTCACCACGACAATGCGAGCTCTCACACATCGGCTGCGACAACAGCATTTTTGAGCACCCAAAACATCGATTTGATGGGTCATCCGCCGTATAGTCCTGACTTGGCACCGAATGACTTCTTTTTATTCCCGTACGTAAAAAACAAACTGAGAGGTCAACGTTTTTCGACACCTGAAGAAGCGGTTGCTGCATTCAGAATGCATGTGTTGGAGATACCTCAATCAGAGTGGCAAAAGTGCTTCGACAATTGGTTCAAACGCATTCAAAAGTGTATAGATCTTCATGGGGAATATTTTGAAAAACAATGGTGATTTTCGATGATCAATATTTGTTTTTGTTCTCTAATCCCGAAATATAAAAGGAAACCCTCGTACAAACTATAATGACAGATAACGCAACTACTTTTAAAGGTACACACATGAAAGACTTGTTCATCCAAAGGAAAGTAACTCATGTACTCACACCAGTAGGACATTCAATTTCAAACTCAAATATAGAACGAGCCCATTCGACACTATTAGAAATCAGTAGAAGTTTGGGTTTTGAACGTAATAGTTCGATATCTGAAGAAATTTTCAGCGCGGCCCGTCAATACAATACATTCGGTACACCAGCTGCGCCCCAACCAAATATTTTTCAACTTAGTAAAAACAAACATTAAATCCAAGTTAGAAAGTGCTCAAGAAAGGCAACTGAACTACCATAATAAAAATAGAACTAATAAACAATATAAACCAGACGAAATTATTTATGTAAAGAAAAACAGAAGAGGTAAGGAAACAACGCGATATACAAAGTTAAAAGTGAAAGAAGATAAAGGAACAATTGTAATCACTAAAGATGGCCAATATATACATAAGGACTGCATTCGTACTAACAACGATAGTGACGATTAACGCAGACGTGTCAATTAATTCATTAAAAGGAAAAAAAAATACTTCTCAACCAGGTTAGACGATGTAAACGTTTATGAAAATACAGGAATCTTGATCCATCCATTTAACTTAACTAGAATTATGAAACCATACACGCACCTAACGCGGAATCTAACAAAAAAATATTTTTTTTAAAACAATAGTACGAGGGTTGCCTTTTATATTTCGGGATTAGAGAACATAAACAAATATTGATATCATCGAAAATCACTTTATTGTTTTTCAAAATATTCCCCATGAAGATCTATACACTTTTGCATGCGTTTGAACCAATTGTCGAAGCACTTTTGCCACTCTGATTGAGGTATCTCCAACACATGCATTCTGAATGCAGCAACCGCTTCTTCAGGTGTCGAAAAGCGTTGACCTCTCAGTTTGATTTTTACGTACGGGAATAAAAAGAAGTCATTCGGTGCCAAGTCAGGACTATACGGCGGATGACCCATCAAATCGATGTTTTGGGTGCTCAAAAATGCTGTTGTCGCAGCCGATGTGTGAGAGCTCGCATTGTAGTGGTGAAGAGTGATCCGTCTTCGGCGGTTGGTTTTCCTGATTTCTTGGAAGACAACTGGCAAACAAATGGTTGTGTACCACTCAGAATTAACTATTCTGCGTTGTTCTAGTGGTACGGTTGCGACATGTCCAGTTTTTCCGAAAAAACAGGCGACCATTTGCTTGGAAGTGCTTCGTGCGCGAACAACTTTTGTTGGATTTGGCTCATCTTGAAACACCCAGACAGTCGACTGCTGTTTACTTTCGGGCTCATACGCGTAAATCCACGATTCATCACCTGTCACGATGTCATAGACGTGTTTCGAAGCACCGCGACCGTATTTTTTGAGCATTTCTTTCGACCAATTGACACGAGCCTTTTTTTGGGCGATTGACAAATTGTGTGGGATCCAACGCGAACAAATTTTTTTGACAGTCAAATGTTTATGCAATATTGAATGTATGCTGGTCCCACTAACGCCTAAGGTTGTCTCAATTTCACGATAGGTCACATGACGATCTTCCAATATCAGTTCGCGCACAGATTCAATGGTTTTCGGAACAACAACTGATTTTGGACGACCATCACGAAATTCATCTTGGAGTGAACTACGACCACGATTGAATTCACCATACCATCGATAAACACTGGTCCTTGATGGAGCTTCATCGCCAAAAATTGAATTAAGTTCATCCATGCACTGTTGCTGAGTTAATTCACGCCGAAAGTTGTAAAAAATAATCGCACGAAAATGTTGACGATTTAATTCCATTTTTGGGCCGAGATGAGTCTTTTAAGTTACTGTAAACATCACAAATAGCGCTCGTATGTCAAAACGTTCTGAGTGCGTATAACCTCAAAAATGTCCAACTTTACGACAGAGCTGTCAATTGCCGGATTGCAACGCTAGGGTTGCCAAATCCCGAAACATAAGAGGCAACCCTCGTATATACCAAACATAACTGGGGCATAAACATTGCTATTCCGAATGGCATGCAGGTTGTACTAATATTGAAGTGGCTACCTCAAAGCTTCGAGAACTTCAGGTGTGCCATCAGATCCAAGGATGATTTATCGAAGAATACAGAAAATTTTGGACGAGCATAAGAGTCGGCGAGCAGTATGGTAGAGCCCATGGCAAACCAAAACATAATGCGAAACGATTGTATTACATACAAAATATCCGAAACGCGACAAATGTCGATTCCGCGTACGAGAACTTATATATTGAAGTTGACACACCTGAAAAGGTGAAGAATATATCGTCGACGACAGAGTGGTGTCTTGACAGCGGATGCATCACACACATGTGTGAGAACGAGGAAATGATGACGGAGTTCGGGGTATGTACAGCGACGTTAAGCTAACTCCGCGTCGCGAATGGTGAGAGCAAAAGGCATTGCGCCTGTGACAGCGACTGCAAAAGACGGTTACGTAGAATTAAATTGACATAATACATTACTTGTCAAAGATCTCAGGACTAATTTAATCTCTGCACCCAAAATCACCCAACACGATAGGGACGCTTTGTTTAGGAAGAAGAAGGCGATCGTCAGGGGCGTTCAGGGGAACGTCACCCTGATAGCGGATCGTGTCGGAGAGTTGTATTACCTGATGGAGGGCGGTGATTAAGCAAATGCGACACGTCGGAGGCGAGTTTATGGCAGGCAAGGCTTGGACACTTGCACATGGACGCCGTAGTTGATTTGTCAAAGGGGATAAAGCCACTGCCAGGGGGCAGATCATCGTGCAGCATATGCAGTCGTGGGAAACTGACTGAACTGGCCTTTAAGGAGTACAAAAACGGACGGGAATGAAGATAAAGAAGCTGCAGCCGAATAATGGCCTAGAATATCGCAATACACATTTCGACGAACTTCTGAAGCGTGAGGGTATCCAGAGGCGTTTAACCACGCCGTACACGCCGCAACAAAATGGAGTCGAGGAGCGCATGAACAAACCGATCGTCGACAAGGCCAGGTGTTTACTAATACAATCGGGGCTCCCAACGATGTATTGGGGAAAGCTAATACACACTGCAAACTATCTGCCAAAAGAAACCGTTGCCCAAGCGGAAGTCACGAAGGCATCTGAGAGTATTTGGAGCAAAAGATTTCATATTAGACAAAGCTCCAAGCCGACAGAAACTCGACGATAAATCAATTGAAGGAACACTAGTCGGGTATACATCAACGGCGAAAACATATAGGGTCCGGCGAAATGACACAGGAAAGGTTAAAGAAACAAGAGACGTGTCGATCGTGGAAGAGACGACAATAATTACTAGAGGCACAGTGCATATAGACATCAACTATCCGCATGCGGAGGAAGAACACCAGGAGCCAGGGAGAGTCATTAGGCAAGAATGGGTCTATAAGGAACCCAAGATGGGACGGCCAAAGAGCTGTGCACCAGGAAGACCCGCGAAAGAAAAAACTGCGAGGCGTGGTCAACCGAGGAAGTTATACCGATACAAATGCACCACCTCAAGCATCACTTCAGACAGTGCATCGTATCGGGAAAGTTCGTCACAGAACGAGGGGGTGTCGCAAGAGCGCGAGGAAAAATACGACGGCGAAAACGTGTTCGATCAAGAGGGCAAAGAAAATCGCTCGATACGTCGTTGGTACTGGTCGACAAACGTGCACGAAGTGAGGTAGGCGCGAATGAACCTGAGATTCACCCAGATGACCACCTGGAGGACAAGGAACTTTCGGAAGCGAGATTTGTTGAAGAATTGACTTTCATAGCCGAAATTAATTTTGAAGAGACACGGTAGCGTGCAATCGCCGGAGAGGTACGCTCCCACCTAGAACACGGAACATGGGAAATTGTAAAGCGACCTGAAGGGGGGAGAGAGATAGTCTTCAAGTTAATCCCGAAAAATAAGATCAACGCCAAAGGACAAATTACACACAAGAAGGCGCAAATTGTGGCCAGGGGATTTTTACAAATACCTGGATATGACTTCGACGAAATATTCGCTCCGGTAAAGAGAATGGAAATAGCGACATTGGCAGCAGGAATGGGGGTGAAGATTCATCAGATGGATGTCGTCACGTCGTATTTACACAGTGACATCAACGAGGAATTATATATGGAGAGCCCAGAGATGTTGAAAGAAGCACTGGAACACATAATTCGGACAGAGCGAAGGGTCTCACCAATCGTCCACAAACGATACAAATGCTGAATGACCTCTCAAAAGGTGACAAAGTGTGTAAAATAATCAAAGCGCTTTACGGACTAAGACAATCCGGCGAAAGGTGGTATGAACACCTATGTCAAGTAATGAAGAAATTAGGACTGAAACCCCAACTCTCTGATCTATGCATTTTCTTGTACAAGGCTAACAAGAAAATTCTCATCGTTTTAGCATACGTAGATGACCTGTTGATCATATCAAATGACGAGGGACTAGCAGCAAAAGCCAAGGCGGCACTGAAAAGAGAACTGTAGATAAAGGACTTGAGAGAAGCCAAACACCGCATAGGAATTGAGTTCAAACAAGAGAAGAGAAGAAAAAGTTTGAGTCAGAAAGAGATATGTCGAGAAATTGTTGGAAGAATTCAGCATGGATAACTGCAACCCACAACAGACGCCAGCAAGTATATCATAGAGACTGAAGACCAAATAAACCGACGTTAAATCCATAGTACAGGGAACTAATTGGGCCATTAATGTACCTGTCGGTGGCGACCAGACCAGACATCGCACATAGTGTAGCATGCTGAGTCAGGTCAATGATAACCCGAACGAAGAACTCTGAGGCGCAGCAAAAATAGTGCCGATATCTGCAGGGGACGTCGAACATGGCGCTTGTCTACGAAGGACCATTGGATAAAATCGTATTAGATATTCTGATGCGGACTACGGCAGTAATTTGGACGATTCGAGATCGTGCACAGGGTACGCGTTCAAGCTAGGAGTAACCGCAATCAGCTGATAGTCCAGAAAACAAAATAGCGTGGGATTGTCGACGACAGAAGCCGAGTACAGGGCGTCACAGAGGTGAAAAATGCGTCAATGTATCTGCGAGGGGTCCTCAACGAGGTGGGAATACCGGAATTGTGAGAAGGTCTCGGTCTCATACATTGCGACAATTTAAGCGCAATACAACTATCAATGGCGACGGGGTTCCATAATCGCACGAAACACGTCAGGATCAATTTTGTGCGTGAAGCATTAAGGAATCCAACTATTGCATATAGCGTCGATGGACATGATCGCCGACCTTTTGAGGAAGGCGCTACCCAAGGAGAGACACGAGGAGCTCACGCATACACTGTGCGTGAGAGAGGAGACATAATGCCATTCCAGTGCACGTGTTCGTATTTGAGGGATTGTTGGAAATCGTATGCTTGCACACACATACACACACACACACGCGCGCGAGTTATGTCTGAGCCAGCGACCGCCAACACAACGATCCCCGACGTAATCTTGACAAGCGATTTCCGGCCAGCAAGCAAACTGCAACGTAGTCTTGCGAAACTATAAAATGCACCTTTTACGGGCATTGAATTTGATACGCCGTGAGGCGCAAGATTCTCCCACCGTATCAAGGTCAGTGTGGGTAACGGCATTTTTCAGTTTTAGATTTCGGACTTAGAGGCAGTTCTCGAAGAACCTCAGAAGAGTAAAAGTAGGAAAAATCGAATTCGTCTGAATGTTGGAAGTTAATTACGATAATTAAAGTGTTAGAACGGTGCTAAAAATACAGGGACCATGGTACAATTATGTATTTATAAACGTACACGCCCGACGAAGAAAAGAAGGACACGTCCTACGATACCGTAGAGGCAGTATTTGATGAGATCTCATTATTCGATGTTAAAATCCTCCTCGGGGACCTCAATGCAAAAATTGGAAAGGAAGATATCTTCCAACCAACTATAGGTAAAGAAAGCCTACACGACGTTTCAAATGATAATGGATTTCGAATTATCACGTTCGCAGCGTCAAAAGATATCATAGTGACAAGCACAAGCAAATTCATAAAGCCACATGGATCTCACCCGACGGCGTGACGCGTAACCAAATACACCACTTCCTCATAGACAAGAGACACCACTCGAATATCTTTGACGTAAGATCATATAGAGGAGTAGATTGCGACTCCGATCATCTTCTAGTGATCAGCAAAATCAGGAGTCGGCTGGCAGCAATACAACATAGGCAGTCACGGGAGACGAACAAAAAGTTCGAAATTGATAAACTAAAAAACCTGCCCCAAAGGGCTGAATATCAAGACGAACTAAGGAATAGATTTAGCATCCTAGAGAATGGGAATAATGAGGAAGAGGAAACCAGTAATCTGGGCACTAAATGGGCATCGATCAGAGACACAATCAAACAAACAGCCCAGGGGGTATTAGGATTTGGGAAAACAATTAAGTCCAAACCTTGGTTTGACGATGAGTGCAGGGCAAAGATCGAAGAACGTAAACATCTCAGAGTGATCCATTTAGAAACATATGATGAAGTCAACGCAGAAAGATACGCGACAATTCGGAAAGAGACAATGAGACTCTTCAAACACGAATGGGAGGAGACTCGGATCGAAAAAATCATAGAAAATGCCATAGCAAAGAACATCAGAGGTATGTATGCCGGCATAAACTCAATTAGAAATGGCTACCGAGGGAGAGCCAAAATAATTCGAGACACAAACGGTTGTCTGGTGACAGAAACAAAAAATATCGTGACAAGATGGAAGCAGTACTATGAAAACCTGCTCAATGTGGGCACCCATCAGCTACAAATAAAAGCACCAGACATACATACAGCCGAGCCTCAGATCCCTCTTTCAACGAAGTTGTAGAAGCAATAAGTCGATTGAAAAACAACAAGGCTCCCGGGGTCAACTGCATACCGGCAGAGTTTATGAAGCATGGAGGGGAAGCAACCAGCTCATGAAAAGAATATGGGATAAGGAAGTCACTCCGGAAGAATGGAAAACCTCAATAAGTCGTCCCCATTTTCAAAAAAGGCGACAGATCTGACTGCGAAAATTATAGAGGAATATCATTGCTCCCAACCACACGCAAAATACTAACAAATGTCGTACTGGCGAGAATCACACCGCACGCAGAAGAAATACTGGGAGACTACCAGTGCGGATTCCGTATGAACCGGTCAACAAGCGACCAAATGTTCACAATAAGGCAACTGCTGGGAAAGAAGTGGGAATACAGAGAGACAGTTTACCAACTGTTCCTTGACTTCAAAAAAGCCTACGACTCAGTCACAAGACAAAGACTCTACTATATTGTAGTTGAGCTGGGAATTCCGAAAAAATATGCCGCCCTCATTAAAATTTGCATGAACGAAAACAAAGGACGAGTTAGAATAGAAAACCACCTCTTAGAACCATTTGAAATCCGGGACGGACTAAAACAGGGGATGGCCTCTCACCGTGTCTTTTTAACCTTGTGCTCGAGTATGTCATCAACAAGGTACAAGACGACAACCTAGCCGGATCATCCCTGAACGGGGCCCCACAAGTGCTCGCATATGCGGATGAGATCGCCGTTCGGGGCGATAATCTAGAAACTATAAGTAAAAACTGTGAAATCATCATGGAAGCGGTAGAAAAAGTGGGCCTAGAAATAAATGAAGACAAAACAAAATACATGATTACGGCGGGAGCAGGTGGACCTCAGGGAACACATATAAACGTCAGGGGAAAGATATTTGAAAATGTTAAAGAGTTTAAATATCTGCGAACAATGCTGACGGCCAGTGACGAAATGTCGAAGGAAATTAACAAAAGACTGCATTCCGGCAACGTTAGGTGGCACACAGTCAGTAAACTGCTGAAATCCAAACTGCTATCACATAATATAAAGCTCCGTGTTTATAGAACCATAATCATGCCGATTGTTCTATACGGATGCGAAACATGGGCTCTCACAAAACGGGAAGAAAACAAACAACGACTTGAGTGCAAATGAAAATTTACATAGTAAAGAATACACTGAGAAATAATAGACAATAAAAATAACCCAATTCAGTGAAATAATCAATGAAAATCAGACGACAACATGGCCGGAACGGGGGCCACACTAGTGCTCGCATATGCGGATGACATCGCAGTTCTGGGCGATAATCTAAAAACTGTAAGTAAAACAGTGAAATCCAAACAAAATACATGACTACGGCGAGAGCAGGTGGACCTCAGAGAACACACATAAACGTCAGAGGCAAGATATTTGAAAATGTTAAAGAGTTGAAATATCTGGGAACAATACTGATGGCCAGAAACGAAATGTCGAAGGAAATTAAAAACAGACTGCATTCCGGCAACGCTAGGTGGCATGCAGTCAGTAAACTGCTGAAATCGAAATTGCTATAACATAATCTAAAACTCCGTGTTTATAGAACCATAATCATGCCAATTGCTCTATACGGATGCGAAACATGGGCTCTCACAAAACGGGAAGAAAACAAATTCTACGTATTCGAGAATAAAGTTTTAAGGGGTATCTTTGGCGGTAAATATGCCGAGGAGGCAGGACAATGGAGGAAACTCCACAACCACGAATCGGAAGAGCTATATCGCAAACCTACAATAGTGAGAGCAATCAAGTCGCGAAGATTAAGATGGGCCGGACATGTGGCGCGAATGGGCAACGAAAGGACCGTGTGTAGAATTCTTGACGGTAGACCAACGGGAAAAAGACCGACAGGACGGCCGCGACAGAGATGGGAGGACAATGTTAGGTCTGACCTTGAGGAGATAGAATCGGATGGTCAAGCGTGGAAGGACAGCGCACAGGACAGGGAACTATGGCGGAGTCGAGTCGGCGAGGTCATGAACTTCCGGGTTCCTACAGGCCAATAAATAGTAGTCGAATTATTAAAGTGACAGAATTATTAAAGTTAATTACAATAACTCAAGTGCTGTACAGAATAAGCCAAATAAATAAAGAAAAGAAAAAAATTATAAAAAAATATAAGTTGTTAGAATTGTTTTTTAAAAAGTCAACGGGCTGAAGACTCCATTTGACTCGCGCGAGTTATATGTAATACGACCAGCAACGCACCGAGAGCAACAAACCGCCTGTCATTAAAAATATTTTAAAGTTCATTTGAGCTAAACAGAAAACTTACGTTCGCACCGTCAGCAAAACGACAACGGTGTGAACGGAAGCAAAGAATAAATTGATGACTGCCCGGGATTTTGTACAATTATTCTAAGTTGAAGCATGTGAAATTATATTAGCGGATGGTCTTTGAAGTTATAAAAAGTCTTTTTTGAAAATAAATAGCGTTTCGTTTTTTGTTGTGTTTAACTAAATCCTGTATGCTGTATCAAAGATTTATAAGTCGCGCGCGTTGATACACGGCTGGGATTTGGCAATATGAAGCACCAAGCAATTTTTACAATACCAAACCAAGTGGTTATCGAGATCTGCCTGAAGGTACAGAAGCAACTGGTAACATGAATTTATAGCTTAGAGAGGCCCATAGAAATGTTTCATGACCTTATCAATGTTGTTAGTGGTTAGTATAAATGTAGAGGGCCTAAGTGGCTGCTTTTATGAGACCCAGAGATCCCCAGGAAGGGATTAGATATCGCGGTTCTGAAACTTGCACTGCAGAGTCTGCCTTCTTGGTAGGAAGGAATGAATGGTTTAAAACTAAAATGTATAGGTTTATGGAGAGTTTTGTCGAAAGTCTTGGTGAGATCGGTTGCCACTCTCTAAGGCTGACAGTGTGAAAGATGTCGCGAGTTAAGGCGCTATTTATTCATATCTTTGTGGGACTATAGAATATATAGAATTATATAAAAATATGAATCACCCAAGCGGTGATCATTTATTGACACCCAAAAGATGAATCGTCTAATTCCATACAACTTAACGAAAGTACATCACCATCCAAACTACTAGATGCCGCCTCGGATAGTCTTAACGAATCGACAGTCAGATAATGGTGGTAGAGCGATTCTACTTCCTTTTTCGTCTGGGATACTGATCAAGTGAGCATGGTTTTTTAAGTAGCTCACTCTTCTTGGAGACACCGATCGGCATAGCCCCAACATAAGAATTTAAAATAAGTAGTCCTAAGAATAAAAAAATAATAAAGATATATTTTTAATTGAATATAAAATTGTTATCGGAATACTTAATTGGCGATCCTGCCAGGAGTTGTATTAAACTGCTACTCCAGCGAGCGGACCATATCTTGGCGAGGACCAAGTAAAAGGATACTCTCACGTAGACGTACGTGTAACAAAAAACAAAAATGTTGTTGTCGGACAATAAAAATAAAACGAACCCACCTTTACCTGACGAAGTGCTGTCGCAGCAGCCACAGAAAAGACCACGTACTAGTAGCAGAGCACCAGGAAAAAGGACAATCTACTTGGAACCACATCCTGGAATCAACAATAACCCGTACGGATAGATACGTGTATATCAACATTTATTTTGACAAGAGAAAGCTGCATTGGGAGTTACATAGGACTCTCAAACCCAGGAAACTGTAAGTAGAACCCAAATATTATCCAGTGATATCAAGTAGTGAGGTAATTATCCGCATAAGAACGGATATTGTGTTTTAAAAAAACTGCATAGCAAGGAAAAAGGAAAGTGAGATTCTAAACACTCACAATAAAACCCCGGGAGTAAACCCTATTGAAATTTTTTTATGAAATTTCCGAAGATACGGAATAGAAAGCGGAAACCATCCAATAAGCTATCCACCCCAACTGAATCGGACCAAGAAAGCGAAAGTGAAGGTGAAGAAATGGCTTCGATATCTGAATTACAGACCCAAATACAGCATCTAACCAGTGCCTTGGCAACATTAATAACCGAGAACAAGGAAACTAGAGATGCCATCATACAGATACAACGGCAGGGACTAAACCAAGAAATAGTTACGGTAGAAAAATTAACTCCTATAACCTGGAGATTGGAAAGTTCCAGCCAGATCGATATCAGCATATTCAAGGACATACCTGTTTTCAATGGCAAACCAGAAGAATACGGAGCGTGGCGAAATCTAGTTTGGAACCTGATGGAAGAAATAAAGAAATTTCAACAAACAAATGAATATTTCAAATGCTTGCAAATCTTAAGAACAAAGATACAAGGAGACGCTGCAGATATTCTAGTAAACCATAATACAATCCTTAATTTTTATGCCATAATTAATAGATTAGACTATACCTATGCCGACCAAAGACCACTTTATGTGTTACAGGAAAATCTATTAAAGATCAAACAAGGAAGAACTGAGGTTACCGAATATTTCAATAATATTAATAAGGCCTTGAATTTGGTTTTGACAAAAATAGAAATGCAAGGAACCAGTAAAAGTGACGCATCATATACCAATGCCATGGAATCAGGCGTCAGAGCCTTTGCTCAGGGTTTAAACTGTGAATACACGAGAGGAGTACTTTTCTCACAAAACCCAAAAACCTTAGAAGAAGCATATGCAATTGCCAGAACTATCCTGCATAATAAAGAGGCATACGGATTAAGAGAAAGCTATCACTACAAACCTCAAACCTCGTATGATTATAGGCATCATCATGGACAGCAAAAAATATACGAAAGGTACCAAAGGAATATCGAACCACCACAAAGGCACAAGGAACAACGTTACTACAAACCCAACATACAAACATATGCCAGACTAAAGCCCGAACCAATGGAAGTGGACGACTCTATGCGCGACATGAGATCCCATAACAACCAGCAACAAAAATGGCATAATAATTTTAGACAAAATTCGTCACAATATCATAAAAATAGACCTCAAGAACTGAATAAAATCTACAACGATAATATTTCTAGTGCCCCACAGATAGGTAGCGAAAACGACGACCACGAGAAAAAGAGGATTTTTTTAAGTCGAATAAATGGTCTTCCGTGTTTGACTCTAAGAACCAAGGATAAAGGAAGACCCGAACTCCAAGTGACTTTGCTTATAGACACTGGAGCTACTAATAATTATGTTTCTTCAGATTACCCCTATCGTATATCTATACCCATAGACCCTATTAAAGTCAATACAATGCATGGTACCATATTAACTCATGCAAAAAAACAAATTAATATGTTCAGTAGTGATTTAGTATTTTATGTTATACCCACCTTAATAAACGTCACAATGATACTAGGAGAAGCAGGCCTAGTCCAATTAAAAGCCAAAGTAGATCTAGAAAATTAATCAGTTACTTACAAAATCCCCAAGATGCAAGTAAACTATTCCCTCGACGATGCGTATTATTCTAAAGAAATAAATAAAATTATGGAACAAAACAACAAATTTACTCCTACCCTTCCATTCGTCACTCAAGTAGAAGCCCCAATACGCACCAAACATGAAGACCCCATTTACTCATGACAATACCGATATCCTATGTCCGACAGTAAATTTGTAAATGATGAAATCTCTCGATTATTAAAAGAAGGAATAATTCAAAAAAGCTTTAGTCCTTATACCTTTCCTGTATGGGTCGTATCCAGGAAAGGATATATGAAGACGGAACTCCTAAGAGACGTATGGTAATAGATTACCAGAAACTCAACGCAGAAACGATAACAGATCGATACCCCATCCCCGATGTGAATCTAACGATACAAAATTTGGGTAAGGCAAAAATATTCTCAACACAAGATCTAGAATCAGGCTTCCACCAAATAAAAATAAAAAAGGAAGATCAACAAAAAACTGCTTTCTCTATCAACGGAGCAAAATACGAGTTCGTACGAATGCCATTTGGGCTCAAAAATGCGCCTAGTATATTTCAAAGGACAGTCGATGACGTACTTCGACCTTTTATCGGAAAATTCACCTACGTCTACATTGACGATGTGTTAATCTACTCTCATAGCAAAGAGGAACATTTAGAACACATAAAAATAATAACAGATACATTGAGAAGGGCCAATATGAAAATCTCGAACGATAAATCCCACTTCTTCAAGGAATCAATAAAATACCTCGGACATATAATAAAGCATGACACAATTACCGTCGACCCTGAGAAGGTAGAAACAGTAAAAAATTATCCCGAACCGACTAATCTGAAAGAATTAAGGTCATTTTTAGGACTAGCCGGATATTACCGAAAATTCATAAAGAATTATGCAAATATCACAAAGCCAATGTCCATATTCCTACAGACAGAACAAGTGTCTAAAAATAAACGTAGAAAGGTTGAAATTCAATTCGACGAACGAGCTAGAAATGCATTAAAAATAATCAAAGAAGAACTACAAGCCAGAATAGAACTATATCAAACAGATTTCAATAAACCCTTCGAATTAACGACTGATGCGAGTAATTTCGCCATAGGTGCAGTCGTAAGTCAAGGTAATAATCCTATAACTTTTATAACACGAACGCTCAGCAAAACAGAAGAAAACTATTCCACTAATGAGAAAGAACTGCTAGCAATAGTCTGGACTTTGCAGAAACTAAGAAATTTGCTATATGGTATAACGAACCTAACAATATACACCGAACATCAATCGTTAACATTTGCTGTATCGGAAAAAAAAAAACCCTAATAACAAATTAAAACGGTGGAAAAGATTCATAGAGGAATACGGAGCAGAAATCAAATATAAACCCGGCAAAGACAATGTAGTCGCAGATGCATTATCCAGGCAACAAGTAAACACCTATACTTGTTCAGAACAGTGTTCACTTGACGTTCGAACGGCAAAGAGGTTTTAAATCGCGCTCCTCGCCACACATTGAATACACACACAAAAAAAATAAAAAAAATAAAACAAACCTGAAAGTAAATAAACACGTACGCGGGTTCTCTATCAATAGTGCTAAGTGAATAGTGTAAATCACAAAAAAAACGTGCAAAAAACAACGACAAAAAACGTGTAAAATAACACATAACATTAATAATGGACACTACATCATTCAACCAACAAAATATCCAGCTAAGTAATATGAATAACGGCAACATTATGACGTATGAACAGCTAGCAGCAGTCAACAACAACAAGCGATGATAAATCAAATGCTCCACAAAATCAACGCAATGGAAAACCAAATGCAATCGCAGGTATGTGCCACTATCGCTTTGCCAATAGAATACCATACAGATGAAGAAGAGCCGGAAAGGGAAACCTCTGCAGTTTCTAAGAAAAGAAAAACTGATAAGAGTCATAAACAAAATACAATACCAACTGTAAACAATATGACGTCAGTTCGTGAATCTACAAATGCGGTTACAAAATAAAGGAAAATTCCCCTGCCACCACCAATCAATGTGAGGAATATAAGGGATTTTAATGCATTTAGAAATGCCATTTTACCTGTAGTGAAAGACAAAATTCAATTTAAAGAATTATCTAATAATGATATAAAAATAACATGCGAAACAGAAAATGCATACAGAGCTGTTACAGAGAAATTACAATCCCTTAAGACGGATGTAAGAAACCAAGATTTAGAGTATCATACCTACCAACTTAAAAGTGAGAGACTATTTAGATTCGTAATCAGAGGACTTCCAGCTTCAATGTCCATAGATATGATTGCAAACGAGTTATGCTCACTAAACCATAAAGTGGTAAAGGTAACAAACATCAGGAAAAGCACCACGTCAAATAATAGAGAAAAAATCTTTAGAGCCTTTCCTTTGTTTTATGTCGATATAGTTCAAAAAGAGAATAATAAATCAGTTTATGAAATCCAAGAATTATTATGGTGCAAAGTATCGATTGAACCACCCAAAACGGTCAGATCCGATACCTCAATGTAATAATTGCCAACAGCTTGGTCATACCAAAAATGTCTGCAACTATAATTCAAGATGTATTAAGTGTGCTGGGCCTCACCACACAACCCAGTGCTCGAAACAACGCAACAGCATAGCAACATGTGCGCTTTGCCACGAGAATGGCCATCCAGCTAGTTACAACGGATGCTCAGTGTATCAAAAAAAACTAAAAGCACAGCATCCAAAGAAAACTACAGTCACTCAAAGACTGCAATCTAAAAATACAGAGCGAGCGGGGCCAACCACAACCGGTACTAACAACACACAAATGAAGAACAAACCAAATGAGAAAACAGATAATAAAAGCAAACAACAACCTGTCAATAATGAGCCTACCATCATGGATATGATGAAGATGCTCAGTGTATTCCAGGACGACATCAAAAAAAGCATCAACCAGCTAGCAGAAAGGGTAGGTAAACTTGGAAATTTTCAAAAACTACCGACCAAGAAATCCAAGAAATAAAGACAATGAGTAATCGGCTCCTAAGAATAATCACTTGGAACACAAATGGGCTCAACCAAAGGGCTCAAGAATTAGAGATATTTATAAGAGAGCACAACATAGATATTGCGTTGATATCAGAAACACACTTTTCTCATATGAGCTTCATAAAAATCAGGGGTTATATGGCCTATTGGACTACGCACCCCAGCTCTGATAATAAAACAAAATATACATCACTTCCAACAAGAAGAAATAAAAGAAACTTTTATTCGAGCCTCCATTGTTACTATCAACCTTCATGGAGCTGATTTAAATGTAGGTGCTGTATATTGCCCACCTAGACACACAATCTCAAAACAACAATTCACGGATATCTTCAAGAAGCTCGGACCAAGGCTTATAATTGGTGGTAATTGTCAAGCACACTGCTTGGGGGTCAAGGTTGATTACTCCAGGCAAGGGAAAAGAATTGCTTACAGCCATCAAAGAAGCAAAGTGCGAATTTCATTCGTCTTGTTCACCAACATACTGGCCTACTGATAGCAACAAAACGCCTGACCTGATCGATTTCTTTATTTCGAAAGGAGTGTCATCGAATTATATTGAAACGGATAGCTTAGTTGATTTAACGCCTGACCACACTCCAGTACTACAAAAACTGAATGCAGCTGTTCCCAGAAAGAACAGAAAACTAAATCTTACAAGCAAATATACAGATTGGGAAAAATTCCGAACAGAGCTTGACAATCAGATTGAATTAAACGCTAAACTTCAAGATTGTGAAGAATTGGAACAACAAGTACAACAATTTATCGAAACATTGAAAAGCGCAGCCGCAACAGCAACTCCGGTGCCAAGTGATAAACCAAAACCAGCAACCACATACCACCCTATTGAGATTATGGATCTAATCAAAGACAGGCGCAAAGCTAGACGAACCTGGCACGATCCAGACACTCTAACGATACAAAAGTATTCAACAAGGTGAGCAATCTAGTTAACAAATTAATTAAAGACCATAAACAGAGTTGTATAGATGAGTATCTAAGTGAACTAAGTCCGTCAGCGGATAGGGATTACTCTCTCTGGAAGGCAACACGTTAATTTAAACGTCCCCTTATCCAAGTGCCACCTATAAAAGATACGCAGGGACTGTGGGTACGCAGAACTGAAGATAAAGTTGAAATATTTGCACAACACCTGGCTTCAGTGTTCAAACCACACAACATCCACAGTAGTATTGATCCTTCCCCCAGGTATCAAACTGAGCAAACAATCAAACCAGTGACCCCAATGGAGATTGCCCAAGAAATCGACAAAAGTTTGAACCACAAAAAAGCACCAGGCATCGATGCAATATCACCTGGCGTGTACAAGGAATTACCTCGAAAAGCTGTCATTATGCTAACACATCTGTTTAATGCTTGCTTTCGACTAAAATACATTCCAAATTCATTCAAAATAGCCCAGATAATAATGCTCAAGAAACCAGAGAAACCAACAGAAGAAGTAACGTCTTATAGACCTGTGGCGATTCCGCCAGATCCCACGGCTCGCCTTCCTGAAAAAACCCCCATAACCATAACCCGGGTCTGCACCAGCTTTCGCTAATGCAATTCGCATTAGCATCTTAGATGCTTCACGCATCAAACAGACCCAATTATTATAACCCTAAAATCCCTATAGAGAAAACTTACCTTCATGCATCCCTTCGCATACAATTTTTCATAAGATTTCTTTGTTTTCTTATTTGGTATTCTGAACCAATTCGGCACCAGACAAATTCCTGTAAACAAAATAATTCGGATTGCAATCAATGTAACCGTCATGACAGGGACCATAAATATCGCGCCGTCTATTTTCCCAGCCGCGTCATATACCTTTTCATACACATTGCCTGGCAACCTTTTTTGTTTGTCTTACCAACAAACAACCCAAGCAGCTGCATATAATTAGCGCAATAGACGCTGAAATTCTCCAGCATTTCCTAATGCAAATATGAACCCGATTTCTATTGCAGCCAGAGATGCCATAAACATCCAATTTGCTTTTAGCACCTTTTTCTCCTAACGTCGAAAATAGCGACGAGGCATCGTATAAACATGACCCTCATTAAAGAGCGAACCATTTGGTCGCCTTTTCTTTTGTCCTTGCCGCCTGCCTGTTTCGCTCTTCCACTGCACGTGTGAATAGCATTGATCTCAACGATCCCACACATACCACCATGACCGGTATTACAAGATCTGGTTTCCTATACCACCAAGAGAGACTTTACGTTTCCCTGGTGGTAGGTAAAAAACGATGTCCTTATTGGAGAGGATATCGTTGGAGTCTTAATTCAATCTTCGGAGAGGTCGGGTCGCTCTTCATCCACCGTACCTGCGCAGGTACGGTGGATTAAAACGTTTGTGCCGCAGTTCGTGTTTAGAAATAAGATTTTTATCCGTAAATCTATGAAATAACGTAAATTTATTGATCCCAAATTGTTTATTATCGAAAACATATAGTGCGGCAAAAAAATCGGTATGCAATAGTCTCTTGGATAAAACAATATCATTAAGTTCATACGAAAGTGTTCAATAGTTTTTGTGAAAACGAATAAATCATACAAAAATGTAAAAGACAAACAATAAACAATTTATAAATTTCATTAACTGTTTGATTTTCAAAATTTAAAGGTAAATTAAATTCAAAACTAGACACATTTCATTGTTAAAGCGTGTTTCCTGTGCTGCTGCCTAATAAAACGTTTTCAAAAAGAAAGGAAATCCCCCAACATTCAACTTCCTGTGAACAACTGAGTTGGTGTTTGTACCTGCTGCGATATTCGGTCAAACTTAATTAGTGAATGATGGAGGAGGAAGTGGACGGAGTGCCCGTGTATTGGCACAATACTTCCTACCCCACAGACCCATATCGCTATTGCCATCCATTTCAAAACTGTTTGAGAAAATACTCCTCAAGCGACTCAAGCCTCTCATCAAATATTCCAGACTTTCAATTTGGTTTTAGGAATAAACACTCAACTATTGAACAGGTTCACCGCGTGACCACAGCAATAGAAAAGGCTTTCGAAGAAAAGAAGTATTGCCCAGCTGTCTTTCTTGATGTCTCCCAAGCGTTCGACAGAGTATGGCATGAAGGTCTTATATATATAATGAGTAAACTGTTTCCAGCAAACTATTGCCATCTGATAGAACCTTCAAAGTAAAGTGTCCTGGGGCCTTTTCTCTAGTTACTATACACAGCGGACATCCCAACAACCAAGAACACTTTCATAGGCACCTTTGCAGATGATACAGTTATAATATCAGCTGACGAAAATAAAAAAAAAGCTACACAACAATTGCAAGAGGTACTCAACGAAATTAGCCAATGGACCACTGATTGGAAAATTAAACTCAACGAGATGAAATCTATTCACGTAACATTTACATTGCGACGATCAGATAACAACATTTCTACATATCTCAACGGAATTCCAGTTCCCAAAGCTGATTCAGCGAAATATCTCGGTATACATCTAGATAGCAGACTAAACTGGAGACATCATGTGAAACAAAAAGCTGAGCAAATAAAGCTGAAACGTAGACAGATGTATTGGTTAATCGGGAATCACTCTCAACTCAATCTCTATTGTAAAAGATTGATCTATCAATCTATCATCAAGCCGATCTGGATATATGGAATCCAATTATGGGGCTGTACAAAGCAATCCAATAGAGATATAATTCAACGAAGCCAGAATAAATTCCTTCGCATTATCACGAATGCCTACCGTTTTGTGACAAATCAGGAAATTCATGATGACCTAGAGATCAAATGGATTTATGAAGTTATCCAAGAATATGCTGTCAAACACGAAAGACGCCTACATAATCATACCAACGTAGAAGCCATTCAGCTCTTGGATATTACCCACGAATTAAGACGGCTAAAACGGACGAAACCTCATGAATTAATATGTTAAAATCTAACATACTAACATCGCGTTGGGAGCTGAACACTGGTCCAGTAAACCCTTACACGCTCTACTTAATTAAACTAAATTAAGTACAATTTAAACCTAGTATTAAATTAAATTGTTAAGATTGTACTATTCATATCCAATAAAGGATGTTATTAAAAAAAAAAAAAGAAAAAAAAACCTTGTTCAGAACATTCCGCGATAAGCTCACCACAAACATTAATCCTGCGAGTAAATCAACCCCTCGACACTTATAAAAACCAAATAACAATCACCGAATCAGAAGAAAACACTCCGATAAAAACAATAACTGTTTTTAATAACCTCAGGCATGACATACGCATCACAAGTGAGGAGGATCTAAAGGGAAAACTAAGAAATATACTCAATTCTAACATCATTAATGCGATAAAAATACCGGAAGAATTATTACATAAATATGAAAAAACAATTAAAGAAACGTTCAATCATTACAAACTAATTATTGCTCAATCATTATTAAGGGATACAGAAGACGAAAACGAACAAGTAAAAATAACCCAAGAAGTACATAACAGGGCCCACAGGGGATATCGGAACAATGCAAAGGAAATTTTATTACAATACTACTGGCCAAAAATAAACAAAGGTTGTAAAAGTTACGCTACAAAATGCAAAATATGCTCTAAAACCAAATATGATAGGAAACCTAACAAACACCCCGTAGGAGAAACACCAGTGCCAACCCAAATCGGGCAATACTTACAAATGGATGTCTTTCACTTAAATGACCAAATGTATATCAGCACAATCGACCGATATTCAAAGTACCTACACCCGAGGCACATACCAAACAAACTAAATATACCAACGGTCCTAAACGAAATACTTTCACAAATATTCAATTATAATGACCGATAATGAGTCAATTTTTTCAAGTCACCAAGCAGAAGCAATGTTTAATCGACATATGTGATACATGTAAAAACACCCATCGATCACTCAACATCTAATAGCCAGGTCGAAAGAGCACACTCAACCATTCTCGAAATAGTACGAGCTCTTGCGAAACAAAACAATACAGATTGTAAGGAAGAAATTTTTGAATCGGTAAAACAATATAACGCCACCATACATAGCGTTACAAACCTTAAACCAGAGGACGTACTTTATAATCGAAAACAGACGCCGCCACTTAAAAACATTATAAAAAGTAAACAACAAAAACCACGTTAACAAAAATCGAGAGGCGGAAACATATAAACCTGATGACACCATTTTCTACAACTCAAAGCGACGAAACAAGAACACGAACCGTTTCATCGAGGCGAAAGTAAAATAAGATAATGGTAACTACAAAATTTCAACACGAGGCAAGAAAATCCGTAAAGACAACATAAGACATACACATACAGAAGAGGATAATTGTGCAAATCCGTAATAGCTTTTTTTTTTTTTGCAACTCTCCTGATAATTATAATACTCGGCTTAAGCATATATGTAACTGTTGAAATTAAAAACAGCATGGGTACACAGTACACGAAGGCTGCGGAAAAACTCAAAAGCGAGGACGCTTTAATCTAACGGGGGGTGGAGTTAAGGCCCCATTTATTCATATCTTTGTGAGACTATAGAATATAGAGAATTATAAAAAAATATGAATCACCCAAGCGGTGATCATTTATTGACACCCAAAAGATGAATCGTCTAATTCCATACAACTTAACGAAAGTACATCACCATCCAAACTACTAGATGTCGCCTCGGATGGTCTTAACGAATCGACAGTCAGATAATGGTGGTAGAGCGATTCTACTTCCTTTTTCGTCTGGGATACTGATCGAGTGAGCATGGGCTTTAAAGTAGCTCACTCTTCTTGGAGACACCGATCGGCATAGCCGCAACATAAGAATTTAAAATAAGTAGTCCTAAGAATAAAAAAATAATAAAGATATATTTTTAATTGAATATAAAATTGTTATCGGAATACTTAATTCGCGCGCGTTGATACTCGTAGTACGCACACGCTCGACACACACATATATACTCCACCACACTGACATGTCGTCGCTCTACCAGCAACAGTCACACACCGGGCGTACATATATACTTGCAATTGTGCATAAAATTAATTCTTCATTAAATATATCAGCTAAAACTGACTATCACCCACATGTTGCTGTACGCTAGTGAGGAAATGCCGTTACTTTGGGTATACCAACAGGATAATGACCCAAATCATACGTCAAAATGGACAAAACTAGGGTTCGAAGAGAAAATAATTCCGTCATGTACCCTTGTATGATGCGAAGTCCATAAATGCCAAGCAATTGTTGGATATAGCGCGAGACTCGTGGCATGCTATACCGGTGGAGAGGCGTCAACATTTAGTAGACTCCATGCAACGCAGATGCATTTTGGTAATAAAAAACAATGGCTATGTCACAAAGTTTTAATGGCAGGCTTCAATCGCAATACTTAGCTTTTTAAATATTTCAGTTTTTTTTTTCTTTATTTTTTGTTGCTATTTTTTGCACTGCTATTTTTGTGAACAACCTGGTTCGAGTTTTTTAAAAATATGATACAATAAATACTTTAATTTGTTGTATACAGCTCATTGAAATAAATGATAATATTACTATTATAAGCTTATTAGACTTAACTAATAATATAATAGCAGTGCTACTATTTTCGTGAACACAGTTTGAAATTAAAAAAAAAAAAAAAATTATAAAAAAGCAAGTCGAGATTTAATTGCCGACGAAAAAGTGACACTTTTTAAAAGTATGTCGTTTCATTTTTTCTAATAAAAATCGTATGTCGATGTGATCATTGTTAAGGAAATTTCCCATCAGGATGTTCTGTCGTTAAATAAGGTGGAACGGAAGTAAATTAAGAAATCCTGCGAGTGAAGTGAAACACGTTCTGCCCTTTTTTGCGTACATTTTCCCCCGAAAATTAAGTTGATTATATCATTACAGTCAATAAAAATGTTTGACTTACGTTATGAAAAGTTCGTATGCTAATGTTTATTTATCACTAAGCAGGTTGCCGTTAAGGTAATAATTAAATATAAATTCGAGCGCGTATGTTTAATACTCTTACTGTACCAATACCGATATAAAATATATTTAAAAAAATTTGATGAAACGTTATTGTAAAGAAAAAATGTTTAGGTAGTAAACAAACAGGTAATTTAAATTTACTATATATAATGACGAAAGTACGAAATAGCAAATTTAGTTGCTCAAATATTTTAAATTTCACATACATTTCAAATTTTTCATAATTCGTTCCAGGGGAGGTTACATGAGCGGGGATGATTAAAAAAGTGTCACGTGGTTTATAGACGACCCTCTAAACTGGAATTCAATTTCCGGATTAGCATTGTTTTAATCATTTGTTGTCTACATTCAATCAATTTTGATCGCCGCATTTAGGGAGATACTTAGCCGAGAAATCTTATAATACAAGTCCGAATTTTAAGGCAACCGCCCAGAAAGTGCAAGAATGGAATGTACGAGTTTCTTAAAATTTTACACAATCGTTATTGGAAACGGTAGTAGATCAAATGATATGTTTATAATTAAATACGCAAATCATCGTCACACGAGAGCTGACCAATACTTTTTGTTTCTTTGCAAATTCTAGGTTTAATTCTTTTATTTTTGGAAACGAACATAAGACATTCAAATTGTTTTACCCTGCAACAACAATTTCAACAGAAATAGCAAACGTTGTTGCCAGATTTATGCGTCCCTAACCTAAATAGCAAATTATATTCTGACCCGACAAATTCAAAAGCCATGACCGCATGGAGAGGTTCAACATTCAACATTTCTAAGGCCTTAACCACTTCCCTATTGCGTATTGAAATCTCTCCTATTACCATATAAATAAAGACACCATTTAAGGAAAACTAAATTTGGACTCACGTTTCTTATCCGGAATTTTTATGTGAATCTTTTATACTCACTTGGTGATTGTTATTTTAGGTTTATAGCGCAGTCTCAAATTTCGCGACCTGATATTTAGTTTTCGTTCTCTACGTTTAAAAACCAAACAATCTTCAAATATTTACCGGACCCGATTGAATGTGACAAATTTATCTTACCTGTGAACTTCTTTCACTTTAAAAACGATTTATTGTTTATCGCGTAAGTTGCACACAATATCTTTAAGAGTTTGGCTAATTCACCCGCGTTGTGAAATAATTTGCACTTCTTAAATCAACTATGTGAGAAATTTTGCACTCATAAATTGAAAAAGTTCTTGGAGAATTGTTCTTCCTTATTTTAAATTTCTTAAAAAGGTACACTGTTGGTTTATGCCGATGGTAGCTAACTAAATGACGGCCTTACCACACAATAATCTCTACTACTTATTCTTATTGAGTTCTCACCAAGGAATACGTGACCTGTGGTCTCTTCTACTACATAACCGAAATTTCAATCGAAAATCCTTATTTTTGGTTCAACATGTACGTTTAGGTCAGATTTCTTGCAAGGGTCTTTTATGTACATTTTTACTATTCACAATAGTCCTAGCTGTTCATATACAGCGGTGGAATCAGAAAACGAACGAAAAAACCACAATTTCCAAGCCTTTTTGAATTTAGTATATAGGCATTTTCAACAAGCATGGCACACACACGAACTCAACGAAATAGAAATAACTGACCATTAATGCTATTGGCCTTACCACTTGCCTGTTAGTTGCTACAGTCTGGTCCATTATTATGCAAATACAAATATTTAAAGACAACTAAATGCAGACTCACGTTTTCCGCAGAGTTTTTTTATACGAATCCTCAATGCAACTTCGTGGGTCTTACTTCTAGTTTATGGTCCTTTCACGTGTTTTAGACTATTATTTGAATCAACTTAAAACATTTGCTTATTGGGAGCAAATATATGTACATATAAGTATATATTAATAACTTATTTATATTGATGGAGACTTTATCGGTTCCAAGTTAATACTACTCACAACGCAATCTAATAAAATAATGATAAACCAGAAAATTAAACGACCTATTCACTTATTATATACTATGTGTTTACCTGATATACTGCGAAAAGGACAACTGCATATAGAGCTGAGGATGTGCTACTCGACGAAATGCGATCATTTCATGGCGTTCGGGACTCGGGCAAGTTAATCGGAATAACATCTAAATAAATCAGGTTGTACTTAAAGTGTATTCCACAGCACGAACACAATGTTTTCTACGAAAAATAATTTTTGTTTTTATAAATATAATTGGTAATATGCTCAGCCTTCCTTACCTATACTGTTTGATGCCGTGATAAAAGGAACAGACCATCTCACAAAAAAATTTCCTCTGCACTTCAGCCCACCGTAACGACTCACAACCGTTGGCAGCAGCGTTTACTCCCTGACTAAATTTGTTTTCACATTTTCAGACAATTATTTGACGGCAGTGCGCCGCAACAGGTGTTACCACTGTCACCATGTGCTAGTCAAATTTGGCCGAAGAATAGTATGGTAAAGTACTATTTAAAATTTTATAAAATTTAAATTATGTACTTGGGTAATTTATTTTCTTGCTAAAAAATAATTATTTTTGTGTAGTCGAAGAACCCAATATATTTTCTTAAACATGTGACTATTTGTTAATCTACGTATAATACTAAATAAAGTTGTTATAAATGAATATTTATTGTGAATTCAAAAGTCCCAGAATTTAATGATGTCTGCTAATTGTTACCTCATAACATTGTACTAGTGCTAGTTTTAATGTTATTGAGGGCAAAAACAACAGCGAAGCTAGAAAAAATAACATGATGAAATCAACAACACCAATGGGGAAAATCAAAGCACCACCACCAATTAATATCTTCAACCAGGATACTAAAACAATAGATAAGTAATATTAAAAACAAAAATAGGTAGGGATAAATTCACTATATAACAAAAAAATAGGAATAAATTATTATTAAAACTTAAAGATAAAAACGATTGTAGAAAAGTTAAAGATATTTTGAAGGAGACCAACTCCGAAGTCTTTACATACACAAGTAGAGAAGATAAGTTTCAGGCATTTTTAATAAAAGACAATACCAGTTTCAGCCAAGAAGTAGTCCTACAATATATACGAAGCCTGGGTTTTAAAGATATAACACTTGAGAAAGCATTCAGGTATACAACAGCGCGTTATTTTCACCAAACAAAACCACTACCCATTATAGTGGTACAGTTGTCATCATCATCATCAGCACTACAACCGGGATCTGGTATTGGCATTATCGAATAAATCTCTCCACCGGTCCCGATTTCGAGCCAATGTCATCCAGTTTGGCACTCCCAGGATCTGGGCGTCCTAGTCTACGCCACCCCTCCATCGCAGACAAGGTCTGCTGCGCTGTATCCATCAATACATCCTGCCACAGAGGACGTTTCGGGTAGGTTCCTCTTCGCTCATTCGAGCTAGGTGTCCCGCCCACCGGAGTCTACCGAACTTGATTTTTCTTACAACATTAGCTTCAAGGTAGATTGTGTACAACTCATGGTTGTAGCGTCTCCGGAATTGTCCTCCCTCACATACGGGGCCAACAATTCTCCTTAAGGCCTTCCTCTCGAACTCGGCTAAGAGTTCAGAGTGCCTTTTATTGAGCACCCAGGTCTCGGATCTATACATGAGTACTGGTAAGACCATGGTTTTGTACAGTATTAGTTTTTTTTTTACACTAACGCGCGCACAAAAGGGGATTTTGAAGTACCCTTAAATGTTAGAGCACAGTGCGAGCGGATGGAGAGGAAGTGGATAAGTAAAGGAGGTGTCGATGTATATTGGTCTTGAATATCTGGACATCACAACGGCCAGGAAACACATGATCAGGCAGAAAATTCCACATTCGTGTGGTTCGGCTAACGAATGACTCTCTATGTTTATTTGTGCGTCTAAAGTCCACTTTCAACGTGAACTGATGCGCATTCACAGATTGACGGGTATCGCGGGAGAATGTCTGAAGGGGCGGAACACATTCAGCAAGTTCAGTAGAGCAACGACCGTGGTAATACCTAAGAGATAGGCATGATACGTTGCGCCTGTGTTCTAAGGACGGAATTGATCGACTTACGGCTGCTTGGATGTTCTGTATAAATTTCGGAGCCTTGGTAGATAAATTTAAAGAGCCTTGATGGATCATAGTGGCTCAAGGCTAATAACCTTGCCCGGAAAAACAAATTATTATGGAAAATTTAACAAGCCTCAGACTTGTTAAATAAGGCCAAGACCTGTTCCCGGTTGTAGTGCCGATTATGATGATGATGATAGACTATGGTAGGCTTTGTTGGATTTGATCAGCCGTTCCCATATTTCTTCTTCCATATTGTTATCGGCTGACACTATTGACCCAAGGTAGTTAAAGGATTGCACTACTTCAAATTCGTGCTCCACTACCCTGATAGTTTGACGAATGTTAGGTCTTCTCTTCGCAGAAGTTGCCACCATGTACTTGGTTTTCCCCTCATTAATGTGCAGTCCCAGTTCTGGCGCCGCCTGCTCGATCTGTGTGAAGGAGTCCTGGACAGCCGATTCGGTTCTACCAATGATGTCGATGTCATCTGCGTAGGCAAGTATGTGACTGGACTTGGTGATAATAGTCCCTCTAGTTGTAACGCCAGAGTCACGGATTGGTTTCTCCAACGCCAGGTTGAAGAGGAGACAGGCCGGACCGTCCCTTTGTCGGAGTCCATTAAAGATGTTTATTGGTTTGGACAGCAATCCCGCTATTTTTACTTGACTAGTTACGTTGATGATGGTCAACCTACAAAGTCGTATCAATTTGTTTGGAATGCCGAACTGTCTCATGGCATTATATAGTTCTACCCTGGCTATGCTGTCGTAGGCGGCCTTAAAGTCTATAAATAGATGATATAATGGAATCTTAAATTCCTGACATTTTTCCATCGCCTGCCTAAGGGTGAATATCTGATCATATGCTGATGTGCCTGGAATGAAGCCACACTGATATTGACCAATGATGGCTTTAGCGTATGGGGCTACCCGATCTTGTAGGATAGTGCAGAGTATCTTATAGGCGGTACTCAGCAATTTTATACCCCTATAGTTGCTGCACACTGTGATATCTCCCTTCTTATGTATGGGGCAAATTATACCACGACACCAATCTTCCGGCTTCTCGTCTTGCTCCCATCCGTGCACCACGATCTCATGAATTGTGTGATGTAACGTTGTCCCTCCTTATTTGATTGCATTGCCCGGTAGGCAGCATTCTTACGTTCAGTCGCTAGTTTGCAGTCATCATTAAACCAGTCGCTCCGATCTCTACGACTACTGCCTATGATGGACTTGGCAGTACTAATGACAGTATCTTAAGGCGTGTCCATTTCTCTTCTACACCCGGCATTCTGGCCACAGGACTTACTCTCCCTTCGTCGAGCTCTTCGAGAGCGAGTCTTAATGCATGACCAAAGGTGTTACTGGTATTCTCATTGCGTAAGGCAGCCGTGTTGATTCGAATCTGATCCGCGGATGCAATACGTCTCCGTAAGGCAATCCGCGCTCGGAAAACTGCACCAACAAGATAGTGTTCCCAGTCGAAGTTGGCACCTCGGTACGTTCGTACCGTCATTAGGCTCGAGGAGTGGCGGCGATCTATCAACACGTGGTCAATTTGGTTGCGAGTGGCTCCATCAGGTGATACCCAGGTGGCTTTGTGGATATCTTTACGCGGATACCTGGTACTTGCAACGACCAAGTTTTTCTATGCTGTTAGTTCGATGACTCGTAGTCCATTCTCATTAGTGTTCTCATGCAAACTATGGGAACCTGCGTAGTGCCTGAAAACCGGTTCCCGAGCTATTTTTGCTTTCAAATCACCAAGAACGATTTTCACATCGTATCTTGGGCAAGCATTGAGGGCCCTTTCGACGTTCTCGTAATATTCTTCTTTTTCGTCGTCAGGGGACTCCTCTGTAGGTTCGTGAACGTGTATGAGGCTTATGTTCTTAAACTTGCCTCGCACGAGAAGAGTGCATAGCCTTTCGTATATTGCATTAAAGCCGATGATGGCAGGCTTCAGTTTTTGGCTGACTAGAAAGCCTACCCCGAGCACATGGTGTTTTGCGGGACAGCTGTAATAAATGTCACACTCTTTTCTTTGAATAACTCCACCTGTCCATCTTATTTCTTGTAATGCTGTTATGTTGGCCTTATATTCGGACAGGGCATCAGCTAGCTGCTGTGCAGCTCGAGCTCTGTATAGTGAGCGGACGTTGCATGAGAAAATTCTCAAATCGTTTAGCCATTTTCGTTTCCGTGGTCGTCGTCGTGTATCCGGTCCATATCCGAGGCTTGTTAAATTTGCCATAATAATTCATTTTTACGGGCCTGGTTATTAGTGTTGCGCCAACCTTTCTCAGGATGTCGCTGCATGCATTGGTTCACTACTTGGCGGGTGTCGTAGTAGCTATCGAGGGGTTTCACTTAGGAACGCTTGCCACTATATTATTGAGTTTAAGCACGAAAATTGTTGTTAAATCATGTAAGATCGTGGTCGATCTAAATTGTCAGGTTGACCGAGATGTAGTAAAAAAATAAAAAATTGTACACATAACTTATCGCTAGACCTTACACTGTAAGCCCATCATTAATGTAAACCCATTGTGACTGATTTAGTACAATAGGACGATAATGGATAGACTTCCGGTTCCTTGCCTTCTTCTTGTTCGAGCAGTCACGGTAAGAAAGAAATTAAAATTTTGAATGACGATAATTCAAATAAAAATATAATTCTTAAAAATAAAAAAAATAAAAAAACATCATACAGTACACTGTATAAACGATTTGTAAGGATAAGAAAAAAACAAGAAAAAACAAAATAAAAAATATGATAAGTATTGCGTGCCACAACGGCCTTATACATTCAAATACCAACAGCAAGAGATTATAGTTTCATGTTTATTTAGACAAAAAATTGAAAGTAAAAAATTCAAAATTCAAACAGTTAGCAGCTGATGAAGTGGGGGATCTCAAAAAGTTGGCACGCGACCATACCCACGATTCAACCCTCCTAGCAATCTGAAAAAAAAAAGGTTATTAATTTACAGAAATGCCTCTATCGTTGGAACTAAAAAAAGTAGAAAAAAAATTTTTTTTTTAACAAAATGGTGACTGCTTGAAAAAAAAAAGTATTTTTGTACCATTTTTTTTAGTTTTTCGAATTTTTAAAAAATAGTTAACATTGAAATTTTGGGATGAGGATAGTTCATGCAAAAGAAAAGCCTATAAAGAGGACATATTGTTAATTTGAGGTGAGTGGTGTGGTCGCGTGCCAACTTTTTGAAATCCCCCACTTCATCACCAGCTAACTTTTTGAATTTTGAATTTTTTACTTTCACTTTTTTTACTGTATTCTTGAAATATTAATAAACATCCTATAAAAAAATGAATAGTAAAAATAATGATTGCTTTTTTTTTACAGCACTTCAAAAATTGCGTTAAATTCGTGCGTCTAGACCAGAATACCCCCTTAACATAGGTCCAAATTTGATGGAAAAGATTCGGGTGTTCGAAAGGAAACTTCTGACTATAAAAAGTATTATTCAAATGAGACTTTATGTAATAAAGCATACATAAATAGGGTGGATAATTTGATGATCAAATTAATCAGAGGACATATTGCAATAGCAATAAGCTCGTCCAATGATCTAATTTTCGGGATTTGTTATCCATATACTTTGTTCTATGAGAGCTTGCGTCGCAACGGCGTTGTTCCACCAGAGGCGTTCCTTGATTTGGACATGGATGGGGTTATACATGTTATATTGTTTTTGCCCAAATTATGTTGTATTACTTTTGCCAACACTATATTGTAAGAGGCCGCGCCAATTTATTATTATGTTTAAAATTGCCGAAATGTGACGAAATGCCAATATATGTTATGTCTAAGTTAACGTTACAAGTTTTGTTTTTATTGCAGTCGTGGTCACCGTACGGCGCTAATTCGAGGGTTAACCTGCACCTTTCTGTTTAATCAATATATATATGTTCGGCGCAAGGCTAATAACTTTGCTCGGAAAAATAAATTATTATGGAAAATTTAACAAGCCTCGGGATGGCTAAATAAGGCCAAGACCGGATCGCAGTTGTAGTGCAGATGATGATGATGATATATATATATATATATATATATATATATATATATATATATATATATATGTGGCAAAGGATGCACCAACATTGTATAATTCAACGAGTTTATCTTACTTTTACTAGGTACTGACGGTTCCGTTGCGTGGCTTTACCTACCGCCGGCCGGGGGCTCGTCCGGGTCACAGATCTCCTGCTTGGTCGGTGAGGTACCTCAGTTTAGTGTGGCTGTGCCACTGTTTGTGGCGACTGGAACGTTCCGTTTGGTCCTCCAGGTCGGTTCACCAACTAACGACTGAAACCGTCTTCGTCAATTTCCATTGCTTATATTTGTGACATATATTAACATGCAATTCTTTGTTTAAAGTTGATTACCACCAACGTATATTTGTGACATATATTAACATGCAATTCTATATTTAAAGTTGATTAGAATCGTTCACACAGTTCACTGTTCAAAACGTGCATATTTTTAATATAAATTAAAAATTAGTTCTCTGCTTCTTGTTGATGTCAAGCGTTTACCCTTCACAATGTATATCCGTAACAACATGCAATTGCAGTACATTTTTGATATAAATTAACATTTAATTCTCTGCTTCCTTTATTTCGGATTAAGTCTCAACTTCTTTTGATTACAATGGTTCACACTTTTAATGTACATTGTTGATATATATTTGGGATCCTCGATAGTATAGTGGTTAGTATACCCGCCTGTCACCCGGGAGACCGGGGTTCGATTCCCCGTCGGGGTGCCTCTGGCGAATGAACTTGCCCAGAAAAAATAAATCATTATGGAAAATTTAACAAGCCTCAGGACTTACTAAATAAGGCCAAGACCGGATCCCGGTTGTAGTGCCGATGATGATGATGTTGATATATATTTAACATTTAATTTTCTGTTTCCTTTATTTCGGATTAACTCTCAACTCCTTTTGATTACAATTGTTCACACTTTATAATGTACATTGTTGATATATCGGGTTTTCCAATAGGGAATTGACAACTTTTTTTTTAAATAAAACGTATATATATTTAACATTTAATTTTTCTGTTTCCTTTATTTCGGATTAACTCTCAACTTCATCTGTTCTCAATTCCGCTCCACGAATAGCCCTCAATTCCAAAAAAACGCCACCCTTTACAAAACCGTCAACCAAAGTTTTTTAAAAGAAAACCGCACGCCATAAAAACGGAACACACAGAAAAAACGTTCCTTCCTTGCAGAGATCCTACACACACAACTTTTTGCATTTTACCATCCGTTATGCCTCTGTCCCATGGAACCGCTGCGCAGGCGAATATCTCCGACCACGAGTGTTCCGAAACTGATTGAAACATCGTGGCCATGTAAACCTATATGGGTTGGTGCACCCGCTGTATTTTTATTTATACAAATTCGGTATTAAGATATTAAAGTTAAAAAATGAATGTTGTCTACCTGGACGTATTTAGTCCAAGCAGTCAATCACAATACGTGCAATGTTTATATATTTTATATTTTATTTAACTTGTGGTTTACAAGTTACACTCGCCAAGACAAGGGCGGTGGGAGGAAAGTTACCACGTAACATACAAGAAGGATCCGGAATTCAGCTGATCTATCATGTAAGTAGATCATCCGTAGACGATCGATTGTGCTACGACCGGGAAGGCATGCGTACCGAAGAAAAGCTCTTGCGCTATAATATAGGGTGGGCTATACATTTTTGCAAATGGCAACACTTGATTACTTAAAAACCGTTAGAGGGAGGGGCGTGCGAGTGGTGGGGAATTGTTTATGGAATTATTTCAACATTTATTACGCCCCGTCACTCGCGCGCCCGTCTCTCTAACGGGTTTTTAAGAAATCAAGTGTTGCCATTTGCAAAAATGTGTGGCCTACCCTATATTAAACAACACCTACAGTTCTGGTGGTTGAATGACAAATGAAGACCTGGGTACCAATGTCGGTAGAATAACTGCATCAACAGCCAGCTTACACAGACTTAGGTTTTCTAGAATTACGGTAGTATCGGGTTTTCCAATAGGGACTTGACAACTTTGAATTTAATTTGTGAACGCACCCTTTCACTAATCGTCGAACTGTCACTGTCAATTTATTCAGTAAACTCAATATTTTCATCATAATTGAGTACACGAACGAACAATGACTGCAAATTAGGAAAATTTACTACCGAAAAAAAAGGTGTCAAGTCCTTATTGGAAAACCCATTATAAGGTTTAGGTTAAGGCCTTTTACGTATTAAAAAAAAAAAAAAATATATATATATATATATATATATATATATATATATATATATAGAAAGTAAGTTAAATTTTAAGAAAACAAAAAAAAAAAAAAAACAACAATTTAGCACAAAGTTTTTCTAATTTTTCTGTCATTCAAATAATCATAAATACAGCCACAAAAAAAGTTCTGTCGCCGAAAGGCAATTGCACAATAGTCATATAATGTCTAGCTTGGAGCGTCTGCGTGGGACCAGTAAGTTATAATATTAAATAACTAAGCTAGAATTTAAGTATTTTTTGTCTAGCATATAATTTAGAATCTAAGAAAAAAACGGAAATAAAAAATATTGGGAAAAATGAAAAAAAAAAAGTGGAGTGTACAAACCAGGGATAAACGGGGGCTTCATGATAGCGATATCACTAATACTCCAGATCGGCTACGTTTCAGTATGGTCATAAGTGAAAGGGATAAATTTAACAGATTCCGATCTCATTCCAACTGATGATGGATTAGTGATGAAGAGAGGACTACACGTCCCTAAAAATACTATGCCTTTTAGTTGCAACGCTCCCCCCTTTCTCAGCCATCATATTTAACTTAATTTAATTAATTAATTTATTTTAATTTTATTTTTTTGATTAACATCTTCAATCGGTTTGTTTTAAATGTTTGCTTGTTTACAAAAAAAAGATTGTGAAAAAAATAATAAAAAGAAAAATGTATATTGCGCTAGCAAAAATTGTGAAAGAGGAAGCAGACTTTAAAAAAAAATTGGATATTGTATAATTTAGAGTCTTAGGAAAAGGAAGATATCTTCCAACCAACTATAGGTAAAGAAAGCCTACACGACGTTTCAAATGATAATGGATTTCGAATTCTCATGTTCGCAGCGTCAAAAGATCTGGTAGTGAAAAGCACGTTGTTCAAGCACAAGCAAATTCATAAAGCCACCTGGATATCACCCGGCGGCGTAACGTGTAACCAATAGACCACTTCCTCATAGACAAAAGACATCACTCGAATATCCTTGAAGTAAGATCATATAGAGGAGCAGATTGCGACTCCGATCATCTTCTAGTGATCAGCAAAATCAGGAGTCGGCTGGCAGCAATACAACATAGGCAGTCACGGGAGACTAGCAAAAAGTTCGACATTGATAAACTAAAAGACCTGCGCAAAAGGGCTGAATATCCAGACGAACTAACGAATAGATTTAGCATCCTAGAGAATGAGAGTAGTGAGGAAGAGGAAGCCAATAGTGCGGACACTAAATGGGCATCGATCAGAGACACAATCAAACAAACAGCCGAAAAGGTATTAGGATTTAAGAAAACAATTAAGTCCAAACCTTGGTTTGACGATGAGTGCAGGGCAAAGATCGAAGAACGTAAACACCTCAGAGTGATCTACTTAGAAAGGCATGATGAAGTCAACGCAGAAAGATACGCGACAATTCGGAAAGAGACAATGAGACTCTTCAAACGTAAAAAACGTGAATGGGAGAAGACTCGGATTGAAAAAATCCTAGAAAATGCCAGAGCAAAGAACATCAGAGGTATGTATGCTGGCATAAACTCAATTAGAAATGGCTACCGAGGGAGAGCCAAAATATTTCGATACACAAACGGCTGTCTGGTGACAGAAACAAAAAATATCGTGACAAGATGGAAGCAGTACTTTGAAAACCTGCTCAATGTGGGCACCCATCAACGACAAATAAACGCACCAGACGTACATACAGGCGAGCCTCAGATCACACTTTCCCAGCCGAAAAAACAGTTTTTGCTTTTGTGGAACCGATTCCCCCTTTGCAGTCCACTGTTTTGACTGTATTTTTATTTCGGGCGTATAATGATGTATTCAAGTTTCATCGACAGTAATTAGTCGGCTCCAAGACTCGGATTTATTGCGCCTAAACTGCTCCAACAGAGTGTTGGAAATGTTCATTCGAACACGTTTTTGGTCTAGCATGAGCAAACGCGGCACCTAACGCCCGGACAGCTTTCGCATGCCTAAATCTTGGTTTAATATGTGACAAACACGTTCTTTGGACATTTTCATAGCCTCTGCTATCTCTCTCACTTTAATTCGGCGATCGTCTAGCACTATTTCGTGAACTTTAGCGATGATATCGTCAGTTGTTGCAGTTTTTGAACGTCCCAAACGTTCATCGTCTCCCAAGCTCTCACGGCCACGTTTAAATTCAGCTGCCTAAAATTTCATTGTGGTAAATGATGGTGCAAAGTCTCCATTCACAGAGCCCAATTCATCTTTGATTTGCGTAGGCGTATTGCCTTTCAATGACTAATGACCTTGCCCGGAAAAAAAAATCATTATGGTAAATTTAACAAGCCTCAGGATTTTCTAAATAAGGCCAAGACCGGTTCTCGGTTGTAGTGCCGTTGATGATGATGTTTACCTTTCAAAAACAAACATTTAATGACAGCTCGATAGTCAATTTTGTCCATTTACACAAAAACACTCACATCGACTCACTCAAACGACTGTCAAATTGAAAATACGCGTTTAAAAATTGCTGGAATTTGGTGAGTAACTATCAAAAGATGCACAACTACATTCACTAGATTTTATTGACTAGTGCTGCTCCCTTCATGTTGAGGTCGGAAACTTTTCAGCCCACCCCCGAACATACAGCCGAGCCTCGGATCCCAAAGCCATCTTTCAACGAAGTTGTAGACGCAATAAGTCGATTAAAAAAAAACAAGGCTTCCGGAGTCGACTGCATACCGGCAGAGCTTGTGCGGCATGGAGGGGTGGCAACCGCTCGAAAGATCCAGCAGCTCATCAAAACAATATGGGATAAGGAAGTCTAGACTGAAAAACCTCAATAACCGGACCCATTTTCAAATAAAAACGACAGATCTGACTGCGAAAACTACAGAGGAATATCATTGCTCCCAATCACATACGAAATTCTAACAAATGTCGCACTGGCGAGAATCACACCGTGCGCAGAAGAAATACTGGGAGACTACTAGTGTGGAACCCGTAGGAAACGGTCAACAAGCGACCAACTGTTCACAATAAGGCAACTGCTGGAAAAGAAGTGGGAATACGAAGAGACGGTTCACCAACTGTTCATTGACTCCAAAAAAGCCTACGACTCAGTCGCAAGGCAAAGACTCTACCATACTGTAGTTGAGCTGGGAATCCCGAAAAAATATGCCGCCTTCATTCAAATTTGCATGAATGAAAACAAAGGGCGAGTTAGAATAGAAAACCACCTCTCAGAACCATTTTAAATCCGGGATGGACTAAAACAGAAGTTTGGCCTCTCACCGTGTCTTTTTAACTTTGTGCTCGAGTATGTCAACAGAAAGGCACAAGACGACACGATGGCCGGATACTGACGGCCAGTAACGAAATGTCGAAGGAAATTAACAACTACACTCCAGCAACGCTAGTTGCCACGCAGTCAGTAAACTGCCGAAATCCAAACTGCTATCACGTAACATAAAGCTCTGTGTCTATAGAACCATAATCATGCCGATTGTTCTATACGGAAGAAAACAAATTCTACGTATTCGAGAATAAAGTTTTAAGGGGTATCTTTGGCGGTAAATATGCCGAGGAGGCAGGACAATGGAGGAAACTCCACAACCACGAATCGGAAGAGCTATATCGCAAACCTACAATAGTGAGAGTAATCAGGTCGCGAAGATTAAGATAGACCGGACATGTAGCGCGAATGGCCCACGATAGGACCGTGCGTAGAATTCTTGACGGTAGACCAACGGGAAAGAAACCGGGAGAACGGCCGCGACGGAGATGGGAGAATGTAAGGTTTGACCCTGAGGAGATCGGATCGGCTGGTCAAGCGTGGAAGGAGAGTGCACAGGACAGGGAACGATGGTGGAGTCGAGTCGGCGAGGTCATGAACTTCAGGGTTCCTACAGGCCAATAAATAATATAATAATAATTTAGAGTGCTTGCAAAGAGGCAGTATGTTAACATAAGAATAATATTTGTTAAATGGGATATGCATTTAGCCCTACAAGAGGAAAAATGTATAATTTGATTTTGAATTAAGATAAATGCGGACATCAAATCAAAAAAAAAATGTTGCCACCGGAATTAATTTAACAAAAGTATAACAGAGTGTTCTGCCATGTGTCACCGCAAATGACGAATGGGTCGCAGCTCGAATGCCCAACTACTCCATTATGGTTTGTAATTTAACATAATCCCGTTTAGGTAAGGGAAAATAATATATTCCGATTTGACGTAGCTATCATCATCATCATCGGCACTACAACCGGGATGCGGTCTTCGCCTTATTTAGCAAGTCCCGAGGGTTGTTAAATTTTCCATAATAATTTGTTTTTCCGGGCAAGGTTGTTAGCCTTGCAGAAATGACCTAGCTTCCAGTACGTTTAAAAAAAACAATCAATTAAAAAAAATTGTTTGAATATTCATATTTAAATACTCGATAAATTGTTCAAGTATTCATATTCACTCCTCGTATTTGATTCAACTATTTTAGATGACCCTGGTTACAATAAAAAAAAAACCTTCATCACAAACGTTCATTAAAATAATTTACTGATTGCAAAATGTGCTTAAAACGAAAACCGGTATAACGACGCTTTTGCCGACATGCCTGCGTGTCAGAACTGCCTGGAGTCGTACATATCGGGAAGTGTTTTCGGAGTGCTGCATTAAACTTCAATTTTATTACACTTCTTACAACAGTTCGGGCACGGTTGGGTTGGGACTGGAGGTCGGAGAATAGTTTTGAAATTAGCACATTTTTGCTAAATCTTGGTGTAAGTGTAGATTTTTGTGGTTTTTCCGATTTGATCACTGAAGTCTTGCGAGTGTGAATAGTATTTTTCATGTTTTTTCATCTGGCAAGTGACTTAGTTGGGACAATCTGTGACACATAGATCTTGGGTATTCCTCGAAATTCATTTTAAGTATGTGCATAATTTGTTTATGCTACAGAAAGCGAAGGCGGAGGTGTGTACATGAAGATATTGTCGATTTTGTGTGTACACATTATGGGTGCGAATGGGTCGGAATTTGGACATTGAACATTATGTTATAATTTCTCAGAAGGGGTCGCCCATCGTCCTGACTTGCCATTGCATATGTGTGCCTGTGTGCGTGCCTCTACCCATTGCGAATGACGTAATTCCCATCGAAATGTAAATAAACTGAAATCAATTATCGTATTGCAGATAGAGAAGAAACCTCGCAAGGACGTTTGTGATATGTTAAAGACAAATCCAGGAGGCAGTGTGCCGGAGAATGTTAATCGCGTGCCGAAAACAACTCCGATCGTTGATGACTACATAATATCAACAACTGTTCTGGGTCTCGGAATTAGTGGAAAGGTGGTGCAATGCACGAATCGGAAAACGAATCAGAAATATGCACTCAAGGTACTTTTATAGAAATTCCGGATTTTCTAATGATACAAATTAACGTATGTGCCGTAAATTACTTCGCAGGTTCTCCTACACAATGCCAAGTCGCAGCGTGAGGTTGATTTACATTGGAGAGTGAGTTGCTGCAGGAACATTGTGAACATAATAGATGTTTACGAGAATAAATACAGTGGAAACAATTGCCTGTTGGTTGTCATGGAATGGTTAGTACCTTTAATACACACTATTGTAATTAACAATATGTTTAAGGATTCCATAACTCTAGCAGAGTGCATAGTTCCGTTTGCAGTCTTGGGTAGTTTGATTTCCTTAGAAGTTTGAAGTCCCACAATAGCTGTTTAGAAACAAGGCCATTAGCAATTACAATTGTGTCTACTATTTGTTTTTCATTGAAGGTTGCTAATGTCATGAATGGGAAAACGATGTTCAGTTAGAATCGTCGATGTTAAGCATTTACAGGGGTAATGGGGTCTGATTCTGATAAAATTTGGTGTGCTGACCTCCACTGTTTAACAGTCTTATTTTTAGCTGTTGTAATCTGTTACCATTTTTTATCAAACCACGATTTGTTGGGTAAATTTAGTTTGATAGATGCTGGGCCATTTAAACAATCGGCAAGTGGCTACCCTTTCGCTTTCCCTTATAGTACGGTGTGTGACAGCCCGCGCATATTAAAAAAGTTGAAATTAAACAAAAGATCGCTTCGAAACAAATTTTTGCTTTTTTTTTATAAGGATGTATTATCAAAAAACATCCCGACGGTTAATTGGCCCACCCTTTATTTGGTTGATTCGAAATAAGTTCTCGAACGTACTACAATTGCAAATGCATAGAAAACTGCAGTTTTTAAGTTCAGTGGCTTACGAACGTCCTTGTTCATCCTCTTTTTCATGTCAGCGTATTGACTATAACCTTTTTAACATTTTATGTCGGCTTATTAAGTGCCGGTGTTTTTTTAACGCATTTATTTGCAAAAAAAAAATACAGAAAAGGGTTTTTACAATATTATACTACTAAGGCTAAGGCTACTTTAACAAATTATATTTTGATATAATTTACTGGCTCTGTACGAGCACTCTAAATTATCCTACCTACATTTATTTTGTTTTCTATATAAATATGTTACTTTCTGTGTACGGTAATTTTGTGTTTTATTGTTTTTACTTTAAACAAAATTTATAAATTATATCAGAATTTTTTATTTTTTTTTTATTTTTATTATAAATAATAAATAATAAAATCCTTTATTGAATATGAATAGTACAATCTTAGCAATTTAATTTAATACTATGTTTGAATTGTATTTAATTTAGTTTAATTAACGAGTGAGGAATTACTGGACCAGTGTTCGAAAGTCGATTTTAGTATGTGAGATTTTAACATAATAATTCTTAAGGTTTCGTCCGTTTTAGCCGTCTCCATTCGTGGGTAATATCCAAGAGCTGAATATCCTTGGACTTGGACAACTTCATTAATCCATTATTTATTATATTTTTTGTGGTGGTTCTTTTGTAACGCCAATGGATAAATTGGCATCAACATTTATTAATGTAACACCAATAATATAAATAAACACCCGGAGCGTTACAACCTGCAACGGTTCAAAAAGAACTGCAACAGCTATTTGGTGGCATCTCGGGGCGCCTACTCGGCGCTATAGGTTCGCCTCTCCCAAGAGAAGTCTAATAAAAAAAAAAAAAAAAATTGATAATTGATGTCAACATTAGTTATTTTATTGTGACACCAAGGAATACGCACCTCGCGGGAAGCGTTAGGCTACGTATCCTGGCATCAGCATTAAGGGTTATTTTGGCACCGGCAGTATCCTGCCTTCCGCGCCAAAAATAATACCACCAAGGTATTACTTTTAATTGTTTATCTGCCACCGGCAATATGTATGCCGTCCAGGGCAAAGGGTGAGGTTATTAGTATTAAAACCTTACCTTACTGTTGTAGGGCGGTTCGCCCTTTCTGCTCCTGGTCCCGCTGGAGAGTCCAAGTATAGGGTTTACCTATAGGGACTTTACAACTTTTTTTCGGTAGTAAATTTTTATAATTTTCAGACGTTGTTCGTTCGTGTACTAACCTTGATGAAAATGTTGAGTTTACTGAATAAATTGACAGTGACAGTTCGATGATTAGTGAAAGGGTGCGTTCACAACTTAAATTCAAAGTTATCAAGTCCCTATTGTATAATCCTAGGGTTTTCCAATACGGACTTGACAACTTTTTTTCGGTAGTAAATTTTTATAATATGCAGAGGTTGTTCGTTCGTGTACTTAACTACGATGAAAATACTGAAATCCATTATCATTTGAAACGTCGTGTAGGCTTTCTTTACCTATAGTTGGTTGGAAGATATCTTCCTTTTCCTAAGACTCTAAATTATACAATATCTAATTTTTTTTTAAAGCCTGCTTCCTCTTTCACAATTTTTGCTAGCGCAATATACATTTTTCTTTTTATTATTTTTTTCACAATCTTTTTTTTTTGTAAACAAGTAAACATTTAAAACAAACCGATTGAAGATGTAAATCAAAAAAATAAAATTAAAATAAATTAATTAAATTAAGTTAAATATGATATCTGAGAAAGGGGGGAGCGTTGCAACTAAAAGGCATAGTATTTTTAGGGACGTGTAGTCCTCTCTTCATCACTAATCCATCATCAGTTGGAATGAGATCGGAATCTGTTAAATTTATCCCTTTCACTTATGACCATACTGAAACGTAGCCGATCTGGAGTATTAGTGATATCGCTATCATGAAGCCCCCGTTTATCCCTGGTTTGTACACTCCACTTTTTTTTTCATTTTTCCCAATATTTTTTATTTCCGTTTTTTTTCTTAGATTCTAAATTATATGCTAGACAAAAAATACTTAAATTCTAGCTTAGTTATTTTATATTATAACTTACTGGTCCCACGCAGACGCTCCAAGCTAGACATTATATGACTATTGTGCAATTGCCTTTCGGCGACAGAACTTTTTTTGTGGCTGTATTTATGATTATTTGAATGACAGAAAAATTAGAAAAACTTTGTGCTAAATTGTTGTTTTTTTTTGTTTTACTTAAAATTTAACTTACTTTCTATATATATATATATATATATATATATATATATATATATATATATATATATATATATATATATTTTTTTTTTTTTTTTTTTTAATACATAAAAGGCCTTAACCTAAACCTTATAATGGGTTTTCCAATAAGGACTTGACACCTTTTTTTCGGTAGTAAATTTTTATAATTTGCAGTCATTGTTCGTTCGTGTACTCAATTATGATGAAAATATTGAGTTTACTGAATAAATTGACAGTGACAGTTCGACGATTAGTGAAAGGGTGCGTTCACAAATTAAATTCAAAGTTGTCAAGCCCCTATTGGAAAACCCGTTAATCAAAAGTAAAAACAAAATGGTTTGCAGTTAATTTATGTAATAAACAACTTATTTATTTTATTAATACCGTGGCGAGGCTGCAGGCTGTTACTCTTGTTATAGACTGTCCATGTGCCTCTGGCAGAACGCCTTTTATATTCCCAAAATCAAACCTGATTTTACATTCCTTCCCACGATCGCATCGTTCACCTTGAGACAGTTAGCCGATGCAGCCCAGTCGCAAGCCATTCCAACGACGATGGGAACTGCAACGTTGCAATACTGTCGCCATTCACCCTGAGATGGCAACCTTACACCTACTCTGGCTGCAGCTTTACCCCAAGGCTATGGGAAAATCTCGGGCAATGGATCCAGGCGTCAACCGATTCCCGGTGATGTGAACAGAATGCATGCGCTGTGATGGAACGTGGGAATTGCAGAATTGCAGAATTGCAATTTTAGTTATGGGAATGGAAAATGTACGTGTAGTCATAGCATATGCTATTGCATGATGGATATTTGCGTTTAGCAAAAGGTAGGCTTGTGATAGGGTTTCATGGCTACACTGAAAGAACTCTGTCGGTTGTAACAGGGAATTAATTTTGATGTTACACAGAAAGAATTCCTTTGGTTAAAAGTTATTAAAACTTTAATGTATGATATTGTAGCGAGCTTAGGGTTCGCTGGATTAATTATTAGTAAATAAATAAGAGCCGTTAAATCGATTCTGAATTAATGTGACATTTTATTAGTCCGTAATAACAATCGTGACTTTTTACCGTACACTTAACGTTTTCTTTATTATCACTTCCGTAATTATCGCGTATTTTACTGCTTACTTATTACTTATTACGTTCGTACGTATTACACGTTCTACTTCTTACTCATCACTATGCTCTGTGTGCGGCGTATTTATACTGTTTCAGCGTTTCGTTTCCGTCCGTACCATTGCCTTGAATGTTCTACTGTTCCTAGTCTCCAGTTTTCTATTACTTTATAGAATATTCTAGTACTCTGTTTCGGACTCTCTAGAATACTCTAGTACTGATTGTCATATGCGTCACAATATCTTTTGGTTGAAACTTCAATGTATGACCGTTAATGTCATATATGCATGCAACAATGTTCTTAGTTCCAACGCTTCTAACCAGAAAGCAGCAATCGTCGCGTGAATTAATAAAATGTGTTCTTTCAATTCAATTCAATTTTTATTTGGTAGATAATTACATTTATGGTATATTTTACAACTAGTACTTAAGAGATTTAGGAAAGCAATTCCTTTACAACTATAATCTTAAATCTATATAACGACAATAGCACAATTTTAATGAATAACAAATAATAAATTAAGGGAAAACTACAATAAAAAACCCTTATTTGAATCCTAAGACTAATATTGCACGAGCTTCCGGTTATTTTATATAGTAATGACCTCGATATAATTTTCATAGACAGAGTACATATGTAGTGATTTAGGATAACGCAAGACGGGAAACGAGAACATTGTCAGAGAAAGAACAATTGACGAAGAAGTTTTGATTGATTTTGTCAATAAGGAGCTCTACCGGTTTAACGTTAGCGTTTTCATGTAGTTCATGTGTCGAATAATGCCATGGCAAATTCAGCAACATTTTCAATATTCTATTTTGACACCTTTGCAATTTTATTTTGTGTGTGCGAGCACCATTACACCATACAGGGGCACCGTACAGGAGTACAGCTTGAAAAATGGTTTTAAATATTATAATTTTATTTTCGAGGCTAAGCTTTGACTTTCTACACACTAATGGATACATAACTCTTACGACTTTGTTTATTTTGTCAATTGTGGTAGTGATGTGTTTTTGAAAGATAAGTTTTTTATCTAGAATAATACCTAGATATCTACAGTCTTCGGACCAATCAATATCAACTGCACACATACTGAGTTTAGTGCCATTTGGTAGGTAGCAGTGTTTCCTACATCTCGAAAACCAGACAGCTTGTGTTTTATTACCATTTATTTTTATTTTCCATTTCCTGTAATATACTGCTAGCTTGTCAAGAGCTGCTTGCAAAGAGTTGTAGACATTAGTGAATAAGGCACCCGAAGAGAAAATGGCCGTATCATCGGCAAACATAGCTACCTGAATGTTTTCACCTAGACATGGTAAATCTGCGACAAACAATGTAAATAATATGGGACCAAGGACCGAGCCTTGGGATACACCATGGTGGATTTGGTGAGTAGAGGATATGTCGGTTCCTAAACTCACAACATATTTTCTCGAACGAAGAAAGCTCTGGATAATTTTGATAAGCGGTATTGGCAGCTTAAGTTTTAGTAGCTTATAAATCAAGGCATCGTGCCATACCGTATCAAAAGCTTTTTCGATGTCTAGAAGAACCAGTCCCGTTGACTCCTTGTCGATGAATTTACCAGCTATGTGGTTTTTAATGCGCAAGACTTGGTGGATTGTGCTGTGACCACTACGGAAACCGAACTGAAAGTTTGGTAAGATGTTATTGTCTTCCACAAAACGATCAATCCTTTCCTTAATGATTTTTTCTAAGAGCTTACTTAGACAGCTAAGTAGACTAATAGGTCTGTAGCTTTCGGGGCTGTTCTTCGGTTTGCCGGGTTTCGGGATAGGTATTACTTTTGCTGTTTTCCAACAGTCCGGAAAATAACAATTCTTAAGACAAGCGTTGAAAATGAACGTTAAATAGTTACTTGCAGCAGGTGGAAGTGCTTTGATTAATTTGTTGTTAATATTATCGAGACCCGCAGCCTTTTTTGATTTCGATTTTTTTATCAATTCTTTAACTTTGCTGATATTAGTTGCGTAAGTACTTTCAGCTGGTGTTTGAGAAAGTACATGGATAGTGTTAGTAACTTCAGCTTCAGTATACGCGTCGCTTAGATGCATAGATATGGAGTGGTTCTTACTAAACGTGTTAGCAAGTAGGTTCGATTTCTCCACTGAAGAAATAAACAACTTGTCGTGAACTTTAAACGGAGGAATACTGGACCCTCTCTTTTACATAATATTTGATATTTTCCAGAACGGTTTGCTAGCTTTGTCAAGAGAGGAAAGGTGTTTATTCCAACACTTGTTCCTATATGTTGAGATTTCGTTTTTAATGATATTATTTAAGACTTTAACATTAACTAGAAAACAATCGATTCTATAACGCAGCCATTTTCTTCTTTCAGAGTTTCGTAGCCTAATCAGATGTAAGATATTTTCAGGAAGCGGTGCCTTATCAACTGGAGCAGTGGAACATTTAGGTATCGCAAGATCGGCCGCTCTATTGATAACAGAAACAAAATTATTACATAGGATATCAATGTGCTCGCTACAGGTTATAGAATTTAGGCTGGTATCACCTAGAACCAAGTTCGTGTTTATATATGATTTATAACAATTCCAGTTGGCGGCGGAATAGTTGTGGTATAAACTGGTACGATTTACAACTACTGTATGATTCACTGTGAGGTTGATCGGAAGGTGGTCTGAACTTAACGCATTTAGAGTTAATGGCACTGTGCAGTAATTTGGAATATTAGTGATATATAGATCAAGAGTTGAGGGGTTCTTGTTAGCACTCGCTGGGATATAGGTGGGGAGAAGTGGATAAAGTATGGAAAAACTTGGGCTGGATTCAGTAACATCTAGTAAAATGTTACCCCAGCTGTTTGCCCTAAGACAATTCCACGACTGATGTCTGCAGTTTAGATCACCGCCAATAATTACCTTGTTTCGAGTGTTGACTCTATACAATTTTTGCAAATCCCGCTTAAAGTAAGTAGATTTCTCTAGGTTTCTATTTCCTCCAGGGAAATAGACCGAAAAAAGACTCACCTTGGAGTTGTCACTTAATGTTACATCTATACTAATTTCCTCAATTAACTTAAGGCGCAATGAAGGACGCAAGGAATGTTCTATGCATTTTTTCACAACAATGGCTACACCTCCACCACTAGCATGTACCCTGTCTAGGCGATAACATATGTAATTTTGATGTGAGAAAGAAATGTCTTGTTTGAGCCAGGTTTCTGAAACAAGTGCAATGTCAATATTAAAATTTATCAAGAAACTAAAAAATTCATGCTTTTTGTTTTTGATGCTTCTCGCATTCCAAGTTATGATGTTAAGAGAGTTTTTTAACATGTTTTTTCCGAGTATATGTACTTAATAGCTAATGAAGTAATGACGTTAAATTGGTCAGCTTTGGTTTGACAAGCACTAAGCTTGGTTACAACTTCATTAAGAAGAGAGTTTATCTCGCTAAATGAGAACAGTTTATCATTAGTTAATGTTTCTGACGGATTTTTCTTCGTGTGTGTCGTATCACTGTTGGAAGGTTGCTGGGTTTGATGGAGGCCAGAAGCCCAGGTGGATGAAGGAAGTGAAGGTTGACGCACAGATCGGGGTAGTGGAGGAAAATTATCAATGGATAATCGGTCGGGCACTGGCTGCTGTTTGTCACTCGGAGGCTGTAGGAACGTTGTATTTCCTGTACCACGTCCGCGTGGGGATAATTTGCGGCGAATGTCTATGTACTGCTTTCGGCTTATGCATTCTGGATCGGTGGATTTATGTGGCCCACTACAATTTGCACACTTGATGACCTCATTCGTTTTGCAGTCGGATGTTTTATGGTTTCCCGAACATATTGCACAGAAGCTATTTATATGACAATGCATCGAGCCGTGACCGTAAAGCTGGCAATTGTGACATTGTGTGACCTTACCTGGATTATGTTTTTTAAAGTCCCAGCGAACGATGGTTTTGAACAAGGTGGAGTAGTTCCGTTTTAGTTCGTTTAATTTAACAGTACCGCGTTGAATATAGACGATGTACAAGTAGTGTTTGTACAGGGCTTTTGTTGACGGATTTAATGTGATGGTTTTAACATCTAGGCACTTAATCCCGAGTGCAATTAACTCATTTTTCACTATATCGTTGCTTATTAAGTCTAGCCCGGATAACACTACCTTTAATGGACGATTTTCCTTACGTGAGTGGGTGAAAAACTCACATTTTAACCGTAAGAGTTCGGTTCTGATTTTATTATATATGTCCATTGTTGGGGCACATATTTTTTGCCCAAGCAAAATGTTTTTGATTAAGTATTTGTCTATCTTAATGTTGCTCAAAATATCACGCACTTGAGCACTAGTTGTTTTTAATACCACAATTGGCGGAACGGTTTCTTTAGGAAGTTCTGCGCACTGTTCGTCATTGGTCGGATCCATTTCAGGAGAGTCTTCCATCAGACTTTGAAGTGGTTGAAAAAAGTTAATGTTTGAACACATTTTAGATTTTTCTAGAACTTTATTGTTCACTTTTGAATAAAGATAAAAAATACCTCCAATAACGGGGTCGTAACGCAACCGTTTGCGCTTTATTTTATTTAACACACGTGGCCCAGGGGCCATAACTTAACGGTTATAACACTTGTTCAAATTTTTGTATGCGGAAAACGAGGCAAAGAAAACAAGGTAATGATAATTAAATTGTGAAAATTATTGTGAAAATAACGGTTGATTAAGATATATAGCACGAGCAAAACTGTGAGACAAGTTGTCTGTTTGAAAGTCAGCCAGGTACTGTAAATGTGTTCTTATTTAGTCAAACAAATTTAAGTTTATTTATAATTATTCCTTAGCCTATATTTACTATGAGAGCTTAAGATGATAATGTGCCGGGTCGCGTCACTCGATGAAGTCTGCCTGATGATTCGTCAATTCTGTTAGTTATATTCTTACAGTCGTCTGTTGTTGTTTCCTGGAATGTCATCTGTTTTCGATGATTGTTTGGAATTCTGTTTTGGCGATTGTTTAGATAGATGAGTCATGCCGGGTGCAGCATTGAATCCTATCTTCAATGTTGAATGTTTTATCAGTTGCATTGTTTGCAACTTACTTAGTCTCATGACGTGTCGATTGCAGCAATGAGTCTTATCTTCTACTTGGGAGTTGGATGTGCTATCTCTGTTGGGGTTGTCAGGTATGTTCCTTTAACTTTGTTGGGGTTGTCAGGTGTGTTAACTCGCGCAACCGAGGTAATAATTGATACAGATATTTCCGATTTCAATCTACTTGGTTATAACTTAGTACCTCTGTTCCTTCGTGGTCTAGCCACATACAAACGAACTGATATCGCTTATCAGCTTCTGTCACAATATGGACTTTGCTCCAAACTAGCATTTCTCGTGGCTAAAACTTCGGGTTCATACGCATATCATACAGTACTGTTTGTTTACAGAAACCCGAACTTGGATAGAAACGCATCCTTAAACAGTTTTGATGCTCTATCTGATTCTATCGACGGGACCTTGACTGTGTATCCGCACACTGAAATCGTTATTGCGGGTGATTTTAATGTGCATAATTCTGCTCAAGTTCTGAGGCATTGCCTTTTGAAAACCTGAATCTTCTCCAATAGATGTGGCCCTTCAATGATAGGTGATCATTGGGCTGATGAGGGCGATATAGCATATGACTTTAACTCTATTGTCAAGTTGGCTGCTGTGAAATAGCTTTTATGTCATAGCAGAAGATCTGTTTGCTTTGGCCAAAGCTACCTCCATGTGTTTGTTAAAGTATAGGTATTGGGCCAAGCGAATGCCCAGGTGTTTGGCTACATATTTAGTCTCTATTGTCTATTGGTAAGGCCCCATGATAACGAATTTCCGCCAATTTTTCCTTGTATCCGAAGTAGTCCGATACAACGGTGTTCTAAACAGGATAGTTTTACATTTCTGGCAATTGATTTTGAGTTTCCAGTCGTCTGCTGTTTCCAGTTGATTAAGCTGTTGCCGTCTGGGGTCGATATCCGTATTGCTTGTATTGTTGCTTACGTAGATTTGTTTTTGCGCTCTTTCTTCATTTGGATCATTGTCGGTGTTGTATATAGTTGTAGCCGCTGTTATTTTCTGCTGTGTCGGACTGTTGGTGTTATATTGTTTTTTTTTGTGTGTTGCTTTTGTTTTTACTTTATTGTGGGCTTTGGAGTTGTTTCCCCAAAGCTGCCTCGCATGTGCTGCCGACAATATGTTGAGGTACCTTTCGTTGACATGTAGCTGTAGTCTGTGTCGCGGGAGTAGAGGCCTCTGGTCATCTGGGCGGCAATCTCCAGGTTTCATATGTTGTTCGGAGATTTGCGTTTCGCAAGCTGGTCCTCCGTCACCAGTTTTGCGAAATGTCCGTTTCGGATTTGGTGTGTGTTGATTTTTTTATTATTATTTTTTGTTTAAGTTGAGTTACGATACGTACCTCCGAAGCCAGACCCAGCTCCGGACGCAGGGTAAGGGTGTTTTGCCCAGTACGTTCGGATTATTGTTATTTTAGAGAACCAGGGATTTTCAAGCACTTACAAGTTAACACCAGTTAAACTTGGGCTTCCCCGGCCCCACGTTGGGCGCCAAAATGTAACACCAGAGGTAAACTCCGGTATTAACACTTAATATTTATATTATCTCTCGGGGGAAACTCCTCCGAGGTTATTAATGTAAGGATATTCACCTGTTAATTCCTCGTCTCCTAGGGGCGGTTTCGCTGTGGTAGAGTGTAAGTTGTGGGGCGGTCTGCCCTTTCTATTCGGGTTCCTAGACGAAATAAGTAAGCTGAAGTGGTTTTGGTTGGTTTTTATTTGTAGATTACTTAGTTACGACTAACACTTACTTTTTGGTTACAATGTATGCTTTTTCGAAGTTTTACTGATTACTACTTAAAACTCTACTTCAATCAAAACAAGAGGCCCGCTGTACATACGCTAAGACTGCAATCTCTTGTTTGATTGATTAGTTCACTCTACACTGCATTGCGAGTTTTGCCCATTCGCAACCCACTCTTATACCGAAATTATTGCTGAGGAAATGCAGGACGAGGGATCGTGGTCGGGTATATTCCAGCTGAACAAACAAGCTGCTCGACGCTGCTTTGGCCGTTGGACAATGGAATCGCCAGGCAATGTGTATTCAAGACATTGTTGTACACATGTAAGGCTGGGAATAGCCAACTCAATGTTTATGATCGCTGTTATGATGGTTACATTGTATGTAAACCAAATTGTTTTGTTTTCAGGAATTCGACTAAGGAAAATGCGTGTGTAAGGTCGAGATTTGCCTGGCAACCGAAGGTGCCGAATTGGGCTTGGGATTAAGGAAGTTTGGAACAGAATTCTTATAGGGAATTTTGAATTCGAATAAATGAATGAAGGTAAGAATTCTCTTCCAGGAGCTTTTAGCTAAATACATTTGATAAACTTAATGCGTGAAGCATTTACAGGTGCTAATGCGATTGTATTAGCAGAAAACTATGAAGGTTGGGTTGTAGTTACGGGGGTTCTTCGGGTGAGTAGACAGTGGGGTTTGGCGGAACCACCACAGGCTCCTCCGCATCCACCGTTGCTCTTAAAACATCGTCGTCAACTAACGTTTCCGGCTTCCCACGTGGTTCACTTTCGAGGCGATCTCCCGAACGGAACTTTCCAAACCAACGTCGTATAGTGCGTTCGTTTACCGCTACACTCTCAAATGCGTCATTAATGTTTTTCATCGCCAAGACGCATTATGTCCCATTTTAAATTCATAAAGGAAGAAGGTTCGAATTTGAACTGCCGACAGCATGATAAACAATTCCTAGGAAAAAAAGCTGTACTTGTAACGAACCCTAAAATTCTCACACGTCAAGGACACACCAATTTACTTTATAAAAAAAGAAAAATTAACATTCTGGCACAGATGTTCACTCGAGAAATTCTTATTTCAAACTGAGCGAAAATCGGACACTTCATCTAGGACAACCCAATACATAACACCTCTTCTTGATCTGCCTAAGATCAGGGAAGAGTGGAGAATTGTAGAGGCGAGTATCGACCGTACAGCGTTGTTAACCAGTTTTTAAATTGGGAAGTATCTTTTTAAAAAAAGGGTATTGAGTGCGTAATCCCGGTAGCTAATAAAATGTAGTGCACAAGACACTGTAAATCCGAGAATCGTGTTAAATTAAGGAAAGTAATGTAGTAGTGTAGTGCAAAAGTGGTATAATGAATAAACGTCACAGTGGTGTAATGAATAAACGTTTATATAGACAAAGTGTGTTTTTAAGCGGTGAACTCAACCTGGAGACATCACACTACACAAGGACCCGGTACCAAAATCAAACCGCCGAAAATGCATTGCAACGGCCGGCAAAAACGACTGATACCGCTTCACAATGAGATGCGACCCCTATAAGGATTATGTTTTTCTAGCAGCTGTCTTGTAGATATTCAGGTACGCCATTGTTACGGCCACAACCACCCATCCCATAAAACCTACCTCTTTGGGGCTAAGCTCCATCATTAATCGCGCATACGGTAAATAGTAAATATCGCGATATAAATTAAATATCAAACAAATTGTACTGCACGTTCAATTTGTCCATATTGAATTTAAGTTTAATCCAAGACATGAAAGAACGAACCATATGTTCAACACGCAGAATAGCCTGGATCCAAATGTGTGGACCAGATGACCAACTTTCAAGTAAATTTGTTGAGAATCATAAATTGCACGTCTGCAATTTTATGATCTTTCAAAGGTTTATTTACCCAAACCATTTCCCACAAGCAACATCCTTGCCCATTTGCCTAGAAGAAATAAACAGGTACCATAAAACGAACCGCACGTTCACCTAGGCGCTATTGATCTTTTCCTTGCGGTTAAAGAAAACAACAGGCACAATAAAACGGACTAAACGTTCACCTAAGCAGATAACACAAAAAAGGGAATCAGAAATGTGCATTAACACGATGATTTTCCTTTTGTGTTCAGTTAAAACAAACAACTCGCGCCATAAAACGAACTACATGTACGTTTATCGCCGACCGACACAAAGGATCATAAATGCTCATCGGTAGATACTTTCTTGATTGTTCTTTTGGATTTCCTCTTTCGATCCCAAATTTGGGAAAAACAAAGAAAGGAACTTTTATCCGCAGGATAAGAAAAGTTTTCGTCCGATGAAAAAACGAAAATTGAGGTTGTTGGTTTTCGAGACTTGACCGGGACGGTGAGTGAGGAGTTCGTGGTTAGAGATATTAATAAAGATTGAGAGTAACGAAGTGACTATTAATAAAAATCAATTTTAATTTTAATAAACCAAGTGTGTTCTGATTTATAAATGAGGGTGTGTGATGTGCAAGATGTGAAGGTAAATATAAAAACATTACACCATTCCCCACACCACAACCTCGCAACCTAAAAAAAAAAATTACTCGAGATTAGGGACTCAACAGAAATGTGAAAACAAAACAGATGTTTGGGGAACAAATGGATAATTTTTTTGCTACTAACTCGCACCGTTGCTATGCGCACGCCTTATTGGACACACGCGGATAGAATTTTTTTTTTTTTTTTTTTTTTTTACTTAGGAATCCACAAAGAATTTGTCACATGAACTGGTCAATGCAACTGGGTGCCTTGTATTTGTTTAAGATACTCATGACGGATTGCACTAACAAAATCCAAGATGCAGATTTCTAGCAAGTTGAGCGATATCCTGTATCCCAAATTAATTTGTAATTTTATGTTTTCAGCATGGAAGGCGGCGAACTTTTTCAACGCATCCAAGATAAAAACGGAGCGTTCACTGAACGAGGTAAGTACACTGTTTTATATTTTCACATTGAATTCATTTAACAAACATCTACTGAGTAGAAGCGGCTCATATAATGCACGAAATTTGTGTTGCTGTTCATTACTTGCATAGCAAGAATATTGCTCATCGGGACTTAAAACCCGAGAACCTTTTGTATACATCCCCTGCTCCTGATGCTATTTTGAAGCTAACTGATTTCGGTTTCGCTAAGGAAACACTGGTCAAGGACACTCTTCAAACGCCATGTTATACTCCATATTACGTTGGTTGGTATAATAGGGAACAGAATATTTAGGACTCGCTTAAAATGTATATTTTATTGCAGCTCCTGAAGTCCTGGGTCCAGAAAAGTATGATAAGAGTTGCGACATTTGGTCTTTAGGAGTGACTATGTACATCTTGTTGTGTGGCTTTCCGCCATTCTATAGTAACCATGGTGAAGCTATATCGCCAGGTATGAAGAAACGCATCCGTACTGGACAATATGACTTTCCTAATCCCGAATGGAAGAATGTTAGCCAAGCGGCTAAGGATTTAATCCAAGGCATGCTCAATGTTGATCCTAGCAAGCGACTTACTATTGAAGAAGTGATGCAAAATAAATGGATTGCTCAATATACACAAGTGCCACAGACACCATTGCATACTGGACGCATGCTTAAGGAAGGCGAAGAGACATGGCCAGAGGTCCAAGAAGAAATGACCCGTTCTCTTGCAACCATGAGAGTCGACTATGACCAAGTAAGTAGAAATTGAATATCAGGTTTAAACTTTAATCCATTCTCTTCCTCGTAGATGCATATAAAAGCATTAGACAATTCCAATAATGCACTGCTGCGTAAAAGACGAAAAAAATTCGAAGAAGTTTCCAAGTAGAAACCAGGTCTGCGGTCGTAAAACATTTTACTTAACAAGCCAGGCGTTCAAACTCCTGTAAAATACGGTTGATCTTAATTTATTTGTTAAATATACAATTAAGGGATGGTTATAGAAACAAAGAGAAAGACCTGTTTATCAGGTGATAAGATAATAATTTAAGCAGCGCGCCAAACGAAGACTAAACTTCAGACGCCCAGATAAAAGTTCTGTTCAGAAAAAGACAATACAAACATTTTAAAAGCGCAGTATTACTTGCAAAATCGAAGTCAATTTTTTAATATGCAACTGCTGTGTTGCAGTACGTACGTATTAACGTACTAAACATCCCGTCGGTAGTTGGTGAGGGAATTTTAACTTTAAATAGATATACCAAGCATTTCGTTGCTTTACGCGATGGTTGTTGTTTTTATCATTACTGAAGATAATATATTTTTCACTTATTCAACGTAAGCGATAAATTTAGCAAAATAAATGTTTAAGCCAAACAAACTATGTGACTTTTTTTATTGTTTAATATCAAACTCAAGCTTTAGTGCAAATATTTATCCTCTTCACGCCCTTGGCCACATATGTGGACATTTAGTTTTTTATAATTATAGTCACTGTCAACAAAAATTTGAGGATAATTTATTCACCCCAGAATCCCCCAGCAAGAAAGTAAAAATTCTTTGCTTTGGCTGCACTTGTAATGGTTATTGCCGATCTAAATCGTTATGTCGATGCAAAAGTCGTCTCTGAAGAGGTTAAAACACGAAATTTTGTATGGTTATCCATGGTTCTTTCGCACTGTGAACTCGGTTATGCTTTCACTTCATCATTACCCACCCGAATCTACAACAAAGATACAGATTTGGTCTCCAGTAGTTGCCTTGCCCTTTGGTTCCCATCTCGACCACATGCTATCTAATTTGGCTTTCTAATTCTTGAGTAGTTATTTAAAACTGTAAGTGGGATCCAGTCCTCTAGCAGGCATCTCGATTTCAAGCCGGTGGTTGATCTTTCTTTTGATCCTCACTTAACAATAAATATAATGAGATTTTAACACTAAACCTACCACGGGCGGGTCAAATGACCCACGCGGTGAGCGTACATACGCTTTATACATTATTTATTTCCAAATTGAAGATTTTTTTGTTTCTTTCAATTTAAAAAATAAAGAAGATGGAATTGAAAATATTTTATTCACACGCTAAATTGGGGTATAAGAGGTATTACAAGTCATAAATCTTAAAATATATAACTTTTAAAACACCCGTTGTGGTAGAAATAGGTATATACATGTATGAAATGTCAGTAGCTTTAATGTTAAACACATCCATCAGGTTCTCACCGCTTTTTTCCGTTATGTCAAATCGAATTTCTTAACTACACGAGATCCTGTCCGGATCTGAAAAATCCTAACACTATCTCAGGACAACTGCTTTCAAACCCGCACCCTCATTTCTTATATTACCAAGATTAGTATGTCTTCGATCTATGACGTGCGCTGTTTTTTTTCCAGTCGCACTCTCCCCTATTTTTGTGCTAACAAAAACAAATGTTTCTCAAGCTATTAAAAACTGAGCGGCTACCCTGATCATACAGGGCAAAGTCTCTGCTTTCAACCCGGCGAAGGCCAGGACGATCCTTGTGCCCGTTCAATCCAAGTTGACATGCAGTCTCCACGTGACACCCCTGGATAGCTACATTGGCACCCCCCAAATCGTGAACCAATGCATCCTGAGAAAGGTTGACGTAAGGCCAATAACTTTGCCCGGAAAAACAAATTATTATGGACAATTTAACAAGTCTCGGATAAGGACAGGCTACCGGTGGGGACACTTGCCAAAATAGGCCAAGACCGGATCTCGGTTGTAGTGCCGATGATGATGATGAAGAGCTCCAGTCACGAATTTCAAACAACCAAGAGAGCTGTTCTTTTATATGGGGACACACATTTTACCCCCACTTTTCCGTTCCACTGCTCATTGAATATTTTTCTTTGATTCTCGCTAATATAAAAGATGTCTTTCGAAAAAAAAAACTATTCGATGTCAGGTTTCTAGAGAATGGGAGCGGTGAGGAAGAGTAAGCTAATAGTATAGACACTAAATGGACATCGATCAGAGACACAATCAAACAAACAGCCGAAAAGATATTAGGGTTTAAGAAAACAGTTAAGTCCAAACCTTGGTTTGACGATGAGTGCAAGGCGAAGATCGAAGAACGAAAACAAATTAGAGTGATCCACTTAGAAAGATATGATGAAGTCAACGCAGAAAGATACGCGACGATTCGGAGAGAGACAATGAGACTTTTCAAACGCAAAAACCGGGAATGGGAGAAGACTCGGATCGAAAATATCCTAAAAAATATCAGAACAAAGAACATCAAAGGTATATATGCCGGCATAAATTCAATTAGTAATGGCTACCGAGGGAGAGCCGAAATAATTCGAGACACAAACGGCTGTCTGGTCACAGAAACAAACAATATCGTAACAAGATGGAAGCAGTACTTTCAAAACCTGCTCAATGTACGCACCCATCAATCACAAATAAGCGCACCAGACGTACATACAGCCGAGCCTCAGATCCCAGAGCCCTCTTTCAACGAAGTTGTAGACGCAATAAATCGATTGAAAAACAACAAAGCTCCCGGAGTCGACTGCATACCGACAGAGCTTGTGAAGCATGGAGGAGAGGGAACCGCTCGAAAGATCTATAGCGTTTGGGATGATTGTGAAGAACGTGTGATTCGAACTGACGCTATGACAGCTAGAATCACCAAAAATTGAACCAATGCGTAATACATCAGGCTACTGGCCGTGTGTACGAATTCGATTTTTAAACTCAAGTACATTCAACTGATGTGAAGTTGTTATGTTATCGCTATGGTATACGGCTCTGATGCACTTTCTTTGCTTTGGTATTGTGTGTGTATCTGTTAGAAACGGCACACTACTCCCACCTCAGTAACTTTGTTACGATCAGCTTCGTGTGCGAACGACGGAGCGAGCGAGAGAACGTCGGAGCAGACGAGTGTGCTGGTGCTCTATGCGGAAGTCGTGATCGTGTCGTGAAGTTCTGTTTACTATGGAAAAGTGTGTGCTGTGTTGTACACAGATCACGTCTAGGTTGTTACGTTAAGCAAGGATAGTGAAGAAGGTGAATTGAACACGCGACGAAATGGGTGAGAAGCGAAGCAATGAAGCATCAGGCTACTGGCCGTGTGTAAGAATTCGATTTCTAAACTCAAGTACACTCAACTGATGTGGAATTGTTATGTTATCGCTATGGTATACGGCTCTGATGCATTTTCTTATTCGATTTTCGTTCGGTGTTCTTCACTATTTGCTTGTGTATTGTGTGAGTATCTCTTTGAAACGTCACAGATCCACCAGCTCATCCACACAATAAGGGATAAGGAAGTCACTCCGGAAGAATGGAAAACCTCAATAGTCGTCCCCATTTTCAAAAAAGGCGACAGATCTGACTGCGAAAACTACAGAGGGATATCATTGCTCCCAACCACATACAAAATATTAATAAATGTCATTCTGGCTAGAATCACACCGTACGCAGAAGAAATACTACCAATGCGCATTCCGTATGAACCGGTCAACAAGCGACCAAATGTTGACAATAAGGCAACTGCTGGAAAAGAAGTGGGAATACAGAGAGACGGTTCACCAACTGTTCGTTGACTTAAAAAAAGCCTACGGCTCAGTCACAAGGCAAAGACTCTACCATATTGTAGTTGAGCTGGGAATGCCAAAAAAAAAATATATACCGCCCTCATTCAAATGTGCATCAACGAAAACAAAATGCGAGTTAGAATAGAAAACCACCTCTCAGAACGATTTCGCAATCTTTATTAGAAAAGGAATCAATCATAAAGTAATATATAGTGGAAAAGAGTACAGGTTCCGAGTGCTGGAAGCCTGTATCGTACGCATACCCCTTCAACAAAGAAGGGGCTTGTATGCGATTGCGGTCTATGCACCTGAGGAGCACCAACATAACCTATTTATAGCAGAGCTCGAGACACTCTTTCGATGCTTACAATTGCACCTGGACAAAAACAACTTTATCCTAGTGGGAGATATGAACGCCAAGCATAGAAATTGGGGAAATTATATATCTAATGCCAGAGGAAATCAATTGGCTGGCTGGTTAGATCAGTATCATATTGAATATAGAACTGACCTGCTAGCTACGGAATATCCATCGTTCCCTAGAGGTAGGATCTATCTTGCTAATTAAGTCACGACTAAGACCACTTAACACCAACAGACGAAACAGAAACTGTTTACGGACAATTGAATACGACAGTGACCATTGTGCATTCACGGTAGTAATAGAGCTTCCGAACGAACTCGCAGATCTGGAGGAATTCGTGATCCCGCAACCCTACAACTACGGGGCAATGCGATGGCTGCGGTTCACCAGATCATTAACAAGAGAACTTCGTTCGAACGGATTTAATCTGCTAATTAACAGAAACCTGACAAATGGCGAAATCGACAAATACATCCAACAAATGGACGAAACCGTAAAACGAACAATCGACAAAACAATTCCCAGAACAACAGTTACAGATCACATAAACATGTACAGAAACACAACAATAAACGCACTCCACAAGAAAAAGAGCAGACTGCTATCGAAACTAAAACAATTACACAGACAGACAAGGCCAGGATATAATATCACTGAAATCCCGATTAAAAAACCTCCAACAATTACTTAAAGCTAACTATAGATTAGCAACAAATTTGTATTGGAACAAAAGAATTCGAGCTATAAAAACTAATAACCCGAATATGTTCCCACAAATAAATAAAATATTCAGGAGAAATAATCAAAACGAGTTTCAGTGACTCCAAATTCCACGTAGTGATGTAAACAAGCAGCTGCTAACCAACATTTGCATATATACAGAGAACGCTATCCTCAATAGAGAGCTCTTCGTGATCGAAGATCCTTTGGAAAAGGTGAACGCTGTGGGAGCTGTCTTTCAGGAAATGTACAAGGTGAATGAAAGCATTCGCCGAAATCACGAGTTGGAGGACAGAGTTCTACTGAATCACCTGTACCTCCGAAATGAAATTTCACTTTGGCAATCCGAAAGTCCGGGTTTTACCGAATTCAGTGACGATAATATGTCAATTGACATTAATGCCAATGGCGAGACTAATAGCTTTTTAATTACGAGAGAAGGAATCCAGAGTATCTTCGACTCATTAAGAAGCAAAAAGTTACTGGGAATAGATGGAGTACCTAACATCGTACTCAAGAACCTGCCCCCAATGGCAATAGATATATACACGGTCCTGTTTAACAATGCGTTGAATAATGCATATTATCCCGCGCATTGGAAAACGGCTATCATTCAGCCCATCGCAAAAAAGAACAAAGACTGTACAAACCCAATGAACATGCGTTCGATAAGTTTACTCGCAAGCATCAGTAAAGTATTTGAAAAGACTATCAACAAAGCTCTGCTAAAATGGGTAGACGACAACAACAGTATTCCAAATAACCCTTTTTGGCTTTAAGGCGGGTCATGAAACCACACATGCCGCAGCTATACTGGTCTCTGACATACAATGGAATCAATGTAGGAACCAATGCACAGGTGCCTGTCTGATCGACTTGGAAAAAGCCTTTGATACCGTCTGGATCGAAGGGTTATATTACAAACTCGTCAGACATGACATACATAAGCCTTTACTATATGTACTTTACGATATGTTAAAGGACAGGAGGTTCGTGGTCAAAAATGGTTATGTTACCACTAATAAAACGTATAATATCAAGAATGGCTTGCAACAGGGAGTGGTACTTTCTCCGATTCTTTTTAACATTTACATTAGCGACTTATTAGTATTCACTTCCGCAGGCTATTGCGTACGCAGACGATCCCATAATTTACAGAACAGCTCCGAAAGTTGAAATCATAAATAGTTTAATACAGCGAGACTTCAACAACGTGCAGCGCTATTGCGATAACTGAAAACTTAAGATCAACTTCCAGAAATGTGAAGCCATCCTATTTCATCATCATCATCGGCACTACATCATCTTGGCCTTATTTAGCAAGTCCTGAGGCTTGTTAAATTTTCCATAATGATTTGCTTTTTTCCGGGCAAGGTCATTAGTCTTGCGCCAGAGGCTCCCCGACGGGGAATCGAACCCCGGTCTACCGCGTGACAGGCGGGTATACTAACCACTATACTATCGAGGAGCCTGAAGCCATCCTATTTAGAACCCCATTATATAAAGCCACGAACGACACAAAGAAAAACTGGCGAAAGCTAGTTATCGTGGGACCGCATGGAGATAAACTGGAAACCAAGAGTGTAGTTAAATACCTGGGCATCTGGTTAGATCAATATATGTATTTCAACAGACATGTACAGGCTGCTTTGGTCAAGGCTAGAAAAACGTTTGCTATGACAAGAAGGGTATTTCACAGTAGCCAACTTGACAGTAGGGTTGTCCAGTATGGTTTAACATAGGTCCAAATTTGATGGAAAAGATTCGGGTGTTCGAAAGGAAGTGTCTCAGAAGTTGTCTCAGATTATATCGGACACCGGAAACGAACTATAAAAAGTATTATTCAAATGAGACTTTATATAATGAAGCGTACATAAATAGGATGGATAATTTTATGATTTAATTAATCAGAGGCCAATAAGCTCGTCCAATGACCTAATTTTCGGGGCTTATTATCCAAATACTCTACACTATGAGAGCGTGCGTCGCAACGTCTTTGTTCCACCAGAGGCGTTCCTTGATTTGGACATGAAAGGGCTTATACAGGATAGATCCGGAATTCCGCTGATCTATCATGTAAGTAGATCATCCGTAGACGGGCGATTGTGCTACGACCGGGAAGTAACGCGCACCGAAGAAGAGCTCTTGCGCTTCAGTAGGGCTATCTCCCCCAGAGACCGGAATGATAGTATCGGACAGCGTCAACAGTTCTGGTGGTTGAATGGCATATAAAGACCTGGATACCAATGTCGGTATAGAATAACAGTATCATCAGCCAGCTTACATAGTCTTAGCTTTTCTAGAATTAGGGTAGTATAAGATTTAAATTAAAATAAGTTAAGTTATTTTAAATAAAATTAAAAAAAAAATTATGTAGATTAAATTTTAAGAAAAAACAACAAAAAATTCGACAAAGTTTCCCAAATTTTTCTTTGTCTTTCAAATAATCATACAAAGTTCTGTCGCCGAAAGGCAAATTATACAATTGTTATGTTATGTTTAGCTTAGAGCGTCTACGAAAAACTAGTAAGTTATAATATAAGATAATTAAGCTAGAATTTTAGAATTTTTTGTCTAGCATGTAATTTAGAAACTTAGAAGATAAAAAGAAAATAAAAAAATATTTTAAAAATGAAAAAATAGGTGGTACTACGATTAGACCACAGGACAGGATGAAATATCTTGGGGTCATCATCATCATCATCGGCACTACAACTGGGAATCGGTCTGGCCTTATTTAGCAAGTCCTGGGGCTTGTTAAATTTTCCATAATGATTTTTTTTCCGGGCAAGGTTATTAGTCTTGCGCCAGAGGCTCCCTGACGGGGAATCGAACCCCGGTCTCCCGCGTGACAGGCGGGTATATTAACCACTATACTATCTTGGGGTCATATATACCCGAAATATGAACTTCAACAAACCTATGACCCACATTCTTCAAAGGACCCTCGGTCAGCCTAAGCAGCTGCACAACATTTTGAAGTGGAGCAACAAAGTTGACACCAAAGTTAAGCTTCTCTGCCATATGCAGCTAATCCGATCTGGAATATCGTACACTTTTCCCATATGGTCCTGTATATCTTCGGCCCAAATGGTAAGAGTTCAGGGTTTCGAAAGGAAATTCTTCAGAAGATGCATCAACCACTCTAGAAGGCCTGACGGTGGCCATTACCCCAACTCGCACCTATACGAAGGTGCCTCCATTGCCCCTATCGACGAGTACCTGCTACAATTAGCATGCAAGTACCTCGAAAGCATTCAGAACAGCGAGAACCTACTTGTACGGGAGTCTTGTGCTCTTGACCCTTCTCTCTTTCGATCTATTCGGATACGACCACCACTATTTCGTCTTCAGTACAAAACTGAAGAAAGCACCCTTCCCAACAACATTCCCCTTTATAATAGAGGATTCCTGGACCCATCCCATAGAGTTTACTGATGACACACTACAAACACGCACGCACAGTACAAATACACTCACACCGACCAAAGCGCAGATTATCAGACGCCGAAGACGTGACCTGCGTTTACTACCGCACTCAAGGCCTACCGTTCTTCTATGATTTCTTTCCCACCATCCCTCCATCCAAGTAGTTAGAGAATATTTGAACTAAGCCCCCCCCCCCCCCCCCCCCCCCCCCCACCCGGCACAACCCCTTCTTCAGATATCTTGAGACCGAGCTCACGGATGTGGGTGATTCTGCTTATCGTAAGATGGTCAGAAGCCAGAGACAAGATGAAGGACACATCTGTCCTTGTCTCGCTATAGTCGGCCTCTCGCCACCCCATTTTTTTATGCCAGCTGATTTCTACTTGCGACAGCATGACTCGCACACATATTGTCAATAGAAGTAGAGTGACTGCTATATGATGAGCCTAACGTAAAATGAGGCATATTGTGGCGTTTCTGCGAGCTATAATAGACTTTTTCAGAAACATATGATCTAAAAGTGAAAGGTGCCTGTGCAGTTGATACTTCTCGCTTTGTTTTTTTTTCTCAAAGAATAGTGTTGTGTCGGGTGAGCTTTTTATTATGCTGAAATATTTTATTGTCTAGCATTTTTTCACATACTAATTGGTATCCACTTGCAGGTTATCATGTATGCATTCAACTCCTGGGACAACCAGTAACTTTTCTAAGAGTTTAGTGTAAGCTGCCTTGTCGTCCGCTGTTAATCCAATTGTCGTCTAAAAATGTACGAATATTTAGTCTCATAGAATACAAAAAAAAAAAAACACGAATTAATTTCTACCTTTGGTACATAGATATGTTCAGAGTTTTGAATTATATAGTTCTTCCCTTTTAAAGCTCTACATACAACCGAAATCTCGATTGGATTGCAAATGAACTAAATGTGGGGATAGAGAAAATTCGTGCAATATTAGTATAACTAGAACTTATTAACAATGTCCTTACATTGACTATGCCGTCGCTGTAATTCGTAACTTCAACGTCCTCTGCTCCACAATCGATTGCATGTTCCGTGCAGAGTTCTTCCATTTCATCCGGCGATTTGATCTGCTTCTTTATGTCTTCGGCAAGTGTGGCTTCAATCACTCCAATGTCATCGAACAAATGTTGACTGTCTACGTAAACTGTCCTAATGCACAAATCTTCGGACAAATTATTGTTGATTCACGAGTGAATTGCTCTACTTTACCCATTTTTCCGTAGAATTGGTGCTATTTCCATTTTTACTTGTGGGAAACTCTCAGTGTAGATAACACAGACCATAAACACCTTTTGTTGAAAACGTAGGTAAAGTACATGCTTCTTTAGAGCTAGTTTAGTTTGGCTAGATTTCTTTAACGTGCTTTGAATGGTAGCCATCGGCATATTTTTCCGTAAAGCATCATCGATAACACTTCGGAGTACAGAATTCATTGCAGGATCAGCTGAGCCTCCATCTGGTTGATATGATACACGAGAATAGCAAGAGGTTTTCAAATTGAGCACGATTGAATAATCTGTTACGGTCATACCTTGGACTGCGAGCCGGATTTGGCGTACAAATTTGGAGAACATTAATGATTTTTGGCCATCCTTTTCGGCCTTTATATGACGTATGTTTGCCCATTTGGAATGACCTGCCGCAAGTGGCCTGGTAGTATGAACATGTCGTAAGAAGCTTCCTAGTGAGCATAACCCGGATGGTGAGTGAAACCTGCTAACCAGAAACCTTGATTTATAAAACCACATTACTTCTTTCTATGATTTTGTAATTTTCACTGGAGTTTTTTGACAGCTCTCACCAACTGTTAAAGTTCCTGAGCTGACAGTCTTGCCTAACAGCGCACTCTGGGAGAATAAGACAAAAAAATCAGTGTTGGCAGCAAAATATCTTAAAGTTAGAAGCAACTTAAACCGCAACAAATCCAATAATATAATAATAAACCTTTAGACAAGTAGTATGGGAGATAATTGTACAATTTGAGAGATGATATCCCAACGATAATATTAGGTCGATTAGGGCAAGTACAAGCAACACGTATTCCCATCACGTAGATTTAAAAGAAAAGCTGACTCAAGAGTAGTTTTGTGGAGATGGAAAAGGTGAAAACCCAATAATATTCTCGATGCGCTGTTTTATTTTCCTAATACGACGCACATTAGGAAAGCAATAAGACTGATTTTTTGTAATCAACCTTTTTTTTCTTTTCTGTTCTCACCTTCAAAATAGTTTCTTTCCACAATTACACTGCGGCGATGGTTTATTCGTATCAATTAATCTGACAGGAAGAAATGGATTGAAACAGTAATTCTAGGATTGGTATATATACCCTTTAACGCAAGCGCGCAAAGCCTCAGAGACGACCTTAACAAGACCCAAAACGTGGAACAGCGATATTAAGGAGTCATAACAGGTGGGGATCTGAACGCCCAACACACGTCCTGGGGGGACTCTATTATCAATTCCAACGGCAGGGTGTTCTTGAACTGGGTAGACGATTCATGCACAAACATAAGACGCCTCTGTGCAGATGATCTGACCTAATCATACAGTGCTGCTCGATATCATTGGTTGCCTTTATGATAAGGAAGTGGAAAATCGCTTAAAGAAGTGTTACGTGAGTAACTCGCCTGTCGCCTTTGTATTGGCAAGACACACGCTCAGCTGCATGGAAAACTGGTAAAATTTAAGCGTGGTAAAACACGAAGATAGTTTTGAATTCGAAGAATAATTTTGAATTAAATGCAGCGGGCGTGTAAACCCAGTTTCTCTTCGGCGGCAGTGGCTTTGGCTAGTTTCGAAGTCGACCGTCGTCGAGAATGAATTTGTTTCGAGGAACGGAAATGCTGAAGAAAGATAAGGGAGAGAGAAAGAAACGAACGGTTCTCTTTTTGAATTTGGGGGAGGACCGTTGTCACGGTGAAAAACGGAAAAAGAAAAGACGAAGTAAAAAGAGGTTGTTGAATGCAGTTAGAAAGACAAAGTCCTATTTGTATTTGTTGTAATCGAAAATTTAATTTAAATTGTTTGATCGTGTTTTGTTTTGAACGAAAGAAGTTTTTTCGTGTGGATTGTTACCGCTGAAACCGTTTTTTGGTAAGTGTATAGCGTTTGCGACGATAGTGAAGAGCGAGTGATTCGAACCGACGCTATCACGGTTAGAATCACTAAAAGAACCAAAGCTCTTACCCATCAGGCCACTGCCGCTTATGTGAATTTGATTCTTAAACTCAAATACATTCGACTAATGTGGTAATGGTATATTATTGCTATGGTATGCGGCTTTAATGGATGTGCTTTTTGGTGGTGTTGTTCTTTACTAGTCGTGTGTGTATCTGCTAGAAACGCCACAAGTGTATAGCGTTTGCGACGATAGTGAAGAGCGAGTGATTCGAACCGACGCTATCACGGTTAGAATCACTAAAAGAGAGAACCAAAGCTCTTACCCATCAGGCCACCGCCACTTATGTGAATTTGATTTCTAAACTCAAATACATTCGACTAATGTGGTGATGGTATATTATTGCTATGGTATACGGCTTTAATGGATGTGCTTTTGGTTGTGCTGTTCTTTACTAGTCGTGTGTGTATCTGCTAGAAACGCCACGTCCACTCCCTTCCCAGTAACTTTCGTTACGATCAACTTTTGAGACGACTGAGCGAAGAGCGATCGAGAGAATGTCAGAGCAGGCCAGTGGGCCGTTACTTCTGTGTAGAAGTCGTGTGATTGCAAGTAAAGTAAAGTTCTGTATGTGGATGGGAGTGTGTGTTATGTCATACAGATCACGTCGGGGTCACCAGTTATAGCGTTTGCGACGATAGTGAAGAGCGAGTGATTCGAACCGACGCTATCACGGTTAGAATCACTAAAAGAACCAAAGCTCTTACCCATCAGGCCACTGCCGCTTATATGAATTTGATTTCTAAACTCAAATACATTCGACTAATGTGGTGATGGTATATTATTGCTATGGTATACGGCTTTAATGGATGTGCTTTTGGTGGTGCTGTTCTTTACTAGTCGTGTGTGTATCTGCTAGAAACGCCACAAGTGCACTGCGAGTGGTGAAAGACTAGAAGGATTCAACGCCCAGACTTTCCTTTTTGTGATTGACAATTGAATCAACTCTGTAACATTATATAACATAACAATAATTCAATTTACCAACGGTATCTCAAATAAAGTTTTGTACATAAACTACATTGGACGAGTCTTTTCACTACTGGAGTGTGCATCGGGCCATCAAACCATTTCCATTGGAGATAATGGAGCGGAGGCATGTGAGTACCTAGGGGGTACTACCCAGGTACGTCGTTTTTTGAATTTAATTTTTGAACAATTGGCCAGAGGGGAAAGAAGAGGTACGCGAGGTTGGAGGGCAAAGAGACTCCAAAAGGTGATACTGGGAAGGCCAACATTATGAAAAGTAGGAGACCACGCCCGAACGCTATAATAATATCCAAAACCGGAGAAAAACATATGCGGATATACTGAAGTTTATGAAGACCAAGCCCGAGCTAACTGAACTCGGAAATAGCGTAAATAAAGTTCGAAAGACTGCAAAGGGGGAATTGCTGCTAGAACTGAAACGTCGTTCAGAGGCCACTACCGAGACACTGAAAGCAAAGGTACAACAAGTACTAAATGAAGATGCTAATGTCAAAACAGTGTCACAGGAAATCACGGTTGAGTGTTGTGATTTAGATGACGTGACCACTGTGGAAGAAATCCTGACAGCGATCGCTATAGAGTTCCCTGCGCTGAACGCGATCCCAAAGGAAGCAGTAAAGAGTTTAAGAAGGAAACCAGATGGCACGCAGGCTGCCATGATCCGCTTAACAAGAGAAACTGCTAGCATGTTGCTGGCTACAAGTTTCCTACGGGTTGGAGGTCACAAAGCAATGGGCTGTAAAGCACAACCCAAATGTATGTTCTGCGAATCAGGATGCGAAGGCGGTAACCACCACTCAACTGGAAGTTACAAATGTCGAGCATTTAAAAACGCGATGTCCAATCTCCTCAATAAAAATGGACAGCTTTAAGTGCATTCAAATTAACTTAAACCATTGTGGAGCCGCGCAAGATCTCCTTTCCCAAACGGTTCAGGAATATGGTGCCGACGTGGTACTCATCAATGAGCAGTACAGGATGCCTGACACTGGTACTATTACATGGGAGGAAGACAGCAGCGGAACAGCGGCCATCTGGACAATTGGATATTTCCCCATGGAATGCAGAAGTGTCCATCGGCTGGAAGGAGTTGCCTACGCTAAGATCAGAGGAATTCATTTCTACTGTTATTACGCTCCGCCAAGGTGGGAAATAGAATATTTCAAATTATTTTTGGCAGGATAACACAAGAAGCTAGAGATAAGAGCCCTCTTATAGTTGCTGGAGATTTCAACGCCCGGGCAGTAGAATGGGGAAGCACAAGGACCAACAGTAGAGGCCAGGCACTACTCGAAGCCTTTGCAGTCCTAGATGTGGTGTTACATAATGATGGTGTTGATGACGCCTTCATAAACGAGAGAGGCCGGTCCAAAAATGACATCACATGTTGGAAAGAAGTATGGAGTGGCGAGTTTTGGACACCTACATCCATAGTGATCACCAATGATGTGATGTACGAAATATTACCACACAGGGGATTAATCACTGGCAAATTGGTGAAGAAAACCCAGAAAAATTTTGGACCTAGTCCAAACTAATGTGGCAGTCTACAGTGGCCAGAAAGGCCCTAACACAGTTAGGGAACTACATAACTTCCTCGAAAGCTGTGACAGAAGGCTGGACTGTTTATCAGAGGAGGAGGAAAATTTTGCCTGCGGTGGTTGCCCATGAGATTAAGTGGGAAAGCTCGCCGCATGTTCAAGGAACACCTCCCAGTGTCGAAAATTATCATGAGCGACGAGGCGCATTTCCACTTAAGCGGTTACGTCAATAGGCAAAATCTTCGTTACTGGGGCACTGAAAATCCGCGTGTGATGCACGAAGAGCCATTACATCCACTCAAATTCACTGTGTGGTGCGGCGTTCACGCGGGACGAGCGATTGGGCCGTATTTTTTTGAGGATCCCATCGGTAAAACGGTCACTGTTACTGGCAAACGCCATGATAAACGACTTCTTACTGCCGGAATTGGATGAGCGGGGATTGGTGAACATGTGGTTTCAACAAAACGGTACAACCGCACACATAGCTCGAGCCACAATGGATATTGTGAAGGAAGTGTTTCCTGGTCGCGTAATCTCCCGTTTTGGCGATTTGGCATGGCCAGCAAGATCGCCCGATTTAACCATCCCAGATTTCTTTCTTTGGAGCTACTTGAAGACGCAGGCTTATGCCAACAAACCTGAGACAATCGCAGTCATTAAGGAGAATATTCGTCAGGAATACGAACAGTTAACACTGGAAATCTTGCGGAAAGACATGAAAAATGCGATAAAACGGGTACAAATGTGTATCAACTCTGGCGGCAGCCACTTGACGGATATCATCTTTTCCACTTAACAGAAAAAATTATATTATACAAATTTTGCAGTCAAAAGTCAAAACTGAAAGTACAGTTACATTCAAAAGTAGAGTCACGTGATTGAAATGGATACAGTCAAATCGCAACTAGTGATGTTGAATCAGGACTCGCATGGAGGTGTCAACTATGTGCCTTGGAGATTAAAATTGGATGTTGTAATGAAGACAAAGAAATTATTTAGCATAGCGACAGGAGCGACAGCAAGACAGGCTGGTGCAGCTGATCCCCCTGAAGTCAAGGCATACATTGAAATGGACATAGAGGCTCAGCAGCTCATCGTCTTGAATGTGAGCGATCAAATTGCTTACAAAATTGCAAATTGTGTGACAGTAAAACAAATGCTGGATAAATTAGTCAGACTGTATGGCACAAAGACTGACATGTCTATGGAAATTTTGCGAAGAAAATTTTTCACTTACACCTTTGATGAGAATAAGTCTGTGATAGAAAACTGTATGGAATTGTTGTCCATAGGTGAGCAATTGTCGACTGAAAATGATCCCGTACGAGACTCCTGGATGATGACAAGGATTTTGAGCATGTTGCCTCCCAGACTGGCACACTTTGGCATATCGTGGGACAACGTCTCAGGTGTCAACAAAAATTCAACAACAATGATTGAAAAACTACGACTGGAGGATGAGAGGCAACAACATCAAAACAAAACGCAGTTGTTGTTGTTGAATAACGGATTTATTGTACAATAATTTAACAAATGTTGACTTAGGACTAAAATGCTAAATCCTATTTTACAATCTTTTCTTATCCTTAAAATAATTTACTGGCTCTACACGAGCACTCTAAATTAGACGATACAATTTTGTGTAATGCCTTTCAGCGTACAATAATATTTTCATATTTTTATATCTCTATATATTGTAGCGAGCTTAGGGTTTGCTGGATTAATTATTTTGAATAAATAAGAGCCGTTAAATTGATTTTGAATTAGTATAACACTTTATTAGTCCGTTAATCACAACCGTTACTTTTTACCGTACACAACTATTTCGTGACTTATCGCTTTCGTACTTATCGCGTATTTCACTGCTTACTTCTTACTTATTACTTTCTACTTATCGCTTGCTTCACTTCCTTTTTATAACTTAACTCCCGATCTGCGTGCGACGCATTTATACCGTTTTTCCTCATTCTGATTTGATGTATCGTTTCCGTCCGTTCCATAGTCTTGAATGTTCTATTCCAGTTTTCCAGTACTTCCTAAAATAATCTAGTACTTTGTTTCGGACTTTCTCGAAGATTCCAGTACTGATTGTCATATGCGTCACACTACCTTCCGCCTAGATTAGTTCGTCCCGAACTAAGTTCACTGATCTTCTGGGTTAACAAAAGTCGCCAGTCGGTCACGATGTACCACTTTCATCTTGGCGTTCGGTCTTAGCCGAATCCTATAGACAACGTCGTTAATTCTTGTGAGAATCTTATACGGTCCTTCCCAATGTTGCTGCAACTTCGGAGACCTTCCTTTTTGCCGATGAGGGTTATAAAGCCATACGTTATCGCCTGCATTAAATCCGGATGCGTTGGCTCGAACGTCGTACCTTGTTTTCATCCTGTCACTGGATACCTTGATTTGCTTTCGAACCAAATGATGAATCTCATCGAGGCGATTTCTCCATACGGCTACGTAGTCTTCGGTCTTGTCTATGGCGTCTGGAGGTATTCCGAATCGCAGATCGGCTGGTAATCTTATCTCCCGTCCAAATATAATTCTTGCTGGAGATCGGCCTGTCGTATCGTGATTAGCCGATCTATAGCTCATGAGAAAGGTTTGTACATATTTGTCCCAATCTCTTTGGTGATCACTAACGACCTTCGATAAGTACTCTTTCATTGTTCGATTGAACCTTTCGACCATTCCGTCTGACTGCGGATGTAAGGGTGTGGTCCTGGTTTTCCTTACGCCCAGTGCCGCACAGATGCCTTGAAATATCTGTGATTCGAAAGTTCGGCCTTGATCGGAATGCAGCTCACAGAGAACTCCATATCTGCTGATCCAATTATTGATTAGCTGCTCAATGACGGCTGTTGCTTCTTGGTTTGGAATTGGAAGGACTTCTACTCACTTGCTGAAGTAATCCATGATAACTAACATGTATTTGTTGTTGTCGTTTGTTTTTGGGAATGGTCCTGAGATATCAATCGCAATTCGCTCGAAAGGGGCACCCACGTTGTACTGCTTCATAGCGCTCCTTGGTTTTGCCGTTGGTCCTTTGGTCGCAGTGCAAGTTGTGCACTTCCTACACCAAGACTCGACGTCATCTCTCACGTGAAGCCAGTAAAAACGCGATCGTAATTTTGAAAGTGTCTTATTAACTCCCAAATGTCCACCGGAGGCTCCGTCGTGTATTTCTGTTAGAACATCTTTCACTTTTGATAGTGGGACTAGAATCTGCATTCGATGGGATTTTCCGTCCGCGGCTTCCCATTTACACTTAAGAATACCATCTTCCACCAGCAAGGAATTCAATTGTGCCCAATATGCCTTAAATGTTCCACTCTTGTCGGAAATATTGTTCCAAGTTGGCCGCTCGTTCTTTTCTTTGTATTCCAGGATTAGCGACATATCTTCATCCTGAAGTTGAGCTGCGCGTATAGCATCACTCGTCCACCCATCTAGTACTTCTACTTGTACATTTCGCAGGTCGTACGCCTCTTCTTTCTCTTCCGCTCTATGACAATGTTTACAATCTGGCTTACATGGTCTTCTTGATAGAGCATCAGCGTTATTATGCACCTTCCCTTGACGGTGGGAAATTTGGAAATCGTACGTTTGAAGTCGTTCGATCCATCGAGCTATTTGTCCTTCCGGATTCTTAAAATTTAACAACCATTTCAGGGCGGCATGATCCGTCCGAAGGTGGAATCGACGTCCGTAGAGGTATTTATGGAAATTCTTAACGGCTTCTACGACAGCCAGCAGTTCCTTCCTTGTTGCGCAGTAATTTCTCTCTGACTTAGATAGAACTCGACTACAATATGCGACAACTCTCTCTTTACCATCGACTTCCTGTGACAACACTGCTCCGATTCCTGTGTTACTTCCATCAGTATCCACTATAAATGGGCAATCCGCTCTTGGGAATGCCAATGTTGGTGTCTTACATAACTCGGCCTTCAAGGTGTTGAATGCTGCCTCACATTTTTCTGTCCAATTGAATTTCTTGTCTTTACCCGTTAGTTCGTGTAGGGTTCTAGCGACGTTGGCAAAACCTTTAACAAACCGTCGGTAATATGTGGCTAATCCCATAAAGCTTCTCAACTGCTGCTTGTCTTCTGGAGTAGGCCATTCTCGGACGGCTGCTATCTTATCAGGATCCGTTTGAACTCCTGCAGATGAAACGATGTGTCCCAGGAATTTTACTCTCCTTTGAAAGAGTTCACATTTCTTCGAATTGAGCTTTAAGTTGGCCTGTCTTAGTCGTTCGAAGACGGAGCGCAGATTATTGATGTGTTCTGGTTCCTTCCAACAACGATGATATCGTCCAAATACACAAGACACGTCTTCCATGTAAGTCCCCGTAGAACACTTTCCATTAATCGTTCAAACGTTGCTGGGGCATTACACAATCCAAAAGGCATCACGTTGAATTGATAAAGTCCGTTCCCGGTAGTAAACGCTGTCTTCTCCTTGTCCTCCTCCTTCACTTCCACTTGCCAGTAACCGCTTTTTAGGTCCAATGTTGAGAACCACTGAGCTCCAGAAAGGGTATCTAGTGTGTCGTCGATTCGAGGAAGTGGGTAACTGTCTTTCTTCGTAACGTCGTTTAACCGGCGGTAGTCGACACAAAATCTAGTTGTCCCATCCTTCTTCTTGCCGAGCACTACCGGGGAAGCCCATGGGCTCGATGATTTCTCGATGACTCCTTGCTCTTCCATCTCTCGAATCATGTTGCCTACTTCTGATTGTTTGGCCAACGGTAGTCGACGAGGTGGCTGTCTTATAGGTCTTGACTCACCCGTGTCAATGCGATGTTTAACTATACCGGTGCGTCCGAATTTATCATGCCCTGTCACAAAAATATCAGAAAAATCGTTCAGGAGTGATTTAACGCTTGCCTTTTATCTGTCTGTTAATCCGATTTTCCGGGACATCAACTTATTAACCGCAGAGGATGCACCAGAGGGCTGTTGAATTGAATGGTCCTCTCCCCCTGTCTGAATTGAGTTTATCATTGACACGGGTGCACATTCTGCGATTACCTCTCCTTTTCTTTTTGCCGTCGGCTCCTTGGACGCATTTAGTACTCTGACGGGTACGAGGTGCTTCTTCGCATCGATAAGGGCTTTTCCAACAAGGATGTTCCCCTTACGCTGATTTTGTACAGCTTCGGTGATGTAAAATCGATTGTCACCGGGATCACTCTCGAGACTGGTCTAAATTACCGAGTCTGAACGAGCTGGGATCTCATCCTCCCGCACATAACATTTCAGCCTTCGCAATTGTTCGTCCTGCAGTGTAATAGCAACCTCCAAGTTACCAATTCGCAATGTTCTTTGCCCGATATCCAGAACAACTTGGTGCTCCTTCATGAAATCCATTCCAAGAATGCATTCGTCCGTAATATCGGCAACCAAAAATTTGTGGGAGATGGAAATATTGTCCAGCACTATCATGCTCTCGACTTCTCCGTAGACTGTAGAGCATTCTCCTGTAGCAGTCCTCAAAGCGTATCTTCTATTTTTATTAAGGGCTATTTTGCCCACGACATCCGGCCGAATTATGGATCTCATTGCTCCAGTGTCGATGGTCACTGTTGTTGTTCTTGCATTAACGATCGTTGTTATAACCAAACTTTGGTTATACCGTTGGAGTTGTGATACAGTTACGATGCTGGGGCTGCACATTCCACCAGGCGACTTTCGCCCCGTAAAGTCTGCCCTTACAAGTTTCCCGAGCTATTGGCCTCAGGTTGGTCCGTTGATAGTCTCCTCTTATGATTAGCGCATGAACAACAATTCTCACTTGATGTTTCATTCGTTCGTCGACGTTTCCTACAGTCAACAGAGATGTGGCCGACTTCGCCGCATGTCCAACACTTCATATCAGGTCTCGGGGTTCTCCGTTGTACATGCCCGATTCTTTGGCAGGAACATTCTTGGACGGACGTTTCTCGGACTCTATATGTACTCCTGGTAGCCAGTTTAGCAGATTCATATGCCAATGCGAACGCCAGTATTTCATTAGTCGTCTTCTTTCCCGCCAAACGAACGGCCTGTTGCAAGTCCCGATCTTGGAGTGCGTTTATAAATGCATCCATTGCTACCTCGTTCAGAAATTCCTTAGTCATATTTGAATAAGACAAGTTTGCCAATCGCTCAATGTCTGCCTGCAACTGTTGAAGATTTTCTCCAGGCTTCTGCGTTCTGCTCCGCAGTTGCATGCGGTAGACCTGCTGCATGTGGTTGTCTCCATACCTAGCTTCAAGGCCGTCTCTTACCGCTTGGAAATCTGTTTGCTTCTCTGCTAGTATGGTTTGTAGCAATTCTGCAGCCGCCCCGCGGAGTGACACGATTAGTGATGTTGACTTTTGCTCATCCGACCACTTATTATAATTGGCCGCGGCGTCAAACTGACGTATAAACACGGGGAAGGGTCCCGTTCCATCGAAGGTTGGCGGTTGCATCCTTGTATCTTTGTAGTCATGTTGATTGCTAGTCGATGTCTTATTTCTCTCAAGTCTCGTTTTGATTCACATTATTTCATCGGTGACTTTTAGATCCAGATTTCCTACTTCGTTCCGAATTTCTTCCTTAAAGTGTTGAAAATTACATTTCATCCACTGCGTTTGGGCATCCAACTTTGCATTAACATCTGCAGCTTGCGCGTCCAATTTTGAATTTTGGCCGTCGAATTTTGAATGTACGGTGTCGAATTTTGAATTTTGGGCATCCAACTTTGCATTAACATCTGTAGCTTGCGCGTCCAGTTTAATCATCATCACCCTGAGCATCTCCGAAATGTCCAACTGTGGCGAACTCTTCTCCGTTACATTGGCCCCATCTTGACTCGGTGTTTCTTCTCCATCCGGACAGTCTGGCGCAATCGCAAAAACATATGTGTCAACATCAATACCCTCTTCCTCCATTGCTGCTTGTAGACGCTATCGAAGAATTTGCTTTTGTCCTCTGCTATCCAGATTCCGGTCCTCAAGTTCCTTCTTCAACTCAGGAACGCGAAGATCCTCCAAATGTCGATCTGACATCGTCACAACACACTTTCACAGACTTATTCACTTCACGAATAATTAATCCCACTTCTGACACCAATTGTAGCGAGCTTAGGGTTCGCTGGATTAATTATTTTGAATAAATAAGAGCCGTTAAATCGATTTGAATTAATATAACACTTTATTAGTCCGTTAATAACAACCGTTACTTACACCGTACACTTAACGTTACTTGACTTATCGCTTCCACACTTATTACTTCTTACTTATTACTTATCGCTTGCTTCACTTTCTACTTCTTACTCCTCGATCTGCGTGCGACGTATTTATACCGTTTTTCCTCATTCTGATTTGGCGTTTCGTTTCCGTCCTTTCCATAGTCTTGAATGTTCTATTCCAGTTTTCCAATACTTCCTAAAATAATTTAGTACTTTGTTTCGGACTTTCTCGAAGATTGCAGTACTGATTGTCATATGCGTCACAATATATAAAATTCTCTTGTCACAGTTTTTGTCCTCGAACTCCTCCAAAACGGCTCAACCGATTTTAATGAAGTTTTGTATATATATTCGGTAGGTCTGAGAATAGGTTTTTATCTATTTTTTATGCTCATAAGTGCAATTGTTTAATAAATATTAATAATTTATTAATTTTCAACCTCGGCCGATAACTGTGTAAGTGCATCGGCTATTATCATAACAGTTTTGGGCGGTGTTCCGGCTATTGTTATAACAGTTTGGGGCTGTTGTCTAGTTCATTATTATACCAGTTTGGGGTGGGCGTGTCGTCTGGGTTTTGGTGCATAGGCTATTGTTATAACCGTTTTGGGTGGGGGTGTTATTGGATGGAGGTAGAACAGCTCATTCAGTATTTAAGCTGCCACTAAATATGGATAAGGAATGCCCTCATTGTCACAGTGTTTGTCCTCGAACTCCTCCAAAACGGCTCAACCGAGTTTAATGAAGTTTTGTATATATATTCGGTAGGTCTGCGAATAGGTTTTTATCTATTTTTTATGCTCATAAGTGCAATTGTTTAATAAATATTAATAATTTATTAATTTTCAACCTCGGTCAATAACTGTGTAAGTGATAATTGATTAGTTATCCCCACCAGCTGATATTATAACATTATGTAATTTTACCATTTCAGTGTAATCTTCAAGTGAATTTTTTCCTGTCTTAAGGTTTTTATCTATTTTTTATGCTCATAAGTGCAATTGTTTAATAAATATTAATAATTTATTAATTTTCAACCTCGGTCGATAACTGTGTAAGTGATAATTGATTAGTTATCCCCACCAGCTGATATTATAACATTATGTAATTTTACCATTTCAGTGTAATCTTTAAGTGAACTTTTTCCTGTCTTATTGAAAAGTAAGTGAAATTATTATTTCTGAGCGTAGTTCTCACGTTTATTCTTTTAGTATAATCTAAAAAATACTTAACACATATCACGAGCTGCCGTCAACAACAACTATTGTGTTAAACTAATTTGTACAATGCCAGCTAGACGCAGAGGAACTTCTTTAGGCCGTCAAACACGTGGAGCTGCACGCAAGCGAACCGCTAGAGCCCAAAGAACAGAAGACCAAATCCATCAAGATAATACTAATGTGCGTGTGAACATGGCGCGATTGCTTCGATATGAATCAGCAGATGCGCGAACTGAACGAAATGAAGAAAGAAGATTAGAACAGAGACAAGCGCGCCGTTTTACAATCAGCAGACGCAGAGCAAATGATCAACAACGCCAACAGGTCCATCGATCATTTACATCTAATTCATTCCTGTGTCTAGCATTCGAGTATGAGCCCGATATTGAATATTATGCTCTTTCGAAAGTGGTAATTGGTGCTATGGATAAGGAATGTCCTCATTGTCATGCTCTTAAGTTTAAAAACGAGCCAGCCGGGATGTGTTGTTCGTCAGGAAAGGTGCAATTACTAGCAATTGAGACACCACCTGAACCATTAAATGGTTTACTTATCGGTACGGATCCAGATTCTAATCTGTTCCTAAAGTCAATTCATCGTTCGGAGCAACAGAAATAGTTAACAATAATGCTATCAATGGTCAACAATTCCAATGGCCAAATTGATCACAAAGTGGGTTCATTGCTGCCAATGCCAAACGAATCACCCAAATTTTTACAAATTTACTTCATGGGTGGTGAGGATGCACGAGTGGATGCACGTTGTGGCTATAATCACCTTAATTCACTTTTTGCCAGGCGTATCATCGGCGACCTGGATGCTCTATTGAATGAGCACAATGAATAGTTAAAGATATTCAAATCACACATGCACAAATTACAAAGTGATAATCACGCTATTGTAATCAATCCTGATAAAACACCTGCTGGAGAGCACATTCGTAGATTTAATGCACCTGTTCTTGATGATGTTGCTGGAATCATGGTCGGCGATCGTACAGCTACGCGGGAAATCGTGATTCGTAGAAGAAATAATAATCTACAGTTCATTGCTGATACACACCGCTCATATGACGCTCTCCAATATCCGCTAATGTTCTGGAAAGGCCAAGACTGGTATTGCGTAAATATTAAACAACGAGATCCCGCAACAAGAACTGAAACAATCAAGAATGTTAGTTCGAAGGATTATTATGCGTATCGGTTGATGATCAGACGTGATCAGGACAACGTTATTCTACGATGCCGTGAGCTTTGTCAACAATTCATGGTCGACATGTATATGAAGATAGAGAGCGAACGACTACGATACTTGCGATTTAATCAACAAAAGCTACGTGCGGAAGAGTACATTCACCTGCGAGACGCTATTGTCAACAACGCCGATGCCGTCCAAATTGGTAATTCTGTCATTCTACCATCATCGTACATAGGCAGTCCACATCATATGCAAGAATATATACAAGACGCCTTGATTTACGTGCGAGAATATGGACGGCCGTGTTTATTCATCACCTTCACATGTAATCCAAAATGGCCGGAGATCACATCCTTACTATTGCCTGGCCAAAGCGCAATACACCGTCATGACATTGCAGCATGTGTTTTCAGACAAAAATTGAAGTCTCTAATTGATTTCATTACAAAGTTACATGTATTTGGTCCCACACGTTGCTGGATGTATTCCGTTGAATGGCAAAAGCGCGGATTACCTCATGCACACATTTTGGTATGGTTAATCGATAAAATACGTCCTGAAGAAATCGACAGTATAATTTCTGCGGAAATTCCAGATCGGTCTACTGATCAAATGCTGTTTGATATTGTTACTGCAAATATGATTCATGGCCCATGTGGCAATATGAATCGTTCATCGCCTTGCATGGCAGATGGGAAATGTACTAAAAGTTTTCCAAAAAAATTCACTGACGATACGATCACAAATGTTGACGGATATCCAATATAGCGTCGAAGAAATCCCGATAATGGAGGACAATCTTTTGTTAAAAAGATCAATAACATAGACATTGACATTGATAACCGTTGGCTGGTCCCATATTCGCCTTTGCTGAGCAAAACATTCAATGCTCATATTAATGTCGAGTTCTGCAGTTCAGTGAAGAGCATCAAATACATTTGCAAGTATGTAAATAAAGGCAGTGATATGGCTGTATTTCGCGTTGAAAATACCAATGTGAATGTTCCTCCGGTGAATAACAACGATGAAATAACGCTTTACCAAATTGGCCGGTACATCAGTTCCAATGAAGCTGTTTGGGGTATCTTTGGTTTCCCAATTCATGAACGAGATCCAGCAGTCATTCATTTAGCCGTCCATCTTGAAAACGGCCAGCGCGTATATTTCACGAGCGAGACAGCAATTGATCGTGCGATAAATCCACAAAAAACTACACTCACCGAATTTTTTGAATTGTGTAATCCTGTGGATGCTTTTGGTGCTTTTGCACGAACATTACTCTATTCAGAAGTACCACGTTATTTCACATGGGCACCAACAAAAAAATGGATGTCCCGTAAGCAAGGCACACCAATTGATGCATGTCCCGGTTTATTCAAATTAAACACCTTGGGACGAGTATTTACAGTTAATCCAAGGCAGACTGAGTGCTTTTTTCTCCGGCTGTTGTTGGTTAATGTCACCGGCCCATTGTCATTTCAAGATATACGTAAAGTGAATGAGCAACAGTATCCAACATATAAAGATGCATGCCTTGCACTCTGTTTACTGGAAGATGACAACCAGTGGGAATGTATGCTTGCTGAAGCAGGATTGAACTGTACAGCAAGACAAATTCGTCTACTGTTCGCTATAGTGTTGACTACATGTTTTCCGACCAGAGCAGAGATATTATGGGATAATCACAAAGATTCAATGACTGATGATATATTGCATCAACATCGTACACGATGCAATGATCTAACAATAGCATTCAGCGACACTATGTACAATGAAGCATTGATTGCTATTGAGGATCTTTGCATTATTATTGCCAACTTACCTCTCAGTCATTTCGGTATGCATTCCCCAAATCGAAATGCGTCTGATTTAATTAACACTGAATTGAATCGTGAACTACAATACAATACTACGGAAATGGCAGCGATTGTTGCTCGCAATGTCCCACTAACGAATGACGAACAAAGAGCCATTTACGACCGTGTCATGCTCGCAGTTGCGGCAGGACAAGGTGGTTTCTTTTTCTTGGATGCACCAGGTGGAACTGGCAAAACATTCCTTATTTCGTTAATTCTCGCCGAAATACGATCAAATAATGGCATCGCATTGGCTGTTGCATCATCTGGCATTGCGGCAACTTTATTGGATGGAGGTAGAACAGCTCATTCAGTATTTAAGCTGCCACTAAATATTCAAAATAACCCAGACGCAGTGTGCAACATAAAAAAACAATCTTCCATGGCCACAGTACTGAAACAGTGTAAAATTATCATCTGGGATGAATGTACTATGGCGCACAAACATTCGCTTGAGGCGTTGAACAGGACATTGAAAGATATAAAAAATAACGACAAACTATTTGGCGGAACTTTGTTACTCCTTTCAGGTGATTTCAGACAAACACTTCCTGTCATTCCACGTTCAACATACGCTGATGAGATCAACGCGTGCTTAAAATCATCGCCACTGTGGCGTAATGTTGAAAAAGTACAACTGAAAGTAAATATGCGCGTTCAAATGCTTCAAGTTCCATCTGCTGAAACATTCTCAAAACAACTATTAGATATCGGCGATGGAAAAGTTACTACAGATGAAACTGGATGCATAAAATTACCGACCGATTTCTGCACAATCATTGATTCGCAAGATGCTCTCATTGTCCAAATATTTCACAGACAATACACAAATCATGAGTGGCTGGCAGAAAGAGCAATTTTAGCAGCAAAAAATGTGGACGTCAACGAATTGAATCTTAAGATACAAGATTTATTGCCAGGAGACTTGGTGTCATACAAATCTATTGATACAGTTTGCGATACCACCGAAGCTGTGAATTATCCAACAGAGTTTTTAAACTCATTGGATTTACCAGGAATGCCACCATATAATTTACAACTGAAGGTTGGATCTCCGGTTATTTTGCTTCGTAATTTGAACCCACCACAGTTGTGCAACGGCACGCGATTAGTTATTAAAAAATTAATGAAAAATGTTATTGAAGCCATCATTTTAAATGGCGTTCGGTCTGCGCTGAATCCTATAGACAACGTCGTTAATTCTTGTGAGAATCTTATACGGTCCTTCCCAATGTTGCTGCAACTTCGGAGACCATCTTTTTGCCGATGAGGGTTATAAAGCCACACGTTATCGCCTGCATTATATCCGGATGCGTTGGCTCGAACATCGTACCTTGTTTTCATCCTGTCACTGGATACCTTGATTTGCTTTCGAACCAAATGATAAATCTCGTCGAGGCGATTTCTCCATTCGGCTACGTAGTCTTCGGTCTTATCTATGGCGTCTGGAGGTATTCCGAATCGCAGATCGGCTGGTAATCGTATCTCCCGTCCAAATATAATTCTTGCTGGAGAATGGCCTGTCGTATCGTGATTAGCCGATCTATAGCTCATGAGAAAGGTTTGTACATATTTGTCCCAATCTCTTTGGTGATCACTAACGACCTTCGATAAGTGCTCTTTCATTGATCGGTTGAACCTTTCGACCATTCCGTCTGACTGCGGATGTAAGGGTGTGGTCCTGGTTTTCCTTACGCCCGGTGCCGCACAGATGCCTTGAAATATCTGTGATTCGAAATTTCGGCCTTGATCGGAATGCAGCTCACAGAGAACTCCATATCTGCTGATCCAATTATTGATTAACTGCTCAATGGCGGTTGTTGCTTCTTGGTTTGGAATTGGAAGGACTTCTACCCACTTGCTGAAGTAATCCATGATAACTAACATGTATTTGTTGTTGTCGTTTGTTTTTGGGAATGGTCCTGAGATATCAATCGCAATTCGCTCGAAAGGGGCACCCAAGTTGTACTGCTTCATAGCGCTCCTTGGTTTTGCCGTTGGTCCTTTGGTCGCAGTGCAAGTTGTGCACTTCCTACACCAAGACTCGACGTCATCTCTCATGTGAAGCCAGTAAAAACGAGATCGAAATTTTGAAAGTGTCTTATTAACTCCCAGATGTCCACCGGAGGCCCCGTCGTGTATTTCTGTTAGAACATCTTTCACTTTTGATGGTGGGACTAGAATCTGCATTCGATGGGATTTTCCGTCCGCGGCTTCCCATTTACGCTTAAGAATACCATCTTCCACCAGCAAGGAATTCCATTGTGCCCAATATGCCTTAAATGTTCCACTCTTGTCGGAAATATTGTTCCAAGTTGGCCGCTCGCTCTTTTCTTTGTATTCCAGGATTAGCGACATATCTTCATCCTGAAGTTGAGCTGCGCGTATAGCATCACTCGTCCACCCATCTAGCACTTCTACTTGTACATTTCGCAGGTCGTACGACACTTCTTTCTCTTCCGCTCTATGACAATGTTTACAATCTGGCTTACATGGTCTTCTTGATAGAGCATCAGCGTTATTATGCACCTTCCCTTGACGGTGGGAAATTTGGAAATCGTACGTTTGAAGTCGTTCGATCCATCGAGCTATTTGTCCTTCCGGATTCTTAAAATTTAGCAACCATTTCAGGGCGGCATGATCCGTCCGAATGTGGAATCGACGTCCGTAGAGGTATTTATGGAAATTCTTAACGGCTTCTACGACAGCCAGCAGTTCCTTCCTTGTTGCGCAGTAATTTCTCTCTGGCTTAGATAGAACTCAACTATAAGATGCGACAACTCTCTCTTTACCATCGACTTCCCGTGACAACACTGCTCCAATTCCTGTGTTACTTCCATCAGTATCCAATATAAACTTGGGAATCTTAGGAATGCCAATGTTGGAGTGTTACATAACTCAGCCTTCAATGCGTTGAATGCTGCCTCACATTTTTCTGTCCAATTGAATTTCTTGTCTTTACCCGTTAGTTCGTGTAGGGTTCTAGCGACGTTGGCAAAACCTTTAACAAACCGTCTGTGATATGTGGCTAATCCCATAAAGCTTCTCAACTGCTGCTTATCTTCTGGAGTAGGCCACTCTTGGACAGCTGCTATCTTATCAGGATCCGTTTGGACTGCTGCAGATGAAACGATGTGTCCCAGGAATTTTACTCGCCTTTGAAAGAGTTCACATTTCTTCGAATTGAGCTTTAAGTTGGCCTGTCTTAGTCGTTCGAACACGGAGCGCAGATTATTGATGTGTTCTGGTAAATTCCTTCCAACAACGATGATACCGTCCAAGTACACAAGACACGTCTTCCATGTAAGTCCCCGTAGAACACTTTCCATTAATCGTTCAAACGTTGCTGGAGCACTACACAATCCAAAAGGCATCACGTTGAATTGATAAAAACCGTTTCCGGTAGTAAACGCTGTCTTCTCCTTGTCCTCCTCCTTCACTTCCACTTGTCAATGTTGAGAACCATTGAGCTCCAAAAAGGGTATCTAGTGTGTCGTCGATTCGAGGAAGTGGATAACTGTCTTTCTTCGTAACGTCGTTTAACTGGCGGTAGTCGACACAAAATCTAGTTGTCCCTTCCTTCTTCTTGACGAGCACTACCGGGGAAGCCCATGGGCTCGATGATTTCTCGATGACTCCTTGCTCTTCCATATCTCGAATCATGTTGCCTACTTCTGATTGTTTGGCCAACGGTAGTCGACGAGGTGGCTGTCTTATAGGTCTTGACTCACCCGTGTCAATGCGATGTTTAACTATACCGGTGCGTCCAAATTTATCATACCCTGTCACAAAAATATCAGAAAAATCGTTCAGGAGTGATTCAACGCTTGTCTTTTCTCCGTCTGTTAATCCGATTTTCCGGGACATCAACTTATTAACCGCAGAGGAAGCACCAGAGGGCTGTTGAATTGAATGGTCCTCTCCCCTTGTCTGAATTGAGTTTATCATTGATACAGGTGCACATTCTCCTGTGGCAGTCCTCAAAGCGTATCTTCTATTTTTATTAAGGGCAATTTGGCCCACGACATCCGGCCGAATTATGGACCTCGTTGCTCCAGTGTCGATGGTCACTGTTGTTGTCCTTGCATTAACGATCGTTGTTATAACCAAACTTTGGTTATCCCGTTGGAGTTGTGATACAGTTACGATGCTGGGGCTGCACATTCCACCAGACGACTTTCGCCCCGTAAAGTCTGCCCTTACAAGTTTCCCGAGCTATTGGCCTCAGGTTGGTCCCTTGATAGTCTCCTCTTATGATTAGCGGATGAACAACAATTCTCACTTGATGTTTCATTCGTTCGTCGACGTTTCCTACAGTCAACAGAGATGTGGCCGACTTCGCCGCATGTCCAACACTTCATATCAGGTCTCGGGGTTCTCCGTTGTACATAGATAGTACGCTTGTTTCCTCCTTTTCGAGTGATCGGCCGATTGGTGCATCAACGTCGCACCAGCTGAGATGTAGACAGATTGACTCTCTGAACCAGGATCTAGATAAAGTCCTGCAGTGGGGAAAGGCTAATCTTGTCGACTTCAACGCAACGAAGACCCAGTATACAACATTCACAAAGAAAACCGGATCATCGGTTTCACAGCTGATGATGAATGGCCGGGCCCTCGAGGCTGGGGAAAGTTTGAGATTGCTCTGCGTCACGGTCTGTGGGAATGTATCATGGCATAAACACGTATCGGGTATCGCCAGATCAGCCTCAGGAAAACTGAGTTATCTTTTTAGAGCCAAGAAATACTTTACTCCGGCCCAACTTCTTCTCCTATATAAATCTCAAATTAGACCCGCGCTCGAATATTGCTCTCATGTTTGGAGCTCGGCTCCTAAACATACCCTCGACCTACTTGAGAGCGTAGAAAGACGAGCGATCCGCCTGATCGGGGATTCGGCGCTGACGTCGGGACTACAGTCGCTATCACATCGAAGGCGCGTAGCCGACGTCTGTCTGTTTTACAGATATTATCACGGGTGCTGTTCTTCGGAGATTCTTGGCATTCTTCCACGCAATTCGGTCTATATGCGGTCCACAAGACAATCCGACGGATCGCACCCGTTTGTGGTTCATCTCCCGACAGCGCGAACATCCCTGTATCAGAACTCGTTCCGTTACAGAGCGGGGAAGCTGTGGAACTCCCTTCCCACGCGAGTGTTCCCGGAGCGTTACAACCTGCAACTGTTCAAAAAGAACTGCAACAGTTATTTGATGGCATCTCAGGGCGCCCACTCGACGCTATAGCTTCGCCTCTCCCGAGAGAAGTCTAATAAAAAAAAAAAAAAAAAAAAAAAAAAACATGCCCGATTCTTTGGCAGGAACATTCTTGGACGGACGTCTCTCGAACTCTATATGTACTCCTGGTAGCCAGTTTAGCAGATTCATATGCGATTGCGAACGCCAGTATTTCATTAGTCGTCTTCTTTCCCGCCAAACGAATGGCCTGTTGCAAGTCCCGATCTTGGAGTGCGTTTATAAATGCATCCATTGGTACCTCGTTCAGAAATTCCTTAGTCATATTTGAATAAGACAAGTTTGCCAATCGCTCAATGTCTGCCTGCAACTGTTGAAGATTTTCTCCAGGCTTCTGCGTTCTGCTCCGCAGTTGCATGCGGTAGACCTGCTGCATGTGGTTGTCTCCATACCTAGCTTCAAGGCCGTCTCTTACCGCTTGGAAATCTGTTTGCTTCCCTGCTAGTATGGTTTGTAGCAATTCTGCAGCCGCCCCGCGGAGTGACGCGATTAGTGATGTTGACTTTTGCTCATCCGACCACTTATTATAATTGGCCGCGGCGTCAAACTGACGTATAAATACGGGGAAGTGTCCTGTTCCATCGAAGGTTGGCGGTTGCATCCTTGTATCTTTGTAGTCATGTTGATTGCTAGGCGATGTCTTATTTCTCTCAACACACTCAAGTCTCTTTTCGATTCGCGTTATTTCATCGGTGACCTTCTTAAATTCAGCTTCGTTTTTTAGATCTAAATTTTCCACTTCGTTCCGAATTTTTGACTGAATTTCTTCCTTAATGCGTTGAAAATTACATTTCATCCACTGCGTTTGGGCATCCAATTTTGCATTCAGATCTGCAGCTTGCGCGTCCAATTTTGAATTTTGGGCCTCGAATTTTGAATTTACGGCGTCGAATTTTGTGTTAATGTCTGTAGGTTGTGCTTTCAATTTTATCATCATCATCCTGAGCATCTCCGAAATGTCCAACTGTGGCGAACTCTTCTCCGTTACATTGGCACCATCTTGACTCACTGTTTCTTCTCCATCCGGACAGTCTGGCCCAATCGCAAAAACATATGTGTTAACATCAATACCCTCTTCCTCCATTGCTGCTTGTAGACGCTGTCGAAGAATTTGCTTCTGTCCTCTGCTATCCAGATTCCGGTCCTCAAGTTCCTTATTCAACTCAGGATCGCGAAGATCCTCCAAATGTTAATCTGACATCGTCACAACACACTTTCACAGACTTATTCACTTCACGAATAATTAATCCCACTTCTGACACCAATTGTAGCGAGCTTAGGGTTCGCTGGATTAATTATTTTGAATAAATAAGAGCCGTTAAATCGATTTTGAATTAATATAACACTTTATTGGTCCGTTAATAACAACCGTTACTTATACCGTACACTTAGCGATTACTTGACTTATCGCTTCCACACTTATTACTTCTTACTTATTACTTATCGCTTGCTTCACTTTCTACTTCTTACTCCTCGATCTGCGTGCGACGTATTTATACCGTTTTCTCATTCTGATTTGGCGTTTTGTTTCCGTCCGTTCCATAATCTCGACTTTTCTGTTCTAGTTTTCCAGTACTTCCTAAAATAATCTAGTACTTTGCTTCGGACTTTCTCGAAGATTCCAGTACTGATTATCATATGCGTCACAATAACAACCGTTACTTTTTACCGTACACTTAACGATTTCTTCACTTATCGCTTCCGTACTTATCGCGTATTTTACTGCTTACTTCTTACTTCACTGCTTATTACTTGTCTCCATGATCTGTGTGGGACGTATTTATACCGTTCCCTCATTCTGATTCGGCGTTTCATTTCCGCCCGTTCCATACCCTTGAATGTTCTACTGTTCCGAGTCTCCAGTTTTCCAATACTTTATAGAATATTCTAGTACTTTGTTTCGGACTTTCTCGAATATTCTAGAACTGATTGTCATATGCGTCACAATACATATAGGGTTTTCCAATAGGGACTTGACAACTTTTGTTCGCTAGTAAATTTTTATAATTTACAGACGTTGTTCGTCCGTGTACTTAACCTTGATGAAAATGTTGAGTTTATTGAATAAAAGGACAGTAACAGTTCAATGATTAGTGAAAGGGTGCGTTCACAAATTAAATTCAAAGTTGTCAAGTCCCTATTGTATAATCCTAGGGTTTTCCAATACGGACTTGACAACTTTTTTTCCGTAGTAAATTTTTATAATGTAATTTTTGTCAAGTCCCTACTCGAAAACCCGATATTGCTTTGAGTCGAAGGGGATCAGTTATCAAACATTATTGGTCTCAATAAAGGGACGGAATTAAACCGACAGTTGCCACTCTTTTGTATTATTATATATATATTTGTATTAATTCGTATTTATGTAGCACATATAAGTGGTAATATCACACCTGCGAACCCAGGACGAGTGGAGCAAAGCTTAAGGAAAAACCTCACTCTTGAAGTGGCAAAATGAATATGTCCCAATTAGCAAATTAGCAAATTAAAGCTCTGTCACCTTAGCTGCTACTATAGGCGGCCACAAATATAATAGTTTATAAGAACCAAACATGCAAGCACATTACGTTTCATTAGTGTTATTCATAGTACTTCTACTACGCTACATTACAAATTGAAATGGTCTTTGGCAACACAGCCGCTATGTGGCATGTCCGCTTCGTTCAACAATATCGCCAATATCTTTTCTAGTGTGTAAAGTGCTGTTCTCGAGTGTGGGCTGTGGGATTTTCGTGTAGTGCGGTTCCAGAAGTTTCGTGTGATTTGTGTTTAATTTTAATATAAATTCCATACGGTTTGTCCTTATTCTTGAATACGTTTTCGTCTTATTTGCAGCTTAAATGCGCATTTTACCTGTTTACCTTTAAGTATATTGTTTGTTAATCCCTAGGTCTACTCCTTTTCATTTGTGGTTCTGTTGTTGTTTTTTTATTCCTTTTATTGGGTCATTCTTCCGTAAGATAGCTATTGTTATTGTCGCCGGTTAAAAGAAAAGCGTGTGTGGCGACCAAACAGTTTGTACCATCTCCGAAATATGTTCTCACATAAATCCTTTTTGTATAATACTAAATATTTTCGCTTATATGTAAAACCGAATAATTTTTATTTCATGTATTTAATTGATTCCACGGGAATTAAACTAATCCGCAGCACAAAGAAGTTTAGCAGCATGAAATATGCTTTTTGTTTCTGACAAAAAGTTTGTAGAGCTTCACTTACATAAATCTGTAAATATATATATATGTATATATATGTACGACTTTTCCATATATATATTTTTTTTTGGTGTGTACATATTGAAGTGCTTTTCAGCCAATTCCACTCGGATGCTAAAAGGCTGCGCTTTATTTGTTTGTTTTGTTTCGTAATGCCAACCAATCCACATAGTATTGAATTCTTTTCTATCATTCAAACAACAAAACTAAATTCACTTATCTCTCTGTTCAAATGTTGTGTGTGGCGACACACCTGCAAAGCACCTGGGTTAATACGAGAGTAAAATCTAACAAGAAATTTAATAGATAAATGACCATATTTGCAGATGAAATTATAGCAAGTATCTGACGCTTTGTCAATGCCAGAATATTGACGAAAGTGTTGGCGTGGTGCCTGTGCGTGTTTATAATTATATAATAATTAAGTACACCATGTAGCTAGGGAAACACTTTTGCTTTACCGAGTGCCAATCCTTGCCCTTTTCCTATTCATGTTGCTCTCACATATATGTTAAGTACCTTTCCAATAAGCTATCGTTTCGTTCTATTCTTGCTCATGCTTTGATTAGTTTGGCGTCAACACAAAACTGATAGTTGGTTATCTTGGCGCACATTATCTCTATCTTCTAGCATTGGTGTAGGGCATTCCCAATTGAATTTATTGTTTGTTTATCTTTATAAATGTATATTGCGACCTCAAATGAAATTTGTTTTGTATTTTTGCTCGATATTTACAGAACTCCATTTCGTGATGAATATAAATAGCGTCAATGATGTCCCCGTCCCTGATCCAGGCTCTGGAGAAAAGGTTAGTAAATTTGTCCAAATAATATCCTAACAACGTAAAGAAACACAAGATGTCTTCATTAATATAATGTTATTGTATATTAAAAAAAATTTCAGTAAGAGTAAGACTAGCAGCTTGGTATAGTTTAGATGTAAGCCTAACAAATTTGCCTGTTTCATCTTAGTTTATGGATTACGTATTCGCGTGATCCTTGTAAGTGATTATTTTTGTCACTAACGGTTACTCCGTGCCAAGCTGACCTACATTTTGTATCTGACATTGAATTCTTGCTTTGTGTTAGATTTACATGGTTAAAAAACTCGTCTCATTTGTAACTCGAACTACTTTATCATAAGTTGAATTCTCACAACAGTCAGTTATTACAAATCAAAGCATTATTAATTTTGCTCTTTAATCATGCCTTGATGATATCCATGGTTGTTTTTCAAATAGTCGTTTCATTATGTGATTCATAGGATAAATTTGGCATTCTTAACTTCACACTATCTGTCAGTCTAGTATTGTAAGGAGTGTCAGAAGTCCTTTACCGCACGCGTCCGGTATAAGAAACGTTGCAGCAGATCTACACATTTTTTAATATAATTTCAACGTTTCATCTCTCAATGTTCCGTCGATCCCTACACCTAAGCAAAGAAGTGCTATTGCTTTACTATTTCGGTAGACTCAAATGTCGGTCTTTTCAAAATTGTTTTTAAAAAAAGTAATAGTAGTATAAGGGACAATTTTGGGACTGCAAAACAATCGAAACGCAGGACTATTCAAAAACGTGATGGCGGATGTTTAGTCTGAGTTGTAATATTGTCTTCCACAAAGTGTTGCTCCAAATTCTAATTCCGTCGCCCCGAACTCGATCACGTCTGGATAAACCGAAATGATATCGTAGCAATCTTTATTTATTTATTTGTCCCTTGCTTGCCCAAATTATGTTAACGTAATATAAAACGCCAGTCGTGATTTTCACTCTCGAATCTATTCATCGATGCAATTTTGCCGGAAGTATCTACTTACATTAAGTGTATGGATTGAAACGAAGTCATCTAGTTACATTTTCTGGGAAGGTAAGAGCTACAGAATCATTATTTTGACAAAGTTTCTATTTTGAAAGAGAGGTCTTAAAATGTATACCACATTGTTGATGTTGAAACTCTCTTGAAGAATTCGTTTAGCATTTTCTTTATCGATCTACTCCAGTAGTTTTGTTGCTCACAACAAAATGAATAACATGCCGCACGTACTATATAACTGTTTTTTGTAATATATTTCCCCGGACGAAGCGAACCTACAACGCTGAACTTTAAGACACAAAAAGAAAGGCCATAGTCTGTGTGTGAACAGTTTCTAGTTCAAGTTCAAAAGGAAGGCCACAACTCTTGTGTGGACAGCTCCCAGTTCAAGTTCAAAAGAAGCCACAATTCGTATGGACAGCTCCCAGTTCAAGTCAAAAGAAGGGCCACAATCTGTGTTTGGAAAACTCCCATTTCAAGTTCAAAAGAAAGTCCACAATCTGTGTATGGACAGCTCCCAATTCAAGCTCAAAAGAAAGGTCACAATCTGTGTGTGGACAGCTCACAGTTTAAGCTCAACAGACAGGCCACAATTTCTGTGTGGACAGCTCCCAGTTCAAGCTTAAAAGGAAGGCCATAATTCGTGTGTGGGCAGCTCCCAGTTCAAGCTCAAAAGCAAGGCCACAATCTGTGTAAGGACAGCTCCCAGTTCAAGCTCAAAAGAAAGGCCACAATCTGTGTTTGGATAGCTCCCAGTTCAAGCTCAAAAGAAAGGTCACAATCTGTGTGTGGACAGCTCCCAGTTCAAGCTTAAAAGGAAGGCCACAATTCGTGTGTGGACAGCTCCCAGTTGAAGGTCAAAAGCAAGACCAAAATTCGTGTGGACAGTTCCCAGTTCAAGTCAAAAGAAATGCCACAATCGTTAGTGGCGAAAGTACAGGGAGCGGCGCTTAAGTGACTGTGGGGAACGATTAAGGAGGGGGTGCTTGAGAATATGGGTAGTTAAGTTGAAGTCAAACAAGGTGGAATTAGTGTAGGCATTTCTCAGCATCCGTGATAGGGGTTCACTGAAGCCGCGATAGGCGGGGTGGGGGGATATATAGAAGGCAGCTATTTCGTATGTTACGGGGATTTATATTATTCATAGGAATCGAATGGCGAAATTGTCAAGGAGAAGCTGAATATCCAAGAAGCTTCAGTGGTTTTGGGGATGCCGGTAATAATAAAGGCGGATGAGTTATTATTGTCCTATTTATGGAGCCCTTCGTTCGACTCGTCAAGGTTCCATGTTGACTCGAACGCATGTACCGCATGGGTGTGCGTGGTTGGGGGCACAATAACCTCTGATCCCTTCTCAGCTAAGGTGGGTTCTGCCACGTCCAGGAGAGGGACATTGGGTGTCAGTTCATCGGTATTAGAACGTCGCACTGATTCGATGTCGACTACTAAGGTAACGTTGCCAAGCGCAGGGCTGACCATATCTTGGATTTCGGCTGTATGATTTGATATGGCTTTTATGTCGTCGGATTGGTCGCTAATGGCAGCAAGATCGTTCCACATATCCATAATTTTAGCTACAAGTTTGGAGAGCAAGAGTTCAACTTTGCAGGGGCGGGGTGGAGACTTGGGGGAAAAGCTTTCGAGAATAAGATCTATATTCGTTCTTAGGGAATTGATACTTTCGACTATGTCCCTAGAATTGTCGCAGGCCTTGGATTGCGTACGCAGATCTACTCTAAGATCACGAAACAAGTTGTTAATGCTGACATTTAAGGGTACTTCAAAATCCTACGTCTACGTAGGCTTTTAAAGATTTGCAGTTGAATCTAACTGATCTTCGACGCATTTGGTGTGGCTGGCGCAGAGTTCAGAGGCCGTGTTTACCTCCTCAGCAGATTTTACCACCTCATCTAGTCTTTCGAGCTCCTGTAAGCCCTTTTTGTGGTAGAGCTTAAAATCTGCAGACGTCTGAGTGAGACTTTTGTTAAGCCATTTTATGGCAAGCAGGACATGTGATAGAGAGATATTATTGCATCCGTCACAATAGAAAGTATAGCTACAGGAGTACTTATTGATATACGAAGAGACTCGTTTAGGCGTTAAATGCAAAGAATGTCCTTTGCATGGGCCCTAATAGTTCTTGTGATTCCTTTGTCAAGATGTACTTAGATAATTATTGGGCTTCTTTTAAATAGCTTCCAATTGTGCTAGTAGGGAATTCTACAATTGTATTGCAAAACGAATTTTGATGTAGATATAGAGATTTCGCAGTCTTTATGAGTTCTAAGACGTGAGCTGGAAGGTTTAATCAGAAGTATTTTTTTTTCTATTTGTAGAATACCATTATCCGCGGGACTGAGAATGTGTTCAGTGAAATTTTTACCACCTTTATCAACATCATCCTTGCTATATTTACACTTTCTCAATCAATGAACTTCCGCGCCTGGTGCGGACCTCGCTCTCTACTTTTCTCTATTTCACAGACAAGGTTTTTTCCCCGGGCTCTTTTCTTTTGTCTGTGGAGTCTTTTTTTCAGATCTTCCATTGTATTTCTCCTCGCGTACCCGCGTCCTATGAGACTGCTGCATTGCACGGCATGCGGCATTCTTACGTTCAGTCCGCTAGTTTGCACTCATTATCAAACCAGTCGCTCCGATCTCTACGACTACTGCCTAAGATGGAGTTGGCAGTACTAATGACAGTATTCTTAAGACGTGTCCATTTCTCTTCTACGCCCGGCATTCTGGCCCCAGGACTTACTTTCCCTCCGTCGATCTCTTCGAGGGCGAGTCCTAGCGCATGACCAAACGCGTTGCTGGTGTTATTGCGTAAGGCAGCCATGTTGATTCGAACTTGATCCGCGGATGCAATACGTCTCCGTAGGGCAATCTGCGCTCGGAAAACTGTACCAGCAAGATAGTGATCCGAGTCGACGTTGGCATCACGGTACGTTCGTACCGTCATCAGGCTCGAGGAGTGGCCTCATCAGGTGATACCCAGGTGGCTTTGTGGATATCTTTACGCGGAAACCTGGTGCTCGCAACGACCAATTTTTTTGATGCTGCCATTTCGATGACTCGTAGTCTATTGTTATTAGTGTTCTCATGCAAACTATGGGAACCTGCGTAATGCCTGAAAACTGGCTCCCGACCTATATTCGCATTCAAATCACCAAGAACGATTTTACATCGTATCTTGAGCAGGCATTGAGACGTGCTCGTAGGATTCTTCCTTTTCGTCGTCAGGGGACTCTTCTGTAGGTCCGCGAACGTTTATAAGGCTTATGTTCTTAAACTTGCCTCGCACGCAAACAGTCCATAGCCTTTTGGTTATTGCATTAAATCCGATAATGGCAGGCTTCAGGTTTTGGCTGGCTAGACAGCCTACCCCGAGCACATGGTGTTTTGCATGACAGCTGTAATAAATGTCATACTCGTTTCTTTGAATAACACCACTCCCTGTCCATCTTATTTCTTGTAATGCTGGTATGTCAGGATTATATTTGGACAGGGCATCGGCTAGGAGCTGTGCAGCTCGAGCTCTGTGTAGTGAGCGGACGTTCCATGAGAAAATTCTTAAATCGTTTACCCATATTCGTTTCCGTGGTCGTCGTCGTGTATCCGGTCCATATCCGAGGCTTGTTAAATTTGCCATAATAATTCGTTTTTACGGGCAAGGTTATTAGCCTTGCCCCACTTTTCTCAGGATGTCACTGCATGCATTGGTTCACTACTGGGCGGGTGCCAATGTAGCTATCCAGGGGTGTCACGTGGAGACTACATGTCAACTTGGATTGAATAGGGACAAGGATTGTCCTAGCCTTCGCCGGGTTGAAAGCAATCAGTGACTTTGCCCTGTATGCTCGCTCCCGTTCCCCCGAAGCAAGATATTACATTATCGGAAAAAGAAAAACACCAGTCGGAACATATAAATAACGATACTAGTTACTCAAGACACGGTTTGAGGATTGGAACTTATTTCTCGTTTTGTGTATCTCACATGTCGGTCTAGAATTATCAGTTCATTCATAGCATCTATGTTTTCTGGTCCAATGACTGATTTTGTACGACTTTTGGTCGTGGGCAAGTGACGGCCAGGATTGAATTACATCAACGATAAACTGTGATCATACGCATTGCTTCATTGTCAATAGTCGATTTCAGTTCTCCTACACTCGGGTTGAGATAATCTATACCAAATGGTGTAAAGAAATGGTTGGACAAACATGTTTTCTAGTTAATTCCATTTCTCTCCACAAACTTTATTTTGAAGTCACTGTCAACAAAACAATTAGCTACTGTACGATAAAACGTTTCGCGAAAAACTTTCGTTAAAACTGTCAAACTGTTTAATGAAAACATTAAATTTTGCGTGCCAATGCAAGTGTTGCCATTCTTGAAAATATGTTATGTCAGGTTGTTAATAAAAACATCGATTAAATTATCCTGCTTGATGAGCAAAAGTAATTGAAAGAGCGTATTTGTTTGTGTAAGCCTTTCGGATGTTCGTCCGGTGTAGTCCCATGAGAATGGCTTTGCCGATTACAAAACAAAACGAGATTCTTTTATTAAGCTATACTGAGATTTAATCACACAAATACTTTATGAGATCACACATAAATATTGATTGAGAAGATAAAAGCACACAACTTTGTCTTTTAATTAGTTAATTCCTCATTTGATGTCCTTGTTCCCCATTGTCTCATGAGAAAGTGAGGCGTCCTTTATCAAAAGTAAACAATGACTTCTCTTCTCGGTCATTGACTGGTGGTCGTTGTTCGTTGTCAGTTGGCAAACGTAGGATTGCCGTTTCGATGTTGAGAATTGTTATATAGCAGTTGCGGATATAGCTGTGAATCCGCAACATCCCGCCCGCCTTCGCCAAGTATTGCCGAATTATCCTCTTCAGTAGGGGAGGACCGCGATCCCCTGCTCCTGATACGAGTTGTACACCTTACTGTCGTATGATAGCGTCGGCTCTGATGAACTTCTTTATATAACTAGACTTTGAGTGCTTGTTGATAAGATGATGCCGGTTGAGAATCGTTAAGATTTCAATTCGCCTTAATTAGTGTTCTAGAAAGTGAATTCGTCTTTAGTGGATGAGGCTGAACCACCAGGAAAGATGTCACCATTCAATATAATCAGCTGGACGATTCGAAATTTGTTGCAACTATTTTATTGATATGGAGATTATGGATTTAGTTAAATTTTAGGATTTATTGATATTGATGGTTGCGGAACTAGATTACGCTCTCGGTATTGTTGAGGGTGTGAACGTGAAACTTTCACCGGATTTTTCGATTTCTTGATATTTGCGTTATTTGGATTGTTTTTATTGTTATGTGTTTATTGATTTTGGCGCAAGGATAATAACTTTGCCCGGAAAAATAAATTATTATGGACAATTTAACAAGCCTCGGGACTTACTAAATAAGGCCAAGACCGGATCCCGGTTGTGGTGCCGATGATCATGATGATGTTTATTGATTTTGTGAACGAGATTCAAACATTGCTCACGTATTGATAATTTGGTGAGAGCTTTTCCCCTGTTGAACTAATACTTCTTCTAGCAAGACCCAAATTGTTGGGTGCAGCATTGATATTGTTGCTTCGGTGAGTGGGGTTGTTATCGGGTCCAGCACCAAAGTTAATTAGATTACGTTCTCTGGAATATCCCAGGGATTTTCTATCGAACTAGTGTCCTGTTGTTGGTCGTACTTGGTACTCCGTACCATCCTTACTATTCTTCTTGTTGAGGTTCACCAGATTCTCTGAGTCACAAATGTTTTGATTCATCTCATCGATTATGCTTCGCACTAGACCACTGCCGCCTGTGATGTGATGTAGGGTTGAGCTTTGGTTTAGGTTATCATCGATATCCTTCTGGATGAATGAATGAATGAATGAATAGAGGGCAGAACCCTCAGTTTATTTCGCTTAGTACAAGCCGTATAAACATATAAACTTATAAATTAATTTACGAACTACCTTAAAAACTAAGGCATACGAGTTGCGGGTGGGGGATTAACTTTAAAGTAATTTAAAAACTGGAATGGGGAACTAAACAAAGATGGATAGAATAATAGTCTAAGTGGTAGGACAGGGAAAGGCGAGAATAAGCCGGATGCTAGGGTGTGAGTATGAGTGCTTGAGAGTGTAGGTGGTGAACGGGATGGGGTAAGAGAGGAGACGACGTTTGAGAACAGGAGAGGTGATATTGAAGTCAAAGAGGGTGGGGTGAGAGTTTGCCCTCGCCTGCATTCGCGAAATGGGTTCATTAGAGCCGTAAAACGTGTAATTGGCGGGCAAATAGAAGAGACGAGGGTTTTCTCAGGTTTCGGGGATTAGTGGAAGATGTGATGGAGGAGAGCAGGCTTGGGCAGTTGATTGAACCTGAGAGTAGACGTTGGATGAAGAGGATGTCGGCGTGAATTTTCAAGTGTGTTAAGGTTAATTAGGTGAAGACGGCTCGTGTATGGGGGTAGAATCAGGATTTTCCCAATTCAATCTTCGGAGGGCAAAGCGCAAAAAACGACGTTGCACGCTTTCAACCCTGCGAATTTGGGACGAGTAGTGAGGAGACCAAACCTGACTAGCATACTCAGTAAGGGGGCGGACAAAGGCTATATAGAGCGATCTGGAAACGTAGGGATTAGAGAATTTTTTCGACCAGCGTTTTACAAAACCAAGGACAGAGTTGGCCTTGAGAATAATGTCATCAACATGTGGGATGAAGTTAAGCTCCCTATCACATAAGATCCCAAGGTCACGAATTGTTTGTACAGGTGTTATCTGTTGGTTGAGTAAGACATAGGAACGTAGCCGGGAGGGGGATCGTTTACGGGAGAAGGTGATTGAGCGACATTTGGCAATATTTAGTTCGAGGCAGTTATTTTGGCACCAAGTTGAAAAGCTGTCGAGATTCATTTGGAGAAGTGAGGAGTGGAGAGAAGAGAATATCGTTTTGTACAGAAGAGCGGATCGTCTTGAAGAGTTTAGTGTCGTCCGCATATAGAGAAATGGAGGAATTCTTGATACTGGAGTCTATATCATTAATAGTAAGAATGAATAGGAGGGGTCCAGGATGACTGCCCTGGGGAACCCCTGACGTATGAAGAAAATGATTGGAGAGGGTTGATCTAAATCTGACACGGTCAGTCTTGAGGCTTGTTAAATTTTCCATAATGATTTGTTTTTTCCATAATGATTTGTTTTTTCCATAATGATTTGTTTTTTCCGGGCAAGGTCATTAAGTCTTGCGCCAGAGGCTCCCCGACGGGGAATCGAACCCCGGTCTCCCGCGTGACAGGCGGGTATACTAACCACTATACTATCGAGGAGCCAGATATATATATGTTTGTAGTTAATAAAGTGGAAAAAAGATTTGGGGTCATTTATCAGGTTGTTTTGTATTTTTGTGAGATAATCATAGTAAAGGGAGTTGTAAAGCTCGGTGAATTTGTCTGGAAGAAGATTGTTCGCATATCGGCCCGTGACTTTGATTTCACTGGCAAGGATTTTGATTGGAATTTATCATCGTTCCTTTGGAATTCTCGCAGTTCAGATTTTGAACTTGATTTGAATGAATCCGTTTGATGGGGATGTTCTTCTTTGGTCTTATCTACAACATTCGCTCACGATCCAGTTTCACACCGCTTAGGATTTCAAGGGAGTGACAGCGATAGCGTTTGGATTATTCGGGTCTGCTGTTATGGTAACAACATTGTTTTGAATCAGGGAGACTCGGTTCTTTATGGTTGGTGTGATTTTGATAGTTGATTCCGTTTCACTGGATGACGATTCAATGTCTGTTTGGGTATTTCCTGAGGAAAGCCGCCCGCCATGAGGAACACTGAAGGCTCCTATTTTCCATGCTACTTCTACGTACAATCGCGGTTGATTCCGATGATGCTGGTCGTGGGCCGTGGCTCGGTTGGTTTGAGAATGCACTTGGTTGATTGAGAATGCACTTAGCTACAGTCACTTGGATCGGATTTAGAGTGGTATTTGAAGATTCCGAGGCGATTTATCCCTGATGTGTGAGCTCCTCGCCCGTTACCTTGAAGATGATTCGCCGGACTCGAGGTGTCCGGGGCCCTTGACGCACACGTGGTCAAGGATGATGATGGTTTGTTCCGAACCTCTTGTATGGTTCATGGAATTGATGCCGACGAAACGTTGCCTTCATCCGCTGAGAAATGTTGCGAGCTGAGAGTCAACCAATTGATCCGAGTTGGAGTTGTAAGTTCGCAACCCACGATGAATGGTCATGTGATGGCTGGTTAAATACACACTTATCAAACTGTGATGATGATTTGTTGAGTTCAACGACGACGGCTGCCTGGTTTCGCAACTGTCGTTTTTATATTCTTCATATTGTCAGCTTCTTGAGGCCTGATGTCCTTGGTGTTGTTGTGTATACTGGTACATCTGTGGGTTTCTCTAGTGTATATTCTTCTGTAGAAACTATCGACATCCTCAGATATTTAAAAGTCCACAGACGAGTAGGTATATAATAGACCTACAGACGTCTGAGTCGGCAGGATGGCAAGATGATGTCAAGTCGCCTAGAAAGGATAAAACAAAAATCCGGCGTAAAGGAAGCGCGTAATATAATGTCGGGTCCAATTGGTTGAAACGATATCAACAAGGGGGTTGAGAATCCTAAGAAAGAGACCTTTACTTAACAATAAGGCAAGGCACGAGTGTCATAGGTTTCTGCCAAGTTAAGTAGAGTATAATCGTTGGGCAGGGCACGAATGCCATAGGTTTCTGCCAAATAAGTAGAGAATAATCGCTGGGCAAGGCATAAATGCAATAAATGTCTGCCAGAAAAAAAGAGTCGCAAGTACGTTTGAAGTTAGCTTGTGTCTGATTTATTCTTCCAAAAATCGGTTCATAAATACTATTTCCACCCATCAACATTCCCGATGCATATCGATACACATACGTCACATGCCATCATATTTCAGTCTCCCAATCGTGACATACAAGCTATTATTCCAATTTCAAACACTTAATGCACATTGCATAGCAAATCTGCAATGAATCACTTCTCAGATGACACGTTAATAGGTGAGTAGCATGCACCGCGATATCGTATACCATACATGACACATCTGGGAAATGAATATTGTTACGTCATGTTTTTTGTCTTTGCTTTGCGTGCGCCGTCCGGTATTTTGTTTCAAGATCGTGAATTTTGAATCATGATCCAATTACCTGGTGTGTATTATGGGAAATGTGTTTTTGTTTTAATGGGTACACTACACTGGTAATAGATTTCGGCTGGTCGGAACTGAATGATGTGGTGCACCTGTTAGCACCCATCCCAAGTTAGTAGCCTGTGCTATGACGTCCGACCGGTCGTTTTTCCTCAACCCTTCGAGAATAAGGTCGGGGTAGAGGTCTGCTCCTATGATGAGGTCCACCTTGTTGCCAGAGTCGTTATTCGGATCTGCAATATTCAGCTACCGTTATTATTTCCGCGGATAGATTCCTAGTGTGGCTTCTCGTCTGCATCTACGGTAATGCTTTACGCTTTTTTAATTTTTTGCGTATGGAGAGGCTACCCGGATTATTCTAACCGCAGTTCGCTTTTAACCGTAGCGAACTAAAACACGATAGTGGAACAATAATCCAACGATGAGGGATTAAATCTATTTAAATAAACTTCCCAACGATGAGAGGTAAGAATCAATTTGAACGACCCAACGATGAGAGACAATACCCAATCTATATAAATAAAAGAAAGAAGAAGATAAAAGTCTGCAAAGAGAACACTAAAATAACAGAAAATATTTGGGTTAGGTTTTCTAAATTTTCTTCCCAACGTTGAGCTCTTTCTCTTTCCTGTAATTGAAAAACGAAACGGAGAAAAAGAGAACCAATATATTTATTTATGTTTTATTTCGTTATAACGGCTTTTTTATCTTTCCTAGCCGCTAGTTCCGCTAGTCGGCGTAGGGACGTTAGGGCCTCGGGGCTCTTCCACCACTGGATTTGTATCCCCGACGGATTCGATACAGATTCCAGCTGGTGGTAACCGGCTGCGCCAAAATTGTTATGTTATTATGTCCAATTTAGTAATAATAATATATGCAATTAAAGTAAGAAGGGGACTTACTGTGATTAAGTTTGTGCGACCGTTGATCGGTCGCTGTGCTGTTGTTGTTGTTGTGGTCCGCTGGCTCGTTGCAGGGGGCGTTGTGTTGTTGCTCCCCTGATCAGCTTTCGGTTGGTTAAACTGAAGTTACTAATGGTAAAGTATCCTAGCCTCGAGCGTAGTTTAACGTCGAATTTTGTTCGATGGTTTACGTCGAATGAAAATTAAATTATTTTCGCCGTTGACGTTTAGTTTTATTTATCGACGCCAACGCCGGTTTTTATTATTTTCTCTGCCAAGTAGAATTTGCATAAAGTAGTTTATGCAAATTAACTACTTGGCGAGTTGTTCTCCGTTTACAGGTAAGGAGGGGAAACTAACGAAAGGGGCTTAGTGGATGTTGGGGGGGCCTGGACTTAAGGTCGGTCCGCAACAGCACGAGCCTTAAGGGGCGTGACAAGATGAACGCTTTCAACATCCAACGTTGGGAGCTGTAGAGACGAGGGGCGATGGTGATCATTACTGGTGCCTTCACAGTAAGGCAAGTGAATACCTCCGACACCGTAGACAGGAACAGGCGATGCTTGGCGTCGAGCGAGCGAGTCAGATATAAAGGTTGCCCTAGAACACGGGTCCATCAGAGCACGAACTTCAACCCTCCGGTGGAGTTTCGATTCGACGATTACTTGAGCGGTTGCCAGCAGTAACGATGGTTGCGGAGCGGTGTTGACCGCATGTTGATTGGAAGCGATTGGAGAAGCGGGTCCGATGCTCACTTTTGGAGATGATGATGAGGGTGGCATGTTGATAGAGGTTGTCCCGATGTTCATTCAGTCATTCATCATTCATTTTATTCAGTTAGTACATATAAAATTTTGTTTAGATAAAAAAATCTGCGAAGCCTAAAGGGCTTTTCTGCAGTACGTTGTTTAAATTAAATATTTATAATTTTTAGTTAAATATTCTTAAAAGAGTTTACATTCAAAAAATCCCCCTTCTCCCCTTTTTCTTTTCCTCCCTTTTTCTTTTCCTCCCTTTTTTCTTCTTTTCCTTCCTTTTTTTTTCTTTTTCTTCCTCTTTTCTTCTTTTTCCTCCCTTTTTTCTTCCTGTTCCTTCCTTTTTTTCTTCTTTTTCCTTCCTTTTTTTCTTCCTTTTCCACCCATTTTCTCTGCTTTTATCTACCTTTCGTTAATTGAGATTTAGCAGGTGAGCACCCAGGTTTCGGATCCATACATGAGTACAGGTAAGACCATAGTCCTGTACAGTAGTACCTTAGATGTTCTGGATAAATTTCGCGATTTAAAGATCCTTGATAGACCATAGTAGGCTTTGTTGGATTTGATCAACCGTTTGCACTACTTCAAATTCGTACTCCACTAGCCCGATAGTTTGACCAACGTTAGATCTTCTCTTCGCAGAAGTTGCCACCATGTATTTAGTTTTCCCCTCATTAATGTGCAGTCCTAGTTTTTGTGCCGCCTGCTCGATCTGGGTGAAGGATTATTGTACCGTCGATTCGGTTCTACCGATGATGTCGATGTCATCTGCGTAGGCAAGTATATGGCTGGACTTGGTGATAATAGTCCCTCTAGTTGTAACGCCAGACTCACGGATTGCTTTCTCCACCGCCAGGTTGAAGAGGAGACAGGCCGGACGATCCCCTTGTCGGACTCCCTTAAAGATTTTTATTGGTTTGGACAGCAACCTCGCTATTTTTACTTGACTAGTTACGTTGATGGTGGTCAAGCTACAAAGTCGTATCACTTTGTTTGGAATGCCGAACTCTCTCAGGGCATTATATAGTTCTACCCTGGCTATGCTGTCGTAGGTGGCCTTAAAGTCTATAAATATATGATTTAATGGAATCTTAAATTCCTAGCATTTTTCCATCGCCTGCCTAAAGATGAATATCTGATCAATTGCTGATTTGCCTGGGATGAAGCCACACTGATATTGACCAATGATGACTTTAGCGTATGGGGCTATCCGATCTTGTAGGTTAGAGGACAGTATCTTATAGGCGGTACTTAGCAAAGTTATACCCCTATAATTGTTGAACACTGTGATATCTCCCTTTTTATGTATGGGGCAAATTATTCCACGACGCCAATCATCCGGAATCTTCTCTTGTTCCCATACGTGCATCATGATCTCATGAATTGCGTGATGTAACCCTGTCCCTCCTTGTTTGATCAGCTCAGCTGGTATGCCATCAGTTCCGGGGGTTTTATTTGATTCGAGCTGTCTTATGGCTTTTACTGTTGCGTGAATGCTTGGTGACGGCACCATTTGGTCTTGATCTTGCATTGGTGGAGCCTCCAATTCTTCTGTGAGCTGACCATTTATCAATTCATTGAAGTGCACTTCGTATCGCTCCAGAAACCCTTCAGCATCGGTGATCAGATTACCCTCTTTATCCTTGGGGTAAGTGCAGCGTGGTGTGTACCGCGTCATACTGCGGATTATTTGATAGAACTTCCGCGCCTGGTGCGGACTTCGCTTTCTACTTTTCTCTATTTCACAGACAAGGTTTTTTCCCCAGGCACTTTTCTTTTGTCTGTGAAGCCTTTTTTCAGATCTTCTGAGCTCTTTGTATTTCTCCTCGCGTACCTGCCTCTTGTGAGACTGCTGCATTGCCCGGTATGCTTGATTTGATGATACGTTCAGTCTCTAGTTTGCACTCATCATCAAACCAGTCGCTCCGATCTCTACGGCTACTGCCTAAGATGGAGTTGGCAGTACTAATGACAGTATTCTTAAGACGTGTACATTTCTCTTCTATGCCCGGCATTCTGGCCCCAGGACTTACTCTCCCTCCGTCGATCTCTTCGAGGGCGAGTCCTAGCGCATGACCAAACGCGTTGCTGGTGTTCTCATTGCGTAAGGCAGCCATGTTGATTCGAACTTGATCCGCGGATGCAATACGTGTCCGTAAGGCAATCCGCGCTCGGAAAACTGTACCAGCAAGATAGTGATCCGAGTCGACGTTGGCATTACGGTACGTTCGTACCGTCATCAGGCTCGAGGAGTGGCGTCGATCTATCAACACGTGGTCAATTTGGTTGCGAGTGGCCTCATCAGGTGATACCCAGGTGGCTTTGTGGATATCTTTACGCGGAAACCTGTTTCTCATGACAGCTGTAGTATTCTTCGTTTTCGTCGTCAGGGGACTCCTCTGTAGGTCCGTGAACGTTTATAAGGCTTATGTTCTTAAACTTGCCTCGCACGCAAACAGTCCATAGCCTTTTGGTTATTGCATTAAATCCGATAATGGCAGGCTTCAGGTTTTGGCTGGCTAGACAGCCTACCCCGAGCATATGGTGTTTTGCATGACAGCTGTAATAAATGTCATACTCGTTTCTTTGAATAACACCACTCCCTGTCCATCTTATTTCTTGTAATGCTGTTATGTCAGCGTTATATTTGGACAGGGCATCGGCTAGGTGCTGTGCAGCTCGAGCTCTGTGTAGTGAGCAGACGTTCCATGAGAAAATTCTCAAATCGTTTACCCATTTTCGTTTCCGTGGTCGTCGTCGTTTATCCGGTGCATATCCGAGGCTTGTTAAATTTTCCATAATAATTCGTTTTTACGGGCAAGGTTATTAGCCTTGCGCCAAGTTTTCTCAGGATGTCGCTGCATGCATTGGTTCATTTCTTGGCGGGTGCCAATGTAGCTATCCAGGGGTGTCGCGTGGAGACTACATGTCAACTTGGATTGAACAGGGACAAGGATCGCCCTGGCCTTCGCCGGGTTGAAAGCAATCAGTGACTTTGCCCTGTATGTTCGCCCCCGTCCGTCTAGTTAATTCCATTTCTCTCCACAAACTTTATTTTCAAGTCACTGTCAACAAAACAATTAGCTACTGTACGATAAAACGTTTCGCGAAAAACTTTCGTTAAAACTGTCAAACTGTTTAATGAAAACATTAAATGTTGCGTGCCAATGCAAGTGTTGCCATTCTTGAAAATATGTTATGTCAGGTTGTTAATAAAAACATCGATTAAATTATCCTGCTTGATGAACAAAAGTAATTGAAAGAGCGTATTTGTTTGAGTAAGCCTTTCGGATGTTCGTCCGGTGTAATCCCAGAAGAATGGCTCTGTTCGCGTAAGTTTTGTGGGTGTTCGTCCGGTGTAGTCCCAGGAGAATGGCTTTACCGATTACTAAACAAAGCGAGATTCTTCTATTAAGCTATACTGAGATTCACTCACAAATACTTTATGAGATTACACATAAATATTGATTGAGTAGATAAAAGCCCACAACTTTGTCTTTTGATTAATTAATTCCTCATTTGATGTCCTTGTTTCAAGTTTTCTTATGAAAAAGTGAGGCGTCTCCTTTCAGGCGTCCTTTATCAAAAGTAAACAATGACTGTCCTTTTTGTTCATTGACTGCTGGTCGTTGGTTGTTGTGAGTTGGCAAACTTGGATGTACTAGGATTGCCGTTTCGATACTGATAATTGTTATAGTTGCGGATATAGCTGTGAATCTGCAACACAGGTTTTTCACTAGGGACAACAGGATCCTCTTCAATCTTGTGTAGAGTCCTTTAAATGATCAAAAGGCTTCGGTTCTTAAGTTAATTTGATTTGTTATTGTGTAGGGCAAGGTCTTTATGCCAAATTGGCTACAATGGGATATGAGAGATTCCCAAATTTTGTGAACAGTGTAAAATCGACCGACTTTTCAACTATACTTCGACCGATAGGTTAGGGCTTTATTCTGTTAACTAACACTATAGTTAAAAATAGTCACATTTTTTGTTTATTTGTTTATTACAATGTTTCTGTTACAAACAAACATTCTGTGACACACCCGAAAAAATCACGGATGTCCTGTTATATTCGTTTTGAGAAAAACGAAATTTAAGACGTAGACAAATTATAAAAAATGAATTATAAATTCTTGAATGGCTTCTTTTAGATTGAAATACGATTTGCTGTTAATCATTACATTAATGTTGTATTTTATTAGATATATTCCGTTTACAATTCTATCATTTATCTGGTGTATACCGGATACTACTATGGTATTGTCTGTTATTTGCATCACATCTTTATTTTGTTCATATATTACATTACATTTCGTGTCGTTGTTTGTTAGCCAATTTTTTGTGTAATTGCCAACGGGGATTTATTTACAGATGGGTTCGTTTAGCAAATCGTTACAATTCGTTACAGCATTTATATTGCATTCTTGCAAACTGCTGTGGTTAAAGATATATTAACAATTAATATTGGTTTGGGTCACACTCTTCTTTCTATTCACAATGTCTGTTCTTTCTATTTTTCTTTCAATTTCACAATTACAATTTCTTTTCTAACTGGACTTTCTAATTTTTTGATAATTTTATTTTAATTTCTAACCACACGCGTTGACTGTTGAAATCACAAGCTGAAAGTCTCGTGTCGTTCCATTCAATATCCTTTTAGGCGATTGTTATTTTGTGGAAACGGAATTAGGGAGACTATGGCTGTGTGCAGTATGTTAGTGATTTTGAAATAGGGGTTTTAATTTATTTTAATTATTTATCTATTGCATGTGGGAATATTCTATTGTATTTGTATGTGTTGTGTTGACATTGGTAAAGGAAATTCATGTGCCGACACGAGATTGCAATAGAGGGGGTGCTAATTAAATGAACTTAATTATATAACATTCCTCCCACTTACAAAAATGTAGTTTCATTCTTGGAAGAGGAATGAAACTCACCTTCGTAGCTTGTGGGTGTGTGCGCGGCGGACGGCTTTACATATATAAATTTTATTTAGACTACGTTTATTGCTAATTATTTTATTTTCAGTTAGTCTAAATTTATTTTTTATTTAGAATAATTTTTTTTTTTTTTATTAGCTAGTTTAAATAATTTTTTTAGTGTATTATTTATAAAATAGTACTTAAATATATTATTTACAAAATTTGTAAATATTTAATTTATTTTTTTTTATATATTTTTATTTTGTGTATTGTAAAGTTAATATCGTCTGTTATTATATCAATTTAGAACGGAGAAGTTACATTAAATACAAAAATTAGTCTGTATTGGCGATTTTAACTTCTCTGTTCTAAATATTTTTATTTTATTTTTATATAGTATATCTGTTTTATTTTAATATTAGATATATAATAATTTTTGTTTTGATATATATTTCATTTTTTGTTTTTATTTATCATCTAATAATTTAATATTTTAAGAATATTTTAATATATATTTATAAACATAGAAGATTTGTTAATTTAATTTTTAATACTATGTTTATTTTTTTCGTATAAGATGTTTAACATCGTTCATAAGATTTTATATCACAAACATATGTGCTTTGTAATGTATAACCATTTTTTTTTTCCAATATATATAATAGCAATATTAATTTTGGTCCTTTGGTGTGTAGTTAGTTCCGGTTCCAATTTCAAATTTAAAACCGTGTTGAAAACTTCCAGCCATTTCCTCTATTCAAAATAGGGCTTTAAACGGTTGTTGTACACCACCACACTTCTCCTGCCTATTTTCAGGACCACGTTTACTAGGCCCTGTATTGCCACTACATTGTAGGGACCCCTCCATATGGGGGCTAACTTCCCTATATTTCGGTATCTTTTACATTTTTGGAATCATTTTTGGAGTATTTATAGATTATAAATATGATGTCCTTTCGATAAGCAAATACTTCAGAGTATGCTAGAATACCGATCAAGGGTATTCTGATTTTGTCTAGGTTCATAATTTCTTCTAATTCTTGTAAGTTTAGTGAGTTTGAGTGATAAGTTCCTAACTTGGATGCAAATATGGTATCTAAAATGATTTCTAAAGTGTGTCTGGTGTCTGTTAAGATGGAATCCATATGTTCGTTACGCGTTGATGCTCCTTTCATCGATTCTCTTAATTTTTTATTTATTATTACCTGGTGATTATTGTTCTCTGTTAGTCGATTTAGCGTAGTCTGGATTTGGATGAGATCGTCGTGATCTGGGATGCCACAGATCCATTTAAGTGTCGTACCAATGAAATTTAGTGCTCGTTCTCTATGATAGTGGCGGTCTTCTAATCGCGTATATAATCGCCGCCTCAATGGCTAAGTTCGTAAGGAGGTTGTGTCTTGCGTTCTTCAAAAGATACCTCTGGACTGATCCAGAGTTATGCCGGATTTTTACCGACTAAAACCACCTCCCGCCAGGCACATATAGCCGTTGTTCGTCGCGGAACTTTCCTTTAGATATTCTACCCCGTGGCGGGACGGAGTTTACCTGTTACTCCGCTCGTCGCGCCGCACGTGCTACATCATGTCACATAGAATGTCATTTTCTACGGAATATGCTTGTTTGGAACTTAGCATGCATTCTATTACTCCTGCCGGAGTAGCTGTACGTCTCATATGTCTCTCCAAAATCGTTCGTGCGGTCTCGAATCTCACGCACTCTGTGAGTACGTGTTCCGCATTATCTACCCTGCCTTCGCAGTACAAGCAGTGTGGGTGATTGACATGCTTACCAGGTGTACCGGCCTGAAGTGAGCGTCAAGATACAAATGTATCGATAGGTTTTTATTTCTTTTATTTGGTTGCTATGACATCTGTCAAACATATTTAGTATGCATCAAGTCATTGTACAAACAACGTTAATTTTTTTAATCCTGTTAAAAATGTCGAATTTTGTACCAGAAAATGATGATTTGCGGAAAGCATTAATTTTTTGTTTTCATTTGAAGAAAAGTGCTGCAGAGTCACATCGAATGCTTCTCGAGGCTTATGGTGATCATGCTCTATCGGAAGCAACATGCAAAAGATGGTTAAAGCGGTTCAGAGATAATGATTTTGATGTGCAAAATGAAGAACGTGGAAGACCACCAAACAAGTTTGAAGACGCCGAATTGCGATATTGGATCAAGATCACACTTGAAGTCAAAAACAAATGGCACAAATGTTAAATGTTGTACAACAAACAATTTCTGACCGTTTAAAAGCTATGGGAAAGATCCAAAAGTGTGGGAACTGGGTGCCATATGAATTGATTGACAAGCAGATGGAAAAGCGAAACATCACATGTGGAACGTTGTTTCTACGACACGAAAGGAAGTCAGTATTGCATCGAATTGTGACTGGTGATGAAAAATGGATTTATATTAAAAATCCTAAACGCAAAAAATCATGGGTACATCCAGGAGAAGCGTCAACATCGACTGCAAAGCCTGATCGGTTCGGAAAAAAGACAATGCTCTGTGTTTTGGTTGGGCCAGAAGGGGGTGGTGTATCATGAACTTCTAAAACCTGGCGAAACTGTTGATGCGCATTGCTACCGACAACAAATGATCAATTTGAACCATGTATTGATCGAAAAACGACCAGAATGGGCCTCAAGACACGGAAAGGTAATTTTGCTGCATGATAATGCTCTGAGTCATACAACAAGAAGTGTTACCCCACCCGCCGTACTCACCAGGTTTGGCTCCTTCCGACTACCATTTGTTTTCATGGATGGGACACGCATTGGCTGAGCAGCATTTCAATGCCTACAAAGAAGTCGAAAATTGGGTCTCCGAATGGTTTGCCTCAAAAGACGACCGGTTTTATTGGCGTGGTATCCACAAATTGCCAAAAAGGTGATCGAAATGTGTAAAAAAACGCTCATACCGGTACACCTGTTATACTAGTGCAAGTATTGCCGAAAGTGTCCATGTCTGATATCAGCTGAGTGAAGTGATAGTTCAGCTCGCCATGTTTTCTCTTCACCCAAGTTTCTATACCAGGTATCATCGTCTGGGTCCATCTTCCTTTGGTAGACGAATCCCACTTTCGCTGCCATTTTCTTAGGCTTCAGAGCTCTAATTGTGATCGCATTCGCCGGCGATTCTCTTGTGAAACCTTATGAAACGCAACGTTTTCTTCAATGTCAAGTGATTTCCTCCCGGCCAAGATATTTGTGGCATCTTGGGATATCATTCGGAATGCGCAGCATACTCTTGATGATGCCAACCTCATGTACGACTTATACTGTGCGGCTCCTGCCCATATGTGAGCTGCATACATTATAATAGAGGTGTTGACACTAGTTATTAGTTTTTTTATGTGGGGCCGGGGTCCTCCAACATTGGGTAGCAGTCTCGCCAAAACTCTGCATACTCTTGCCGTTTTTCACTCGTTTTCCTCAGTTGTTCCTTGAAGTTCAACCTGTTGTCGAGTATAACACCAAGGTATTTAATATAGGGATTCGATCTGATTGTTTGTCCTTCTATTTCCAAATCAAGGTGTTCAACTTTCTTGCGGCTGCTTATTAAAACTGCCTCCGTCTTATGTCCAGCTAGTTTCAGTCCGGCCAAATCTAGCCAGCATTTAATGCTCTGGATTGCTTGGGAGCAAATATTCTCCAGATCATCTGGACGTTTAGCTACGGCCACTATTGCCAAATCATCTGCGTACCCAATGATTCTATCCCCTTCTGCTTCATTGACCCTGAGCACACCATCATACATGATATTCCATAACAGCGGACCTAATACAGATTCCTGAGGTACACCCCCTGTTTTTTTATATTCCTGTGACCTCATCTGTGTCATAGAGCAGTATTCTATCCGAGGGATATTGGGTGGTGCCACATGAAATGTCCGATTTTATAGCAAAAATTTAAAAGCCAATATTATTTTTCCGTACATTTTTATTCAATCAAAATAGGATCCGTTGGCATCTATGACATTCTTCCAACGTGATACAAGGTCAAATATTCCTTTTTCATAGAAGTGCTGACTTTTTGAGGCAGTGACATCTTCGAAGGCTTTTATGACCTCTGCTCGGTTCCGGGGGACCTTCTCCCGCAAAATGAATCCAGATTGCGGAAAAGATGGTAGTCCGTTGGGGAAATGTCAGGAGAGTACGGTGAATGCGGAAGAATTTCAAACCCCAACTGCAACCGTTTTTGCAGAGTTACTTGTGAGGTATGGAGTCTAGCATTATCAAGGAAAAGGATCGGGCCGTGTGTATTGACAAACGCAGGTTGCTTTTCAGCCAATGTGGCATGCAATATGTCGATTTCCTCTCAATATTTGATAGCGTTTATCGTTTCTCCTGGTTGAAGAAATGAAAAGTAGATTGGTCCTTTCGATTTCCACCAAATTGTCACCATAACTTTTTTAGGTGAAGATCGGGTTTGGGGTTGTGTTTTGGTTTTCACCTGCATCCAACTACTGCCGAGGCCTTTTACGGTTATCATACAGAATCCACTTTTCATCACAGGTGACTATCCGGCGCAAAAATGGTTCAGTTTGGTTTCTTAATCTAAGCGATGCCCAGATTTTCAGGCGCCGTCGTTTTTGGGACTCGTTCAGTTCATGGGGTACCCACTTATCGAGTTTCTTTACCTTTCCTATGATAGAAAGGTGTCGACTTATTGTCATTGGGGATACTCCCACGCTTTGTGCAATCTCCTGCACCGACTTCGTTCGATCCGCATCCACCGGTGCTCTTAAAACATCGTCTTCAACTAACGTTTCCGGCTTCCCACGTGGTTCATTTTCGAGGCAGAAATCACCCGAACGAAAACTTTGCAAAGCAACGCCGTATAGTGCGTTCGTTTACCGCTACATTCTCAAATGCGTCATTAATGTTTTTCATTGCCAAGACGCATTACGTCTCATTTTAAATTCATAAAGGAAGAGGGTTCGAATTTGAACTGCCGACACCATGGTAATCAATTCCTAGAAACAAAAAAAATGACTGTACTTGTAACAAACCCTAAAATTCTCACACGTCAAGCACACGTACCATTTTACTTTATAAAAAAAAAGAAAATTTAACGTTCTGGCACGTTAACGTTCGACTGAGCGAAAATAGAACATTTCATGTGTTACAACCCAATAGTTGAACTCTGCGCGGGTTTCGTGCAGTTTTTATGGAGTCAAACCGCGCGGGCGTTGTGTCACCAATGGTTTTGACTCGTGGCGGACTGCTGAACGATATAGTTATGCCCGCGAATTCTCACAGCAGGTCATTCAATGGGCCGTTTGTAGTGGTACACGATAACGGCAACGCTTCTCGCACCTTTGCGTTTACTGGGTTGGAAAGAGACGTTTTCGGGTCCAACAACCTGTTCCAAGCTATCTCGGTTAATAAATTGTAATATTTTAATAGGTTTGAACCTATCAAGGACTCACTCACGTCGGCGACGATGAAGTGTAATCAGATGGGTCGCCGAAGGTCTAAGTTAAGATGAGCAATTTCCGCCCGTACGTCGGTATTGGGGAATTGTTTGCGGCGACAGTTTCAGCGAGTCCGGCAACCGATTGGCAGGCGCGTAGGGACGCCGGAGTTGTCCGCACCTGTGTTGATCGTCAAGTTCATGTTTGAACTTATATCGCGGATCGACAAGCGACTTATTTTGGGGGTGCCGGTCATTTGCGCTTGATTGACGGTCGACAATCCCAATTTAAAAAACTGGACTGCTCAGAGTGTGATCTTGGCCAGTTGCAGGGTTGTCTGTACCTCCTTGCAGCCACTCCGAAGCGGTTATGGGAGTAACACATGCGAGGGAGTTCGTGCCGGCGAGTCTGAGGTTGCTGATCTGCGACTCCTTAGTTGCTGGATTTTCAAACACATTCTCGCAAAGTCATCGGCTCGATGGGCTGCACACATGTCCTGCATTGAGGGATGCTCGCCTGGGCATTGTTGACCTGAGGCGGTGGGTGTGAATGAATTTGGGGCTGCTGTTGCATACCGGTCTTCTGGTTCAGGTATTTTTGTACGTAAAGTTATTGGGGCGGCTGCTGTTGTGTTTGCAGGACCGCTGATGTCTGCAAAGATTGCAAATCTGGCCAAAAACGATCTGTAGCCATTAGTCTGTTTTGCGAGCTCGTCTCAATTTAAACCTGACTGCGTAGTGACGAACGTATGCAACTAAACAAATATTTTGGTTGAGCACTGCTATCGCGTATTGCGACGATAGTGAAAAACGTGTGATTCGAACTGACGCTATGACGGTTAGAATCACTAAAAATGTAACCAACGCTCAACACATCAGGCTACCGCCGCGTGTACTAATTCGATTTCTAAACTCAAGTATACTCAACTGATGTAGAATTGTTATGTTATCGCTATGGTATACTGCTCTGATGCATTTTCTTATTCGATTTTCGTTCGGTGTTCTTCACTATTTGCATGTGTATTGTGTGTGTATCTGTTAGAAACGCCACACTGCTATTTTCGTAAACACATCTGTACGTCCCTTTGTAAAACCAAAACATTGCTAATTCGTGAACTAAGTATAAACCTTGACAGATCCTTAAAAGAGTTTAAGGGCGCGTTCATATTGATATATGACAAAATTGTCGTTTTTGTACAACCCTTTATAAATAGCAACAACGAAAGATGTATCTCTCTATATAGTTTTAGGGTTTTTATCTAGTTCTGGCGCAAGGCTAATAACCTTCCCCGGAAAAACAAATTATTGTGGACAATTTAACAAGTCTCGGATAAGGACCGGATACCGGTGGAGAGACTTGCTAAATAAGGCTAAGACCGGATCCCGGTTGTAGTGCCGATGATGATGATGATGATTATATCTAGTTCTAACTTTTTGATCTTCTGATCTCATTCTACAGTCTGGATTTTGTTCTATAAACGATGTTTAAACATATAATTTAAGTCAAACCTTTCAATCTAAGATTAGTTTTCCAATACAGCTCTACCTTTTTTTATCTAACTCTAGTTTCATCAACTACATCTGTCTCACAAGCCTAGATCTAGCCGTGTAATATGGTTCTAGTTCTATAATTTGGGTCTAACTTTATAATTATGGCCTGAAGCTTTGTGGTAACATATCTGTTTCCACATCTATGGGTGTACATGGTTTCACTGTCTATAGCCTGCTCCAATATTTTGACTAAGCTTTATAGCTTTTTTTTTTTAATCCAACTCTAGTTTCATAGATCAGATCTAGCTCGACAGTCTACATCTCCCCGTGTAATATGGTTCTCGTTCTATAAGTTGTGTTGACCTTTATAATCCTGGCCTTGGCTCTATAATTTCAGTTGTTCTGTGGTACATATCTGTGTCTATATCAGTGGGTGTAGTTTTGGTGTCTATACCTAACTCCAATTTTTTGTTCAGGCTTTGTAATAGAGAATTTGTTTTATAACACAGATTTACTCTTACAATCCAGACCCAAGTTCATTGTCTACATACAATTCGGTTGTCTAGATCTATACATTCTAAATGTAACTTTGCAATCAACGTTCATTTGAATTGGATTCTAGGTCTAACTCTGTAATCTATATCTAATTTTAAAGACTTATGTCAATTAGATAAGAAATTATAATCGTTTATTAAGATTTTCATATCTGCTGCATCAGAATGTTCATTGAGTTGGGCTGTGATGTAGTTAGAACTTCGATTGATGGAAGTTTTTCTGGTCTAGAAGAACTAATATATCTATAACAAAGTTGTGTGCACTATAACAAAATGGGCATAATTTTTAAATTAAAAAGAAATCGCCGATTGTTTCTGATTTTGTAGATTATAAATGTCTTAATAAAAACCTTATTGTACCCTGCTGCATGATTTATGTTAAAGATACACAACTTCTTTTCGTGTTACCTAATTTTTTCTACATAACAAATGGCAACTTTGAATAACTAAAAGTCAATCTTACTTCAGCTTACAAAAGCAACGACCTTTCTCGATTAATTAGCACAACTGGTGTCGTATGAGGCGTTAATTAGAAACTGTTAGTGTCGCCATCATCTCGCTACATGTACTCCCTGTAAGAATTCTTTGGTGGAATGAACGGCTGGGGCTTGTGCAACTGCGACATATACCTCATAAACATCGACGGGTTGTGTAACTGGTTGGATGTTATTAATTGCAATTGGACGTGATCGCAGGCTAATTAATAGTTCAACCAGATATAGAAACTCTGGTCCGCGGCTATAGAAAAATGAGGACCAATTACATAGATATAGGTCGCACTAAATTCAATGGGGAACAGAATCTTTGGTCAGATGGAAAGACGGTTGCGCAGATGATTAATATTGATATTGGTTTCAAACTATCGAAGCAATTGGCACATGACCTGATCGAAGAGGAAGGCTTGAATAGTATATGCATTTTCTTCCTGTCAATGAAATGTTCCCAATAGCAAAGAAAAGGTGGTATATTAATTCCATGAAAGAGTAAATTAAATCGTTAAATTCAACTCTCGATTAGAACATGTTGCTTCCAAAATGAATTAGTCCAGATTTTAGTTGTTTGGATCTAATACTCAAATTACAATACACTGGGCCCTAGAATATACTCACAACTGGGCCGGCTTGTCGTAAGAGAAGACTAAAGGGCGAGTGTTAGGTGGGGTCCTAACGCCCTGTCGCCCGGTGAAATACTACCCCATCAAGCTGTAGGCGCCGTGAAATGGTCGGGAGAACCCCTAATCATCTTTCGGAGCTGGGGGATTGGTTGATTTAGGTGGTAAGTCGGTCCCAAGGTGAGATACCACCCCGTCACGCTGTACATTCCGCGATATCATCGGGTGAAATTTTCGATTATGCTTCGGATGCATGGCTGATGGCCCTCAAGATAAGTCATGATGATGCCTTCTGAAATAAGGAATCCGGAGGTAAACTAGTTCCGCATTCGGATCTCCGGGATTATGTCAGGGGAACGTCATGCAAATATTTTGATAAATAACCGAACTTTAGGAAATTTGTCATCGCGCAATCGGGTTCGTTTCCGAAACTCTGAGGACGTTCGACTGATAACGGAATTTTGTAACATCAGGGGCGTCGGCGTCACTAATACGAGTGTAAACGCCGTCCACCAATATTTGCAAACAGCAAAACCTGATATCCTTACCCTAACTGAAACCCAGGTCGATTCGTCAACTTATTCGACATATCTTCGTTGCTCTGGATACGACTTGCATTCGAGATTCCGTTTTAAGGGCGGAGTCTGTGTCTTCACGCGGTCCGATCTGACGTGCCAAAGGATCGAGGCGTTAGAACCCAATAACTTGACGTCATGTGGTTGAGGGTCGTGCAGGCGAATTCTGTTAAATTTCTTTGTTGTCTTTGCCGCTCCCCGAATGATGTTCGACCGGTAACATTTTTCGAACATCTTTCACGTACCGTCGACTGGATACAGATCAACCGCCCGGCTTCTGAAATTGTCATCCTTGGCGATTTTAATGTACATAACTCCGGCTGGTCGGTATATTTTAACAGAGCCGACGAGGCAGGGAGGCTGGCGGAGATGTTCGCTATTAGTTGCGATTTGACTCAAGTCACGGAGGAACTTACGCGAATGCCGGATACCCGAGATGATTATGCAAACACCCTGGATCTGTTTTTGACATCCGAGCTGAGCGTTCATACCGTGTAAGTTGCTGCGTCACTGCGAAACTCAGATAATTGCTTGGTATTGGTTCCGAAACCACTTGCATTTCAAGCGAATAACCGGCCTAAGCAGCTTCGCCATGTATGGAGGAATAGTGTTGCTAACGGGATGCATTTGCGAGATTTCTTCGAATCCTTTCCGCGGTCGAAGGTGTGCTTTGGTGACTCCAAGTTGACGGAAGCGCGGAGTCCGTCATGGAGATTATTCTTCTCGGGATGGAGAATTATATTCCGCATTCCATCAAAAGAAATTCATCTGATAAGCCTGGATAAAAACTGCGAGCAAAAAATGGAGATTTTGAACAATGGTGCTCCAATCCCACCGTTGTTAACAGAACGAATTTTGTTAGAATCAGAAACGCGTGCAACCAGTCGATTGATACCACGAAGAAGGCTTACAATAGCAAAGTACGAATAAACTTGAGTGCCCAACTGGTTCGCGTCTCTTCTGGTCAATGGCAACCAGGCGATTGATACCGCGAAGAAAGCTCACAACGACAGGGTGATCAATAAACTCCTTCGATGCCCAACTGGTTCGCGCTCCTACTGGTCAATGACAAGAGCTGTCAGCAGCAACTTCGCATCCTCCTCCTTCCCTCCGTTGATGACAGACAGCGGAACGTTAGTCACGAATTCAAAGGATAAAGCTGATGTGTTCGCGAATTTATTTTCCACCAATTCAAACCTCGATCCCGGCCTTTTGGAGCCACCTGTGATCGCGCCGTTACGGTCTTCCGTGCGAGATGTGAAATTTCGTCCTCGCACTATTCAACGCATTCTACGAGAACTGGATTGTAGGAAGGCAGCCGTCCCTGACGGAATACCAGCAATAGTCCTTAAGAACTGTGCTCCAGAACTATCGCCGGTTCTTGGCAGACTTATGCACGGAGGACCTTTCCTGCCTGCTGGAAGTTCGCTCGAGTTCAGCCAATCCCAAAGACGGGAAAAAAGTGTCTCCCACAAAATTACCGTCTGATAGCATTACTATCTATTTTATCTAAGGTGATGGAAAAAGTCATCAATACAGAGTTAGTTAAGTATTTGGAGTGCAACGGACTTCTGAATGACCGTCAATACGGATTCCGTGGCAGGCGGTCCACGGGACACCTTTTGACACTTATAACCGATATATGGACATCTGCGATTGAACAGCATGGTGAGTCAAGGGCAGTCGCATTGGATATCTCTAAGGCTTTTGGCCGCGTCTGGCACGGGGCATTGCTGAGCAAACTCCGTTCATATGGACTTTCCCGACAACTTTGCGACTGGACGAAAAGCTTCCTTGAGAATCGATCGATCCGGGTTGTTGTGGACGGCGAGTGTTCGGATCTGTATCCTGTTAATTCGGGGGTGCCCCAAGGTTCTATTTTGGCTCCAACCTTGTTTTTGCTTCACATAAATGATTTGTTGGAGACAACAGATAACAAAGTGTTCAGTTTTGTCGATGCTAGTACGCTTGTTTCCTCCTTTTCGAATGTTCGGCCGATTGGTGCATCTGCGTCGCATCAGCTGAGATGTAGACAGATTGACTCTCTGAATCAGGATCTAGATAGGGTCCTGCAGTGGGGAAAGGCCAATCTCGTCGACTTCAATGCAACGAAGACACAATATACAACATTAATAAAGAAAAGTGAATCATCGGTTCCATAGCTGATGATGAATGGCCGGGCCCTCGAGGCCGGGGAAAGCTTGAAATTGCTCGGCGTCACGGTCTGTGGGAATGTATCATGTCATAAACACGTGTCGAGTATCGCCAGGTCAGCCTCAGGAAAACTGAGCTATCTTTTTGGAGCCAAGAAATATTTTACTCTAGCCCAACTTCTCCTAAATCCCAAATTAGACCCGCGCTCGAATATTGCTCTCATGTTTGGAGCTCGGCTCCCAAACATACCCTCGACCTACTTGAGAGTTCATCTCCCGACGGCTCGTTCCGTTACAGAGCGGGAAAGCTGTGGAATTCCCTCCCTGTGTGAATGTCTCCGGAGCGTTACAAACTGCAATTGTTCAAAAAGAACTGCAACAGTTGTTTGGTGGCATCTCGGGGCGCCGACCCGGGTCTATAGGTTCGCTTCTCTCGAAATAGGTGCAATAAAAAAAATTGTGGTGCAGATATTCCGTTGCTTCTTATGTCAGTTTTTTTTGTTGCTTCTTTTTAACTTTCGATTGGGTGAGGAACTCATTTTACTCTTGGTTACTAAGTTAACCTTCAACCGAGTTAGTTTTCGTTAGGACGATTGTTTTACCTCTCGATAGTTCTGTACTTTCTAGGGATGATTCAAATGAGTAATGATTCAACTGAATTTCACTGAGAAGATTACTTGAAGAGACCTAAAGCAAATCGATGATGAATTATGTATATTCAATTACCGAAGACGGTATTTCGTTCCTTCTGCCACATGCGGAAATGCCAAAGTCAATGCAAAACATTTCGTAATGTAATTTAATTATTTACGTAAGGTTCACTAAAATACATTCCATGACAGATGTCAACGTGATGAACAGAGAACCCATGACCTTTCAATTCAAATGAACGTCAATTGCCTTACCTCACGCAGGTAGACAGTATTGACAAACGAACGTCAATTCTCGTACACAGGGAAGCCCGACACAAATTCGATAGGTATTTGAGTACGTGCTCATATGTCACTTTTATAAGGACGGCAAGTGCGTCTAGACACCACACAAGCTATTGAGTAGCACATACTAATGAGTGTGAGATAAATAACTAATTCTCCTCATAGTATTGAATTACCGGGGAGAAGGCGTTTAATTAATTTGTCCATGTTTTCTTTTACTAATTAACAGCAATAGCGGAATTCTACCATACAGGCTGAGGCAAAAACCACGATATCTGTGACACAGTGTATTATCTTATCCATTCGCGATAAGGTGAAACATTCCAGCGTGCCAAACACGATACCATCATCGTGTCGGCAGTCACATGATATAGTTGCTTATAAAGCATTGCCGGCGACGATGCTATCAACTCTGACTGGCGTGTGTTCAGAAGCAAGTGGTGAGCTAACTAGGTCATCACTATTAGCAAGTCATCAGTTACCCGTATTGTGAAACCACGTGTGGGCCTCCTGCACTAGAGTGTATATCTTTCTTAGATTGGATTCACTTTTGATGACGCGTTTGACGCAAAACAAGTTGCGATTGATGTAGATGTGCATCAACTACATCACCTTGGGTAGCACTAGCAAATAGTTCAGCACCACCTCAGGTAAAAATGAATCAATTAGTGTCGAGGAAGGCGAGTGATGCTCTACTTGGTGGCCAATTGCATGTAACGATATCTATACTTAGATGAATCATGCATCAATAGAGCAACCCTATAAGTTGCAGTTGAGAATGGCAAGCATTTCTGAGTACAAATAAACCGCTTAACAAAGGAACGTCAGAGCTCTCGAACTGTCATTCGATTGTTTCACTGTTAATGAAATTATATTGACTTAACTGATCCCGGGCTTTGCATTGTCATCGGAGTTTTACTTTCAAATTGTAACCTATTCAGCTTTAATGCCTCTGGGGTCTTTTCTGTTGTTTTTTTTTTTTTTTATATATATATTCTTATGTAATTTACTATATTGTAGGGGGTTATGATTGGAGGTTAGGGTCGAATTCAATAGTCACATAAGACGTTCTTCGGGACACGATATTAAAGGGGAGCACGAGAGGAGGAAAGAAACAGCAACTTATGTAGTGCAAAACATCAGCTAATCTATTTGGAGATACGAGGGCAGGTCAATAAGTCTTCAGAAAATGAGGATGATTTTCTTGTGTTTTCTCATTTCATCATCATCATCGGCACTAGAACCGGGATCCTGTCTTGGCCTTATTTAGCAAGTCACTCCACCGGTATCCGAGACTTGTTAAATTCTCCATAATAATTTGTTTTTCCGGGCAAGGTTATTAGCCTTGCACCAACCTTTCTCAAGTTGTCGCTGCATACATTGGTTCACTACTTGGCGGGTGCCAAACAAACTATCCAGAGGTGTCAAGTGGAGACTGCATGTCAACTTGGATTGAACACGGACAAGGATCGTCCTGGCCTTCTCCAGGTTGAAAACAGAGACTTTACCCTGTATGTTCGCTCCATTCCCGCTATTTTCACATTTAGCTGACCTAATAGTGACGCTTAATACTGTCCAGTTATTGGCTGTCCCTTTTCCAAATAGTCAGTGAAGATAAAACCACGTGCATACTAAAACACAGTACCCTTCTAGCTGATTTCACCGTCTTTGGAGCCCATGCGCCTTTAACAATCCACTGTTTTCACTATTCTTTCGTCTCGGGAGTGTAGTGATGTATCCATGTTTCATCTACAGATACTAATTTGGGTTGCGACGCATGCGCTCCAAAAGTTCTCAGCTGAGAGGAAATGCGGCACTTATCCCGCAGATATTTTTTTTCGTACCCAATTTATCATGCAAAATTGACCAATTAATAATAATTAATAATGAAAATAGACCATTAGCGACGCAACGAGCGCCATCGTAGGCGTTTCTAAGGACTTATTGACCTACCCTCGTTCTTTTTCCAATACCGATTTCATGACAGATCAACTGTCATGGTATTTTTGTTCAGTACTGTTTGACGTTTCATCACGGAGAGACTTAACTCGGCACAGAGTCTACTATTTAACTGTATTACAAAAATCAGCGCTTTACGAGAATTGTTTTGTGTGCTGAGGGTAACTTACGGCCTACTGAATGTATCAATTTAAAACCAAATTTCTATTATTGGATAATATACGACCAAATAGACCACGTCCAACACATATTAAAGAAAATATAGCGGCAGTAGTTGGGTGTGTACCCGATGATTGCGATGCATCGATTCCGCGCCGCTTCCAACAGTTTGGCATGCCTTAAAAAATGGCGTGTTTTATGGAAAAATTTTAATTTAAAAGCATACGAAATTCGATTCCGAATCGTCACCGTGTTTAGACTCTGAAAAGCTTAAAGAAGATCCATTGTTTTCGACCAAAAGCGAAGTTCAGTGGTGAGGTCAATTTTTGGCAACGTTAGTAGACAAGATTGCCGTAACCGAATGGATATGAAAACGGACTATTTGACGACTGAGATTGCTGACCACGTGAGTAAGGAAAAAGGTCTTGAACGAATGGCCATAAGAATGGACTATTTGACGACTGAGATTTCTGGCGACGTCAGTAGGCAAAAATGTCTTAACCGAATGGCCATGAAAATAGACAATTTGACGACTGAGATTTCTGCCCACGTCAGTGAGCAAAATTGCCCTAAACGGCAGGCCATGAAAACAGACTATTTGATGACTGCGATTGAAGCTCGTGATCTTAAAGCCATTTAGTTCAATCAGGATGGCCCTACTTGCTGCAGATCCCATGGAGTCATGTTAATATTAGGAGATCAATTCGCCGAAGAGTTAATTTGACACTTCGGGTCCGTGAACTATCTGTCTTCTAAACCTTTTTCCTTCGGGGCTATGTAAACTTCAAAGTGTCCACGCGCAAGTCTGGTACAGATCACATGATATCACACTTCTAGGATTTTTCCTTTGGGGCTACCTAAAGTTATCTCTTTATTTTATTTTGCTTCTTCCAGGAAAGATGAACCTATAGCACTGAGTCAGCGCCCTGAAATGCTATTTTTTCTCGACCGTATCCATCAGCCAAGCTCCGAAAGATGCTCAAGGATTTCTCCCAACCATTCACGAAGCCTATAGCTTACTGGGGTGGTATTACAACGAGCGACTGACTGGGCTTTGGGACCCTATAGCGTTTGGGATTAATAGTGACGAACGTGTGATTCGAACTGACGCTATGACAGTTAGAATCACCAAAAATTGAACCAAAGCGTAACACATCAGGCTACTGGCCGTGTTTAGAATTCGATTTTTAAACTCAACTATATTCCACTGATCTGAATTGTTATGTTATCGCTATGGTATACGGCTCTAATGTATTTTCTTATTCGAATTTCGTTCGGCGTTCTTCACTATTTGCTTATGTATTGTGTGTGTATCTGTTAGAGACGCTACAACCCTACCTACCACGCAATAATTTTGTCGAACTGCACAATAGCAAGAGTCTTCAATTAAACCTAGATTTGCACAATCAAACGCAAGACACAACAACCGTACTAACTCAGCCTTTGAGGTATGCATCTTTCGGGCAATTGCGATATACATTTATTACATTTTACAAATATTTCGGCGGCAGTCTACATGGATAAGTCGGGTACAATTGAGGAATTGGAAGCCGACATTACTCGCGTCATCAACCAAATTCCACTCGAAATATAGTCCTTATCATATGTCTCTCCAAAGCCGTTCGTGCGGTCTCGAATCTCACGCACTCTGTATTGGGATGTTACTTATTCTTGCAGATCGTGTCTTCTTGAAATACATCCTCTACAAATGTTTCTGGTACACTATCTTATCGAATTCACTCATCAAATCAACCAAACAGAACTTTTATTACTGGTCAAATATCATCTCTTGTAATCACACAATATCTCAAGACGTACAGACCAAACACAATATTCTCTTTTTTCCTCAAGTATAAACGAAAAAAGGCTAATAACCTTGCCCGGAAAAACAAATTATTATGGAAAATTTAACAAGCCTCACACTTGTTAAATAAGGCCTATCCGGATCCCGGTTGTAGTGCCGATGATGATGATGTTGATGATAAACGAAAAATACTCAATATCAATCTTTAGAACTATTGTCTGAGTTATTTATAACATCTTTTCTCTTTTTGTTTCTAATCGATTTGCTTTTATGAACAATCTTCGCTCCTCGATACTAAAATAACGATCCTCAATTACAGACTTCCAATTCTAGACTCCCTTTCATTGTTTTTACCCCTTCTTGTTACCTTGGGGTCAACAGCTCCGATGAAGACAATGCAAGTTCGTTCCCCATCGACCCAATTTCCGATTTGCAATTGCGTTGAAATGCAACGTCAGTCACAATTCAACTTCCACAATTTGCAAAGTGATCTGGTTGCGGACAACAAGCGTTGAACGCAACTTCCACGAACAAATAATGTAGATTGTTCTGGGCAAAATTTGTGTGTTCAACACGCGTTGAACACTTCGCAAGATTGAGGTTTTTAATCGAACCGATGTGGTCACCACACACGTGATCTCGATTGTCCAAAAGCAACGGCAACCGCAACGCTGATACCTAAAACCACCAATCGTTATTGAAAAAGGGAAAATGGACCGAATACCTGTAATGAATTCCAGAATAAATCCCCCAAACGTATCCTCCTTACAAAACTCGGTTGACTTTTTGTTTAAATAGTAACTTTATTAAATGGATCGCTAAGATTTTTTCTGATTATATCCGAAGGTGAACTGTTCTGATAGAAAGTTTTACGAAGTAGAGAAGAAAAATGGTTGTTTCAACATTTTCCAGGTTGGTGCCACGGGTAGCATTCAATTGCGAATTCGCTGGTTGTGTCCAGGGCGAATCCGCAACAAACCCAATAAATTTTATGTGCAATTACTTTTTTTTTTGCTTTACCGATCGTGACGAAATGTGGGGCGAATTAATTACATTATTGTTCCGGGGGTCATATGGGTTCAGAATCGGTTGGAGGTTTTCGGTTTAAGTGCATCAATGATATTTTGGTCGACACCTTTATCATTGATGTACTTAACACACGTGTTCCTCGACTTCTTAATTACTTTCGAATTTTTTTCCTCCAAGTAATTCCTTCAAGGGTGCGAGAACAAAAAAATAGTCACAGGGAGACAAGTCTGAGCTATACGGAGGGTGTTCGAGGATTTCCCAGCCCATTTCTTCCAATGTATCCCTTGTACGCGATGTAAGGGCTGGCGTTGTCATGAAGAAGGATGACATTGTGGCGGTTCCGCCAAACCCCACGGTTCACTTGCCTAAAAAAAACCCCATAACTTTCATTCAATCATATAATTTCGCTAATGCAATTGCATTAGTACCTTAAATGCTTTACGCATCTAGGATTATCTAAGGTATAATCTAAAAAGCTTCAGTAAAAGAAATCTTACCTTTTCCTTGCATCTCTTCGCATACAATTCCTGTAAGAGTTCTTTCTTACCTTATCATAAATTCCCTGTAATAAAATTCATCGGTTCGCATATCATACGACCGCATATCAGGGAATCACGTTGAGACTATTTTCCTAACTCAAACCATGAGTAAACAAAAGACCGTTGTCCTTCATCAGGCATTCTGGCGATACGCAAACAATTCAATCATTCTAGTATCCCAAATGCACCTACCATCTAATGAGTTGCAACTTGTTTACTCAGTTGAACTCACAGGTCATAAATTCCTTTTATCCTACATAGTTTTGGATTCGTTACCCAGTAACCTTCGCACATAAACAAAGTTCCCCACGATCTCTTTTTCCTTTCTTTGTTCAGATTCGTTACCATGGCCTTGATCCATGAAAGAATCAATGTACACACATACATGTGTGCCGTGACGATCTTCGCTATGAGATCGGTTTGGTTACTTCAAAGAGAGACTTTACGTCTCTCTTGTATTAGGAAATTGCACCCCTTAATTAAGCGAGCCAGTTTCACTGACCGAATAACTTTTGTCAACGAATGAATATCGTTGAGTCGTTTTCCATCCACTGACCGCCATGGTCACGCGATCTCCCGCTCCTCGTCGCTCGCCACGGATGCGAAAATCACCGAGTCATGTATGTAATAATCTTAATAATAAGTTAAGTGAAGTATCGGTAAAGTTTTTTTGCTAGTACGGTGTGCACTAAAATAAATATAAATCTATCTTTTAACACCAAAATAAAACAAATCATATTTAACGAAATCGTGTGTTTTATTGTTCCTGTACTGCTCCCCGATAGGGTGTTAAAACTAATTAAGAACCACTTGTGTTTTCTTTATTTTACTCCTTGTGGACGGTGTGTCGCGGAGATTTCTTTTGCTTGTGTTTCTTTCTTTCGGTCTACGGCAGACACTCCAAGAATTGGCGGAGACGAGGTAGAACTCTCGCCAATGCAGGCGTCGCGACCTCGTACCCCACAACATTTCGAATGGGCATACCTCGTCTTTTATGTCGATATGCGGCTTTTGCCGACTGTAACAACAAGATTTCTCTAATAGTTAAGCGGTGATCACTTCCAATAAGCTCTCGAACAGCACGGATGTTGTCATCTGTACGACCTGTCCTTCCAGTAGGGCCACCCATGTCATACAGGCTACCGAGGAGCAACACACAAAGATCTACCACCCCTAATCTAGGGTGTTACGCGTACAGATATCATGGCGTGGGTCTATCTTCCCTTGGTAGAAGAATCCCACCTTCGTTGCTATTCTCTTAAGCTGGATACCTCTAATTGTAATCGCATTCGCCGGCGATAATCTTGTGAGACCTTATAGCGTTTGAAATGATAGTGAAGAGCGTGTAATTCGAACTGACGCTATGACTGTTAGAATCACCAAACATTGAACCAAAGCGCAACCCATCAGGCTACTGGCCGTGTTTAGAATTCGATTTTTTTTAAACTCAACTATGTTCCACTGATGTGAATTGTTATGTTATCGCTATGGTATACGGCTCTGATGTATTTTCGTATTCGATGTTCGTTCGGTGTTCTTCACTATTTGCTTGTGTATTGTGTGTGTATCTGTTAGAGACGCTACAACCTCATGCAACGCTACGTTTTCTTTAGCTGTAATGTCAAGTGGTTTCCTCCGAGCCAAGCCATTTATGGCATCTTGGGATACCGTTCGGAATCCGCAGCATACTCTTGATGGTGCCAACCTATGTGCTGAGTTCACTCCCCTCATGTACGACTTATACTGTGCGGCTCCTGCCCATATGCGATTTGCGTACGTTATAATGGGGGTGTTGACACTTGTTATCAGTTTCCTTACGTGGGGCCGGGGTCCACCAACATTAGGTAGCAGTCTCGCCAAAACTCCAACATTGGGTGGCAGTCTCGGTAAAACTTTGCATACTCTTGCCATTTTTTCACTCGTTTTCCTCAAGTGTTCCTTGAAGGTCAACCTGTTGTCGAATATAACACCAAGATACTTAATATACGAACTGGATCTGATTATTTGTCCTATTTCCAATTCCATCTAATAAACCTTAACACTCTTGAAGAGCGCAAACGTCGCGCCGACATCCTCTTCATCCACCGTCTTCCCACTGGTTCAGTCAACTGCCCAAGCTTGCTCTTCTCCATCGTTCTCCACACTAACCCTCGTAACCTACGAAACCCTCGTCTCTTCTATCTGCCCACCCATCACACTTCTTATGGCTCTAACGAAACCCTTTCCCGAATGCGGCGACTGGCAAATTCGTACCCTTCCTCCTTCGATTTCAATCTCACCTCTCCTGCTCTCAGGCTTCGTTTCCGCTCTTTCCCTGATCCTCCTGATTCCATAGGTTGATTTTGGATATTAAATTGGTGCTGGTTGCTGTTGCTTCCCTCTGTTCATCGATAATTTTGTGAACTATCCACTTCCATTGGTTCGGCTGTTGGTCTATATTTTCTTGGCTGACTGGTATTGCCGTGGATTGTTACGCCTTTCCTGGTACTTCATTATTTGTCGAGGATTGTTCTCTCGGTACATTTGTTTAAGTTTGAATGTATTGCTATCATGCAAAATGGTATTTGCAATAGCATAGACGGATTCTAGTTTCTTTGGAGAATGAATGCATAACGTGGCCCTTGTGTAGTCACAGTTCAATCATTTGATAAAGACTCGGACTCCACCCTTCATGACATTTTGTATTAACGATGGGGCACTTTCTCAATATTCCATTTCCATCCTGCTAAGGACTAAATTCTGCGCCTTGCTTACTTCATCGAAATATAACGTTAAACTGGTCCTTCCTTGTGTTATATCTCGAAGGTTGTCCTGTAGTACGTATACAAAGTGGCCGTTGGTCCGCATATACATAATCAAGACAATTAATGATGGCGTAGAAATTGAACGGAGTGTTGTGTGAGACCAACGTGTTTGCCGCAACTCCTTGTATTTTGGCTTGAAGTATGGACAGACACGTAAAATATTTGTTTGATTCCTGAAACTCCCTTATGCTGTCTATTGCGTTCCTGGCCATCTTTCGCCAAGCCCTATAAGTGTCCTGTTTTCCATCAAATATAGGCAGGGCTTTGAAGATTTCTGTGTCTATTTGGTCGCCACTCTGCAATGATAAACTGGCTGGTAATACATGTAACTCCTTTGTGACGACTTATATTCTTCCCAATCATCTTGTTTTCAATGTGGTCACCGGCCTTCCAGTTGCTGGTTCCAATATTTGCTGGTTGTTTATTAAATGGTCTATTTATGCCTGCAGATCTGCCATTGTAAGTGTAGCCATTTCTATTTGTTGTTTGGGTTCTTCCCCGCTACCACTTTTTGATTTTAGGTATGTCTACTCGTGTAATATCTTTTTTCTCACGGTTTTAATTTTCATTCATCACTGGGTTTATATTTTTTTTTGTTTAGCACTGAATTTGTGTATGTTGTTAGCACTGAATTCATTTATGTTGTTTTCCTGGTTCCTATGTCGAGTAGTTGTCTTCGTCTATACCGAATTTTTTTGTTGGTCCGCTCACACAGGGAATATTAAATATGTTTCGAGTGGCAGGATCCCCAGTTAAGTTTGACTTCCTTTTATTTTACAAAAAAAAAAATTATTTTTCGACCTACGGCCGGAGTTCGATTCTTTATTCGCTAATTTTTCATTACAAAAGATTGTGCGTAGGCTAGATTTACATGCTATTTGTCCGGAACGTTCATCGTCTCCCAAGCTCTCACGGCCACGTTTAAATTCAGCTGCCCAAATTTTGATTGTGCAGAGTCCAACTCATCTTTGATTTGCATATGCGTATTGCCTTTCAAAAAAAAAAATTTAATGACATACTAAATTTTGTCCATTTTCACAAAAACACACATCGACTCACTCAAACGACTGTCAAATAAAAAGTACGGGTCCAAAATGGCTGAAATTTTGGTGAGTAACTGTCAAAAGATGCACAACTACATTCACTAGCTTTTATTGACGAGTGCTGCTATCTTCACGTTGAGGTCGGCAACTTTTCAGTCCACCCATGTACAATATGGCTCAATGGAAAGTAAAGGTTGCGGATTCAACTGCTTCCTCCTGGACATTATTGCTGCCCTCGCTTTGGCAGTGTTATAAAATACCTCGCTTACCTGGAGTGTGGAACTCTGTTTTTCGAATAGAATACGAATTGTAATAAGAAACCATGTTGGAACACAATTTCAGGGTTTCAAAGGCACTCTTTGAAATCAGGAGTCAAAACACTCCCAAGCAGTTCACTTTCTTAGAACTGTTTACCCCGAGAACGCGTGCAATTCCGAATGGCACAAAACTGAGGACAACACGAGGTAATAACATACAGTAACTGCTTTATTTTGATCTAATAAGCTCCAATTAACAATGGTAACAACGAATCTGTTGAACAGTTCTCCGCCGAATTAAAGTTCATCTCTCACCAACATCAGACGATCGACTAGCTTACACGCTCTTCCTCCAAAACTGACTGAGATTTAACTGTATTTTTAAGGATACGACCCATTCATGAGAAGAGAAACAGCGCAAAAGTAAACAATTTGTTCACCTCCGGGGATCTACCGTGCTGTGATCTAACATGCTTACACTAAGTGTGCGGAACAAAGATCAGTAACAGAGCAGATAGCAGTAACACCATTGTGGCGTTTGTAACAGATACACACACAATACACAAGTAAATAGTGAAGAACACCGAACGAAAATCGAATAAGAAAATGCATCAGAGCCGTATACCATAGCGATAACATAACAAATCCACACCAGTCGAATGTACTTGAGGTTAGAAATCGAATTCGTACACATGGCGGTGGCTTGATGGGTTGCGCTTTGGTTCAATTTTTGGTGATTCTAACCGTCATAGCGTCAGTTCGAATCACACGTACTTCACTACCATCCCAAACGCTATACCATCATCGGTACATGATGTCGTAAATGTGAGTCTGCCTATTGCTATTATGATGTATATCTTTGATTATTTGAGGGGCAATAGCTTCAAATGAGTGGGATGGGGTGAATAGTGAACCAATTTATTCTGCGTAGATAGATTATATTTTATATTATTATATGAATATGAATAGGTTGCGAGTTTAATTCGGTTGGGTTGGGGGTGTCCGACCCGACCGCTTGGCGTTTCCCGACTTCTTTCGCTTAGCTTTTTGTCTACCAAGTGCCGCCGTTTGTTTGGTCAGCGATGGTGGGCACCTTTCATCCTTCTGCTGAGCCAGAGAATGAACTGCTTTTCTTAGCATGAATCCCCAGATGTGGTTTTTAAACATAGCGCTGTGGAAAATTGCGTATCATTGGGATGAGTAAGCGTGATAGGTTAAGTCGCGCATAAGCTTGATTATCAAGTCAATTTCAGTCATACGGATAAGCACAGGCAGTCATTCTTTAGCGGAACTACACGAATGTGAAATTCTCTGCCTGATCACATTTCCCCCTTGTAAAGTATTCAAGACCAAAGTATATGGGTATTTCGTTTCTTTATTCTCTTAGGGGGCACGTTATATTACCAAACAATCAAATAGCGCGCATTAGCATTAGAAATAAACATAGATAATCGTTTTTTAACCGAACCCCACGAATGTGAACCGTTGCATGATCATCGGTTTCCCCGTCGTTGTAACCAATTTGCATATATCGATACTCCTTGTCCTATTCTCTTCGGGGGTAAATTATCTGCTGATTCACTATGTCTATGGAGTTCCTGGCTACTTACTGATGTTTTATAGGATCCTTTTTTCAGTTCCCTCCAATGTCATAAAATCAAATTTCATCTAAGTTTCGACCTCATACATTGATAACATTTTAGAACAGTCAAATCCATTGTATTATACTTGGCTGTTGCATTGCATTTTGTTATACTAAATATATCTGTTTATAGCAGTAGACGTTTGTATCTATGGAGATTATATCAGTATTCCTTATTGTGCTACCGAAGGATCATTGCCCGTTAAGTGTTCTACACAAGTATATAATAAAATAAATCAATTATATTTGGTAATATATATACATCAATAAAAACGAAACTGAATTAAAATTGTTATAGGATATGGACGCTATAAATTCATTTATGGACCAAATTACGAAAATGGTAAGAGTTCTTGAAAATTCTTTTATACTTGTACTCCTAAAGGAGCAACTCCGTTTATATGTTGATCTATATATAAAACATATATTTATATACATATATACGTATACCTATATAGTCAAGTCTTTTATAAACTATATATTGTACAATGTGCTTGTCCCTGCATTTTGTATGGTAGACGACTTTTCTTTAACTGTTTTTATAAATTATCTAATTACTGTATATGCCAGTTTATCGATATACATAATTAAAAATAATACATATAAAAAATATTTTAAAAAAGTGATTAAATTAAAAGTAAATAAATAAATGTTGTTCGCATGATCCAGTTTTTAATTCTTCAGACTCTAACCATTGTATTCCCTTTTCCAATTCCAGCATATACTAATTCTGGTCAATTTTCATATCGAATTTATACTCGTAGACACTCTGCTTACACTTTACATAAAAGGACACATTTAATAATCATCACAATTTGTAGCTGCTTGTGTATACAGAGAAATTTACAATAAATAATTCGTCCACTTATCCTCATTCTGCCATCATCAAGAAAATACTCTTAACAAACAACAACAATCCATTTATGGTCTTTGCTATAATTGAAGTTTAATAACTTTGTTTGGTTTTGTGTACAATTTTTGGGTGTACCTCGCTTGGAGTATACCCCGCTTATGTGTAGTTGTTGACTGAATATTTACATTTATAATTCGCATTCAGTATTATCAAAATGTTTGTGCCAAATAACCGAATTCCCTTAATCGTTAATCGAGTATACATATCTATAATTTATCTTGCTTTATTATTAAACAATTCATTTATAACGAATTCTGAAATATAATTCACACAATGTTGCTTTGTATGTGAAATATTCTTATCTCCACGTGAATGTCCTTCGATTGAATGAATAATATATACATCCAACGGCGTGTCCTTCAGTGTGCTGAAGTATGATGCACGGTATAATATAGATTTGCCAACAAGTAAATTAATGACATCCCTGGAAAAAAAAATAATAATCAATAAAAAATGAATACGAAATCTACAAGTGACGTTCATGGCCATACTCGAATGGCAGTGACCACACACCCCCTGGTATACAATGTCATTATATATTTCCGATGGTGTTAAAGATATGGTTTTTAAAGGCCACGTTTTCTGCTGTCGGCGAAACTAAATAAAATAAGTTCAGTTTGGCATTTCCCTCCTGTCAAAACCGTCGAAATATGACGCCCCCATGTGGGGCAGTGGGGGCCCATGCGTAGTGAAGCAAAGTGAAGGATGAGTAACGAACTGGTAGTTACTGCTAATTTGTAAGTTGAGGGCCTGATACTGATTTTAAGGTGTGTTTTATTATGGAGAGTATAACTGCCTTGTAATGAAATGTTATTCATTTCTTTACATGTCATATGTCTGTGGATTACTTCCACAAGAAAATGACATATTCTGATGGAAAAAAAGGAGGACTGGTATGTTTATGGATATTACAAAATCATTCCAAATGGCTAATCACACTTCGAAAGAGCAGGTTTTAAAGAATTTATGCTTGACTGGTTTAGTCCATATCTTGGAATCCGTCGCAGAGAGTGACGATAGATGGCGATGCTAGGAGAGGTAAGGGATTTTTTAATTTGGAAATTGCACAGAGCTCTGTTTTGGGTTCCGTCCTGTTATTGATCTTCATTAATTTAGTCTCTTCTCTTGGTTTCAGGGGTTGACCAATCGCTTTTTTTATGACATTGCTTTCTCCTATGGCAGTAGTGTCGATCATGACCCTTGATGTTAAATGGGAACTGAATTTGTTGTGACACTGGTTTGTTGAGCATAATTAAGTTCCAAACTAAGTCAATGGTCTTCAACTTATCTTCCTCTTATGCACTTGAATGTTTTAGAATTAAGCTGACAAAATGCCCTTGTTCTTCTTGTGGTTTCTCGCCCACTTCCTGTTAAATTGAACATGTAGTGATAAATGTTTCCTAACTGATAGAGCAGCCGCTTCAACGGCTGAGTTGGTAAGGATATTGTAGCGTTCTACGAACGCACAATTCCGCGCAGGTAAGGTTCCCACCTTCAAAGAACTTACGTACCTGAGAGCGTTGCACGCGCCCACAGACGCGTGCCCCAAAGTCCCACCATAGGGCCTGCGACTCGCAGCCAACGTTGAGACCGACACCAAAAAGCAAGGAACTGAACGTCCCCAAAGCTTTTAATGCCAAGCTCAACATTCGTAAGTCATCATACCTGAAACAAAAAAGAAACATTCAATCCGCCTGCGCCCAGGAACATTCCATTGAATCGGCAATTTCAAACGTCTATGCAATGCAAATTAGCCGACCAACGATGCACGTGCGGGTAGCTGCCATAAAGACCACCAAATCTATCGGCAAACAAAAAAAACGGCAACCGTAATTATCTCAACGAGATAATTCAAATTGTATGAGGTTGAAAACCTACAAGGAAACTACTCCGATCCCACGGTGTCTGTTTGTATTTCACACCCATTAGAAAGATCTAATGGATTTCGGGTGTATTGACAAAAGTCAAAAAAAACCCATGAACCATGCATCCATGCAAATTGCAGGATATCTTTCGGCCTTCGCGCCAGATGTGTTATGTAAATAAGGCGGCATACAATTGACAACCGTCGAACTGAATTTCGACCACCACCACGGATGGTGATAATGATGTTCGATGATGAGCGAGTTTCTTCTTTCAGGAATGAAAAATCACCCCTGGGACGTGATAACATGCTGCTAACAGAAATTCGGAAGTTCTGTTAGCAGAGCAAGTAGGAAAATTTTTCCATGTAGATACAGATACCAGTTTGGAATCTGGATATCTGTGTGGGCAGACAGACAGTCTGATTTCGATAGCCATATCGGGTGGTATATTTCGAGCGAGGAAGAGAGATTTTGATCGTCAAGGCGAATAGATAAAGAAAAACGTCGAGGAGGTAGAGTACCGTATCCGATTTATAGTTAATTGGATCCAAGGGTGTAACGTGTGTGTAAAATATTGTACGGGACATTAAAGAAATAAAAAAGATTAAAGAAATAAAAAAGATTAAAGAAATAAAAAAGATTATTAAAGAAATAAAAAAGATTAAATCCGTAAAGGATCTGTTCGTGTTTATTGTGCTGATTCGCTCCGTGTTCTGGTTTCTTGTATTTTTTCTCTGGTGCGAACAGTGTTCGGCGGAACATTGTACCAACCCGCTGTTATAAAACAAAATACCGCCAGAATATTGTGTCATGCGTCTGATTATACATACGTGTGTTCAACTAACGAAATCTCGCTATTGTGGCAGCTCGGTAAAATTACTGAGTGGTAGTCTGGCTCCGAATGTCCCGCCCCTTGGTAAAATAACAATCCATTAAGCTACAAGTTCCGTGAAGTGGTTGGGAGCGATCCTTGATCATCTTTCAGACCTTACCATAGCCGATGGGCACGGTGGTAAAAAACAGCACGCAGCGCTACAGGTTCGCCTTTCCTGAGAGAAGGTGTTACGCTCGACGCTCGCCTGAATGTCCGCTGCTTGGGAGGTCAGGTTCCAGGATCATAGTAACCGAAGGCGATTCTTGTTAAACTTTAAATAAAAAAATCGGAACTCGATAAATTCACCTGGGATTGCCTCCTTATTCCTCGTAATTCACATTTATAACTGCCTGAAAAAGAAGTGGTTGACTCACCGATTGACTCACCGCTAAGTTGGACTTCAGTTGAACACTGTCCGCACATAAGGAAGAACACACTGACCGGAAACAGCACAAATAAAAACTCAGAAGGAATTGTTTTATTTGTGAACTTTTATTTTTCGTTTTAACTTTTCTTTAACAGAAGGTATACAATCGTTTTGTTCGCCTTCAGGGAACAAGCAATATCGGAAATCCACTGATTCAATTTTTTGTCGTAAACAGCCTATACTTGCGAACCACAGTTAATGTTCGTCCTGGTCTTCGGGTCTGGCGAATATTCACAATAAAAGGAAAACTGATCCCGAACGAAATACAAAAAAAACCGTGACTAAAAGTTATATTTTTTGATAGTTTATTGATGTTTGAATTTAAATAAATTGCCACTCTGGGTCTAACAACACGTATTGCTGGAGAAGTAAAAAAAAGAGCTTTTTGCAACAGTCATGCGCCTTCTTATATGCTGTCTTGCATTAACCTTGAACGGTTTTCTTCTTTGGCCGTTGGAATCATCAGATCTCGACCAACAAAAGCACCGTATCCCAGAAAGGAATTACCGTAGAACGAATAAACTGTTCTATGGAACCAGCGCTTTTGCCAGTCACCGTTGATCCAGTAATCATACCACCTTGAGTGTACTGGAATGTGAGTGCAAACCATTTAGCACAGATGACAACCTATGGTGCGATTTCTCGTGCATACCTTTAGGTCGTAATCTACATACTTCGTGGTGGATTTTGTCTATTCTGAGGTTAGGTGGATTGAATTTTTGAATATTCGCCTGAGTTCGTTCTCCTTTGTTGTATTGCTGAGAGATCGATTTATTCCTTGTTTTTAAATGTTGCTGCTTGTGCTGCAACACGTTTGAATGTTCACAATGTTACAATTTATGGTGATATGACCCGATCGCTCTGGTGTTCACAATATAATGGTTTTCATAATTTAACACTATCGATCGACAGTAACAATATAAAGTTTACTTGCTAGGTGTTTGTGGCAAAACAAATCACTAGGCACATTTTTTCAAATTTCTCGACGTTTCTTTTAACCTTTTACAAATACTTTTCGCAGAACGTCCTCCTCGTTGGGTTCTCAGTGCTTCGCTATCAACTTCCTCGGTGGGATTCTCGCTGTTCGGCTATTCGATATAGACTAACTGCCTGCCCAAAAAAATATCCCTATTCAGATCTCCGATCTGTATCTGCAAAGGAGAAAATTTCCCATTAGCAGCATACCATCTTCCTTTTCATCTCACAAGGAGAATTTCCCAATGGACCTGGAAGGAGAATCTTGAACATAATCATTACATCCCTATCACCATCCGTGGTGGTGACTCAAATTCGGTTCGACGGCTGTCAATTGTGTGCCGCCTTATTTACACAGCCCATCTGGCGCGCAGGCGGACGGATATCGTGCAATTTGAATGGACGTGCGGACCATGGGTTTTGTTTAACTTCTTTCAGTTAAAACTAACAATCCATTAGGTCTTTCTAATGGGTGTGAAATACAAAAAAGGAACCGTGGGATTGGAGTAGTTCCTTTTGTTGGTTTTATTCTCAAAAATATTCCCGAATTATCTCGTTGAGATATTTATGGTTGCCTAGAATTTGGCAGCGGATAAGGGATATGCCTTATTGTATGAGGTTGCCGCTGCCTTTGTTTGCGCGACGGATTTGGGTGGTCTTTATGGTAGACTACCCGCACGTGCATCCGTTGGTCGGCTAATTTACCGACTATAGCAATTCCTTGTAACATCCTGTATATGTTCAGGATTGCCGCTGTGCAGTGCTGGAGTGCGGCGCATTTCAGTCTTTGGGATTGTTTTTGGGCATAGGATGAATGAATGTTTTACCTTTGTTTCAGGTATGCTATATTCGAATTGTTGAGCTTGACATTGAAAGCTTTGGGACGTTCAGTTCCTTGCTTTTTAGTGTCGGGCTTAACATTGGCAAAATGTTTCAGGCCCCTAGCAGGACTTAGTGGCACGTGTCTGTGGGCGTTGTAATGCTTTCCGGTGAGTATGTTCCTTGAAGGGTAGGAACCTTACCTGTGGTGAATTGTGCGTTTATAGAACGCTACACTTCTGTTGTGTTGAATTCTCATCTTTTTTCTGCAACACCGTAACCAAGATGTCTCCTTACTTTTCACATCCTTGGTTAAACCGTCACCCCGATTCCTATGGGCACCTGACTTTTCACACCTTTATTTTCTGTTCTTTTTCTAAATTCCTTTCTGCTTTAATTTGAAACAACACCAAATTTCATATATGTTCTTAGTTCGTCCCAGTAGTATATCACAGTTCTTCTTCTTGCCCACCGTAAACCATGATAGGTCACTTGTTATTTTCGTTTTCCTGTTAACACAGACTAAGACCACTACTTTCGTATTGTTCTCTTGATTTGGTCCCAGTATTTCTAGTGTCACAACAAACGTAGTAGAACCGTAGATAGTTCTAAGGTTGGGACACCACCTAAGCACAACGAAGTGTTCTACACGCAAGTGTTATAATGAATACTTTCTCGATACTTATAGTTGCAAGCTGCAAAAGAAGAAACATATAAAAAGATGAATTTAAATATTTGGCTGAGGGTAATTTTTTCATGTCATGCTGATACCTTTTTCTAAATACGAGGGTAGGGTCAATAAGTCGTTAGAAACGACCACGATGGCGCTCGTAGTATCACTAATGGTCTGCATCATTCCACATTAGGTATCTGTCAATTTTCAATTTGTGTCATGTTTCAATTTTGTATGAAACAAAGATCTGCGACATGGGTGCCGCATTTCCTCCCAGGTGAGAACCTTATGAAAGGCTAATAACCTTGCCTGGAAAAACAAATTATTATGGAGAATTTAACAAGCCTCATACTTGTTAAATAAGGCCAAGACCGGATCCCGGTTGTAGTGCCGATGATGATGATGATGAGAAGTTTGTGAGCGCATGCGTCGCAACTCAGATGAGTTTCTGCGCAGATTAGTAACTGTAGATGAAACATGAATAAACCATTGCACTCCCGAGACGAAAGAATAGTGAAAACAGTGGATTGTCCAAGGCGAACGGGCTCCAAAGAAGGCAAAGACGGTGAAATCAGTTAGAAAGGTTATTCCATTTCCATTCCACACTGGCCAACACCAACTCCTCGACACTTACGAGGGCAGTTTGATAAGTCAATGGCTTTTTGAATTTGCAGTAACTTAAATGCACTGTTCCCGTCAACTACCATCTAAAAATAAATTACTTGCAAAGTTTGAGCAAGCTGCGTCATTGAGTTTGTGTTTGACAGCCATTGAAAGCAGACAACCTCGTGAATTCTAACGAAAATGGAAAAAGTGAATTTCGTGTGCTAATTAAGCATCATCAAGCAAAATCCATAAATTGGATTAGGAACTGCCACCCCATCCAGCATACTCTCCAGATTTAGCCCCTGCGACTATTTCCCATTACTATTACTATTTATTGGCCTGTAGGAACCCGGAAGTTCATGACCTCACCGACTCGACTCCGCCATCGTTCCCTATCTCCTTTCACGCTTGACCATCTGATCCAATCTCCTCAAGGTCCACCTCTTCTGCCACTTGCATTATGATTTCACTGTTTTTACTTACAGTTTCCAGATTATCTTCCAGAACGATGCGTCATTATTAGGTCAGCTAAATGAAAAAATATCGGCGCAAGACTAACAGTCGCCTAAGGGCGCGTTCATATTGCAATACAAAATTGTTATGTCCCTTCTGTACAACCCTTTATAAATAGCAACAACGAAAGATATATCTCTCTATAAAGTCTTAGGGTTTTTATCTAGTTCTCGCGCAAGGCTAATAACCTTGCCCGGGAAAACAAATTATTATGGACAATTTAACAAGTCTCGGATAAGGACCGGATACCGGTGGAGATACTTGCTAAATAAGGCCAAGACAGATCCCGGTTGTAGTGCCGATGCTGATGAAATGAGAAAATAAAAGAAAATCGTCCTCATTTTCTAAAGATTTATTGACCTGCCCTCGTAGATATCATACTGAAAATATTAAGTCGATTACGGTGATATAAAAGTGACATATATTACATGGGCTAAAGACAAAAGCTGACTAAAGTCTTATAGAGGTGAAAGCCAAATAATATTCTCGATAAGCTATTAATATTTTCATATTTTGAAATTTAAAGGCGACGTCATAAAGGACTCTTACATTGTCGACGTACGTTGGTCTTGAACACCTGAATATTATAGTGATGAAAAAACAGGTGATCAGACAGAGCAGTTTACGTTCGTGCGGCTCGACCAAAGAACGATTGTCTGTACTATCCTTGGGTGTGAAGTTAACCTAAAATTATCATTGTTACACAGTTTCAGGGGGGGATCGCCGGAAATGTTGGGAGAGGAGGAACTGTCAATTCGAAATAAATTTTTTGATTCTTAATTAGAGCGACCACGTATTCGAAGCTGAAATGGAAGAAATACTTCTCACCATATAACCTAACCGCAATTTACAAGTTGTATATTCGCCCAAAGGCTCCTCGATAGTATAGTGGTTACTATACCCGCCTGTCAGGCGGGAGACCGGGGTTCGATTCCCCGTCGGGGAGCCTCTGGCGCAAGACTAATGACCTTGCCCGGAAAAAACAAATCATTATGGAAAATTTAACAAGCCTCAGGACTTGCTAAATAAGGCCAAGGCCGGTTCCCGGTTGTAGTGCCGATGATGATGATGATGATATTCGCCCAAAATGGAATGCGATTCTCATTTTGCATCAGGCGAATCTAGAACAGCCCTGCACGCAAAACAAGGCAGCGAAATGCAGTGGGGATCCAGGCGCAAATCCTTTTGTTCGTTCCTCGTTATAACACATAACTCAGATAGATAACTTCGACATTTAAGGATGATTCAAAATCCCGCGCGCGATGGTGTGAAAAAGAAGCATTCAGACATATCACAGGCGATTGGATTTTTTTGGCCGAATCGCTCGAGCGGGGACTGCTCTCCCTGATAATTTTCTTTTTCGATGGGAAAATGAGAATCGTAAAAAGGTACCTCTGGCATACCGGATTTTTAACGGCTAAAGACACGTGAACCAGCACATAATTCCGTTGTTCCCAGAACAGAATAATGCTCGAACTATGCTTTAACATTTCAGGGAACTACAAACTCCCCTTTTGTGGGCGCGTTGTGTAAAAAAGACGCACCAGAACTTTCTATCTAAACAATCCATGGTGAGGCGAGACGGAATTTATCTGTTGTCCAGCACGACCTACCTGGTCATGTGATTCCTCTTTATAGCAATATCCAAGCATTTGAGATCAATGTCCATCGACACCTTCTTTGCTTGTTTTCCCCTTCTTCTTTTCACTGTGCTTTGACATTTAAGGGCTGACCCTTTTTTTCTGCGCTGATCAGCGTCCTGAGGTGCTATTCCCAGAGAATTGCGGCAGTACGATGGTTTGAGAAGTCAAAGGAGTTGGCATAGCTGCAACATGCGTTCTGGTGGTGAATATTACATCAAGTGTCTTCTGTCGGTTCAACAACACTACTTTCTGCTGATTTGTAAGAGGCTCTTACTTGAATTACCAATTTCCACTGTAACAGGCTCTTGTAGTGCTGAATTCTGACATGTTCTTCATCTCCTGAAAGTGCGTACGCAAAGAACTCTTTTGATTAAATTTCTGTGAACAAAAGTTTTAGGTATTCTTGAGAGTTCTTCGATGAATCCTGCAGAAAACCATCTACGTGGTGTGATCAAAAAGTATCGGTATTTTTTTTATTTATCAGACTAAAATAATTTATTGTACTGATCCACATTTTCCTAACATATGTTGGCATTTGCAGTCATTTTGGAGGTGTAGTTCATTTTTCGAAAAGGTTTTAGATGTTTTGGTGTGCTCGGTGATTTTGTACTGTTTCTGACGCCTCACCACGTCGTGATGATATTTCATTTCAAAGAAATTCTATTCACATGTATCGGCTTGTGGCAGGGTTTTTCCCAATTTTGGAAGCATCTTTTGGTATATACCTGCGATACCATTTCCACCCCACCAATGGTGGCAAAGAAATTCTATTCACATGTATCGGCTTGTGGCAGGGTTTTTCCCAATTTTGGAAGCATCTTTTGGTATATACCTGCGATACCATTTCCACCCCACCAATGGTGGCAAAACGTTTTCCTTTAATGGTCCTTATCAGTCTCAAGAGTAGAAAGAAATCACAAGGGGCCAGTGTCTGAATTAAACAAAAAATCACGAACAAGCTGTGAGGTCTCAGCAAAACTAAAAAATTACAGCACGCAAAAACAAGTGAAACGTGTTCAAGTGTCAAAGATAAAACTATACATATTGACTTACATCAGGAACATATTTTCTAACATTTGTTTTTGGAAATTTGATTTATACAATCTTGGAAATTCAAAAATTACGCTTACTTTTTGATCACACTTCCTATGAGGTCAATGAAATAAAAGAGAAATAGCATGGACACCATCAAAGGTTCTTAGGGGCAAAACAATATCTATTACTATCTTGTCGTATCTGACAAGGAAAAGACTTCTGGCTCAGGTGCTAATCAAATTTGACACTTTTCATGATAAAAACGTGAAATCTTGTACTACAATTGATGAGACAATCAAGTTTGGTAGGGTAGAATGATGACACCATAAAATGATGACAAAAAAAAATCTATTGGTAGGGTAGAATTTTAAATAACGTTCATAAAGCGGCCAAAAAACTAATCTATCTCGCCCGCTGATTGTGTTAAAAATTGTCATGCATTTAAAACCTACACCTTGCTTGACGTAACACGCTAATAAGCGTTCTGCATTATGTATTATATATATCGCAGTTCTCCCTCGTAATAAATTCTCGTTTATCTTTGATTATCAGTTGTTGAGTGATTAAGAGAGGTTGGAAATAAAAAATGTTGGCAATAAATTCAATTTGACACTGCTAATATTATGAATGAATGAAGTCCGGGCAGAACCCTCGATTTATTTCGCTTAATACAAGTGGTATAAACATATAAACTTATAAATAGACCTACGAACTAACTTAAAAACTAAGGAATGACGGTGGGGGATTAACTGTAAAGTAACTTAAAAACTGGAAATTGGGAAACTAAACAAAGATGGATAGAATAATAGTATAAGTGGTAGGACAGGGAAGCGCGAGGATAAGCCGGATGCTAGAGAGTGAGTATGAGTGCGGGAGAGTGTAGGCGGTGAGCGTGGTGGAGTCAGGGGGGGGTAAGAGAGGAGACGAAGTTTGAGAGCGGGAGAGGTGAGATTGAAGTCAAAGAAGGTGGGGAATATACTGCCTTGAAAAAACCTCCATAATCGCTAAAATATATATTCTGTATAAAGAAAATGACTTACAAAAAAGGCAGTGCCCTTAGTAAGGTCGCATTGCTAGAGTTGACCATTAATTCTTTTAATTAAAAGGCAGTGCCCTTAGTAAGGTCGTATTGCTAGAGTTGACCATTAATTTTTTTTAAATAAAATTATTAAGGACATCTGCTGACCTTTAGCATTGTCTACTTTCCAAACGGCTCTCCGAAGAAGTAAAGTAAATAGTGCCCCATTGGGTGAAGTGGATGCTTGATTCGTTGATCCTTAGCGTAAAAACATGCGTAGTAGAAGCGCAAGGCGTCGATATAGAACGGTGGTACCCGTACTGGTATCGTATCTTACTTTACCAAGGAATCGGTCTTTATCACAGCACAGGATACAATATAATGACTGCTGGTTCTTCATTTATTCATTTTTTTTTATTTCCATAAAGTTGTTTGAAAATCACATCCCCACATCGATTCCGTTCACTGACAGTTATCCACTCCCTGACACCAAAAACACGAACCCTCGAGTCACTCACTGTGGCATAAAAATATTCACTTTATTAAACTTTTCATGACTGCCCCTCTTTTATTCTTTTGCTCACCCTATCAAGAGTGCCCTGCTCTGATTGACTGTGAATTATAGGACTAAACAAAATTGAGTTTGTCTTCATTGTCACAATGTGACTGTGTTTATCTCAAATTCACTTCCGTCATTTCCATTCCACACTGACAAACACCAACTCCTCGACACTTATGAGGGCAGTTTGATAAGTCAATGGCTTTTTGAATTTGCAGTAACTTAAATGCACTGTTCCCGTCAACTACCATCTAAAAATAAATTACTTGCAAAGTTTGAGCAAGCTGCGTCATTGAGTTTGTGTTTGACAGCCATTGAAAGCAGACAACCTCGTGAATTCTAACGAAAATGGAAAGTGAATTTCGTGTGCTAATTAAGTATAATCAAGCAAAATCCATAAATTGGATTAGGAACTGCTACCCTATCCAGCATACTCTCCAGATTTAGCCCCTGCGACTATTTCCTATTACTATTACTATTTATTATACTCACCGATTCGACTCCGCCATCGTTCCCTATCTCCTTTCACGCTTGACCATCTGATCCGTTCTGCTCAAGGTCAACCCTAACATTGTCCTCCCATCTCCGTCGCGGCCGTCCTGCCGTTCTCTTTCCCGTTGGTCTACCGTCAAGAATTCTACGCACGGTCCTATCGCTGCCCATTCGCGCAACATGTCCGGCCCATCTTAATCTTCGCGACCTGATTACTCTCACTATTGTAGGTTTGCGGTATAGCTCTTCCAATTCGTGGTTATGGAGTTTCCTCCATTGTCCTGCCTCCGCGTCATATTTACCGCCAAAGATACCCCTTAAAAATCTATTCTCGAATACGCGGAATTTGTTTTCTTCCCGTTTTGTGAGAGCCCATGTTCCGCTTCCATATAGAACAATTGGCATGATTATGGTTCTATAAACACGGAGCTTTATATTACGTGATAGCAGTTTGGATTTCAGCAGTTTACTGACTGCGTGTCAACTAGCGTTGCCGGAATGTAGGCTTTTGCTAATTTCCTCCGACATTTCGTTACTGGTCGTCAGTATCGTTCCCAGATAGTTAAATTCTTTAACTTTTTCAAATATCTTGCCTCTGACGTTTATATGTGTTCCCTGAGGTCCACCTGCTCTCGCCGTAATCATGTATTTTGTTTTGTCTTCTTTATTTTATGTCTTCGACTATTTCCTGTTTAAAAACACCTGAAGAACAGGCTGGGCGGTAAGAGATTACGGCCGAATAAAGAGGTCTAGAAACGAACGCCTATTTTGAGGGCCTTAAGGAAACCTATTATCTGGAAAGAATAAAGAAATTGGAAAAATTCTGGACTAAATGCATCGAGGTAAACGGGAGACTATGTTGAGAAATAAAATGTTTATTTGCCAAAAAAAAAATCTTTTAAACAAAAAGTCACTGACTTATCAAACTGCCCTCGTATTTCCTTTTTTACTTACTGGTCTGTAGGAACCCGAAAGTTAGACCTTACTAACTCGGCACGCCACCGTTCCCACTCCTGTGCATTTTCCCTCCACGTTTCGCCACCTGATCCACTCCTCGACACTAGAAAAATAAAACCCCCTAATTGGTAGTTGAATCCTATCCTTTGATCATTTTGTCTTTACCGGCCTTCAACATGTGGCCGCAGACTGGCAGTCTTCTTTCATTTGTGTTGTCTAACACGGGGTTCCTTTTTGGAATAGTCTTTGCTAGCCAGCAGACGCAACGTTTAATCCTTCGATTTGTTGATTTCACCTTGGATCGTGGATGTCATAAATTACTGAACTCCACTTGGGATTTCAAGTAATGCTCACGGGGTGTTGCTATCTTTGGATTCTGGATAATTGTTTATTGGTGGACAAGTGTGTCAAAGATGTTTTTGTATACCTTAATGGCCCTGTTGCCACACGTTTGCTTATTCACGGGCGGCACCAATTGTTCTATGCAAAACATTTTGCTGAGCGATGTCATCATCGAGTTTTCCTTTTCCCCAGATATTTGTCTAGGTTCTAAAAATATATTGCTCTACAATTTCATGGATTGATCAACTTTACATTAAGGGAATTTACGTCAATATTCGTCTAGGCTCTATGGATGTATTGCGCTAGAATTTTTATTTGGCGGATTGATCAATTTAACAATAATTAACACCAGGAAATTTATATCGAATGATCCCATGCATATTTTTATTTCTTTTATTTCATCATTTGTTTCTTTCGTGCTATTTAAGTATCGTTCAATATTTCAATATTACAATCACTTGCGAAACTAAGAACAACTTTCGGCTGCTGCGCGTTCCTTGAGTGTATGTTGAACGTCGAGTATATACGTTACGCTTTTTAGTCGTATTGCGCGGCGCGGACCGACCCCCTTGTAGGGTTCTCTGTGACTTTTTGTTCGAATTAATTTTCCCTAAGACGACTGCCCTATCTAAATTTTCCTATCCATCCTATCTGTCTCTTATCTTCAAGAGAAAATTTCCATTTTGGTTTTCAATTCCAACTTCTTTTCGGAATCTTGTTTCGAAGGATGAAGCGTGCCGCCACTTTTTACTTGATCCTATCATGGGCTTTGTTTGCGTTACCAATCTGGCTTACGCCAACAGAGTTTTTGTGTGCTTCAGATGGGTAACAAAGGAACCGTGGGATTTGGTTTGTAGATCGCATTTCCAAGTCATAAATATTTAGCGTGGGATAGGCGTTTACGATGTTACGATGATCGCAAGAATTGTTGGTCGGCGGGCGAATCGCTAGGCCTTTGTTTGCGTACATGCGTTTGTCGGTTTAGGATCTTGCGAAGAATTTATGGCGCTAATTGCTATTAGCTATATGAGGAGATTATTCTGTTTGTTTTCAGAAAAATGCATTTAATGGATGCATTGAATTCAATATTAGCGAATTTTGAACGTTAAGTTCGATTGGTTTTACTATTGAATTCAATGTTGGGGTATTTGGAATGTTACCTTTTGTTTCAGGCGGAAGTAAGGTCTCTTGGGAAACGTGTCTGTGGGCACGTGTAATGGATATAGGTGAGTATGTTCCTTTGGTGGAACGACGATATCTCAACCTATAGTGGGTTGTGTGGTTCGTAGAACCGCCACAGATTCGATAGCTTAAAAGAATGGATTTTACCGAGCGACTGGGCTTTGGGACACTCAGTAGTTGTGCCGATCTGCACAATAGCAAGAGTCGTCAGATGAACCTACGTTTGCTCAAATGCAGAACAGAATTTCCTTACCAACTCAGCCATTGCTGATGTATGCATCTTTGGGACAATTGCGATATACTTATATTACTTTTTACAAATATTGTCTTTAAGTTCATATTTAGGATGGTGCTCTTGATAGCATGTTGAAGGGGCTTTATGGGATGGCCAGGTGGCGTTTGGCTATCAGAACTTGATGTTAGCCGATGTCGGTTCCCACACAAACAAAGATGGGACTCCTCTTCAATCGTCGCTCTAATTTTCTTGTTAATTCGGTAGCGTTTATATATATCGGTCTCAAGTTTTCGCTTCTTGGCTTGTTCCTCTACGTTTTTGTGTTACTCTCGTTACTGTGTTCGACTGTGGCGATTTCAACAGATACACACGGACGCGCAACTGTTGTGAAGAACAAAATACCAAAAGAGAATACAAAATGAAGAAATCAAGCCCAACACAAGAGCATTAACGCAAATGTATTTTTGTATATCTTAATGGCCTTGTTGCCGCAAGCTTGTTTATTTATTCACAGGCGACACTATTTGTTCCGTGTAGAACATTTTTGCTGAACAGAATTTAAAAAAGCGATGCCACCATAGAGTTTTCCTTCCAGATATATGTCTAGGCTCTATGGATTTATTGCTCTAGAATTTCGTGGATTGATCAATTTAACATTAAGGGTATTTACTTCAAGTGATCTCAAGCATGATGGGAAGCAGTCCCAGTATACAAATATGTCAGAGTGAGTGATTCTAGTGTGTAATAGTAGAAGAGTGTCAGCGCTGCAGCGTGTGACATTTTCCAGGAATTGGTATACTACTACGGCTGGTGACATCCTCCGGACAATTGGCAAGTTTGTCTCGTGGTGCCTTTCTGGAGATGTCGTGCTGTGGCTCGTCTAGAGAATCTAGTCTACAAGAGTACTATAATCAGAGGCCTGTACCTGTGCTTTGGTTCTAGTCTTTTCATAGCGTGGGTTCGAATTATATTTACTGCCAAACACTATACAACAACTTTAATATCGTTTGTTGTACTCTCTGATTTTTCAGTAATTCTTGTCTGTTGATGATGGGTATTTCGAATGTTTCGTATATTTCCTCGTCTCTATATTTGTATTCCGATATTTCGCTTCATCTTGATGCTGTTTTTTTCCTTTTTTTTTTTCTGCCTCGGTCTGTATCCATTTCGGCCCTATGGGGTTTCGAAGATCCTCCACACCTGACACCGAAGTCCTTGCAACCGGTTCATTGGCTGGTTTTCTCTATCGCTCTTTAAGTCCTTGGTAGTATCTGCGACTTCTTTCTACAGTCTGCTGCTGTTTGTATTTGCTGTTTTATAAATAAAACAAGTGCACTTCACACATTATATTGTACATATATCTTTTATTTCATGTCCATGCACTTCGGCTATTCAAATATAGGGTTTTCCAATAGGGACTTGACAACTTTTTTTCGGTAATAAATTTTTATAATTTGTAGAGGTTGTTCGTTTGTGTACTTAACCATGATAAAAATGTTGAGTTTAATGAATAAGTTGACTGTGACAGTTCGATGATTAGTGGAAGGGTGCATTCACAAATCAAATTCAAAGTTGTCAAGTCCCTATTGTATAACCCTATACAACTACAGTCACTTACGTTAATACTTGAGAAGAGGAGGAGATCAGCAAGTTTGTCACGGTGTTGCCAGCATCTATACATCAGCTGGCTTTTCTAAAGCCAATTTTCGGTTGTCGGAATCCAGAGTTATAGGGTAGCATCAGGCATATCTCGCGTGATGCATCTTACGTGACCATTTTTCGTGGGAGCAGGCCGAAAAACGGAGATCATCGTCAAAAAAAAGAAGTGGAGAACATTTAACATTTTGATGTCATTGATATTGTATGAATATGTTTTAAATGGTGGCTCGCCCCATGGAATTTATTCTCCCACAGAGTCATAAAATATAAAACCAGGGATTAAATCACGCTGCCAGAATACGTTCTCTAAAAGGAATATCGTAAGTGTGAAATTCCCCCATAATCCTGATTGCATCTCTGTCTAGCCAGACAACGCCAGTGTGCTTGTGACGCATCCGCGTCCTAGCAGAACATCTGAGATTGATCAATGGTGACATCTCAAGCCGAATTTTGCTCGGACATGGCAAGGAGAAGAAAGTTCATCTTCATCATCATCGGCACTACAACCGGGAGCCGGTCTTGGCCTTATTTAGCAAGTCCTGAGGCTTGTTAAATTTTCCATAATAATTTGTTTTGCCAGGCAAGGTAATTAGCCTTTCATAAGGTTCTCACCTGGGAGGAAATGCGGCACCCATGTCGCAGATCTTTGTTTCATATAAAATTGAAACATGACACAAATTGGCACTACATCCGGGAGCCGGTCTTGGCCCTATTTAGCAAGTCCTGAGGTTTGTTACATTTTCCATAATGATTTGTTTTTTCCGGGCAAGGTCATTAGTCTTGCGCCAGAGGCTCCTCGACGGGGAATCGAACTCCGGTCTCCCGCGTGACAGGCGAGTATACTAACCATATACTATCGAGGAGCCGAGAAGAAAGTTCGTTTATATCAAATTTTCGAAAGGTGCAGGTTTTTTGGAAAAATTAAGTGGGGTTCGTTACTGTTGTCTAAATTTAGAGAGTTAGAGTATAGTATGAAAGAAAATAGAGAGCGGTGTTGTAGCGGATTCGCAAATTCAATGGGGAATTCTAGTATATTCGCATTTGACAGCTGTCAGTGACAGAGAAAAAAAAAGATATTTAAACGTCACACGATTTTTTCAATTGGACATCTCGGCAGTTGCACTTCTCTCGGTTTTCACCAATCTATATTGGACATTTCGGCACTACAACTTCTCTCGGCATTCGCAGTTTATCGTGGAAGTTCACCTCGCCGAACAAAACAATAACCTCTACCACCACCGCAGCGGAGCTTCGAAACAATATTTGAATTAAAATATAGTCGCACCTGTAACAGGTGTAGAAGAAACAAAAAAAAAAGAAAACGGAATTTTATTTTCCATTGGGTGTGTCGAACAATTCTAGGATTGAACCTGTACATTTCAACCCGCAATAAAAATAATCATCAATTTTTCTAAATCCTTGCATGTTTTTTATTTAAAAGACACATTGCGTCGCTCTTAATGGGAAACCCTGTATTTTTTTAAATGTGGCCGGATTTGTGTTATTCTTTCAGAGGATCTTCAGTATGTGTACTTGTCTTTGCATCTTAAACTTATAAGCTTTTAACCAAGTAATAGAAAAAGTCAAATTCTATTTTTTGTGCTGTTATGATTAAATCGTGCATAAAGGTATAAAATTTGTTACCAAATGTAAATAAATGTAAAATATATCAAATGTTATGTTGTATATCAAACTCACGGAATAATGTTCCGGTTTTTTTTCTGTATGTTTATTGTTGCTGTAGACTATAGGTCCAAAATAACGTTTTCATATGATTTGATTTGTTCCATGTTTCCGACGGCTTGCTATCGGCTTATCTCAACCTTCTTGTTTTGTTTTCGACACACATTTTGATTGTCGGATAACAATCAGAATGCTTGTCTCAATTCAGTTTCAGTTTATAGCATTCCGTAGCTGGACGTTAAAACATTTTGCATTTCAGTAAAACCTTTTATTGGAATAATATTGCTTTGTTCCACAATGTAGACAATTGCTCTCCAGAGTGATTGGTTTATCGTCTCCGCTTTTATATTCAAGTCTCTTTGTTTTTGTACCTTTCCGAACATCTGGACATATAGGTCGGCATTTCTTGGACCTGACAGATAAGTTTCGAATGTTATTGTGTCAGTGTACGAGTATATCTTGTAATTTCGGGAATATTTTGTGTAAAAGTTGTCAGTATCTGTTTAGTTTTCGTTTCGTATAGATCCAAGTGATTTTCTATCCAACAACCACAAAGTTTAAATGCGAGTTCAAGATGTGAGTATTTGTCGGTGTTTATCCTACCATATAGATCTAATTTGGTTATATCGATTAATTAATACGATCAAGCTCAAAATATCAGAATTTGACTAGTTATCGCCCTATGCGGCACCGAAGAATTTCTTGGGAGCGAACAGTGTTTTGTGTTCAAAACTTTTCATACAACTCGTTTCTACCTGTACCTGCCACACTATAGCGGTTGTCATAGGCTTCTTAGCAATGATAGTAGAGGTGACGAGAGATCCATATTCTTCTAGAGATCTATTTTCAATTTCTCTTACGTAAGAGTGTTGTTTATATTATCTAATAAGTCAGTTTTTATTTTCCTAGGTTTCAAGTCTGTGGTAATTGTTTCTAAAATGTTTTTAATTGAATAACAGAAGGTAGTGTTTGTTCTTAGAAATGTGTTAAAGTCTTTGCTGGTGGAGCAACATTTCGTCTCAAGCCTCCAGACCTGTGATTAAATAACAGAACTTGTTCGATATTATTACCCTTTGCCCAGATATTAGTTTCGGTTTAGGGTTTTCGTTTATAATTTGAATCTAAATTATATATTTCAGTAAAACACTATATTTTGGGTTGAATTTACGCTCTACTCTTCTTGCAGTATAGCTCAAACTTCTTTTCAGATCACGTAATTTCTGTGCTACGTCTTAATTTGGCAGTTTATATATTCAAGCACTCAACTCTATCTCCGAGGAGTACGAATTCATATGTCTTTGCCACAGAGTCTTTCCGACGGCATGGTACATAGAGAGAATAAACTGTCTCGGAATTCGACACATTGTTCTTTATAATGCACTAATTTTTTATTAAATTCAAGATACTTTTTTGGAGCCGTCGCGATGAGATAATATTAATCTATCTAATCAATGCAAAACAATCAACTTAATAGCAAGTTCAAGGTCTTGTTATGCTCGAATAGCTTACTGTCTCAAGTACGGGGGTTATTTGATAAGTCAGTGACCTTAAAATTAATTTTGTTTTGACAAATTGATTCGCTTTTCCATCCATCGGTCTAGGAACGCTGTATAAGAATGTTCCATAAAAACCTTTCCCTTTTCCAAATTACCTGTATTGTTGGCTGGAACCTCATGATATAAATCCGAACTGACGGCCGCTTTCGTTTTCCCATTGTGGATTGTATAATTTACCAGCGCTAGCTGGCCAATAAGACGTCTTCCCAAATGAAAGTTCAATCTATTTTAAAATACATCTATTACACAATACATCTTGTAAATACGTTCTCATGCGAAATTGACTTGTCGTGCAACCATGTTCTCTTTTTGTAGGTTCGTGGCGCCGGAGTTAACATTTTTTTTTTCCTTATGTTATTCGAGTCTACATTTAGTATTCTTCCAACTAATTGGGTTGAGACTTGTGATCTGTAGTTTTTTCATTCCTCGTGAAACCCGGGTTTTCCTTGTTGGCATCTCGGTGGTTATCAGTTGTTAGTCATTGGATGCTGTGATAAGTTTAATCAGTGTGGTGATAGCTGTGTCATATTCAGTAATATGGGGCTGCTATCTGCTGGCTGTGATTAGTGTCGCGACTTGGGTGAGTCATACCTCGGAGGGTATGTGAATGCTATTTGTAAGTGAGTCCTACAGGAATGTTATCAATGCAGTTAATACCTTAACTCCGGCAATTATGTCGTATGTGCGCTGTTGCTGTGTGCGTGTCCTTAGAATTGCTGATTTCGTTTTACACAAACGCGCGCACAGAAGGCGATTTTGAAGTACCCTTAAATGTCCGAGCTGTGGCTTGTGGCATTTTCCAGGTATTAGCATACTGCTATGGTTGGTGACAGCCTTCGAACAATTGGCAAGTTTTTGCTAGTGGCGCCTTTCTGGAGATTGTCGCGCTGTGGCTCGACCAGAGAATGGAATGCGGCTTCACTCACACTCTCCCCCACATATAAAACACTCCTTCCTGCGGTAGCGACGTCATCGATTCTAACCTCTCATTCTGGTCCCGGGCGCACTGTTTGCTGATCTCTTCTAATACCGGATGTTTCATGGTAGTGGCGTGAACTGGTATTCTGTTTTCTTCCTCGAATTCCGGATAAATTAGCGCCTTTTCAACTTTCCGGGTGTCAACGCTGTTCCTTGTAAAACTTTCCTCCCCGTTCGGCAGCTGAATCCTTCTTCTCCATTGATCGATGACGTACGAATTCTGCTTTCTCTCTTTTGTTTTGCTTTACAGTTTTGCACGTTTTGTCTTATAGGACTTGACTTCCTGTATAAATCCACCCTCAGAATCTATTGACAACTTAGCATCAACCTCATCTTTGTCCATAGACAAATCGAACTCTGTATTCTTGACTCTCCTGTTATTCTGTTTGTTTCTTGATGTCTTCTTGTTCCCATCTTTCAACTGTGGTGTCATCCTTCAGTACTGCAATATTAACTTTCTTTGTTTGCTCGGACGAATTGATTACCCGCCAATATCCTTAATTTCGTACTATTATCGGACGAGCGCTTCTGTGTCACCATCGGCTCACAGTAGTTGACCAACCTCTGGGGAACACTTTCTATGGTATTTCATTCGTTTTCAACTTGGTGACTGAGGTGACCAGTTTGAGGGTTATCCCTCTACAAGAGCATTAAAGCAAAGAGATTTTTTTATATCTTAATGGCCTTTGTGCCACAACCTTGTTTCTTCAGGGGGGACACTATTTGTGTTATTTATTTAACCTCCTTGTGATTATAAGCTCTCAACTGTCCTCTTGGATATAGATTAACTGCTCTTCAACGTTCCTCAGGTGTTCACATCCCTTTGATCTCGACTTAGATCCTCTGATGCCTTATTTACCGATTGTCTACTGCATGAGTGCTGTTGATCTGCCTCCCACACCAATTTGTTTGGCTGTGGTTACATCTGTCAGTGAGATGGTGAACCTATAGCGTTTTGCGACGATAGCGAAGAGAATGCGGTTCCAATCAACACTATGGCGGCTAGAATCACAGCAAGATATAGAACCAAGGTCTCAATATATCAGGCCAATGCACGCGTAGGAGATGAATTATTACCCTCGACTACCATTTACTGGTGCGATGCGGTTTGCTATCGAATACCGCTCTGATGATTTATTTATTGCCTTTCTTATAGTGCAGTTCTTCACTATGGTTTTCGTATTCGGGTATATCTGGTGGAAACGCCACAGGCCACTCATCAAGGAAAGTTACCATCGTGAAGAATCACTGACACCATTTGCCAATATCCCTTCCCCCTGCTGATGGTGTGTACGGAGGTAACAACTTAGCTTCTCGGCTTTTTTGGTTCATAATTCAATAGAACAGTGCCTTTTCTTTTATCCCTGCGCCGTCATAGATGGAGGTTCACCGGAATAGATGACGGTGTGATGACATCTTGCACAATTCTCGCATGATAACGTCTTGAAGATTGGTAGTCCATGTTGGTAGTGAAGGCTTTGAAACATAACCTTGGTTTTTGGTCACTTTGGCTTACAATGACAGAGTGACCAATAAACTCCTTGAGTGCCCAACTGGTTCGCGTCCCTTATGGTCAATGGCAAGGACTGTCAGCAGTAACTTCGCTTTCTCCTCTTTTCCCCCGTTAATGATAGACAGAGGGACACTAGTCACAAATTCAACGGACCAAGCTGATGGTCACGAATTCAAACCTCGATGCCGGTCTTGGAGCCAGCTGTGATCGCGCCGGTACGATCTTCAATGCGGGATGTGAGGTTCCATCCGCACACTATTCAACGCATTCTACGTAAGAAGGCAACCCGGGCATTTGAAGATCGCATGCCCTTCAAGGCATACTGGACACCTCGTTGTATTTCCGTTCTGGAGCTTCTCGCGCTCTTGAACGGCGTGGACCGGTCTAGTTACTAAGCTGTGGTAGGCGTAGCATGTTGCCAGTGTTTCCTCTTCAACTCCGAGGATACCTCGAAGGGGACGAAGACCTCACAAATGTATACATCCGTATCCATAAAGTCCCTGAAAATTGTAAGTTCTTGCTAATCCCCTCAATGTATTTGATGTGGTGGTACATGAACCACCTGTACCTCATAGCTAATGGCACATTGCTGGTGATCTCATTCATTGTTTCTAGTGAATTAAATACTGCGTTTTCTCTAGTGTTCTGTTGGCTGCGACTAAGTTTCTCTCGTGGCTAGCGACTGTGCATATGTAGTGCTCCAAGAAGCCCTAACATTTTTCTCCCACATTACATTTTTCTCCCACATTACATTTTCCTCCCACATATACACAAATCCTACCTATAACAAAATCCATTTCATATCCCCAACATAATATTGAATTCAATGTCAAACCAAATCGAACTAAACGTTCAAATTCTCATTTATTTATTCAATGCATTTGTTCGATTCAATTTCCTAAAATCAAACAGCATAATGCATTATTTTCCCATGTATGCCATAAGCAATTAACACCTAAAATTTCCTACAAGATCTAAAACTTAAAAGTGCACGTGTCCAAACAAAGGCATATCTATTCGATACGCCGACACACAATTCTTGCAATCATAACATCATATTTTCACATAGCAGATGTTTTATGACTTGCTAATAGACACGGATTTCCAGATCCTAAACTAACAACTAATTTCCACGGATCTTGTGGTACCCATTTGAAATGCACGAAAACTCTTGTTTGCATTAGCCTGATAGCTAAACAAACAAAAACCCCAAGAAAGGATCAAACGATAAGTGGCGATGCGTCTTGACCTTCGAAAGAAGATAAAGAGAAGAGGATTTGAATTTTCGAAGTGAGAATGTGACTTGACTGCAGTTACACTTTGAAAGACGACACGAAGAGCCGAGGTCAGGAATCCTGTGAAGAAGGACGATTCGGAACGAGCATTAAAAACAATATTCAGTGTGAAACAATTAATTATAGTATAACCAAAATTACTTATGGAACCTGTGAAAGAATTCGAAGTGAAATATAGTAAAAACCAAGTTGTATGGAACATTAACTGCCTCTTCCTTTTCAACGATTTAACTTGCCTTCGGGTAGCAACACTGGTCGCGTTGGTCATCTGTGGTACCGTCTTCTCCGGGTGTGTTTAGTGAACGCGTTGGTGATAAAAGTAAACCTGTGACGGCACATCAACTAAATCTACCCCCTCAGGGCCAACAATCATCAGGAATCCACACAGGATTCCATCGTTCGTTTCTCTTCCTCGGTAATACGAAAAACACGGAAACGAACCGTTGTAGCACACAACATATACATCAATCGGGTCTTGCGTGGGCCTCGGCAGACTGAAGTCAATATTGTTAATACCCTTGCCCTCGGTCTCCCAAAGCGCGAGTTATGGTTTCTTAAATGTTTGCTGAAAACTAGAGTTTTGACGCCTAGGGAATGACGACCCAATCTTTCTTTAACACCATATAAAAACAAATTTCTTGATGGTCAAACTCGTCTTTCTATTTCGTTCGATTTTTTTTTTTTTTTAATATTAAATAGCACCATATGGTGAATTTATTATATAGCAATCTAGTAACTTATTACTAATAAACTATTTATGTCTAACTTAACTTGCTACGGGTATGTATAATCTTTTAGCGTACTTGTCCTACGACAGTAGCTTTTATTCTAGTTTGTATTACATTATTTGTGTACATATTTTTAATAATTTTGTTTTTAAATATTTATAAATGTAGGTACTTAAATTACGCTAGGTCGAGTGGCTTTGCCCGTTTTAGTCTTCTCGCCAGGCCATTGTTATCCAGGAGCTGGAGGGCCTCGATGTTGGTGTGCTGCTAAAGCCGTTGTTTGTGTTTACAAGCGTACTGCTTGATGACATTCTCGACGTTTTCCCAAATTCTTGTGCAGGTCGTCATTCCGTATATACCAAGGAGCATTAACAATACTCCGAAGTACTTTATTTTGGAATCGTTGAATGATCATCCTGTTGCTTTGTTTGGTACAGGCCCAGAGTTGAATGCCGTAAGTCCATATTGGTTTCAGGACTTGTTGATACAGGAGTAACTTGTTGTACGTTGTCAAGGCAGAGTGTCTGCCCAGTAGCCAGTACATTTTTCTAAACTTTAGTTTGAGTTCTTCTTGCTTCTTCTTGACGTGTACTTTCCATCTGAGTTTAGCGTCAAGAGTCATTCCAAGGTACTTTGCTGTGTTGGCGTAGGTGATCACTTGGTGATTGATGTATACTGGCTTGTGCTCGATTCGTTTGTTTGTAAAATCGACGTGCACTGATTTATTTCATTCGGCTTGTACTGCGTCTATGGCTGTTTGTAGTGTTTGTGTTGAGCTGGCGTTGTTTTCTCCGACGGCCAAAATGGCAGTATCATCGGCGAATGTGGCAACAATATTTTCGTTGAATGTGGGCAGGTCGCTGGTGTATAGGAGGTATAGGATTGGTCCCAGTACACTTCCCTGTGGCACTCCCGCTTGGATTTTTTTCAGTCCGGAATAGACATCTTCTTGTTTGATCCTGAAGTAGCGTTCCGAGATGTATGATTCCAGGATTTTCGAATATGGGACAGGCAGAAGCATCTTAAGTTTGTGTATCAGCCCCTCATGCCAGACTTTGTCGAAAGCTTGCGCAACATCTAGAAATACTGCTGAGCACACTTTCTTTTCTTCTAGCGCCTTTTCAATTGCATCAGTGATTCTGTGCACCTGATCAATAGTAGAGTGTTGGTTCCGGAAGCCAAATTAATGATCCGGAATGAGATGTTTTTCTTCTATGATCGGTTTGATTCGTCTGAGAAGAAGTTTCTCGAACAGTTTCGATATGACCGGTAGCAGTGAGATCGGTCGATATGATGTTGTTTCGTGGGGCGGCTTTCCGGGCTTCGGAATCATTATTACTTCAGCTACTTTCCACAGTTGTGGTACATATTGTAGCCTGAATGAAGCATTTATTAGGTTCGTTATTTTAGTGGTTGCCTTTCTCGATAGCTCCTTCAGTATCTGTCAGGTGATGAGGTGTTTGCATAATTGGCCTTTTTAGGTTTTTCGTAATTTTCCATAGTGAGTATTCTGTACTGGAGTCGTGTGTCAGATTTCGTAAGTATTCGCTAATGCTGTTATTCTTTAGCTGTTTGATCTCACTTTTCAGTTGTGATGATAGGTTGTTCAGCCTTGTTTTGTCCTGTCGGGCCCTGGACTGCTGCCATTTCTTCCTCGCCTTTCTTTTTTCTGCAATTAATTCCAGTATTTCTTTAGGGTAGTTGTTACCCTTAAGTTTTGTTTTAATTGCGGGTGTGTTTTGCCACGCCGAGTGTTGTATGTCCATAATTAATTTCTCCACCTCAACGTCCAGTTGCTCTTCTGTTTGTAGAGGGGCTGCTAGTGTTATCTTGTTCTCCAGGCTGGTTCGAAAACTTTCCCAGTCTGTTCTTTTATTAACGAGACATGGGTTGGTCGGTTTTGACATGATGTGTTCACTTAGTGTCAGGACGATCGGCGAATGATCGGAGTTAAGTTCCAGGTTATCTTCGATGCACATATAGTTGGTTGACATATTTTTGATGATGAAGAAGTCTATCAAGTCTGGTATCTTATCTGGGTCTGTGGGCCAGTAGGTAGGCTTACCAGTAGATACGGCTTCACATCGATAGGCTTTAATTGCTTTTAATAGCTCTTTTCCTTTTGTTGTGATCAGTCTGGTGCCCCAATGCGTGTGTTTTGCATTGTAATCACCACCTATGATGAATCGGTTTCCTATGGCTTCGAAGAGTTCTTTGTATCTGTCAGATTTGATGTTGTGTTTCGGGGGGCTATATAAGCTAGCTAATGTGATGTTAAGGTGTTGTGTGTTAACACTCACTGCAGTTGCCTGTATATCTTCTGCTTCGAATTTTGCTTCTTCGTATTGAGAGATGTGCTCTCTGATTATCACCGCACTTCCTCCCCTTGCTGCATTTCCGGGGTGTACTGCATGGTATGTTTTGTATCATCTGAATTTGACAAAGGACTGTTTGGTAAGGTGTGTTTCTGATATCAGACACACATCTATTTTGTTTATATCCAGGATTGCTTGTAGCTCTTGTTGATGCCTTAACAGTCCGTTTGCGTTCCATGACATAATTTTTAGTGTGTTAGTCATTTTACTTTCTTTTGGGTTTTGGACCAGTTTTTTTGGTACTGGCCTCAAGTTGAGTCACCCTCTCGTTTAGTTTAGAGAATGAGCTTTCCAAGTTGGTTATCTTGTTGAGCATAAGTTGTAGGGTTTGGTTTATATTATCCTCTTGCTTTTTGGCTGTATCTTGTATGCCTGAGGTGGATGCAGCAATGGAGGCGTACCTTGGCTTATTTTGGGTGTTCACACTCTTGGTTGTGGTTGGTTTTTCCTTTCTGTCTTCTTTAGGTGTAGGGTTTTTTGCTTGGATTTTGCAAGTCTTTTATTTTTGAGGTCTTGTATCTCTTTGGCGACGAGACATCCTCTGTAGTTGGCTGGGTGTGCGTCTCCACAGTTGACGCATTTTGGGTTTTGGCTGGGCGGTTTTGTGCAGTTTACTGTTTGGTGTGTTATGTTTTATTTTATAACAATTAAATTTATTAAATATAGAAGGTGGGACTTACTGTGGTTTATCTTGGATATCTTGGGATGATATGGCGGCTCGCGTCAGGTTGCAGGGGGCGTTGAAGGCTGCTCCCCTGTTCAGCAAGCTTCGTTAATGAACATGCATCCGCTTATTACTTGCGCCACCAGAGATAAGTTAGATAAACTTGCTCAGCTGAATGAAACGGTCAGCTGATGAATTTATGAAGTGTTTCTGATTCTTCTTGACTTGTATTTGGACGTTGAAATTACATCAAATTAGTGGATTCTGGGGGGACCTGGACTCAATGTCGGTCCGTAACAGGTGGTTGCCAGCACATTTTACACATCTTGCATTTTTGTTGCAATAATTTTGTGTATGTCCATAGGCTTGGCATTTTTTACATTGAGGTATTAATTTATTTAATTTCATTGCTTCGATGTCCACCTTACACCCAAGTATGTGTGTTATTTGTCTAATGTTTTCTATATTTTCTTCATTACTGAAGGTTAAGACAAACATATTTAGTGGCTTTTTATCCTTCCATGAGAATTTGTTGAAAGCCGACAGGATCTTAAGTCCCTTCTTTATGAGGTAGTTCTTGATGCTGTCCGGGTTGTATGATGAGTGCAAATTTTTGGCCATTACCCTGATTTGGCCTCGTTTGCTTATTTTCGTATGTATGAAAGTCCAGATTCGATTCCTTGAATAGTTTTGTAATGGTTCTATAGGTGTTCGGATCATTACAATTAATTTTTTTATTTGGAAGGAATCCTCATTCACCTTTTGCACAATTAGGCCATACAGGTATTCGTATGAGTTAATTCCATTGAGCACAATCGGAGGTGGAGGTCGTTCCTTTTTGGTTTCTTGTGGGTTGATGATTGATGCTGCAGGTTGTTGTTTTGTTGTTTGTTGTGAGTTGGTGGTTGTTGCTTTCCCCTGTGTTTTTTTTGTTTTTGGGTGAGGAGGTAGTATTCGCCTTACGTTTTTTGTTATTTTTGAGGCTTCCCGGAACCCATTCTTCGGTGTCCTTGGCTAATTGTTCTTCGTCAGTCCAGTATTTAGTCTGTTGTTCCGGTACTGGCGTTGGTGGACTGGGGTCTGCTATTTGAGTCGTTGGGTTTGCTGCGACTTGTAGAGGTGTGTCCATTTGTCTCCTTGGCGGATGCTTTTTCAGCTCCTCCACTTGTTTCTGTAATTCCATTATCATGGATTTTAGGTTTACATTTTCACTTTGTGCATTTTGCCATTCGTTGACTGCATAATGCCACTGACTATACAGCTGCTGTTGGTTTTGACTGCGGCTGTGATTTTCATTAAATAGCGCATTATTTTGCTGCATCAGCATGTGTTCATTAATTGAGCTTGGTGCACTATTTCGTTCAATTGACATCTGTTTATATTTCTTAAGTCTATACACAACTCTTCTACTTAGTATCTGTTTAACATTTATTATACTCTTTTTTCTCTGCTTACATTACTTAAACGATCACTTCTTACTCTTTGATTAATCCACAATTTATCCAAAGTAACAATCTGATAATTCTCCTTATTCGTTTTAATATTTTACATTAGTCAATAGTCACTTTTTACTTTTTAATTAATCCCCAATTTATCCAGAGTAGCAATCTGATAATTCTCCTTATTGGTTTTACTATTTTATATTAGTCAATAGTCACTTTTTACTTTTTAATTAATCCACAGTTTATCCAAAGTAACAATCTGATAATTCTCCTTATTCGTTTTACTATTTTACATTAGTCAATAGTCACTTTTTACGTTTTAATTAATCCACAATTTTCTTCTAGACTCACACCCAATCTTCATTCCATTTTTCTTATTCGATCTCTAACTCCACTTTTACGATCACCGACAGACTGCCTCCTAACTTGCTTTTTCCTCTTCTCGTCACCTCGGGGTCAACACCTCCCGATGACGATAATGCAATTTCGATTTTCAATGACCAAATTTTCGATTTTCAATTTGCAATTGCGTCGAATTGCTGCGGCGTCAGCCGATATACCTTCATCGATTTGCTCCACAGTTCAACATCCGCAATTGCGAATTGACCTAATTAATTTTTCATGCAATTACTTTTTTTACTGAGGTTTATCGATTGTGCCGAAATGTGCATTTAATTACTTTTTTGTAGTTTATTGACCATGCCGAAATGTGCATTATCGTTCTGGGGGATGGCGTTTTTTGGTTTGAGTACATCAATGACCTCATGTATATCATCTTTATCTATGACGTCACTGATACACTTAACACGCGCTTCGTGTCCTTTATCATCGTCATCATCGGCACTACAACCAGGATCCGGTCTTGGCCTTATTTAGCAAATCCCGAGGCTTGTTAAATTTTCCATATAATTTGTTTTTCCGGGCAAGGTTATTAGCCTTGCGCCAGAGTCCTTTTATCACTCACTTGGATATCTCGGCTATTAACTGAGGGCGTTTTATGTTCGTTATTGCTCTCCCCCGGTGTGCTCTTCGTAAATTCGTTCTGCACTTGGGTGAAGTCGAATGCCGTATCATCGAGCGTCCTTTAAAACGGGGGGCACTCTTCACTGGCGTCGTTGGAGTATGGCATCCATCATCTGGTTTGATTGTGGCTACCTCTGTTGGTTTTTGCAACATCCTCACAACTGCTTGGATCAATTTCGACGTTTCTTCTTTTCTTCTTCGTGAATCGGTAGTTTCTGCTCTTGCTTTTCAAACTTTTATAGGTTGAGCCATGATTGAGCCTGATTACATTTAGTAAACTCGTCTTTCACTTCCAATAATTCTGTCCGTGTTTTTCTGGTCTTCTCTGTAGTGTTCAAATTTCGCCTGGCAACCATCAATTTGCCTCGGTCTCAACCTTTCTTGGCGATGAAGCTGATCGTGCCTCGATCCTCCACGATACTTTCTTTAACTAGGGAGCGAGAGTTTGCGAAACATTTGTCAACCTTCCCGATGATGATATAGAGCCTTTTCTCTTCGACGGTGCGACTCATTAGTTGGTCCGTCAGATAAAGGGGCAAAACGATTTTGTATTGTAATACGAGCGCATCGTTAAACTCTCTTCAGGATCTATCAATGTCAGAACAATGTCAGTCAAGGTTTACATTTTTATCATGTTGAAGTTCACGAACGAGCAACAGGGGCGCGGAGTTGGCTACCCTTGGTCTACACCTTTATAAGATTTAATTAATTCAAAAACTGAAGCCTCTGGATCATTTGAAACGCTGAAATCTCCGATTGACCTCTATAAAAGTTTAAAGAAAATCCTGTTACGTATTTATTGTAAAAATCGGATGGGTAGTGGGCGACAGGGTCCTCGGCGACGTTGACGCGCACTGATTTCTCTCTTTCTACGGGTACGGTGATAGGTACGATGTGATTATCCGCAAGATACACGTGAGATACGTCTTCTGTGTAGAGGTACCCTAGAATAGGAACTCGATGGTTTACGTGTGAGTGCGCGAACATTGTGAGTGTGTGCGCGAGGCCACAATCTGTTTGTCCTTCACGCAAAAAAAAAAAAAAAGAATACTTTCCATAATACGGACGTAGATCCAAAAACAAAAAAACAATAAAAAAAAAGGTGAGAACACGCGGTCCAAAATATGGACGGAAAACAAATGGATGCCAAAATGGTAAATCGGAGAAGGCAAAATACGGACCTAAACCTAAAGGCTACACGCGTTAAAACAAATGAAAATAAGAATACAGACACGTCGATTGTAACCAGCGATGACAAAGACAACAGCCATGGTGCCCAGTACTCAGGGGCTGGAAACCAATTCAAAGAACTAGCTGTCAGCGAAACAAATGCAGACGCTAGCAATCAAATCGAGGTCCTCAACAGACTCATCCATGAGATTAGTCGTAAAAAAGAAGACAAATGGAGGAAGTTGTTAAACTAAAAAACAACCTGTCCCAGAACGAGCGAAAACCGAAAATGGTAGAACAACAACAGCAAGAACAAAGACAACAGCAACTCACGAAGGCAAAGAAAACACGACAAGATAAGGAAATTCAACAGCAGGAATCACATCAACAACAACAGCAGGAACCACATCAACAGCAGGAATCACACCAGCAGCAGGACACATCTCGGCAGGAAACATCTCAGCAGGTGCCAGTCAAAAAAAGGGAGAAAGTACCTCCTATATACATTAGCTACATGGAGACAAAGGATCTCATAAAATTGGGTGAGCTGACATGCAAAACTTTTAAAACAAAACGAATAAATAATTTTAAGATAAGTTTAACATGCGAGGATTTGGAAGGGTATAACAAAATTAAATCGGCATTAGGGAAATCGAAAAGCGTGTACTACACGTACACCCCTAAATCGGAGAAAACTGTCTCCATGCTCTTCAAAGGAGTTGACCCTTCCTTTACTCCCGAAGAGGTGCTCGAAGAGCTAAAAAACTTCGAAAACGATAGCCTGACGTTTACAGGTGTGAAACCATTTTTTACAGCAAATTCTAGAAATCGCAACCTTTCTTCATTGTGTCGCTAAGCCCCAATAGTAAAATTGACGGACTTAGATATATTAAATACATTAGTCACCAAACAATAAGTTGGGAGAGAATAAAGAAGTGCGACCGCATATTGCAGTGTATGCGCTGTCAACGCTTCCTGCTAACTTTAGAGGTTGACCTAAGTACCAACAACTAAAATCAAAGTTGGAAGCCAAAAAGAAACAAGTTTAAGAAGAGAAAAAGATGAAAACTTGCTCTTACAACAACTTCGTGGCACCAAGTGTGTCATACACTCATATGGCAGGTGGAGTAAAAAATCCACCAATCTTAGAACAATCACGCAATATCATTAAAATGCCTGCTCCAGAGGCACAAACTGATATAACAGCAATATTACTGTCCATACAAGGACAGTTTGCTGCGTTTGATAAAAAATTCGGAATGATCGAAAAAAAACTGACGGAACAAGTGGATCGAACGGACATTATCTATTAGACCCTGTTTCCAGACGAACCCACACTCTAATCACAACGTTCACTGCGACTGAATTAACCCTAAAAGTTATTGCTGTGAATGTTAATTCACTAATCCGCATGGAAAGAAGGGATAATCTCAGCAATCTGCTGGAAGCTGAACGCCCAGATGTGCTTTTGGCTAAAATAATTAGACGAGATCGTCCATATTCCACTCAGGGGGGCGGGGTCGCTGTCTTAGTTAAAAATGGTCTACAACACAAAGTCGTTTACAGTAGAGATGTATACAAGTTCCAGGTACTAGAAGCCTGCGTTATAGATATTCCTTTGAAAAGTCAAAAGCATCTATATGTTATTTCTGCTTATGCTCCCGAAGCGCCACAGTATATACAGTTTATCAATGAACTTGATACCCTTTTTCGAAGTCTCAAGTTAGACTCAGAAAATAATTATTTCTTTATGGCGGGAGATCTCAATTCCAAGCACAGTGCTTGGGGTAACCTTATCACAAACACAAAAGGCAATGCGTTGTTCGACTGGTGGCAAACAAACGCTATCGAACATAAACTAGAATTGTACGCTACAAGTACCCCGACATATCCAAGAGGAAATTCCTTCTTGGATTTACTGTTGCTGGACGAGCGAATACAACTATTAGATATCGGATCTAACTACTCGAAATTGTCTTCGTACAATCGAGTACGATATCGATCATTATGGACTTGGTGCTGTAATACATGTCCCAAACGAACATTCACTACTTGAGCAGTACAAACAGATACATTCTTTTAATTTCGGAAAAGCACACTGGTCGCGCTTTGATCGGATAATAAAAAAAGAATTACGCTCCAATGGCATAGATCCACCAACTGACAGAAATCTTCATAATGACGAAATTGATCATTATCTTTCGACGATGAACAACATTGTTACTAATACAATGAATCGTTCTATCCCAAAAGTGTTTCACTCCGAGAGTCATACAAACCGGTACAGAAACGCAACGATCGACGAGCTGTATAGGCAAAAGAGTACTCTGCTCTCTAAGTTAAAACTGCTCTACAGACAATTCAGAGATCCAAATAGCCAGGAAATAAAAACAATTAAGTCATTAATTAAAAATCTTCAAAAACTGATCCGTGACAACTATAGATCAGTAATCAATGACGACTGGAACAATTGAATTCAAGACATTAAAGCTAGTGGACCGAATATGTTCCCACAAATAAATAAAGTCTTTCGAAGGAAAGATTATAATGACATCCCATGTCTGCGAGTTCCGCGGACTCCCGAGAATTGTCAAACGCTGCTGAACGCAGGACTTACCCTGGAACACATCAACTCTAACGAAGAGTTCATAATAGTCGAGGATCCACAAAAAAAGGCGAACTCAATTGGCGCTTGTTTCGAAGCAGTGCATAGATTGAACGAATCGGCTCATTCTAACCTTGACCTGGAAAATAGGGCTCTCCAAAAACATATTTCGTTACGCAATGAACTTAACAATTGGCGTCTCTTAAGTCGAAGTTTCACTATCTTTAGAGATCTAAACACTAGTATATTTGTACACAAGGACGAACTGACGGACATTCTTAGATCGATTAAGAACAAAAAATCTTCTGGAATAGACAGTATTCCAAACATTGTTCTAAAGCATTTACCTCTTGAAGTAGTGAAGGTTTACACTATTTTGTTCAATAACGCTCTAAATAATGCATATTATCCAATCCAATGGAAATCTGCAGTAGTCCTTCCCATCCCCAAAAAGGGAAAGGACAGGAGCAATCCAGCAAATCTTCGCTCGATTAGTTTGCTTCCGAACATCAGCAAGATATTCGAGAAAATTATAAATAAAGCATTGACTAACTGGTGTGAGGAAAATGGTATTATTCCAAACAATCAGTTTGGTTTCCGCTCGCAACATGACACAGTTCATGCTGCGACAAAACTTGTTTCCGACATACAATGGAACAAGGCGAAGCGACAATGCACAGGGGGCTGTTTGGTTGACTTTGAAAAGGCTTTCGACACCGTATGGCTAGAAGGTCTGGTATATAAGTTATCAAATCTAGGTATGCCCGAATATTTATTATACATTATCTACGATATGATAATGGGTAAACAATTTGTAGTGAAATGTGGAGATATAATCTCTAACAAGACTTTCCACATCAAAAACGGTCTACAACAGGGAGCAGTGAATTCTCCCATTTTATTTAATATTTACACTAGTGGTCTAGTGGGTTCTCTCAACCATGCAATTGCGTATGCCGACGACATTGTGGTGTATAGATCTGGAGAAAAGATTGATGTCATCAACAGACTTCTGCAAGATGATTTCAACAAAATGAAACGTTTTTGCGGCGACTGGAAATTAAAAATAAATTTCCAGAAAACAGAGACTATCCTTTTCAGAACGCCACTGTCCAGTGCATCAAGGGATACAAAACGGAACTGCAAAACATTTTTCATTGCAGGAAGTAATAATCTTCCCCTACATGTAAAAACTGTAGTCAGATACCTTGGAATCTGGCTTGATCAGTATCTTTACTTTGATAAGCATACATCAGCTGCTCTTACTGCAGCTAAAAACGCATATGCAATGACACGAAGACTCTTCCGTAGTAGTCTGCTGGACCCCAAGGTGAAAACAATTTCATACTCAGCATTCATCCGACCAGTATTGGTGTATGGCTGCCCGGTATGGTACAACATATCCCCATTTTACATGGAGAAGTTTCGGGTGTTCGAGAGGCAGTGTTTGCGTTCCTGCCTCGGAATGTACAGAACCCCAGAGTCGCAGTATAAGAAATACTATCCCAATAAAGTCCTGTACGACAAATCAGGACTAAACAGAATAGATAACTTCATTATTAAGATTATTCGTGGTCACACAACAAGAGCAATGTGCAGTGAAAATGATCTTATAGCGGGAGCATTCTATCCCAATGATATGTATATGGAGAGTACTCTCCAGAATGGGTTCATTCCCCCAGAAGCGTTCCCATTCTTGGATAAAAAAGGACTTATCCAAGACAAACGCGGAGTCCCTATTATTTACCACGCTTTCCGTGGTGCCAGGGATAAACGAATTCTCCACGATAACGATATCTCTAATTTTCCAGAGCGCCTGCGTTTTAGTATGGTGATCGGTGAAAGAGATAAATCAATAAAAGATCGATCCCATCCCAACTGGTGGTGGATCACTGATGAAGAAAGGACTACACGTCCCCAAACATAGTATGCCTCTTAGGCGTACCGCTTTCCTTCCCCCTATTCCCAATTCCCAATTATTTTTATTTTCGTTTTTTAATTTGATTTTAATTTTTTATTTTTTTATTTTTATTTTTATTTGTATTCCTTGTTTATGTTTGTCCGTTTTGTTTCATTATTTTATTTTTTATTTTATGTGTGTCAACTCCCTATATATGTAATTAAAAAAAAAAAAAAAATTCAATAGTACATGGTGTAGAAAAAAATTAGAATACATTTAAAAAAGAAAACATATCCATTATTGTGACATGTTATAAAAACAGTTATTGTACGCCGAAAGGCATAAGAAAAATAATAATGTATAATTTAGAGTGCTTGCGAAGTGCCAGTAAGTTAATGTAAGAGTGATATTTGTAAAATAGAAATTAACATTTAGTCTTAAGAAAAATATGTAATTAATTTGTTAAATAAATGTGGATATAAAACAAAACAAAAAACATAGGAACTCGATGCACCTCCAACGAGCGGCCTCTTCCTTGGCTTAGCCACTCTGGTGACAGGTATCCTCGTTGTTACCAAGATCTGGCTCGAAGGACCAATTGTTGATTGTGGACGGTGTCTTATGGTATGACGTGGGGTTCGTTTTCCTTTTATTATTGTTGACTGTCGTGTGTGTGTATCGTTACCGTGTGCGCTCCCTTATAATTGGCGCGCTATGTAGCGTCACCCGGAGAATTGAATTATATAACGAGAATCAAAAAAAAAAAAAAAATAGGGGAGAACTGTGCCCATTACGTTTTCAATTTTGTTGGGAACAATTTCATTGTTTTCAATAGTGTTTGGTTTCTGGAAATTAATAATGGATCCTGTCTGTTATAAAAGGTTCTAACTATCGTAAACCTTTGTAAACATTTATTAGGATCATCCTAAGATACGTTCAAATGGCGATTTTTATACTTTTACGCGGCATTCACCTTGACGATGGTGTCTTCGTGCCCGTGTTCTTGTAAAATACTGAGTTGTATATTCTAAAAAATATTGGCGGCAAGTAGTTTACGAAGTACATGTCAAAGGCACCCAATAGCATCCTATTGCGCTGTCTACCGCAATTGGCTAACCTCTCCTCAAAGAAGTATTAGAAAAAAGACTGCCGCGGTTGGAGCGCTCTCTTTTATGAAAGTTATTGACTTATCAGACAGCCATCGTATATTTGTTAGTAAATCTATTGCCACTAGGACAGTCCAGTTGAGGTATGCACCCTACTATAAACAAAGTTTGCAATTGTTTCCTTTGGAAACTCCTTGCTCGTACTACTTTCAGTAAGGCTCTGTATGTACCTCTAACTGCAGTTGCATGAACACTTATCAAATGCCATTAGTAAGTTACGTTAGTCTTCACTTTGTTTAATCAGTCTTCCACATTTTTTCTTTATTATTAACAAATTTGTTGTTTAGTGTTAACTTTTTTCAATAATATTTAATGATTTTCTCTTTGTTTTTTTTTTATGAAGCAAGAAACAAAGCAATCAGGAGCTTTGAAGAAGACCAGCCGTTACCGAAGCCGATCTTTGTCAGCTTCGTCAACCGATTCGTACAGTTCCGGTAAGTATAGTAGAACCCGTTCTTTGGTTGTATTAATTTAATACATGCATGTGATCCATGTAAATTAATGTCATATTACAAAAAAAAAAATTAATAAAAGTTATAAATAAATAAAGCAGATTAAAATTATTTACCTCAAAGCACATAGTTGGGTTTCCTTTTAAACAGACTGTAAAACAGAATTTTGAACAATTCCAGCTTCTTATACTGGTAGTAGCTCTGATGAAGACGATGTTCCTCCGCGTGAGAAAATGCAAAAGAACAGCAAGGGCAGTTCAGATTTTTGCGTTCGAAATCTCCAAGTTCAGCACGTCTTTGGGCGGAGGGAAATCGAAATAGCTGAACAGGAAATGCCTGGCATTATGGCACTACGAAAACGTGCCAGCGATGATAAGCCTCTGAAGAACGCCAAAATAGTTGGGTGTACACATATCAATGCGCAGACAGCCGTTCTCATTGAAACACTTGTAGAACTGGGTGCTTCTATTCGCTGGGCAGCTTGTAATATATACTCGACTCAAGTAAGATAATCATTTGCTAATGAGAATGACACAAAACTAGTTTCTGATCTTTTCGTTACAGAATGAAGTAGCTGCAGCTTTAGCAGAAGCTGGATATCCAATTTTTGCCTGGCGCGGAGAGAGCGAAGAGGACTTCTGGTGGTGTATTGATAAATGCGTAAATGCTGAGAATTGGCAACCAAATATGATATTAGATGATGGGGGAGACGCAACGCATCTTATGCTTAAAAAATATCCCGCTATGTTTAAGACGGTCAAAGGCATTGTTGAAGAAAGCGTTACCGGAGTCCATAGATTGTACCAGCTTTCGAAATCGGGCAAACTGACAGTGCCAGCAATGAATGTCAACGATTCCGTGACCAAAACTAAATTTGATAATCTGTACAGTTGCAAGGAATCCATTTTGGATAGGTTTGCTATGGCATTGATTTTCATTGTTTTTCTGTTTACACTTTCAACTTTACACAGTTTGAAACGGTCAACGGACGTTATGTTTGGAGGAAAACAGGTTGTCATCTGCGGCTACGGAGAGGTTGGAAAAGGATGTGCTCAAGCTTTAAAGGGTCACGGGTGTATTGTGTATATAACGGAAATTGATCCTATATGTGCTCTGCAAGCCAGGTAGGCTGGGTGTCGATACTTTTGTAATGTCCATAAAACCGTCTTGTATCGGTTTCTTTCTCCAGTATGGATGGGTTTCGCGTTCTCAAGTTGAATGAAGTCATTCGAAATGTAGATATCGTGGTTACTGCAACTGGAAATAAGAATGTGGTTACTCGGGAACACATGGATAAAATGAAGAATGGTTGCATTGTATGCAACATGGGACATTCAAACACGGAAATCGATGTGGTGTGTATCTTATAGAAATATAAAGCAAATGAAATGGGTATTTACCTCTTTGTTGATTACAGAATAGTCTTCGAACACCTGATTTGACTTGGGAGAAAGTTCGGTCGCAAGTGGATCACATTATTTGGCCAGATGGAAAGTACATTATTTTATTGGCCGAAGGACGGCTAGTCAATTTGTCTTGCTCCAGTATACCGTCATTCGTTGTATCTATAACATCCGCAACACAGGCTTTAGCGCTGATCGAACTATTCAATGCTCCTCCTGGACGTTATAAGTCTGATGTGTACCTTCTGCCTAAGAAAATGGGTGAGTACAATAGAAATGTACCCAAGCAGGAAATATTCTAGAGAGGATATAGTTTTATATCTTTTGTAGATTAGGATTACAAGGTCCACAAATACCTACTATTTTCCAATCCTAAACTATCTTGTCTATCTAGGCAAATTAAATTATTTATTTAAGGGGTTATATCTATTGAGATTACCGAAAAACGACACTTTTTAAATATTTTTTTTTCTCCGTTATTTATTAAGCAATTAAAAAGTCATTTGAAGGGCTACACATAATTAGGTATGAAAAATAGTTTTTATTTTTACTTTAAGTAAAAAAACGTAGCGGCATGGCCGCTAGTCAATTGCAAACTTTTTTTTGACAGATCAAACGGTGTGCTTATGTCTAGGCCCTCCTAGAATAAGAAAAAAAATTGTTTTATCTTTATAAGTTTTTCTAAGGCGGTACACATGATTATTATTATTATATTGTGACCGGGGTCCGATTCCCCGTCGGGGAGCCTCTGGCGCAAGTCTAATGACCTTGCCCAGAAAAAACAAATCATTATGGAAAATTTAACAAGCCTCGAGACTTGCTAAATAAGGCCAAGACCGGTTCCCGGTTGTCGTGCCGATGATGATGATGAAACTTGATTATTACAAAATATTAATTTTTCACAAAATGCCACTAGTATGACAATAAAAATTGAATTTTCGATAAGAAATCGACCTTAAATTGTTTATTAAAAATGTAATTGTTAATTAATCATTAAATCCGTGTGTATCGCCCTAGATAGTTTATATAAGAAGCTACAATTAAAATTTCAAGAGTTATATTGCACACCAAGTTTCAGTCAGGGATAGTCCAACGGTCATTTCGGCCTCTCGTGCTATCTCTCTCTCTCTCTCTAAAGTAAAATTTTTATAACGCCATCTATGCGTATGTTGCACACCAACTTGAAAAACATGGTTTTGAGAAAAACGTGTTTAAAGTTTCAGTCAGCCGTAGTCTGACTGTCATTTCGGCGTCTCGTGCTATCTCTCTTTCTCTAAAATAAAATTTTTATAACGCCATCTATGCGTATGTGGCACACCAACTTGAAAAACATGGTTTTGAGAAAAACGTGTTTAAAGTTTCAGTCAGCCGTAGTCTGACTGTCATTTCGGCGTCTCGTGCTATCTCTCTCTCTAAAGTAAAAGTTTTATAACGCCGTCTATGCATATTTTATGAAAGTATGACTCACTTGTATTGAATAAAAATTATTGACCAGATGACGATACTCCAAAACGCTGCGAAAAGCAAAGCGGCTTTTTCGAAGGTTGATGCGGAAATCAGCTTTACGAAAATAGAAGAAACATATTCCCAAAGTTGATTTCTACTAGCAACACATATTAAGATGGGGCGGACATGTGGCGCGAATGGGCAACGATAGGACCGTGCGTAGAATTCTTGACGGTAGACCAACGCGAAAGAAACCGAAAGGATGGCCGCGACGGAGGTGGGACAACAATGTTAGGTGCGACCTTGAGGAAATCGGATTGGATGGTCAAGCGTGGAAGGAGAGTGCACAGGACAGGGCACGATGGCGGAGTCGAGTCGGTGATGTCATGAACTCCCGGGTTCCTGCAGGCCTCCTCGTCATATTTACCGCCAAAGATACCCCTTAAAACTTTATTCTCGAATACGCGGAATTTGTTTTCTTCCCGTTTTGTAAGAGCCCATGTTAATCGGCCCATCTTAATCTTCGCGACTTGATTACTCTCACTATTGTAGGTTTGCGGTATAGCTCTTCTAATTCGTGGTTGTGGAGTTTCCTCTATTGTCCTGCCTCCTCGTCATAGTTACCTCCAAAAATATCCCTCAAAACCTTATTCTCGAATACACGGAATTTGTTTTCTTCCCGTTTTGTGAGAGCCCATGTTTCGCATCCATATAGAACAATCGGCATGATTATGGTTCTATAGACACGGAGCTTTATGTTACGTGATGGCAGTCGGGATTTCAGCAGTTTACTGACTGTGTGCCAACTAGCGTTGCCGGAATGCAGTGTTTTGTTAATTTCCTTCGACATTTCGTTACTGGCTGTCAGTATCGTTCCCAGATATTTAAATTCTTTAAATTTTTTCAAATATCTTCTCTCTGACGTTGATATGTGTTCCCTGAGGTCCACCTGCTCTCACCGTAATCATGTATTTTGTTTTGTCTTCATTTATTTCTAGGCTCACATCTTCTGCCGCTTGCATGATCATTTCACAGTTTTTACTAACAGTTTCTAGATTATCGCCCAGAACGGCGATGTCATCCGCACATGTGAGCACTTGTGTGACCCCGTTCAGGGATGTTCCGGCCATGTTGTCGTCTTGTACCTTTCTGATGACATACTCGAGCACAAAGTTAAAAAGACACAGTGATATACCATCTCCCTGCTTAAGTCCGTCCCGGATTTCAAATGGTTCTATTCTAACTCGCCCTTTGTTTTCGTTCATGCAAATTTGTATGAGGGCGGCATATTTTTTCGGGACTCCCAGCTGCACTACAATATGGTAGAGTCTTTGCCTTGCGACTGAGTCGTAGGCTCTTTTGAAATCAACGAACAGTTGGTGAACCGTCTCTCCGTATTCCCACTTCTTTTCTAGCAGTTGCCTTATTGTAAACATTCGGCCGCTTGTTGACCGGTTCCTACGGAATGCGCATTGGTAGTCTCCCAGTATTTCTTCTGCGTACGGTGTGATTCTCGCCAGAATGACATCTGTTAATATTTTGTATGTGGTTGGGAGCAATGATGTTCCTCTGTAGTTTTCGCAGTCAGATCTGTCGCCTTTTTTGAAAATGGGGACGCCTATTGAGGTTTTCCATTCTTCCGGAGTGACTTCCTTATCCCATATTGTTTGGATGAGCTGGTGGATCTTTCGAGCGGTTTGCTCTCCTCTATGCTTCACAAGCTCTGCCGGCATGCAGTCGACTGCGGGAGCTTTGTTGTTTTTCAATCGATTTATTACGTCTACAACTTCGTTGAGAGAGGGCTCTGGGATCTGAGGCTCGGCTGTATGTACGCTTGGTGCGTTTATTTATGGTTGATGGGTGCGTACATTGAACAGGTTTTCAAAGTACTGCTTCCATCTTGTCACGATATTGTTTGTTTCTGTCACCAGACACCCGTTTGTGTCTCGAATTATTTTGACTCTCCCTCGATAGCCATTTCTAATTGAATTTATGCCGGCTTACATACCTCTGCTCTAGAATTTTCTACGATTTTTTTTATCCGAGTCTTCTCCCATTCGCGTTTTTTGTGTTTGAAGAGTCTCATTGTCTCTCTCCGAATCGTCGCGTATCTTTCTGCGTTGACTTCATCATATCTTTCTAAGTGGATCGCTCTGAGGCGTTTACGTTCTTCGATCTTCGCCCTGCACTCATCGTTAAACCAAGGTTTGGACTTAATTGTTTTCTTAAATCCTAACACCTTTTGGGCTGTTAGTTTGATTGTGTCTCTGATCGATGTCCATTTAGTGTCCACACTATTAGCTTCCTCTTCCTCACTGCTCCCATTCTCTAGAATGCTAAATCTAGTCGTTAGTTCGTCTTGATATTCAGCCCTTTTGCGCAAGTCTTTTAGTTTATCAATGTCGAATGTTTTGCTCGTCTCCCGTGAGTGCCCATGTGGGATTGCTGCGAGGCGACTCCTGATTTTGCCCAGCACTAGAAGATGATCGGAGTCGAATCTGCTCCTTTATATGATCGGTGTCTTTTCTCTATGAGGAAGTAGTCTATTTGGTTACGCGTTACGCCGTCGGGTGATATCCATTTGGCTTTATGGATTTACTTGTGCTTGAACGTCGTGCTTTTCACTAACAGATCTGTTGAAGCTGCGAATGTGATAATTCGAATTCCATTATTATTTGAAACGTCCTGTAGACTTTCTTTACCTATAGTTGGTTGGAAGATATCTTCCTTTCCAATTTTCGCATTGAGGTCCCCGAGGAGGATTTTAACATCGAATGATGAGATCCCATCAAATACTTTCTCTAGGGTCTCGTAGAATGTGTCCTTCGTTTCTTCGTCGGTAGATTCTGTTGGGGCGTGTACGTTTATAAATACATAATTGTACCATGGACCATGTATTTTTAGCACAGACATTCGGTCATTAATAAAGTTCACATTTTTTACATGGGGCGTAATCTTATTGCTTATGATGATGCCGGTCCTGAGGTTATGTGTATCGATACCACCACACACCAGTGTAAATCCGTTGGTTTCGATTACTTGACGTGGGAGTCGGACTTCCTGAAGCGAGACGATGTTCATTTTATATTGTTTCGCGTTTTCTACGACCGTTTGTATCGCGCTTGGCTTATATAATGTTCGAACATTCCACGTGCCGACGCGTATATCCCGCTTTTTCCGTTTTTCCCTTTTTGCCGAGTCGGTGTTTTCTTGACGATTTGTTCCCGTATGGTAGTGTCGGCTCATCACACCTACGCCTACCGGTTTTTTTTTTTTTTGTGAGATTGTTTTTGTGTATTGATTCATTTCATTGGATCACTCTGGGGTTTCAAATGGTCTGCCATATCAGAGCCCCTCTTTGATATGGTAAGGTCTGCTTACTGCTCTGATTCGACCCGATGTCAGAGAGGCGGCTTTATAATACAGCCTGTATACCCCTGGCTGCAAACCATCCAGTGGGCACGGGGCCGCGTAACACCCTGGATTAGTGGCGGTAGATCTTTGTGTGTTACTCCTCGCTAGCCTGTCTGACATGGGTGGGCCTACTGGAAGCGTATGCTTCCGTCAGCATAGCCTGAGTGATTCATCGAAGTTTAAGCCCCCGCACCACGTCAAGGTTTCTACCAAGCCACACATCACTTAGTACTTTAATTTTGCACGTCCACCAGTAGCATTGTTGGTTTTTTTCCATCCGTTGGGATCCTTCTTGGCATTACTGCGTCACACACTATATTCACCTTTAAGAAGGGGATATCGATGTATATTTGTTTTAACTGCCTGAATGTCACAATCGCGACGAATCTCATGACTAGGCAGGGTACGCCATATTTGTGCGGTTCAACCAACGAGCAATTGTCGGTGTTTTCCTGTGCCTCATGTTAAATTCAGTGCATTATTGTGCACTCTCTAATTTATTTTTGGCATGATACCAGGGAGTTGGCATTAGTTTACGTAGAATGTCAACTTTAGGTGTAAAATTTAACACAGACAATCGTTCTTTAGTTGAACTACACGAGTGAGATGTAATGCATTCACCAAGTTCAGTTGAGCAACGACCATAGTAATCCTATAGAAAAGGAGCTAGGCAAGATACACCGCATCCATGTTTTGAAAACAGAATTGAAAGACGAAGTCCCAGGTCCCAGTTTTGCATCCTATCGAGCATATGCAGCGCTGTTTTAGGTGTTAAGACTGGGATATCAAGTTTCGCTGTTTGCAAATATTGGTGGACGGCGTTTACATTCGTATTGGTGAAGCCGATGCCTCTGATATTACAAAATGCCTTTACTAGTTGAACTTTGACAGTAATTCGCAGACGGAACCGATAACGCGGAGACGAGTTATTTACAGTTCGGTTTCTTGTCAAAATATTTGCATGATCTTCCCCAGAGAGATACTTCATCCGGACTCCGAATGGGGAACTAGTTCACCTTCGAAGTCTTTATCTCATGAGATATCATCATGGTTTATCTCAACTTCAATCCGGGCCATTAGTCAAACATCCAGAACATAATCGAAGATTGCTCCCGACACGAAACGCAAAACGTACAGCGTGATGACGTGATATATAAGCTTGAGTCTGACTTATGACCTGTATCAAGTTTTTTTCGGACAGGTCCATCAGCCAAGCTTCATTTTTGCCTATTTTCACCAGCTTTTCCATTCGAATATAATAGGTTAATTATGTAGTAGATAAATGTAAAGCAACTTATTAATGTTTTAATTTATATTTTATTCTCTATTTCGCAGATGAATATGTAGCTAGTTTACATCTACCCACATTCGATGCACATTTGACGGAATTAACAGACGAACAAGCCAAATACATGGGTCTCAATAAGGCTGGGCCATTTAAGCCCAATTACTATAGGTGAGTAGAAGGTATATATACAACATTTTAAATAAATATAAATGTTGTGTCGTGTCCTATAATCTATGTGTACTAATCTTTAACTATTCAAATCATTTCCCAAGTCTCCGTCTGCACCCTTGTTCGAACTCAATTCGAATGAATGGGTGCTACACTAAGGTCCCTGCCCAAAGAATCGCATGATATTCTGGTTTTCTATCGTTCCCCTTTTCTTCTTTCACTCTTACTTGGTGTATGTGATTAGCACTATTTAATTTTAAGCATATAACTAACAGTAGTAGTAGTGAAATCGCATGTAATAGGTGTGCAAGTAGAAGCTCGGCATTTTGGTCAAATTCAATTTTATTGGAAAAGATACTTATACAAAGATTTAGTGATATTGCTTGGTGAGAAACTCCTAACTGTTCTGCAAACTCTTCTTGAGTTTGATATAGATTTTCATCCAGTAAAACTTGGAAGTTCTTCGTCGTTAAATTTTTTTTACTGCACCTGAACTTCTCAAGACCAAAGTTCCGCCACGAAATCTTGCAAATCACTTCTTTGCTGTTGAATGACCCACAGAATGCTCACTCAAAGTCGAATTCATTAATTCCATAGCTTGAGCAACATTTTTTCTTCATCTGAAAACGAAATAGAATGCAATGGCGTAAATGTTGCTTATCGACATCATCTCTTATACAACTGGTGCACCCGGAATGACAGCTTGTAAAAACAATAACTAAGCTATATATAGTATATCCAAAATGGCGAGCGAATTGGATGCTTTCAGGTATATTTTTAATGCAACCAAATTCAGAGCCGAGTTTCTACTTGCATACCTATTACCATAAAACACAGTTCCCGGCCTATATACGTTATTAATAAAATGAGTTCTCTTATACTAGGTTGAGTGAAAAATTTGTCGATGTTTGATTTGCAACTGAAGGACTTGGCGTAAGATGTGTCTCAAGATCAGCGTTCTGAAACTCTCATTCGAAGCCACAAGTTCCTTTAATTATGCTGGGGAGGTATTAGTACTTTTACTTTTAGGTTTGTGGACATTGAGTTAAAGGCTTTACATTTTTAAGAAGGTGACATGCACACTTATTATGAACCACTCATTTTTAAACTAAAAATGACCTTTTGCTGAGTATATAGATTGGAATAACCTTATTATGATATTTTAAGGTCTTAACATTCTAATGGGCTAGCGTTTTGATTTTTATAAGTTAACATGAGAATATCCTGAAGCCGATGACGTTAAGACAGTTTTGGCATTCAAGTTTCCACTTTTTCGACGCTAGATTGTTGTGAATAAAATATCACGGTAGATATTTTTAATAACTCTCTGATGCTCCAATAGATCAAGTCAAACGTTTAATTTCTAATAGTATTAATGGAAATGTTTGGATCTTTTCAACTTCATTTCATATGGAGGAGGTCTAAATGCCTTACTTGTGATTTTCAAATTAATTAGCAAATATACGGAAGTAGGTATTTTCAGACATGCTGCGAGATTAGACCGCGACCGCTTTCGAGTCTCCATTTTAATCGGTGTTAGATCGCGATAATGTCTCCATAGATCGCTCCGACAGCGTTTGGCAGAAAACTTTAGTCATTTAAATGTTTAATTGGTATTAATAAAATAGTTTGAAATATTAGGTGTAGATATATTTTTAAAACTAAGCTACACCTAAGGATCAGGTCCTGCCATGCGACCTCCACTCCACCGACCCACAGTCCATTGGCTATTAATCGGTAGCTTGATGCCACACAGCAGGCCTGGTTGGGTCGCTACAGCCTCAGCCCAGTAGAGCTACCAATATTTATCTCGATCGGACCTTTCGTAGTTATTTTTATCTCTTTCAAAAATGCTCACGCAGTATCTTAGGATAGTATCTCTATCTGCTATGTTTGTTAACACATATTTAATTGACTTATCGGTCCTGCAATATGGTGTTAGTTGTACAATAAGTTTCTTTTTTCGTTTTCTATAAAAAATTAGGAATTTATTGTGAAAGAACGCTACATTACGTTTTATTCAAAGTATTGTCCATTACTCATCATCATCATCATCGGCACCACAAACTGGATCCGGCTTTGGCCTTGTTTAGCAAGTCCTGAGGTTTGTTAAATTTTCTACAATAATTTATTTTTCCAGGCAAGGTTATTAGCCTTGCGCCAGTATTGTCCATTACTAGACACAACTTTTTCCTATCTTTCTGACAGCATCCGGATACCACGTCGGAAGAACTCTTCATCTTTTGAGGATATCCAAGAATCAACCCATTTTTTTGTATCTTCATGTGTTGTAAAGTACTGCTCGGGCAGAACCTGTGCCATGGTTCAAAATAAGTGATAATTACAAGAGACAACGTCTGTTTGAGTGTGGGTGGGGTAGGATTTCCCAATGAAGTGTTCCCAAATAGTTTTTCACCGGCACCGCAACATGCGGACGAGCATTATCATGGAGAAGAATTTTTTTCTACACTAACGCGCCCACAAAAGGGGATTTTGAAGTACCCTTAAATGACAGAGCACAGTGTGAGCGAATAATTTTGTCATGCCCCAGCGGCAGATTTCTTCAAATTAAAAAAGTAAATCAAAAGTTTCCGCAAATGACGGTTATTTAGCACTAAACTAGACATTTTTTATGAAAAAAATTATGTAAAGCTGATACGGTCACTAATATTTTGAGGTTATGTTGTTCTTTCTACATAATTGCCTGGTGGGGTCATATTTTGCCAAACAGCAGAAACTTATTTGTACACCTAATATTTTCTTATTTCCTGTTTTATTGGTGCATAGAGTAAAACGTATATATTAATTCAATTGGTATCGATGTGGTCCTCCATATATCAATACAAGAGATCCCTTACCTTAAGTTTTATAGGCACCATATTTTGGTGAATTTTTATCTCAGAAAGTTTATCTCAGTTGAGAATGTTCTGACGCCCTGAGAGTCGAAACCAAGACAATCTTTACATTCAAGTTTCCACTTTTACCAGCGTTAGAATATGGTGAATAAAATGTTTCGATAAATCACTTTGACTATATATTCTTTATATATATATTCTTATACACCGACAATTCAGGTCAAAAAAGTTCTGACGTAATTTCAAATTATAAATGAAAATTTTAGTAATCTTTTCATTGATTTATAATCTTTGGTGGGATTGATTGATTGATTGAAGGCGAAACCCCCATTTTTATTTAGCTTAATGCAAGCTTAAAATTAACTTAACATAAAACCCTACAGACTATCTTAAAATCTAGAGTAGTGGTTAAGACTTGAATCAATTATTCAATCGAAAAAAAAGAAGAAGTTTGGTTTGAGTGAGGTAATATTCGTCATGAAAGGGATATGACCTGGATTTCGGGTCAAATCTAGTGGAGATAACACCTGTAGTGGTTGCTTACGCTGATCTATCGATGGTCCTGTCCTGTTAAGAGTCGGTATTTGTTTTCTGTGTCAAGCCATTTCAATGAAACCCGATTTCGCGTCGATCTTTGTAACATTCTCGGCCTAAGATGCAATTTCTCCTCTGTGTCTGCCCACGTTTCTAACCAGAAACCAGCAATCCTTGCACTTAGCGAAACCCAGGTAATAATTAATACAGATATTTCCGATTTCATTCTACCTGGTTATAACTTAGTGCCTCTGTTCTTTCCACACCGTGGTCTACCCACATACATACGAAGTGATATTGCTTATCAGCTTCTGCCACAATATGAGCTCTGCTCCAATCCAGAATTTAATTTCTCGTGGCTAAAACTTCACGTTCGAGAGCATATAATGCATTACTGCTTTCTTTACAGAACCCCAAACTTGGATAGAAACGCATCCTTTAACGAATTTGATACTCTATCTGATTCTATCGATAGGATCTTGACCCTATAGCCACACACTGAAATCGTTATTGCGGGTGATTGCAATGTGCATAGCTCCCAGTGGTTTCGCTATTCCGGACACACAACACCTGAGAGTCAGTTTGCCCAGCTCTTTGTTGTTTCAAATAGTTTAAGTCAACTCGTCAATAAGCCCAGGTACCAGACATAACAGGTCAATTGAAAAGTCCACGGCCTTCCGTAGTAAAACACATTTTTTTGGCAAAATTCGTTTTTTTTATTCAACATAATTCCCTTCGAGGGTGATACACTGATTATAGCGACCTTCCAACTTTTCGATACCTTTTTTGTAGTACGATTTGTCCTTTGCTTCAAAATAGGCCTCAGTTTGGGCGATCACCTCTTCATTCGACGAAAATTTCCTCCCAGCGTGCATTCTTTTGAGATCTGAGAACAGGAAATAGTCGCTGGGGGCCAGATCTGGAGAATACGGTGGATGCGGAAGCAATTCTAAGCCCAATCCATGGATTTTTGCCATCGTTTTCACTGACTTGTGACACGGTGCATTGTCTTGGTGAAGCAGCACCTTCTTTTTCTTCAAATGCGGTCGTTTTTCGGCGATTTCGTCCTTCAAACGGCCCAATAACGCTGTGTTATAGTCGCTGTTGATGGTCCTTCCTTTTTCAAGATAGTCAATGAAAATTATTCCGCGCGCATCCCAAAATACAGACGCCATAACCTTGCCAGCCGACTGTTGCGTTTTTCCACGCTTTGGGGCGGGTTCATCGTGTGCAGTCCACTCGGATGACTGTCGATTGGACTTCGGAGTGAAATGATGGAGCCATGTTCCATCCATTGTCACATATCGACGCAAAAACTCGGGTTTATTACGCTTGATCATCTCCAAACACTGCTCCGAATCATCAACCCGTCGTTGTTTTTGGTCAAAGTGAGCTCGCGCGGCACCCACTTTGCACAGAGCTTTCTCATACCCAAATATTCGTGAATGATATGACGTACACTTTCAGTTGATATCTTTAGAGTGCCTGCTATTTCATTCAATTTCAATTTACGGTCATTCAAACTCATTTTGTGGATTTTTCTAATGTTTTCGTCGGTAACAACCTCTTTTGGGCGTCCACTGCGTTCACCGTCTTCGGTGCTCATTTCACCACGTCTAAACTTAGCATACTAATCCTTGATGGTTGATTTTCCTGGGGCGGTGTCTGGAAACTCGTCATCAAGTCAAGTTTTTGCTTCAACTGTATTTTTACCCTTCAAAAAGCAATATTTTATCAACACGCGAAATTCCTTTTTATCCATTTTTTTCACAATAACAGAAGTTGCTTCACTCAAAATACTATAATTCACCAACTAATGATCCGACATCTGTCAAATTTATACACGCGTCTTTTGAAGGTTATGGCTAACTAAAAATCATATGGATTTAGTTCTAGTGCCGCCATCTATGTGCCAGGCCGGGGACTTTTCAATTGAACCGTTAGTTGGTCGCCAATACACTGGACCTGTTTTTCACCTTCCACCTGATGAAATATACAATTGAAGTTTATTCGCCCTTAGGCACTTTCAGGCCACTGTGTCGTGCCAGCTAAATTTGCTCTAATCAGCAGCAACGTTAACAAGAACACTCCCACAGGAACAGTATGGATCTACGAGAAAGCCAAATGGGAAGGTCTGAACGACTTTTTTGGACTTAAATTGGTCATTATTTTTTCACGATTCCGGGTGCAGAGAAGCCATTAAGGGTAAAGAGTTGAGCTTCTGGTTGTATAAACCAAACAATACTGAGGAAATCCGGAAATGATATAGGGGAGCTAGAAATGACTGCAATGCGCATATTCAACACGCAAAGTTCTTGCAAGTTCTTCATGACCAGAGAGTGAGACAAAAAACACTACACTCCCCTACAGGTAGTAGAAACTTCTGGGCATTCGTGAAAAACATTTAAAACTCGGTCTCCTCGTCCATTACATCGCTTATAGTCGATGACAAACCAGTCGCCAGTGCAATAGAGAAGGCGAATCTACTTGCTGCACATTTTGCAGCCAACTCAACGCTGCCTGGTACCACATCAGTTCCACCTTAACTTGAGCATAAGCAGCACACCATGAGCCATATTCACTTCTGAATGCGTAGTGTTGCCCGCGCAGTCAAAGAGCTAAACGCAAACAAATCCGTTGGTGTGGATGGTATTCCCCCAATTCTCTTGACGAAATGTTGCTTGAAACATTATATATATAAATGTGGCGCTTCCAAAAGATATACACGAGTATGCAAAACTATAGCGAAAAGTTGCGCTAAAAGAAAAATCGAATTGACAATTGACATAGCAATCCGACAGCAATAAATAGTAGCCGAGAAACATGTCGTCTCCATACATGGCAACAATCTGCAGCATTGAGGTTTTGGTTCCAACTTTTGGTGTGATTCTATCCATTACAGCATTGGTACGAGATGCACTTCTCACTATCGTTGCAAAACGCTATTCCAATACTCAACTATTTTCTTGCGGTGTGGCAATATGTTTTACTACTACTATTTATTGGCCTGTAGAAACCCTAAAGTTCATGACCTCGCCGACTCGACTCCGCCATCGTTCCCTGTCCTGTGCGCTCTCCTGCCACGCTTGACCATCCGATCCGATCTCCTCAAGGTCAAATCTAATATTGTTTGCCCATCTCCGTCGCGGCCGTCCTGCCAGTCTCTTTCCGTTGGTCTACCGTCAAGAATTCTACGCACGGTCCCATCATTGCCCATTCGCGCTACATGTCCGGCCCATCTTAATCTTCGCGACTTGATTACTCTCACTATTGTAGGTTTGTGGTATAGTTCTTCTAATTCGTGGTTGTGGCGTTTCCTCCATTGTCCTGCCTCCTAGTCATATTTACCGCCAAAAATACCCGTTAAAACTTTATTCTCAAATATGCGGAATTTGTTTTCTTCCCGTTTTGTGAGAGCCCATGTTTCGCATCCGTATAGAACAATCGGCACGATTATGGTTCTACAGACACGGAGCTTTATGTTACGTGATAGCAGTTTGGGTTTCATCAGTTTACTGACTGCACGTCAACTAGCGTTGCCGGAGTGCAGTCTTTTGTTAATTTCCTTCGACATTTCGTTACTGGCCGTCAGTATCGTTTCCAGATATTTAAATTCTTTAACTTTTTCAAATATCTTGCCTCTGAAGTGTATATGTGTTCCCTGAGGTCCACCTGCTCTCGCCGTAATCATGTATTTTGTTTTGTTTTCATTTATTTCTAGGCCCACCTTTTCTGCCACTTGCATGATCATTTTTCACAGTTTTTACTTACAGTTTATAGATTATCGCCCAAAACGGCGATGTCATCCGCACATGTGGGCACTTGTGTGACCCCGTTCAGGGATGATCCGGCCATGTTGTCGTCTTATACATTTCTGATGACATACTCGAGCACAAGGTAAAAAAGACACGGTGATAGGCCATCTCCCTGTTTTAGTCCGTCCCGGATTTCAAATGATTCTGAGAGGTGGTTTTCTATTCTAACTCGCACTTTGTTTTCGTTCATGCACATTTGAATGAGGGCGGCATATTTTTCCGGGATTCCCAGCTCAACTACAATATGGTAGAGTCTTTGCCTTGCGACTGAGTCGTAGTCTTTTTTGAAGTCAACGAACAGTTGATGAACCGTTTCTCCGTATTCCCACTTCTTTTCCGGCAGTTGCCTTATTGTGAACATTTGGTCGCTTGTTGACCGGTTCCTACGAAATGCGCATTGGTAGTCTCCCAGTATTTCTTCTGCGTACGGTGTGATTCTCGCCAGAATGACATTTGTTAGTATTTTGTATGTGGTTGGGAGCAATGATGTTCCTCTGTAGTTTTCGCAGTCAGATCTGTCGCCTTTTTTGAAAATGGGAACGGCTATTGAGGTTTTCCATTCTTCTAGATAGTTTATCTAAGAAGCTACAATTAAAATTTCAAGTCGATCGATTAAAAATTGTCCGAGTTATGTTGCACACCAAGTTTCAGTCAGGGGTAGTCCAACGGTCATTTCGGCCTCTCGTGCTATCTCTCTCTCTCTCATAAAGCAAATACGCCATCTATGCGTATGTTGCACACCAACTTGAAAAACATGGTTTTGAGAAAAACGTGTTTAAAGTTTCAGTCAGCCGTAGTCTGACTGTCATTTCGGCGTCTCGTGCTATCTCTCTTTCTCTAAAATAAAATTTTTATAACGCCATCTATGCGTATGTTGCACACCAACTTGAAAAACATGGTTTTGAGAAAAACGTGTTTAAAGTTTCAGTCAGCCGTAGTCTGACTGTCATTTCGGCGGCTCGTGCTATCTCTCTCTCTCTAAAATAAAATTTTTATAACGCCATCTATGCGTATGTTCCACACCAACTTGAAAAACATGGTTTTGAGAAAAACGTGTTTAAAGTTTCAGTCAGCCGTAGTCTGACTGTCATTTCGGCGTCTCGTGCTATCTCTCTCTCTAAAGTAAAAGTTTTATAACGCCATCTATGCGTATTTTATGAAAGTATGACGCACTTGTATTGAATAAAAATTATTGACCAGATGACGATACTCCAAAACGCTGCGAAAAGCAAACCGGCTTTTTCGAAGGTCGATGCGGAAATCAGCTTTACGAAAATAGAAGAAACATATTCCCAAACTTGATTTCTACTAGCAACACATATTAAGATGGGCCGGGCATGTGGCGCGAATGGGCAACGATAGGACCGTGCGTAGAATTCTTGACGGTAGACCAACGCGAAAGAAACCGAAAGGATGGCCGCGACGGAGATGGGAGAACAATGTTAGGTGCGACCTTGAGGAAATCGGATTGGATGGTCAAGCGTGGAAGGAGAGTCCACAGGACAGGGCACGATGGCGGAGTCGAGTCGGTGAGGTCATGAACTCCCGGGTTCCTGCAGGCCTCCTCGTCATATTTACCGCCAAAGATACCCCTTAAAACTTTATTCTCGAATACGCGGAATTTGTTTTCTTCCCGTTTTGTAAGAGCCCATGTTAATCGGCCCATCTTAATCTTCGCGACTTGATTACTCTCACTATTGTAGGTTTGCGGTATAGCTCTTCTAATTCGTGGTTGTGGAGTTTCCTCTATTGTCCTGCCTCCTCGTCATAGTTACCTCCAAAAATATCCCTCAAAACCTTATTCTCGAATACACGGAATTTGTTTTCTTCCCGTTTTGTGAGAGCCCATGTTTCGCATCCATATAGAACAATCGGCATGATTATGGTTCTATAGACACGGAGCTTTATGTTACGTGATAGCAGTCGGGCTTTCAGCAGTTTACTGACTGCGTGCCAACTAGCGTTGCCGGAATGCAGTGTTCCGTTCAGGGATGTTCCGGCCATGTTGTCGTCTTGTACCTTTCTGATGACATACTCGAGCACAAAGTTAAAAAGACACGGTGATAGACCATCTCCCTGCTTAAGTCCGTCCGGATTTCAAATGGTTCTCAGAGGTGGTTTTCTATTCTAACTCGCCCTTTGTTTTCGTTCATGCAAATTTGAATGAGCGCGGCATATTTTTTCGGGACTCCCAGCTGCACTACAATATGGTAGAGTCTTTGCCTTGCGACTGAGTCGTAGGCTCTTTTGAAATCAACGCACATATTCCCACTTCTTTTCCAGCAGTTGCCTTATTGTCAACATTTGGTCGCTTGTTCATCGGTTCCTACGGAATGCGCATTGGTAGTCTCCCAGTATTTCTTCTGCGTACGGTGTGATTCTCGCCAGAATGGCATTTGTTAATATTTTGTATGTGGTTGGAGCAATGATGTTCCTCTGTAGTTTTCGCAGTCAGATCTGTCGCCTTTTTTGAAAATGGGGACGCCTATTGAGCTTTTCCATTCTTCCGGAGTGACTTCCTTATCCCATATTGTTTGGATGAGCTGGTGGATCTTTCGAGCGGTTTCCTCTCCTCTATGCTTCACAAGCTCTGCCGGTATGCAGTCGACTCCGGGAGCCATGTCGTTTTTCAATCGATTTATTGCGTCTACAACTTCGTCGAAAGATGGCTCTGGGATCTGAGGCTCGGCTGTATGTACGTCTGGTGCGTTTATTTGTGGTTGATGGGTGCGCACATTGAGCAGGTTTTCAAAGTACTGCCTCCACCTTGTCACGATATTGTTTGTTTCTGTGACCAGACACCCGTTTGTGTCTCGAATTATGTTGGTTCTCCCTCGGTAGTCATTTCTAATTGAATTTATGCCGGCATACATACCTCGGATGTTCTTTGCTCTGGAATTTTCTAGGATTTTTTTGATCCGAGTCTTCTCCCATTCGCGTTTTTCTGTGTTTGAAGAGTCTCATTGTCTCTCTCCGAATCGTCGCGTATCTTTCTGCGTTGACTTCATCATATCTTTCTAAGTGGATCGCTCTGAGGCGTTTACGTTCTTCGATCTTCGCCCTGCACTCATCGTCAAACCAAGGTTTGGACTTAATTGTTTTCTTAAATCCTAATACCTTTTCGGCTGTTAGTTTGATTGTGTCTCTGATCGATGTCCATTTAGTGTCCACACTATTAGCTTTCTCTTCCTCACTGCTCCCATTCTCTAGAATGCTAAATCTAGTCGTTAGTTCGTATTGATATTCAGCCCTTTTGCGCAAGTCTTTCAGTTTATCAGTGTCGAACTTTTTGCTCGTCTCCCGTGACTGCCCATGTGGGATTGCTGCGAGGCGGCTCCTGATTTTGCCCATCACTAGAAGATGATCGGAGTCGCAATCTGCTCCTCTATATGATCTTACGTCAAGGATATTCGAGTGGTGTCTTTTGTCTGTGAGGAAGTAGTCTATTTGGTTACGCGTTACGCCGTCGGGTGATATCCATGTGGCTTCATGAATTTGCTTGTGCTTGAACATTGTGTTTTTCACTTACAGATCTTTTGACGTTGCGATGTGATAATTCGAATTCCATTATTATTTGAAACGTCCTGTAGACTTTCTTTACCTATAGTTGGTTGGAAGATATCTTCCTTTCCAATTTTCACATTGACGTTCCCGAGGAGGATTTTTACATCGAATGATGAGATCCCATCAAATACTTCCTCTTGGGTCTCGTAGAACGTGTTCTTCGTTTCTTCGTCGGTAGATTCTGTTGGGGCGTGTACGTTTATAAATACATAATTGTACCATGGACCCTGTATTTTTAGCACAGACATTCGGTCATTAATAAAGTTCACATTTTTTACATGGGGCGTAATCTTCTTGCTTATGATAATGCCGGTTCCGAGGTTATGTGTATCGGTACCACCACACACCAGTGTAAATCCGTTGGTTTCGATTACTTGACGTGGGAGTCGGACTTCCTGAAGCGAGATGATGTTCATTTTATATTGTTTCGCGTTTTCGACGACCGTCTGTATCGCGCCTGGTTTATATAACGTTCGAACATTCCAAGTGCCGACGCGTATATCCCACTTTTTCCGTGTTTCCCTACGTCTTCTTTTTGCCGAGTCGGTGTTTTCTTAATGATTTGTTCCCGTATGGTAGTGTCGGCTCATCACACCTAAGTCTACCGGGTTTTTCGTGAGATTGCTTTTCGTATATTGATCATTCATTTCGTGGGAACACTCGGGGCTTTCAAACAGTCCACCATATCCGAGCCCCTCTTTGATATGGCAAGGACTGCCTACTGCTCTGATTCGATCCGGTTTCAGAGAGGCGCCGGTATACCCCTGGCTGCAAACCATTCAATGGGGACGGTGACGCCTAACACGCTGGATTAGGGGTGGTTGGTCTTTGTGTGTTACTCCTCGCTAGCCTGACTGACATGGGTGGCCCTACTGAAAGCGCATGCTTCCGTCAGCATAGCCTGAGTGATTCATTGTAGTTTAAGCCCCCGTCAAGGTCTCTACCAAGCCATAGTGTACTGATAATAAATACCAAGCAGTGGGTGCACTATGACCACTCGTTTCACGGATAACCATTCAGTAAATTCAATCTAAGGAAAAGAAGCCCTCTGTACATATCAATGAAGTCAACAAATGATTAGCCCCTTCGCTTATTCAACTGATTTAGGATGTATACATTAAGTCGTCAATACTTCTTTTGGTGCTTGTAGCAATAGTGATGCTCTCAGGTGACGCAGATAATGAGTACCACCAGGCTCTGATGCATGGTATATCTGGTGGTATAAAATTCTGTCCTTACAAGGTTTTGTTTTGGTTTTCTTTTCGCTAATACTTGGGCAACATATTTTCCACACTTTGAGGTTGCAAGTCTCGACATATGGCATATTTTAAACATTTTGTAATTCGTTCTTTATTGTATTTCGTAATTATAAGACAATGTTCTGTATTAATGTATTAATTCCTGTAATAATTAATAATCTACTGCTCCATAATATTATTATATAATATTGCTTTATTAATTTTTTATTTTATTTACAGATATTAAAGATTGCTATCCTCTACCCAAAAAGTATTTTTATTGATAATCCAACAAAAAAAAAATTTTTTTTAATATTCACTAAAAAAAAAAAAAATTATAATAATAAAAAAAAAACGAAACACAAAAACAGCGAAAACATTCTACAAAATTAATAAAATCAGAGACGAAACATTTATAGGGAAGTTTGTTTTATTGTTTAATAATATTCAGCGTATATTTTTAAGTGTTTCACATTATAACATTACCAAGAGATTTTTAAGTTGCATGGGCTTGTACTTAAAAATATCTCACGACAATATTAAACAAGTTTTTAGTTTGTTGATCACATAAACGTAATTATAAATCGAAATGACAAATGTGTAATATAATTAATTTCTTAAGAGAAATCAAACGAGAATAAAACAATAAATATCATTATTTAATGAAAACGATCAAAATGTACTCTCAACTTAAGAGAATTACATTCAAATTAATAAATAGCTATAAATAATTTGCTTTGATTAAGAATAATGATTAAAGTGAATTAACAGTTTGTGTATGCGCCGATTTGCTTAATTGTAATTATTTATAAACCTGTAATGTGCGTCGTAAATGAATTTAAAATGTATTAACTACTATAAAAAAAATAACGATGAAACAAATTTCATTAATAATATTCGAATGATGATCCCCAATTTCGTTTTTGATCAAAACCCACAGGATAACCGAATTTAAAACATTCCGGCCGTTTCATATTCCTTTCGTTACTTTTGTATTTTCCGTTATAACAAATTTAAATTATGAATATATTAAAACAACTTGATGGAATCTGAGAGGCTTTGAATGCACCTAAAATAATTTTTGAAAAGATAAACTGTGAAGTTCCTGATGTACTAAATCATTTTCTTGAACAACTAAAAATTAGGTGGCAATGAAATCATTAATAGAAATAAGCTTTTCAAGTTGTACAGAAGTTGTTGCAGATTATTATTATTGTTTTGTTTAATTATGTTCTGGGTTAAGTGGTCAGTTAAAGCTGGGATGTCACCTATGATCCGACCGTATTGTTATTGTTATTATCATTTTTATAATATGAGTCATGGGATTGAGAATGTCTAGACAATTTGAGCCACATGATAGGTTTTTAAGGCTTTTTCAATATTTGATACTACACTCATTCACTCTTAACTAGTTGCACTGGCACGCTAGGTATTAAGTAAGCAATTTCGCTAATATATTGATGGATATTCGCTTAAAACATTTATTGTCAATTTATGAATTTCTGTCCGCGTACTGTTGTATATTACTAAATCAATTGAATAGCGCATTTCGATGCACAGGTACGATTCAAGGTTGTCATTAAGGCTGGGTCTAAGGTTTCCGACTTAATGATGGAAGAAATAGATTTTTATTTAAAACATGCATTTATTCCTCAATGTAGTCTCTCTTTAATTCATTACAGTTGACAAACGTTTCTCCTGTTACTAAATTCCGTACCGCAAGTGCTGGAAGGTTCATTAAAACGTGTTTCAGCCATACATTTTTCATATTGTTTCTCAATGTAATCCCTCTTTAGTTTAATATAGTTTCTCCGATGATTCTCCAATACTATGTTCCGTACCTGAAGTGCTAAAAGGCCTTTAAAATACTCATTTCTCGCCGCTTCATTTCAACCAAAATGTTTTCTAGTTACAATTTTCTCAAGACTTGGGAACAGATCAGCTAGAGACAGTGTTAAATTTGACGTGTTATGGGTTAGTTAAAGCGGACTGCTGGCTCTCATCGGCTCGGCAAACTCCTGATAGTGTGGTAGATTGTGTTAAAGGTGCTTAACTGGTCAAGGATACCTGAAAATAGATACGCCCAGAAAGGCCTTCCTCCTAGACTCTCAATATGCCATGGTATCTATTCTTTTCCTTTCCTTGCAAGCCGTTCATTTCCAAATGCGTTTCGTGTATCTAAACGAAGAAGAATTAATTTCGAGCAGCCCTTACCACTGGTGCGGGGAAGCGTTCTGGGATACCTAAAAAACAGAAAGGATTGGAGCGATTTCGCTCTGAAATGACAAAAGTATCTTCCCATTCTATATAGATTTATTTACAAATGAGAAAAGTTCCTACACCATCCAGAACACAACTCGAGCGTTTTAAAAACAAGAGAGACGGGGGCCGAATGTGCCACTCATGTCTGTGGATTCTGGCCATCTTGCGACAACCAGCATTACCCACATCCGTGAGAATGCTGGGCGCGGTCCCGAGATATCCGAAAAAGAGAAAAAGGCGGAGATATCTACGGATAATGTCTACATGGTCAGTTTTTTTTTTTTTTTAATAAACTTGCCTATAACTACCCTAACCTAAGAAAAGCTAAATCTATGTAAGCTTGCCATTGTTTTGAGATGTCATTTACTATACTCTTTTCGGCTGGCATGTTAGTTAGTTGCCATTCAACCACCAGAACTGGTAGCGTTGTTTCTTAACTTCACTTTACCTCTGTGAGATATCGCCCTACTGTATCACAGATATTTTTTATCTGTGTTCAAGTGGTCTCTAAATGCTTGGATGGAGAGATGGTGGAAATGAATTCATACAAGACCGGTGGGTATTGAGTGCGCTAGTAAACGATTACGTCTTTGGTGTCTGATAATCTGCGCTTTGGCCGGTGTACGTGTGTGTATTTGTACTGTCTTGTACAGTTCGTGTGTGCAATTTGGCCACTCAACCGCTTTACAGTTTTCTTTGCCTTTTATAGTCGCTGGCACCAATCTCGTGTGTCCTGCTGCGAAATGACGTCGCAAGGAATTGCCATGCTCATTTCACGTTGCGTCTTCTTGGGAATGGATTTACTGTTGTTTCGATGCGGCGTCTTCCCAGACAGGTTTATTTTGTGTGGAATGGCACGCTGTATTATTTACAAATGAGGAAAGGCTGTATTATTTACAAATGAGGAAAGTGGCTACGCGGTCCAGAACACAACTCTAGCGTTTTAAAAACGAGAGACGGGGGCCGATTTGAACGAAACAAGCGCAAATGTGTCACTCATCCTGTCTACGGATTCTGGCCATCTTGCGACGCCTTCCTGGAGATGAAATGATGCATCGCCAATATTACGAATATGTTCCAACAGTTAGTAATTTAAATTTTTCAATTTTTCCATGTGAGCGGATAAATTAGAGGACATTTTTCTTATGCAGATCATAATAAACTTCCATAATGTCATGTAAGAAGTCAAGAAGATGTGCATAGTATTCCTCATTAATTGATTCACCATTTGGTAGCTAGTCAGTATGATATTTCGTAACCGTAACCTCTCCAGTCGTTCAGTCTTTGCTGCAGAGTCACCGACCTCTTATTGCTCAGGTTGTTGTCTTGGCAAAGTAATGCCCCCACATTTTTTGATCTTACAAGTTGTTTGGATTCCTCTTAAAACTGCGCACACATTACTGAAAATGTAGTAGCGATCAGCAGTTAACAAATGCAAAAAACTTTTTCTACTGAGTTCGTATAATATGTGCAGCGCCCTTTGTTTTGAGATATATCTACAGTCTTAGGTATCTCATACACATCAAGTTGTTGATGATCTAGATCTTTATGTGTCATGATATTTACTTGAAGGTCGCAGTTTTGGCTGTCTTTCACTTGGATCGTCCTTCAGTTAATTTACGGTCACTTTAAAAAACCCTGCCACCCACTTTTTACTACTGATAGCGAAGGTGCGGTACAGAACCCATATACACTTTCATCAATGGACAATTTGCTCTCGACGATAAACCATTTATAACGAAGGATTTAACGATATTCAAATTTATTCGTTTTGTCAAAACAAAATACGCTTTTCGATTTGCGTCCCTACCTGATACAAATTATATTTGTCCACTAATGATGAACTCGTTCACTTCGTTAAACATAATAAACTTTTATTTCAAGTGTATTACCATTACAAGAAGTGCTAAAATTAATTCCCTTAAAAGTTTTCGAAAAAATTCCGGCGAGGTTTGTGTATCGAATCAAATACCGGACTGATTTGTAAAAAAACAGTTCAATTGCTAAGTAAACTGCGACGATGAAAATAAGAAAGTAATTATCACAATGATCATCATGGAGTAAACTAACTAAATTTTGTACAGGTTTTTTGACCTGTCACACTTTCGTGGCCGTTTCTTAACCGTCACACTTTCAACTCCTGTACAAAACAAGCCCATCTTCTCTTTGCGCTGTGCTTTTGTATGAGGGTTTTTTTTTAAATGTACATAGACTGTTGCTAATGTTGCACAATTAACATCCCGACTACATTTTTTAGAATTGTCTTAAATTGCGTAACTTAAATTAATGTCGAATTTGGGTGTGTAACAACGTTGAAGCCATTTAATTCTTATATCCCTGTTTATTTATTTATTAATATTATCATTATTATCCTTTTTTTCTCTAGTAATAAATTTTTCTCTGGTCACTGGTCCCTCTTCTTCTGCTCGAACTGTGCTTTTATATATAACAACCCATTTGAACATGCGTTTTTTGTATAAAAAAAAATTAACGCGAGTCTTGTCTGGCGATGAAATATCGGGATCATGACAAGTTTTTTTGGACGGTGTGACGTTTCTAACAGATACACACAGTACACAAGCAAATAATGAAGAACAACACAGAAAGAAAATGGAATAAGCAATAACACAGCAATTCCACATCAGTTGAGTGTACTTGAGCTTATAAATCGAATACACGCGGCAGTGGTCTGATGTGTTGGTTCAATCTCTTAGCGATTCTAACCGTCATAGCATCGGTTCTCAAGATGATAACAAGTTTTACTTTCTACAATTTATAATCTACTTCCTCTTCTATAAAATCTGTGAATTCTTTCCTCTGTTCGAAATATGTTTAATTTTAAAAAAATCGTCACAGGCTTCGTAACGAAGCCTCGGGGCCATAGTAAGGTCAATGTCGATTACATTTCCGCAAAATCCTCCAAGTTTTAATTCTAGTTAAAAAAAATTGTTTCTAATATTTATTTTGCATGGTAACACTCTCCGACCCCTCTGCGAACAATTTTAGCAGAATTAGATCTACAATTTGAAGAGGACGAAAATCATTGTATCCGTGCATAAGCTGTGATATAAATCATTTTATTTTCTTAAGCTCTCTATGTGGACTTATAGCGTTTGGAATGATAGTGAAGATGGTGTAATTCGAACTGACGCTATGACAGTTAGAATCACCAAAAATTGAACCAAGCGTAGCACATCAGGCTACTGGCCGTGCTTAGAATTCTATTTTTAAACTCAAGTATATTCCACTGATGTGAATTGTTATGTTATCGCTGTGGTATACAGCTCTGATGCATTATCTTATTCGATTTTCGTTCGGTGTTTTTCACTATTTGCTTGTGTATTGTGTGTGTATCTGTTAGAGACGCCACAGACTCTTATGAATTCGATAGGATATTTAACAACACATCTTTCAATATGAAGATTACTCTACTCTCTTGTACAAGGTGGCGCAAAATCAATCACCCTATCGGAAGATGTAATTTTTGCAAATGACGTCGTATGTCAATCATATTTGCCATTTGTGAACTAAACTGAACTTTTAAGTAACTCAAAAACATAATTGAATGATTAATTTTGCGCCACCGTGTATGATTTTAGGGTAGTTCCGATAGACTGCAGGTGCCCACCATTTAAACTTTTCCTAACATGCCGAATTAACCAGTAGTATCTGCTCTACCCCAAATAACTTAGCAATGCCATACTCAGCTCAGGGTACCAGACGATGCTTTGTACGAACCGTCAAATACACAAGTGCCGTACCCTGAGCTGATATATTTTGCCCTTTACGCTAGACACCACGTTGGTTTGCTATTGTAATTGTTGTACCTTGAGTGTGACTACTTTATGTGCCTTCACGAACAAGGCAATAGTATTTTTATCCTAACTGCCTTACAATAGATACATTCCATATACACAGTATAGGGAGCTGGCTTCAAGTTGTTGAGTCTGGTGTGGCTACAGTCGATCGTGTTCATCTTCTGTGGCATTGGTATACTGTGGCCATCACCTTATCCTAGCTGCCTTACTATACAGCGTAAAGTGCTCAAATTGTCTAGACGCCAGCTGGCCTAATGGAACCTGCTCATTTTCTGTGCATCTATAGCATTCGTAGGGAAATACCATTCCAGCTCAAGATTTCTTACTGACTCCGTTTTAATTTTTTTATTGTGGGTTTTTAGTTTATAGCATCTTGTTTCTTTGACATTTATTTACATTTGTGGACCAAGATCGGTTTGAGAGAATAGGAAGAAGCTGACCAATTCACATCATACTTTAAAATCACAATTTCATTAAATACCATATATTATATCGAAAACATTTTTTTTTCTTTTGCAAATAGATTTAGAAGCAATAACAACAAAGTTGTGGCTATTAAAAAAAATTAAATAAAAAGAAAACACAAAAAAAGCAAATATTGTATAGGAAAATCAATCTTATTGATATTAAGCTGAATACGCATCTATGTCAAATTAAAAATGGATTCAATGAAGTCCCGACGATAACGACGAGACTATCTTAATATTGAGAATGTTCCATTAGTACCCGAGGATTTTAATCAATAGCTCAGTATTTACGATATTACATTTATTTTTAGGATAATTTGTGAGTAACACCAGTATTATCCTACAACATGTTTATGAGCTTTGTAATAACTTATTTGTGAAATACAAAAACAAAGGAAGCAAAAAAAATGAAAATAAATAAGTCATAATGAAACTTTGTAAAATGTATTCACAAGGGCATTCGGTGGCCTTTTTGTATTGTGTTGATGAACATACTATATAACAATTGCTCTAAATACAATATTTAATTAAACTGAAATATGTATATAATTATATGTAATTATATATAATTGTATATATAATTATATATAACTATATATAACTATATAATTATGTAATTATATAATTATATAGTTACATGATTATTTGTATTCATAAGGTATACAATAAAATAAAAAAGCAGCATAAATAATAGTAGTAATAGTAATTATATTTATATATAAAGAAACTTAAAAATCCTTTTAAGTTTATTGAAGACAATGTATTGTATGCAGGACTCGGAGAATCCGCACGCTTCTACGTAATGTTGCTGCATGTAAACGCAATAACCACGTGAATATTTTGTCAATCAATGAATTACTGATCAATATGTATAAAGAAGGTAATAAAAACTGAATTATGTAATGAACATTTGTAAATATTTAAAGGAAAAGGTAAAATATTTTGAAATAAATTTAAATGCGCAAAATAAATTCTAGTTGTTTTTATCATGTATGCAGTATCATATATATAGTAATAACTTATTATATGTCACTTTGTCCCCCCCGCTTGGTAGAAACCTGGACGTGGTGTGGGGGCTTAAACTACAACGAATCACTCAGGCTATGCTGACGGAAACATACGCTTCCAGTACGGCTACCCATCTCAGATACGCTAGCGAGGAGTAACATACAAAGGTCTACCATCCCTAATCTAGGGTGTTACGCGCCACGGTGCCCATTAGATGGTTTGCTGCCAGGGGTATACCGGCTGTATTATAACGGCGCCTCTCTGACACCGGGTCCAATCAGAGCAGTAAGAAGACCTTACCATATAAAAGAGGGGCTCTGATATGGCGGACTATTTGAAACCCCAAAACTAGTGGAAACAAAAATGAATAATCAATATACAAAAAACAATCTCACGAAAAAACCGGTAATAAGGGAACAAATTATCAAGAAAACACAGAATCGGCAAAAAGAAGACGTAGGGCAAAACGGAAAAAACGGGGTATACGCGTCGGCACGTGGAATGTTCGAACATTATATAAGCCAAGCGCGATACAAACGGTCGTAGAAAACGCGAAACAATATAAAATGAACATCGTCTCGCTTCAGGAAGTCCGACTCCCACGTCAAGTAATCGAAACCAACGGATTTACACTGGTGTGTGGTGGTATCGATACACATAACCTCAGGACCGGCGTGGAATGTCCAAACGTTATATAAACCAGGCGCGATACAGACGCTCGTGGAGAACGCGAAACAAAAAAAAGGGACACCGTCGCGCATCGTCTTCGAATCGTTGTACTCCTAGTGCATTTTAAGGGGCGCAAATAGGTGGAAGTCGCAGGGCGATAGTCTAGGGTTTTAGAGAGGAAAGTCAAGTTGAGTCCATCTAATACCAGAACTAGGGTATTGACTGAGCGTTGTCTTGGAAGAGAATGCGTTTAGAATCGAAGAACGGCGTCTTTTAGCAACCTTAACTTATCTCAAAAACTTACGTAATAACCAGCATTTATTGAGCGACGGGGGGAAGTGGGAGCGAACATACAGGGCAAAGTTTCTGCTTTTAACCCGACGAAGGCCAAGACGATCTGTGTCCCTGTTCAATCGAAGTTGACATGCAGTCGCCACGTGACACCCCTGGATAGCTACTTTGGCATCCGCCGAGTGGTGACCCAATGCATGCAGCGACATCCTGAGAAAGGTTGGCGCATGGCTAATAACCTTGCCCGGAAAAACAAATTATTATGGACAATTTAACAAGTCTCGGATATTGACCGGATACCGTTGGAGAGTCTTGGTAAATAAGGCCAAGACTGGATCCCGGTTGTAGTGCCGATGATGGTGATGATTTGCGACACTCATGGAAAAAATGAATGTACACGATGTCACTATGGCCGAAAAAAAAAGCAATTGCAAGCACCAGTCGAGTCTTGGATTTCACAGGGGCTGCCTTCATCTGAGAAAACCACTCCACACTGGCTTGCTCAGATTCGGGTATCTACCGATAGACCCAAGTTTCGTCGCAGTGACAATTCCTTTCAAAAAACCTCCATTTCTTTTGCATACCGTGCTGAATGCTCTTGGCAGTTTTACAAATGTCTTAACTTCTGTTCTGCGAGCGACGTACCTTGGCTTAGTGTTATGTACTAACTCCCCCACAACCCTTGTCCTTGTAAAGAATTCTGGAGGTAAAGTAGTTTCCCATTCGGATTTCCGAAGGAACTATGTCAAGAGGAACATTATGCAAATATCTAATAAGAAATTCGTCATCGCGTAATCGTGTTGGTTCTCGAAACTAATATCAGAGGCATCGGTTTCACCAATACGAATATAAACGCCGTCCACTAATATTTGCAAACAGCGAAACCTGATATCCTTACCCTACCTGAGACTCAGGTCGATTTGTCAATTGATTCGACATATTTTCGTTGCTCAGGATACGACTTGCATTCGACATTCCGTTTAAAGAGTGGAGTTTGCGACTTCACGCAGTCCGATTTGGCTTGCCAGAGAATGGAGGCGTTGGAACCCAATAACTTGGACATCATGTGGTTGAAGGTCGTGCTGGGGAATTCTGTTAAATTCCTTTGTTGTCTTTACCGCTCCCAGAATGACGATCGACCGATGACCCTTTTCGAACACCTTTCGCGTACCTTCGACCGGATACAGATCAACCACCCGGCTTCTGAAATTGTCGTCTTTGGCAATTTTAATGTCTACAACTCCGGCTGGTTGGTACATTCTAACAGAACCGACGAGGCTGGGAGGTTAGCGGAGATGGTCGCTGTTAGCCACAATTTGACCCAACTCGTGGAGGAGCATACGCGAGTGCCATATACGCGAGGTGATTATGCGAACCCCTGGATCTAGTTTTGACATCAGACCCGAGCGTCTATACCGTGGAAGTTGCTACGCCACTAGGAAACTCACACCAGTGCTTGGTATTGGTCGCGCAGCCGCTTTCATTTCAAACGAATAACCGATCTAAGAAGCTTCGCCTTGTATAGAGGTATGAGGCTGCTAACTGGGACAACTTGCGAGTTTTCTTCGCATCCTTTCCGTGGTCGGAAATGTTCTTTGGAGTCTCCGATGTTAACGCATGCGTGGAGTCGGTCACATAGATTATTCTTCTCGGGCTGGAGATCTACATTCCGCATTCCATCAAAGAAATTCATCCAATAAGCCTTGGTTTGATAAAAAATGCGAGCAGATTACAGCGGAAAAAACAGAGCTTTTAAGCAATGGTGCTCCAATCCCACTGAGGTGAATAGAACGAATTTTGTTAGAATCAGAAACGGGTACAACCAGTCGATTGATACTGCGAAGAAGGCTTACAAAAACAGAATGACCAATAAACTCCTTCAGCGCCGAACTAGTTCGCGTCCCTTCTGGTCAATGGCAAAGTCAATGGCAAGCCTTCGCTGCCTCCTCTTTTCCCCCGTTGGTGACGGGCAGCGTGACACTAGTCACAAATTCAAAGGATAAAACTAATGTTATCGCGAATTTATTTTCCGCGAATTCAAACCTCGATGCTGGTCTTTTGGCACCACTTGTGAACGCGCCTGTATGGTCTTCGATGCGGGATGTGAGGTTCCGTCCGCGTACTATTCAACGGATTCTACGAGGATTGGACTGTAGGAGGGCATCCGGCCCGGACGGAATACCAGCAATAGTACTTATGAACTGTGCTCCAGAACTGTCGCCGGTTCTTGGCAGGCTATTCCACTTATCTTATGCACGAAAGGAAATTTCCTACCTGCTGGAAAATCGCCCGAGTTTAGCCAGTCATAAAGAAGGGGACAAAGTGTCTCCCACAAAATTACCGGTTGATAGCATTACTGTCTATGTTGTCTAAGTTAAGTAGGTATTTGGAGTGCAACGGACTTTTGAATGATCGTCAATGCGGATTCTGTGGCAGGCGGTCCACGAGAGACCTTCTGACCCTTATAACCGATATATGGACATCTGTGATTGATCGGCATGGTGAGTCAAGAGCGGTCGCAAGGCTTTTGACCGCATCTGGCACGGAGCAATGCTGAGCAAACTTCGTTCATATGGACTTTCCCAGCAGCTTTGCGAGTGGACGAAAAGATTCCTCCAAAATTGATCGATCTGGGTTGTTGTAGACGGCGAGTCTTCGGATCTGTATCATGTTAACTCCGGGGTAACTCGCGGGGTCTAATTTGCCCCCAACTTTGTTTTTGCTTCACATAAATGATTTGTTGGAGTCAACGGCTAACAGAGTGTTCAGTATTGTGGATGATAGTACTGTGGCGTTTTGAAGAGATAAGCACACAATATACAAGCAAATCGTGAACAACACTGAAAGAAAATGGAATAAGCAAAAAAGCATAAGCCGTATACCAAGCAATAACATAGCAATTCCATATCAGTAGAGTGTACTTGAGCTTATAAATCGAATTCGTACACGCGGTAGTGGCCTGATAGGTTGAGCTTTGACTCTATCTTTAAGTGATTCTCACCGTGATAGCGTCGGTTGGAATCACAGACTCTTCACTATCGTCGCAAACGCTATAGTACTCTTGTTTACTCTTTTTCGAGTGATCAGTGCATCAACGTCGCAGCAGCTGAGATGTAGCCAGATCGAATCTCTGAATCGGGATCTAGATAAGGTTCTGCAGTGGGAAAAGGCCAATCTCGTCGACTTCAATACAACGAAGACACTGTATACAACACTCTCAAAGAAAAGTGGATCAACGGTTCCACAACTGATGATAAATGGACAGGCTCTCGAATCTGGGGAAAGCATGAAATTGTTCAGCGTCGTGGTCTGTGGGAATGTATCGTGGCATCAACACGTGTCCAACATCGCCAGGTCCACCTTTGGAAAACTGAGTTATTTTTTAAGAGCCAAGGAATATTTTACTCCGGTCCAAATTGTTCTTCTGTATAAATCACCAATTAGACCCGCGCTCGAATATTGCTCTCATGTTTGGAGCTCCGCTCCTAAGCATACCCTCAACCTATTTGTGAGCATACATAGACGAGAGATCCTCCTGATCGGGGACTCGGCGTTGACGTAGAGACTACAGTCGCTATCACATCGAAGGTGCGTGACCTCTGTCTGTTTTACAGATATCACGTGTACTGTTAGTATTGTTTCACGCAATTCGGTTTATATGCGCTCCACGAAACAATCCGACGGATCGCATCATTTTGTGGTTCATTTCCCGACGGCGCGAATATCTCTGCATCAGAACTCGTTCCGTTACAGAGCGAGAAAACTGTGGAATTCTCTCCCCGTGCGAATGTTTCCGGATCGTTACAACCTGCAACTGTTCAAAAAGAACTGCAACTTGTTTGGTGGCATCTCGGGGTGCCGACTCGACGCTGTAGGTTCGCTTCTCCCGAGAGAATTCATGGTGCAGATGTTCTGTTGATTCAAATCTCAGTTTATAGGATCTTATTCAATTTTTTGTTGTTTCTTTTCAACTTTCGATTGAGTGGGGAAGTAATTTTTATCTTGGTTACTAAGTTACCCTCTACTCAGTTGTAAAAAGTGGAAAAACAAAAGCCTACACGAACTTTACAGAATCCTAGCTTCAATGTTATGACTGAGTGATAAAGGTGCCATAACTTATTCCAACCTTTGCTGCTATTTCGGAATGTCAGACATCGATCGCCGCCCTGAAGGTTAGAAATCATGCCAGTGTTCTCTTCTGTAATGGTTGACCGTGGATGGCGATCATATTTGTTATTTTCAACCCGTTCACGTCCGTCCTTAAATACCTTATGCCAGGCAAAGACGCGAGCCCTTGACAGTGTTTGGTCCCCGCACTGTGAAGTCAATTTTTGCAGAATTTGAACTAGTTTTACGTCTTCAGAAGCGAGAAATTTAATGATGATGCGTTGCGCAATGATGGGGTGCACCTAGTGTTCCGACGCACTCAGAAACAGGTCGTGTTTATATTTGAGATAAAAAAAATAAATAAAAATAGAACTACAGATTATTGACCATGAACTTTGCTTTAGCAAATATGGTAATGCGCATCTGGCAACGTTGCCATTTTTATATCATTCGAAGTGCAAACAAGTGGCAAATAAAGTTGCACTGCATTCATACGATCGTCGTCTCCCCAATTGCAATTAACAATTTTATTGTATTCTAAGCGATGTACTTAATGCAAATAACTTGCTCTTAATCGCTGTTCTACTACCCTGTTTGCCCACGTGACAACGAATGAGCAAGTGATTCACATACAACAGTACCAAAAGAGACACTCACTAGTTTGCCGGCAGTTGCGACACTACTTCATCTTGTGGCACATTATCGACGTTAATGTCACACTGTTTGTGCTGTCCCATTTACCCGTTCATACACAAACCCGTTCCTCCTTGCATTGGGGAAATAAATAAACTTTTTGAGTTGAATTGCAGAGTTATCCTTTTAATATAGTTATTATTATTACACCTCAGCAGTGCATTGGTGTTAGGCGACAAGTCAATTGCTAGAGTGTGCGTTTCCATTGCGTCGAAGTTGTACGCGATTTATCGATATGCTGCGGAATCATGTAAAAATTATTTGTTTCCTGTTTGACAAATTCGCTTTCGACTAAACAAATGTCGCTTCATAACCACATTGCAACTAAAAACCAACAGAAAGCCTTAATAATAACAACACCTCACAAATAACAAAATTGTCAATAATTTGTTCAATCTCATTCTACTTGCTACCAAATCATTCGCACGAAAACATTCCTTTAACTAAATCAAAACTCGATAACTTTTCAGAGAGATAGAATGGCCCTTAACGGATTCCTTGAATTCTTCCAGAAGGGTAAGGTACGTCATCATCAGTGTAGTGTTCTATCCCTTTGAAGTTTATCAGATCCGATCTTTTCTTTTATTTTTTTTTTTACCGCGAATTGTACAACGAAAAGACATTTCGGCCAAAGAAGCGCTTCACCACTGGAACCATACGATACTCATTACACAAACAAGCACAGGCGAGTCTGCAATCTGGTATCAATCTCCGGCAAGTTGTCCGCCTACCCGAAGGCGAGAACATGAACGACTGGCTGGCAGTGCATGGCAAGTCTATGGTATAACCCGAACCGAACCACACTAACCACTTAGATTTTTTCTTACAGTTGTCGACTTCTTTAACCGCATCAATCTAATCTACGGCACAGTCTCAGAATACTGTACACACACAACGTGTCCTGTAATGTCTGGGGGTTCGAGGTACGAGTATCTTTGGGCCGATGGAGACACGTAAGTAAAAACCTATCTTGCCTAGGGTTTGCATTTAAATGAAGTGATAGTGCATTGTGCGAGGAACAGATCCTTTCTAACTATTACTGAACGGTTTTTCTCAGTGATTCGTTTTCAATATCGATTCATGTTATTTGTGTTATTTTATTTAATTATTTGCAAGTGCATCTCCAAGAGTTAAGATACTTGTGACTTGTCGACGATGTCGCCTGAAATTCCTCATTAGGTATATTGGGTGGGGAACAACAGCATTAGTTCTACTAGTATGATTGGACGACCAGAGCGGCAGTCTTTTATCCATTAAATCAAATCTATATCAACACAGTTTCGATAATAGGGCTGGAAGCCAAACTTTAACGAATACTGACTCCATTTGTAAGTAAGGAAATCCATTAGATCTCTCGTTGATCTGTTGCTGCGAAAACCGTTTTGGCACTCACTAAGGAGATCGATATTTCAAGGGTTGACGGTAAGTTGATGACTCCATAACCTTTGAAAGAAAGTGGAATAATGCTATGGGCCGATAGGAAGAGAAAGATAAAGGATCACCCTTTCGGTTAAATATTCACCGACTTCCCTCTATTTGAAAGTTAACCAGTTGAATATAATAGATATAACTAGACTTACATAGCGGCTTAGAATCTCAAGGAAAACATCTCTACAAAAGTATAAAGGGAATGTCATCTGGAATGGAGTATATGTGGGTGTCCAGAGTTTGGAATTCGAAAGTGAATGGTTCAAGAAGTGCTTCTTGTGCGAATGTAGGCGGGATTGATGAAACACTTACTTTTTTTTTTTTTATTATGTAGATAATTACATTTATGGTATATTTTACAACTAGTATTTAAGAGGTTTAGGACAGCAATTCCTTTACAACTATAATCTTAAATCTATATAATTACAATAGCACAATTTTAATGAATAATAAATAATAAATTAAGGGAAAACTACAAGAAAAAACCCTTATTTGAATCTTAAGACTAATATTGCACCAGTTTCCGGTTACTTTATGTAATAATGACCTCGATAGAATTTTCATAGACAGAGTACATATGTAGTGATTTAGGATAACGCAAGACGGGAAACGAGAACATTGTCAGAAAAAGAACAATTGACGAAGAAGTTTCGATTGATTTTGTCAATAAGGAACTCTACCGGTTTAACGTTAGCGTTTTCATGAAGTTCATGTGTCGAATAATGCCATGGCAAATTCAGCAACATTTTCAATATTTTATTTTGACACCTTTCCAATTTTGTTTTGTGTGTGCGAGCACAATTACACCATACAGGGGCGCCGTACAGGAGTATAGCTTGAAAAATGGTTTTAAAAACAATAATTTTATTTTCGAGGCTAAGCTTTGACTTTCTACACACTAATGGATAGGGAACTCTTACGACTTTGTTTATTTTGTCGATTGTGGTAGCGATGTGTTTTTGGAAGATAAGTTTTTTAACTAGAATAATACCTAGATATCTACAGTCTTCGGGCCAATCAATATCAACTGCACACATACTGAGTTTAGTGCCAATTGGTAGGTAGCAGAGTTTCCTATATCTCGAAAACCAGACAGCTTGTGTTTTATTACCATTTATTTTTATTTTCCATTTCCTGTAATATACTGCTAGTTTGTCAAGAGCTGCTTGCAACGAGTTGTAGACGTTAGTGAATAAGGCACCCGCAGAGGAGATGGCCGTATCATCGGCAAACATAGCTACCTGAATGTTTTCACCTAGACATGGTAAATCTGCGACAAACAATGTGAATAATATGGGACCAAGGACCGAGCCTTGGGGTACACCATAGTGGATTTGGTGAGTAGAGGATATGTCGGTTCCTATACTCACAGCATATTTTCTCGAACGAAGAATGCTCTGGATAATTTTGACAAGCGGTATTGGCAGCTTAAGTTTTAGTAGCTTATAAATCAAGGCTTTTTCGATGTCCAGAAGAACCAGTCCCGTTGACTCCTTGTCGATGAATTTACCAGCTGTGTGGTTTTTAATGCGCAAGACTTGGTGGATTGTGCTCTGACCACTACGGAAACCGAACTGAAAGTTTGGTAGGATATTATTGGCTTCCACGAAACGATCAATGTTTGCCTTAATGATTTTTTCTAAGAGCTTACTCAGACAGCTAAGTAGACTAATAGGTCTGTAGCTTTCGGGGCTGTTCTTCGGTTTTTCGGGATAGGTATTACTTTTGCTGTTTTCCAACAGTCTGGAAAATAACAGTTCGTAAGACAAGCGTTGAAAATGAACGTTAAATAGTTACTTGCAGCAGGTGGAATTGCTTTAATTAATTTGTTGTTAATATTATCAAGACCAGTAGCCTTTTTTGATTTCGATGTTTTTATCAATTCTTTAACTTTGCTAATATTAGTTGCGTAAGTACTTTCAGCTGGTGATTGAGAAAGTATATGGATAGTGTTAGCAACTTCAGCCTCAGTATACGCGTCGCTTAGATGCATAGATATGGAGTGGTGCTTACTAAACGTGTTAGCAAGTAGGTTCGATTTCTCCACTGAAGAAATAAACAACTTGTCGTGAACTGTAAACGGAGGAATACTTGACCCTCTATTTTTCATAATTTTTGATATTTTCCAGAACGGTTTGCTAGCTTTGTCAAGAGAGGAAAGGTGTTTATTCCAACACTTGTTCCTATATGCTGAGATTTCTTTTTTAATGTTATTATTTAAGACTTTAACATTAACTAGAAAGCAATCGATTTTATAACGAAGCCATTTTCTTCTTTCAGAGTTTCGTAGCCTAATCAGATGTAAGATATAGATGGGGAGAAGTGGACAAAGTATGGAAAAACTTGGCCTGGATTCAATAACATTTAGTAAAATGTTACCCCAGCAGTTTGCCTTAAGAAAATTCCACGACTGATGTCTGCAATTTAGATCACCACCAATAATTACCTTGTTTCGAGTGTTGACTCTCTATACAATTTTTGCAGATCCCGCTTAAATTGCAGTGACCCTTGTTCAAGCAATTCGTTTAATTGATTGGCGTTTCGTTGTTATGCATGTGCCTGCCTTTCGTAGGCCTCAACACTGCCTCCGTTAAACGGTATTATGAAACCTGGCGTGCGACAATTGTCGTTAAAGACAGTGTCCCATGCCAGATGTGGCGCTTGTTTCTGGATACGATGCAAAAAATGAACTTGCAATTTGATAGCGTGAAGCTTGGCGAGTGACAGTGCGCAATTTTTTTTTTTTTTTTTTTTTTTTTTATTAGACTTCTCTCGGGAGAGGCGAACCTATAGCGCCGAGTGGGCGCCCCGAGATGCCATCAAATAACTGTTGCAGTTCTTTTTGAACAGTTGCAGGTTGTAACGTTCCGGGAACACTCGCGTGGGAAGGGAGTTCCAGAGCTTCCCCGCTCTGTAGCGGAACGAGTTCTGATGTAGGGATGTTCGCACCGTCGGGAGATGAACCACAAACGGGTGCGATCCGTCGGATTGTCTTGTGGAGCGCATATAAGCCGAATTGCGCGGAACAATACCACGAATCTCCGAAGAACAGCACCCGTGATAATATCTGTAAAACAGACAGAGGTCGGCTACGCGCCTTCGATGTGATAGCGACTGTAGTCCCGACGTCAGCGCCGAGTCCCCGATCAGGCGGATCGCTCGTCTCTGTATGCTCTCAAGTAGGTCGAGGGTATGTTTAGGAGCCGAGCTCCAAACATGAGAGCAATATTCGAGCGCGCGTCTAATTTGGGATTTATATAGGAGGAGACGTTGGGCCGGGGTAAAAAATTTCTTGGCTCTAAAAAGATAACTCAGTTTTCCTGAGGCTGACCTGGCGATGTTCGACACGTGTTTATGCCATGATACATTCCCACAGACCGTGACGCCGAGCAATTTCAAACTTGCCCCAGCCTCGAGGGCTTGGCCATTCATCATCAGCTGTGGAACCGATGATCCAGTTTTCTTTGTGAATGTTGTATACTGAGTCTTCGTTGCATTGAAGTCGACAAGATTGGCCTTTCCCCACTGTAGGACCTTATCCAGATCCCGATTCAGAGAATCAATCTGTCTACATCTCAGCTGGTGTGACGCAGATGCACCAATCGGCCGATCACTCGAAAAGGAGGAAACAAGCGTACTATCATCCGCAAAACTGAATACTTTGTTATCCGTTGTCTCCAACAGATCATTTATGTGAAGCAAGAACAAGGTTGGAGCCAAAATAGAACCTTGGGGCACCCCCGAATTAACAGGATACAGATCCGAACACTCGCCGTCCACAACAACCCGGATCGATCGATTTTCAAGGAAACTCCTCGTCCAGTCGCAAAGCTGTTGGGAAAGTCCATATGAACGAAGTTTGCTCAGCAATGCCCCTTGCCAGACGCGGTCAAAAGCCTTGGAAATATCCAATGCGACCGCCCTTGACTCACCATGCCGTTCAATCGCAGATGTCCATATATCGGTTATAAGTGTCAAAAGGTCTCCTGTGGACCGCCTGCCACGGAATCCGTATTGACGATCATTCAGGAGTCTGTTGCACTCCAAATACTTAACCAACTCAGCATTGATTACTTTTTCCATCACCATAGATAATATAGAGAGTAATGCTATCGGACGGTAATTTTGTGGGAGACACTTTTTTCCCGTCTTTGGGATTGGCTGAACTCGAGCGATTTTCCAGCAGGCAGGAAAGGTCCTCTGTGCATAAGATAAGCGGAAGAGTCTGCCAAGAACCGGCGATAGTTCTGGAGCACAGTTCTTAAGGACTATTGCTGGTATTCCGTCCGGGCCGGTTGCCTTCCTACAATCCAGTTCACGTAGAATGCGTTGAATAGTGCGCGGACGAAATCTCACATCCCGCATGGAAGACTGTACCGGCGAGATCACAGGTGGGTGCAAAAGGCCGGGATCGAGGTTTGATCTCGCCGAAAATAAATTTGCGAATACATTAGCTTTATCCCTTGAATTCGTAACTAACGTCCCGCTGTCTGTCACCAACGGGGGGAAAGAAGAGGATGCAAAGTTACCGCTGACAGCCTTTGCCATTGACCAGAAGGAGCGCGAGCCAGTTGGGCACCGAAGGAGCTTATTGATCACCTTGTCGTTGTGAGCCTTCTTCGCGGTATCAATCGCCTGGTTGCACGCGTTTCTGATTCTGACAAAATTCGTTCTGTTAACATCGGTGGGATTGGAGCGCCATTGCTTAAAAGCTTTATTTTTTGCCGCTGTAGTCAGCTCGCACTTTTTGTCAAACCAAGGTTTATCAGACGAACTTCGTTTGATGGAATGTGGAATATACATCTCCATCCCCAGAAGAATAATCTCTGATACCGACTCCGCGCATGCGTTAACATCGGAGTTTCCGAAGCACACCTCGGACCACGGAAATTAACGAAGAATCGCATCGTGTGCAATATTATGTTAATTGGATTGAAATGAATTATGTTAATTGATTGTGGAATGGGGTTTATGTAGTGGGATACAACTGGTAGATGTCAGAGGCGACGATGATAATGCCACAAGGCATATTTGTTTACAAAAAGTGAAGAATTGCGGCTTGTTTTCTTTTCCTACTTTGTATAAAGGAAATAACATCAATAATCCTCTGTGGGTTATCTAAACAAACATCTGGTAGGGAAAGCAAATTTTCATGCCGGACATACAGTTGTTCGTCACCGGTTATGGGCTGATTATTATTTAATAAGTAGAACCCTGTCTTTTAGAACAAAATATTGGTTGAGCTCGGTTGATCATCATCATCGGCACTACCACCGGGAACCGGTCTTGGTCTTATTTAGCAAGTCCTGAGGCTTGTTAAATTTTTCGTAATGATTTGTTTTTTCCGGGCAAGGTCATTAGTCTTGCGCCAGAGGCTCCCCGACGGCTCTGTTGATGCACAACTTTAAACTGCAAGATACTTAATGCACAATGAAGTTATAACAAGAATTAGGTCATTAAACATGTTGCTTTGGCTATTGATATACATGTTTTGTAAATTTATTAGGGTGAAACGATTACGTTTTGAATAACTTTACATGTGAATATTACTTCTTCTCAAAAACGAAGATTCCTAACATCGCATTTATGTATACAAAGAAGATGTAGAAAATAATTATCGTACTTTGAAATTAAGTTACGTGAAATGAAAAATATTTATATATTAACTTATAACTAGAACTGTTTTTATTGATCAGAATATCAAATGAAATGCAATTTCACGGCTTTTGATATTACGCTTTAAAAAGTTTTAAATAACTTCTCAGCAACACTTGCACAGTTGGATCAAACATGTGTTTTGACTTCCATCACCAACAATTTCTTCCGCCAATTAGTATTCATTTGTTGACATCTGTCTACCAATGAGAACTTCGTGTGCCTTCTGAGGATCATGGCTTCATAACTGAAACAGTTACTTTTTATTTTTTTTAATTTATTCTTTGCCCTCTTGATAGAAGCAACCAATCAGAGTAAGATCTGCTCTGCTTTCAAGGTTAACTGTGATAAAAAAGATATGTTGTACTCCGCGTGCGCTGCGAGGAATTCTGGTAGTAGTCCTTGATTCCCATGCAGGCGTTTACGGGGGCAATTTGCTTGGCGAGGTCTTCCAGGCACCCACTAATGCAACAGGAGCCGATGACTGGCAGCAACCTCTTGACAGAAGTTTGTTTTCATATTGCAGTGTTTTGATTCTGATTGATCGACCAATCAGAATAAGAATGTTGTAGCTTGATCTTATACAGTTATAAGAGGCAGTAACTCTAGTTGCCAGTGATGCCTTGGTATAATTATGTGAAACATCGATAGTATTATAACATTTATAAATAGTAGTACGAAAATTATTAACGCTAAGACCTACCGACAGGTCTTATATACCTATTCCTACCGCGCTCAGTCAAATTGACCGGTAACGAAAACAAGTTATCGATTTTATTATTCAATGCAGACAATGGTTGATTCGTTGCTGAATGTATATAAAATGAAGAATTTTCATGAAATTTCGCCCAAGTTTATTTTTATATAATTTCAGTTATAAACTTAAAAAACTAAAATTTTATTTTTTACATGAGAAACCAAACTCAATATTATGTATATCTAAAATTATTTATGAAAAAAAAACTAATAAAATTAAACTTTTATATAAAGTTATATACATATATGTATATACCTTATTCGACTTCCTTACATTCTTTACAAATTATTTTAGTCTGAAATGTACATTTGCCGCAAACTTATTTTTCGTACTTCGAACAGATTTTTGTTGTTTTATAATCTTTACAAAATTTTATTTGACAAGTTTTTCGTACGAACAAATCTGAACCTGTGGACGATGTTGGTAAATGCTTTTTTTCTTGTGATTTTACATATGAAGCGCCGAGCTCTGAAGCTAACTGGAATAAAAATTCCTGCTTCGAAAAGTTATTACCCAGCCGAATGGGAATCCGTATCAAGAGGTTCCGAGAAGGTTCAGACCGCGGTCAGTAGTAACCCGAAAGACCTAATCACACAGGTGAAGGGCTGCGAAAACTTGCCCGGCCCAGTTACTCCAACATCAAAGCAACACCCCAAAAGCCGAAAGACAACAAGAAGGAGAAAACGTCGGTAGACCCGTCGCACGTAGAAATCTTTCTGAGCAGATCGGTCATAGTACCAGGGCGCTCAGGAATGATGATTGGGCTCCTAATAGTAATCGGTGAGGAGGTAATCCTGGTGCTTAAAGAAGTACAATCAGGGATCTTTCTACCTAATTGTATTTTGAAGAAGGCGAAGAGTGCCCAGATAAAAGCATTCAATAGATTATCCTCAAACCATCGACAGGTCAAGGTGTAGTTGCTTCCAACAAAGGAATATTCCTTCTTTCCTTTGGAGAACCGAGAGAATATAAGTCGTTAAGTGAGTAAATACGTCACCGGGAATTAATTCTGATACAGAATCAAATAATCCCGGATCCGAGATTGATACTTCGGAGGTGCAACACCTCCAATACATTCAACATCTTTGCGCGGAGGGTGAGTCGTCTATATATATAGTGGAATTATGTGAGGAGTTTAATGGCATTTTCCACTGGCGGAGATGATCGTTGTTAACCGCAATTTGACTCAACTTACCTATACCGCTCAGTCAGCGCCCTATGATGCTATTTTTCTCGACCGGGTCCATCAACCAAGCTCCGAAAGATGGTCAAGGATTTCTCCCAACCATTTCACGAAGTCTATAGCTTAATGGAGTGGTATTTCGCCGGGCGGCTGGGCTATGAGACTCTATCTACCACTCAGTGGTTGCGACATGTGCAACAAATAGATTCGCTTTCTTTGCTCAGGTCATTGATGGGCAATGCTTACATTCACTAAACGCATTGAATGTGCATATAAAACCCGAATATCAACTTATTTACACTAATAACCTCTTTATCTCGGGAACCGCACCACAGATTCACTGTCGAATAAAGGCCTGACACTCACGAACACGCGACCATAGTGAGGAACACATCAGCAAAAGAGAATCGAAAAAGAAGATAAATCATTAGATTCGCATAAGATGCATTGGTATAGCAATCCACAGCTTAAATAGCGGGTTGAAACATCCTCGTGTATAAGCGGCCGTAGTGTGATGCTCGTGCTTTGGCTCTATCTTGTTCATAGCGCTGGTTTGCATCACGTCCTTTACTACTTTGCGAAACGCTATATGTGCTCATACTAATTAGAGTCAAATATGTTATTGAGTCGCCTATAAGATCAACACTGTTAGCGAAAAAAAATTATAATTTTTATTTATTTTTTTTAATATACTTCTTTCGGGAGAAGAATCAAAACACTGAAATATCAAAACAAACTTCTGTCAAGAGGTTGCTGCCACTCCTGGGCTCCTGTTGCATCGAGTGCCTGGAAGATCTCGCCAAGCAAATTGCCCCCCTAAACGACCACTAAGCAGTTCGCCTGCATGGGAATCAAGGACTCCTACCAGATTTCCTCGCAGCACACGCGGGATACAACATCTCTTTTTTATCACAGTAAATCTTGAACACAAAGCAGATCTTACTCTGATTGGTTGCATCTATCAAGAGGGCAAAGAATAATAATTCTCACTTGGCTAAAGTAACTGTTTCAGTTATGAAGCTATGATCCTCAGAAGGCACACGAAGTTCTCATTGGTAGACAGATGTCAACAAATGAATACCAAATGGCGGAAGAAATTGTTGATGATGGAAGTCAAAACACATGTTTAATCCAACTGTGCAAGTGTTGCTGAGAAGTTATTTAAAACTTTTTAAAGCGTAATATCAAAAGCCGTGAAATTGCATTTCATTTGATATTCTGATCAATAAAAACAGTTCTAGTTATAAGTTAATATATAAATATTTTTCATTTCACGTAACTTAATTTCAAAGTACGATAATTATTTTCTACATCTTCTTTGTATACATAAACGCGATGATGTTAGGAATCTTCGTTTTTGAGAAGAAGTAATATTCACATGTAAATATTCAAAACGTATTCGTCTCACCATATTAAATTTACAAAACATGTATAGTAATGACCAAAGCAACATGTTTAATGATCTAATATTATTTACAGATATTATCACGGGTGCTGTTCTTCGGAGATTCTTGGCATTGTTCCACGCAATTCGGTTTATATGCGCTCCACAAGACAATCCGACGGATCGCACCCGTTTGTGGTTCATCTCCCGACGGCGCGAACATCCCTGTATCAGAACTCGTTCCGTTACAGAGCGGGGAAGCTGTGGAACTCCCTTCCCACGCGAGTGTTGCCGGAGCGTTACAACCTGCAACTGTTCAAAAAGAACTGCAACAGTTATTTGATGGCATCTCGGGGCGCCCACTCGACGCTATAGGTTCGCCTTTCCCGAGAGAAGTCTAATAAAAAAATAAAAAAAAAAAAATTCTTGTTATAACATCATTATCATTGTGCATTAAGTATCTTGCAGTTTAAAGTTGTGTATCAACAGAGCTCACCCAATATTTTGTTGTAAAATACAGGGTTCTACTTATTAAAGAATAATCAGCCCATAACCGGTGACGAACAACTGGATGTCTGGCATGAAAGCTTGCTTAGCCGACAAGATATTTGTTTAGATTACCCACAGAGGATTATCGATGTTATTTCCTTTATACAAAGTAGGAAAAGATAAGTAGTCGTAATTCTTCACTTTTTGTAAACAAATATGCCTTGTGGCATTATCATCGTCGCCTCTGACATCTACCAGTTGTATCCCACTACATAAACCCCATTCCACAATCAATTAACATAATTCATTTCAATCCAATTAACATAATATTGCACACGATGCGATTCTTCGTTAATTGCGCACTGTCATTCGCCAAGCTTCACGCTATCAAATTGCAAGTTCATTTTTTGCATCGTATCCAAAAACAAGCGCCACATCTGGCATGGGACACTGTCTTTAACGACAATTGTCGCACGCGAGGTGTCATAATACCGTTTAACGGAGACAGTGTTGAGGCCTACGAAAGGTAGGCACATGCATAACAATGAAACGCCAATCAATTAAACGAATTGCTTGAACAAGGGTCACTGCACTTTAAGTGGATCGATCGAGTGCGAATATCAATTAAGCGATACAATTGCTTAAGCGAAGACCGCTGCACGTTAAGCACATCAATTAAGAGGCGATAGCAATTAAGCAATGCAGTGACTCGTGTCGGGCAATTGCACTCAATATGGGTCAAACCCGAATAAGTAAAATTGCGGCAGGGTAAATGATTTGCGCTTGGGTTCAGAAGAGTCAGTTGCATCGTTTGCGATTCTGCCGCAATAATTTGGGTATAAAAGGAGTGGTAACAAACGAAATTGCCGAGAGTTAATCGATCAGAGTAAAGAGCTACAGCCTTGCAACGTTACTGTGGGCCTTGTACTCTGAATTGATTAGAGTTAAGTAGTCAAGCAAAGGGTTGCAGTCTTGTTATGGAACAGCAGGCTTTTGCTTTAAGGTTAAACAATAAATAAAAATATTGAACTAATAAAAATTGTAATAAACAAAAGAAAAAAAACGTGCTTCGGCTCTCCGCCTTTTCGCTCCTGCCTCGAACTCGTTATAACATAACGCATTATAACATCCTTTTGCCATTGGTGTGGTTATTCAGCCACCTGCGACTATGCGTTGATCATCGTCGTACCTCTCAAAAGCTTCACGAGACGCGTAAGTTTAATGATGATCATCCTTCGATTGAATGTTTACATCATTGTCCCTGCGTTCATCGTTGGTTGTTTGCGTCGGGTACGAGAATTGATGTTCGATATTGCGCAGATAAGATGTGGACATAGGAGCTCGAAAAGAATCGGTATCTTTTGATAATTTCGTTATTATCGCTTTGGCCAGCATCCGACAAGGACATTCTGTAGTAAAATGCAATGCGCTTACATGAATCGCATTTTTTTTTTGTCTTTGTTTTAACAAAACTCTGGCCTCGCTATGAATAAAAGAGAAGTATCTAGCAAAGAAGTGTCGAATTATTCTGTGTTGCGGGACTTGCCCTATCCGTTATTCGATTATTTAATTCAGTATCAACAAAACATGACTTATAGCTCTAGTGTAACGGATATCTTAGACGCTAGTGAATAAATGTGCATCCGGGGGTTCGAGACTCGAATAAACTGCAAGTACGAGGGTACGGTGAAAAGTCATGCACACGTGCTTGCAGAACGCAAATGGTATGACCTGAAATGAGAATCACACCTAGCGGCAAAGGGAAGTAATACTCGTGCACGTGTTCCCCCTTAATACGCGTGCACAGACCCGAGGCCTAGCGTTCATCCAGTGTCTTTCGAGAAGTGGGAAGTACGGTGGCTTGTTCTAGTGCATATGGCAACGCGAATTAAACAGAGTGATGTTATCGTATTTTAACTGTTGTTAACGTGACGAAAGAGACGACTTCTTTTTGAAAATTGTGACAGGGGATGAGTCATGGATCGATCATTACGATCCGGAAGAGAAAAGACAGAGCGAAGATCGACATCCGTTATCTCAACAGCCGATAAAGATCAAAACACAACCATCCGCAAAAAAAAAAACTTCTTTTGACTGTAGTTTGGGATGCTCATCGAGTTTGTCACCGACTTTCTGGAATGAGAGGCAACGGTAAATTCTACTCTATATACAGACTCTGAAATACCTCCAACGTCGAGTTTGCCGTTTTTGAGGCCGCCCTGCCGCCAATATTCTCGCAACATGACAAATTTCATCCACACTCCTCGCGCACAACTGAAGAGGCCGATTGAACCACTCGGCGCTATAGAGGTTCGCCTCTCCCGAGAGAAGTGTAATAAAAAAAAAAAAAAAATTAAAAAAACTACGAATTAGAAGAGCTATACCGCAAACCTACAATAGTGAGAGTAATCAGGTCGCGAAGACTAAGATGGGCCGGACATGTGGCAAGGATAGGGCCGTGCGTAGAATTCTTGACGGTAGACCAACGGGAAAGAGACCGGCAGCAAGCCGCGACGGAGATGTGAGGACAATTTAATGTTTGACCTTGAGGAGATCGGATCAGATGGTCAACTGTGGAAGGAGAGTGCAAAGGACAGGGAACGATGGCGGAGTCGAGTCGGTGAGGTCATGAACTTCCGGGTTCCTAAAGGACAATAAATAGTAATAGTAGTAATAATAGTAGATAAAAACACTCGGGAGCTGGTGATATTCTGTGATTCCTGTGATGGACAGATAAGAATTACACCATGTTACGTTTTGTGAAGTATGTAGTACACAGTGGACAATGCTTGGATGCGACCAAAATCATATTTCCCATTCGCAGACACTTATATTTGGAATGTGACAAAAATATGGGTTGTATAAACCATAAGTCACCTTGTGAAACGCCCGATGAGTGGGTAAAGTGATTCGTGAGACTAGACAGAAGCCATGCCCCTTTCCTGTGATTGAAGTTGACCAACTACTTGTCAGAAAATGGACAACCTTTCTGTCACCAATGTGTAAGAAGACATGTGCTATTTTATCTCGACCCCTAAGAGAAATAAGAGTAGAAAAGGATCATCTCAGATTAGTTTTTCACAGAGAACATTGCAATTCCTGTTGGACGTTATCTATTCTCACAGCACCTAAAAACAAATCCAATTCCTGTAATGACGTTCACGATGTTGGTGATGTTTGTGACTTATAGTTTTTACTGCCAGAACAATCCTATAATGAGAGCCTTTCAGTTTCAAAGGCAACATTTATGGATATCCAGGCCCTGTCAAAGTTTTGTGGATCAAAACCTAAGCAATACTTCTCCCCGATAAAATATAATCTTGCTTAAACAATAATTATTTCATGGATATTGCATATTTTTTGCCTGAATTTTCTGACGCTAATGCAATAATTAGTAAAAGAAAGGAAAAAAGATTTTATCGACTATTTTTCAAGGATCAAAAGCTTAATTTGGCCATTTCTCAGTTCATTGTTTTTTTTTACACTAACGGGCACAAAAGTGAATTTTGGTGCATCCTTAAATGTCAGAGCGCCGTGCGAGCGGAAACGTCTTTGCCTTTGTGACATTGCATGTTTTCTCCTGTGCCCTTTAAATGGTAGTATTCGAAGGTAAGGTGTACTTTTATCAGCAACGCCATCTGTCATCAAATACATCTACTTATTAATCGACCCTCGCATGCCTGGGAAATAGTATTGCTGGTAATGCTGTCATTGTGGCTTATTATTGAAAACTTCATCGACATTCTTGCATACATTTCTTGATTTTCTTTTTCCAATGGTAAAACCTCCAGCCCATTTAGGAGCCAAAGGAATCCACGACTCAACAGTATTCACTTAAAATAATTGAGTTTTAATATTTCTATCTTGTGAGTTAAGTTAGTCAATGCCGTTTGCAACGCCACAAAAATTAGCAACCAACATACCATTGCTCTAACATCCCCAAAATTCGCATAGTCTTCGATATCTATGGTATCTGGACTCACGTCTTTGAGAGAATTTAATTTAATTCGCATGTAAATGCTAAGCGTATAATGAGGCAAAATAAATATAGCATGTTGTGGACTCGTCTGTTTTCAAACACCGTAACCATATTTCTGTGCGGTGGAAGTTTCCTAGACGCGTGCCGTTCAAGTGTATACAAAGTTGGAAATCCAATTTTGTTTTCTAAAAACAAATTATTTAATGTGTTGAAATAAAACACCTAATGCCGGCAACAAAGCCCATCTAAAACAAACGAGTATTTTCTGGACAATAGATCCGTGTCTGAAGTCAAGTTAACAGCCGCTCATAAGAAACTTATTAATTTAGAGTTTGTTCCCTTAATAATTTACTTACTCCCATTTATAACAATGATAATACTATCGATGTTTCACATAATCAGACCAAGGCATCACTGGCAACTCGAGTTACTGCCTCTTATAACTGTATAAGATCAAGCTACAACATTCTTATTCTGATTGGTCGACCAATCAGAATCAAAACACTGAAATATCAAAACAAACTTCTGTCAAGAGGTTGCTGCCACTCATGGGCTCCTGTTGCATCGAGTGCCTGGAAGATCTCGCCAAGCAAATTGCCCCCGTAAACGACCACTAAGCAGTTCGCCTGCGTGGGAATCAAGGACTCCTACCAGATTTCGTCGCAGCACACGCGGGATACAACATCTCTTTTTTATCACAGTAAATCTTGAACACAAAGCAGATCTTACTCTGATTGGTTGCTTCTATCAAGAGGGCAAAGAATAATAATTCTCACTTGGCTAAAGTAACTGTTTCAGTTATGAAGCTATGATCCTCAGAAGGCACACGAAGTTCTCACTGGTAGACAGATGCCAACAAATTAATACCAAATGGCGGAAGAAATTGTTGGTAATGGGAGTCAAAACACATGTTTGATACCAACTGTTCAAGTGTTGCTGACACGTTATTTAAAACTCTTTAAAGCGTAATATCAAAAGGCGTGAATTGCATGTCATTTGATTTTGGGGTCAATAAAAACAGTTCTAGTTATAAGTTATTGGCGCAAGGCTAATAACTTTGCCTGGAAAAACAATTTTTTTTGGAAAATTTGACAAGCCTCAGACTTTTTAAATAAGGCCAAGACCGGATCCCGGTTGTAGTGCCGATGATGATGATGAGTTATAAGTTAATATAAAATATTTTTCCTTTCACGTAACAAATAATTATCTTAATTTCATAATTAATCTCTACATATTCTTTTCATACATAAACGCGATGATGTTAGGAATCCTCGTTTTTGAGAAGTAGTAATAAATACATGTAGTTATTCAAAACGTTATCGTTTCACGTTCATAAATTTACAAAACATGTATAATAATTGCCAAAACAACATGTATAGTAATTACAACATGTGAAATAAAATGTTTATATTTATAATTTATTCAAGAAAAGAAAAAAAAAAGACCAACAGAGGGAATCGCTGTGTTTTCAATTTAGAAATTCGTGGGACTTGCTCAAACCTCAAATATCTTCTTATTTTATATTTATATAAGGTCGGACACTAAGTAATTGCCGATTTTTTCAGATAAATAAAACACATGTTTTTAAATGCAACGAATAAACTTTAATCAATTATATATTTTCAATTTTGTTCGATGACCTTTTGCCATCTTTCTGGCAGCTTCATAATTCCAACTTCTGATTTTTCTCGGCAAAAACTGAATCAGGTGCGATTTCACATTGTCATATTCATTGAAAGTTTTACCATCCGAAGAGTCCATCCCTTTGCCGCCTCTTCCAGCTCTCTATTTGCGCCCACGAGGTTAGTCCCGTTGTCGCTCCATATCACCTTCGGAACTCCTCGCCTCGCCATCATTCACCGCAAGGCCATAATCATGGAACCAGCATTGAGTGAGTTCGCCAACTCCAAGTGTACACCTCTTGTGGTCAAGAATGGGAAGAGAACACCCCAGCGTTTTTCTGTTCTTCTTTCAACAGCGACTTTCATTGGGCAAAAATAGTCCACTGCCGTGCTGGTGAAGGGGAACTTATGGTGGTACAGCCGTTCGCCAGTTAGATCGCCGACAGGCGGCACCTAGGGCTTGCCCTTGTTGACTTTGCACCACTGGCATTGATGTATCACCTTCTTTGTCGTCGTCCTTAGGCCCCGGATCCAATATTTCTGTCTAATTTCGTTCATCACCGTGGCTGTGTTGCCGTGAAAAAACTTCTCATGGTAGTGTCTTATAATGAGGTGACTGATTATGTGCTTTACGTCCAATATAACAGGATTTACTTCCCAATTGGGTATGCACACCTTCCCAATTTGACTTTTCAACTTCAGGACGCCATTTCCATCAAGGTAAACGTCCATTTTTCGCAGTGGCTTTGCTTTCCGCAAAAGAGACATGTCCTCGTCGAAACTCTCTCGTTGTCTTAACGAGCAATTCTTCTTCAGCTCTTATTAAACATTCCTTTTCTATAGGCATGATGATTCTCTTATTTTTCTTTGACGAAGACGTTCGCAGTTTCTTCTCAAGGTGGTCTCTCTGTGACTTCCGGCCACCCCTTTTATCTGCAGTGGTATCTTTTCTTCGATCACGATTGCGCCCTTTTAGCATATATATGAATTGGAACATGCGCGCCGTAGTTCTTAACAGCCGTGTCCAACTGGAGAAGTGTTCTGGATTTGGCGTGTACCGCTCGGCGACACTTACCGTAGCTATTACTTCCCTGTTCTTCTCCTCCCCAGTGCTGCATACCATAATTTCTGCCCTGTAGGTGATTTTCTATATCCTCCTCCAGCTTTTCAGTTCCACGATATGTTCCACTTTATTTTTCTTTTGGTATTACCTTGATTGATTGTCGTAACACTCTTTTTTGTATCCCCGCTGATATTGTTGGTGTAGTAGGAAAAACATCATTAGCTTCGTTGTTTCTTCCTGGGGTTTCTCCTCCTGATCGCCCGGGGTCGCATATTTTGCATACTGCGTTGGTGATGGCTTCCTTTTTTTCACAAGCATCTGTATGGATGAGGTCCAGAGGATGCCTCTGTTTTTCTTTGGTTTCTAAAACTCTCGATTGTGCTTACTTTGCTTTAATACAATCTTCGTATCGTTGCCTCTTAGACCACACAGGAGTACGTACAACAGAGACCAAACCCCTTATTATCAAGCGCTCGGTGGTGAACAAGAGATTCCTGACAGCCTCTTTCGCCCTTCCTTGTGGCGATCTCTGTAAACGCGCCAGATTCTGCGCCTGGCTACAAGCGGATGCCATGTCATTAAATGTTATTTTAAACTACAACCATTCCTCGCTGGCTCCACCGAAGTATGGAAACTCTACCATCTGCCTTGCCGCAGCTGTCCTAGATGATGTGTGTGGATTTCGTTCCTTGTTTCATCTTTGTGGAGGGGCATCCTCTGCTCTTCTTCACCCATATTCAATTGGTTGCGCCATGGTCTAACGTAATTTCCCTGTTTCGTTTCCTCGAGTATCTCATTCTCTGTTTCGGAGTCCAACTGCAAAATTTCAAGTTCAGCCCGAGCCATCCTTGTTTTAGCTTCGGCGATTTACAAATCTCGCCTGGTGACCAACATTTGGGCTTCGGCCAATGCCCGCCTTTTCCTCGATTTCACGGACCGTGTGTCATTTCGTTCGGCGGATCCATCGCTGTTCTCTGCGCCGAGGATTTCTGCTATCTTGCTTGCCCGTACCGGAGTATAGGGCGCGGACACGTTTTCTTTCAACTCAATGTGAGCTGCCACTCCCTGTCCTGAATACCGCGGAATAGGTGCCGTGCCATCTCCCTTAAAGCTTATGGAATATTTGCTCCTGATCGGGTGAACGGCATTCTCTCGCTTATTGGATCCTGCCCGAAGGACCAATTGTTACTGCAAGGCGGCGTTTGGGTAATGTCACAAGTACGGATCGCCCATCAATGAGTGGACTGTATTTCGTGTTATTTTATTTTAAAGTACAAACGTGTTATATTCATTTGTCTGATTATATATTTACATCGATAAGTATTTACTTGTTTAATTGTTATATGTTTCCACGATCTCTTTGTCTTGTGCACCTCCAGGCCGGACTCTGCTGGATGACGGGCGTTCTAGTCTTGCCCGGTGCTTGCGTCGTAGTGGTTGTACTCCCCAACTGCCACTGCTTTTATTCTCTCTTTTGACCCGGTTCCCTTGTTCGCATGTTGTCACAGAAACAAAGAGAGCGACTGGTATAAATTGCCGATCCTCAGTCCGCCAGTGGGCAGTCGTGTGCTGCTCCGTCCTCGGCATCGTATGTTACGTCGCCAACACCAAGTAAATTACGAGAATAGGAAATGGGGGAACTAATCGCAGAGAAGGAGTGGCTCAATCTTCTTAAATCAACAACAGATTCTACAACTTGGTACAATTTTATAGGGATAAATATTTCGAAGCGCAATCTTCTTTCGACAATTCTGTGACTGAGACCTTGTAGCGATTCTACAGATACACATGACTACGCAACGGTAGTGAAAAACAAAAGGGAATCAAAAAAAAAATCATCAGCACCGTATTACAGAACATTAATGTAGCAATCACATCTTAAAAAATGGGTTGAGAGATTTTCGCATACACGCAGCCATGGCCTTATGGGCTAGCAATCCGGTTCCTACTTTTTCACCGAGTGTATTCGAGTCACGTTCTTCATTACTTTTTAAAAGGACATTTGTTTGTTGACAATTTAATCGAAATCTGCTCCTAAATGGAACTATTGGGTTGGCAACTAAGGAATTGCCGATTTTTTCAGATAAAAAAAACACATTATATATTATTATAATACATCGAAAAAACTTCAATCAATGATTTATTTTCCATTTTGTTCGATGACCTTTTTACCATTTGTCTGACAATTTCATAACTCCACGTTCGTAGAACTTCTGATCTTTATCGGCAAAATACTGAATCAAGTGCGATTTCATAGCGTCATCATCGGTGAAAGTTTTACCATCCGAAGACTTTTGCAAAGATCGAAATAAATGGTAATCTGATGGAGCAAGGTCAGGGGTTTATGATGGATGTAACATTAGTTTCCAACCAAGCTCCAATAAGTAAACCAAGTGCCGGGCACCCTCTCACCCCTTAATACCTCCTACACCATCGTTCCACCAAGGAACATTGTGGCAACTCTAACAGATACACACAATTCACAAGCAAAAATAGTGAAGAACACCGAACGAAAAATCGAATAAGAAAAATACATCAGAACCGTATACCAAGCGATAAAATAAAAATAATTCATATCAGTGGAATATAGTCGAGTTTGGAAATCAAATTCTAAACACGGTCAGTAGCCTGATGAGTAACGCTTAGGTAAAATTTTTTTCGCGATTCGAGCTGTCATAGCGTCAGTTCGAATCACACGATCTTCTTCACTATTATTTCAAACGCTATAACATACTCACCTATAACCAAACTTCACGTGCCCACAGACATGTGTCTCCAAAGTCCATCTTTTCACCTAACCAAAGGGCCCCAAATCCTGGACAATTTTCCTACGCCTGCACGGCGATCGAAGGACACGCCCCAGCATAGAAATTGTGTATCGATCCATTAGCTGGATAAACACAAGTGGTTGGCACAGCTGCGCCAGATGTCGACAAACACAAATCCCCGGCGATTAGCCAATTGCCGAAAAACAATCCGTCGGCAAAACCTTTGTCCCTGCCGCAATGCACTTCGCCTAAACAAAGGCCGTTGCGGAGAAACACGACACGCAATAAACGAAAACTCTGTTCCCATAGGGCAAAGCAAATACGATAATTACCACTATCCCAGGATCGCCAAGAATAAACAACACACAACGCAACAGAAGTGTGAAAATTCTGACGATCCCAGAGACGGCAACCTCCGCGTCTGTATGTGTGAGTGCGATCTTCCCTGGTGGAGAGATTCTCGATTGAGGGAAAATCACCAGGACAAGGAAAGCAAAACGAAAAAGGGAACTATGGGATGAATAGAATCATCCCCAGAAAATGAGTTTTAGTTTTCATAGAGAACCCCGACGAGGAGGTCAGAATACCTAAACCTAAAAACGAGGAAAAAATATAAAAATAACTTATTTTTAATAGCAATACTTTGAATTAATAAAATAAAGTTGAAATATAATTGTACGTGGTTTTTTTGGCACATTCGATAATAAGACACGTAACTCGCGCGACTTTCAGTTTGTTAAAACGAGGTAATCAGTTTTTTGTTGTGTAATCCATCGGGTGCACGATTCCGCAGTTTTTCACGTCCCTTCAATAATATGATGTGTCTGGATCGTTTCATTGTGTTACGTGCGTGGTTGTACAGTTATTGTTCCTTGGTGTTAAGTAACTGTTGTTAACCTGTGGTTTCCTTTTGATATGCGAATGGTGGTATTTGTTCCCCTGTGCTGGGCGAGCGGTTGTCACTTTGTTGTTCCCTTGTGTCACAGCGCTGGTGTGACTCTATTGTATTTTGTGGTCGGTGATTTGTCGAGCTTGTTCCTTTATGTTAGGTAATTAATCGTGGTAGTGCTGATTAATCGGCGTCAACAAGGTGGCTGTGACCGTGTTTTCCCCAAGTCCGGATACCCAGATCTCCGACTGGGATATCCAACCAATCATATGCGGGAAAGTTCGTTATTTGTCCTCACAGGGTGGAAGTCACCTGCTGGAAGGAATCATCATCTGGTCCTACCGCCATTTCCGGTCCACGGCGTTTGAGCCCGTACCATCTCTCCACAAGTATCCCTTGATCGCCTGACCCATCTGACGACCATCTGTACGTTTACGTGTCAATCTACCAGTCAGACATATATAAGAAGATACCTATTGATGACATCGCCCCTCCTGGCTCCGGCAGTCCGTTGCCTTGACGCCCTCCTCATCCCTCAGCGTCCACACACCATCACTGAGGGACCTATCTGGTGAGTACAGTTCACATGAGATCCACTTGTCCAACTGAGATGCCTCTTCATCCCAGTCTGATTACCGGACCATCTGGAGAAGTAAATGATTGACAGCTGTTCGATGAGCCATTGGAGTTCTTTGCTCTTATTCCTTGTGGTTTAATCCTTACATCAATCTTTATATCCCATTGGGGTGACGGTTACAAACCTACGACAACTGTTGAGATCGCTCACTGACCTACGCCAACAGTTCGTGCCACACAGAGACCTACGGCAACGGTCGGAATCGCTCTTTGAGCTAGGCCAACGGTCCGAGCCACAAGTAGACCTACAACAACAATCTGATTTCTGTAGGGACTCTGCTTCAGCAAGTTCAACAATAATGGGCATGCCATCTATTCCCACTAAAGGTGCGAATCTCGTTGGTCGTTTTCTCTCTGCTTTCTTCATGGGCATGATACTAGTGTTTACCGACCATGCTATGTTGGTTCCTCCCCTTAGACAAATCCGTCAACGTCCGCTGTCTCCTTCCAGAACCTATCCACTGTAAACCTTTCTATCATGCTTGCAGGCTTTGCCTTCAGTCTCCTCATCGTTGCCGCATCCATCTCCGCATCACTCCACAACCTGATTGGTGAGAGTCTCACCGAACAGCAGCCTTTCCATCCAATTCTTCACTCAATGAAACTGTATATTTGTTGAAATTGTTTTTTGCCAGTTATGTGTTCAAGAACATACCAATGAAGTACAAGCTGATTTGGACTCTGTTCCACTAGCAAAATTTAAGACACCAAAATCAACTAAACTCATACGTGAAATTTGTCGAGATCTTCAGTATTCAACACAGGAAGTTTTCTGGAGTCTATTATTACTAAACCCAGGAAGTTTTTTGAGGTATTTATTATTCAACATAGGAAGATGGTCGTTCACATTCAATATTCTTTGAATTGTAAAACATCATGCCAGTTAGCCACATTGGTGTAAAAACTGTTGTGACACTTTTGCCATTCGACCCCTGGAGGAGTGCTATGAATAAATATAAATAACTATTGAAAATGTATCACTTGCTTTTAGTTTCAAAATGAACTAATGAACATGTAACGGCGCTTGTTATAATTTCGAATCCCATATTTTCCAGTTACAAAAAACCTACTCAACTGCCGGCTCCCAAATATGTGGAACTCCTAATGGACTGGATTGAATCTCAAATAAACAATGAAGCAGTGTTTCCAGTTTCGACAGATGTTCCCTTTCCAAAGTCATTCGTCACACTATGCAGAAAAATCCTAACACGGCTGTTTCGAGTTTTTGTTCACGTATATATCCATCATTTCGACAGGATCGTTAGTATTGGCGCGGTATGTATGTCGATACCTCTCATATATTTACCTATTTATCTATTAAATGTTTTAGGAGGCTCACGTGAATACATGCTACAAGCATTTCTATTACTTTGTGCAAGAATTTGAGTTGATTCCAAGTAAAGAGTTGGAACCACTCTTTGAAATGACCTCAAAGATATGCAAGGACACATAATATTGGAGCTAAGCCGCTTAAGGAACCAGATCGTCTCCTAGTCATCATATACTCAATTTTAGTTCCAGGGAAACATCTGGTTGTATGAAACACTTCTGCCTCTCCAGTAATTTGTCATCTTTCATCGTCAAGGATAAAACAGAATTTTTGTAGAAAAGAGGAAACAACGTTATTACGACGAACTGACTTCCAATCAGAGCTGGTTCCTTGTTTCACCCATGAGTTTTATACCGCATGTAGTGTGCCCTTACAACTGTAAATAAAACAACTAGAAGTTAGTAGATATTAGAATGCTTTACATTTTGTCAACATTCTAACAGGCAATTAGAAGCCATTAAGTCACCTGCATTGGAAATAAAGGACAAGGAAAGAAGTAGCATTGGGACACTAGTCTAGACGGTTTGGAGACTGGTTCGAGTGAAATGCAAGACTTAACTAAACGTCCAACGCTTGTGCGGTTCGGCTGAAGAATCGATCGTGTTCTGCAGAACGGACATCTGGGGTCCTAATCGAATTTGACTCATTTATAGGAGGATAGTACAACTCTGCGCCAATCAACATGTCAGTGGCGCCAGGTTTGTCGAATGTCGGGTCTGCTAACTGGCATTGTAAAAGTGATCATGTTTATTAGTTCCACTAGTTGGTCCGACACAATCTTGGATGGAATACAATCCTCTATTATTGTTGTGCAAGAATTTCATTGGCGATCTGTTGTCTGCTCTGACCAATACCCTGGATACTCATGTTTTCCGGGAGTTTCATCAAGTCCAACCGTTTTGCCATTACTTCAGTGACGAAGTTTAGTTGCGAGCCGGAATCCAGTATGGCTCGGCATCCCATCGGCTTCCCAAAGACGCAGATTAGGTGAATTCTTGCAGTTCCGGCTTCTTGACTGCTCAGGGCCACTCCCTCGTCGGCAGTTACTGCTGCAGTAGGTGTCGACGTCAGTGGGTTTGTGGTGTTTCTAACAGATACACACACAATATACTAGCAAATAGTGATGAACACCGAACGAAAATCGAATAAGAAAAAGTATCAGCCGTATACCAAGCAATAACAGCAATTTCACATTAGTTGAGTGTACTTGAGTTTAGAAATGCAATTCGGTACACGCGGCAGTAGCCTGATGCTTCAATGCTTCGCTACTCACCCGTTTCATCGTGTGTTCAAATTACCTCTTCACTATCGTTGCTAAACGCTATAATCCCCACATGATCTGTACACACAGCACACGCTTTTCCATAGTAAACAGGACTTTACTACTACGATCCCGACTTCTGCACAGAGCACCGGCTCACTCGCCTGCTCCGACGTTCTCTTGCTCGCTCGCTCCTCGCCCCGTCGTTCACACATGAAGTTGTTCGTAACAAAGTTACTGAGGAGTGAGTAATGTGGCGTTTCTAACAGATACACACACAATACACAAGCAAATAGTGATGAACACCGCACGAAAATCGAATAAGAGAAAGTATCAGCCGTATACCAAGCAATAACATAACAATTCCACATCAGTTGAGTGTACTTGAGTTTAGAAATCGAATTCGTACACGCGCAGTGGCCTATGTGTTGAGTATTTGTTCAATTTTTAGCTATTCTAACGAGTTATAGCCTCGGTTCGAATCACACGTTCTTCACTTTCGTCGTAAACGCTATAGGTTAACCGTCGGTTCTGTATGCAGGAACATGTGATGTCTTTTATCGCATTTGAGACATGCACGAGAGCGGCACTTCCACGATTAGGCAATTCATGCACATATGGCTCATCATCAGGATGTCCATCCTTTCTTTGTGAGCTAACTGGAGGAATTCAGGACAATACCGTAACACGTGGCTCCCTTCGCATTTTGGGCAGAGATGGGATTGGTTCATAGCTGCAACCAATACCCCGTGATATTGGCTCTGTTTCGGTATATCTGCGATTCCTTCCTCTGAGTGATTCTAGGGCTTGAAACTTCGAGGTCGAGGTCTATTAAAGGTGGTAGCTTGAGATGTTTTACAGATGTAGTATATGGAATTGTATGTGTAGGTTGTCGCCAAATTGTCGTACTTGTTATTATAGTATTGTATTGTAATCAGATTGTAGTATTGTCTGCGGCAACTGTAATATTGTTAATTGTCACAGATGGAATTGAATTGTACAGAATTCCCTGTCCACGGTGCCAAATTGTAAGGTTGTGCCAATTGTAATGTAATTCCTGCTGCCAATTGTTATGGGCTTTTCGTTAGTTAAGTTAACCGGATGTGTCAGTGGTTGTAGCTGTCAGTTGTCGCAATCGATGAAATGGTTGTAGATGTCAACTGATACCGGCCTAAGGTGGTCCAAAAGTGTATGGTTAACCGTTCATCTTCACAGGATGTTGAACTGTTCGCTTGCGCCCGTTGTGATGCTTTTTTCTTTGTTCTTTTTTTTTTTTTGTTGGCGGACACAGTCAACGGTAGCCACCAGATACGGTCCTCGGAAAATACGGTGCGCAACCAAGAACTCCAACGGCAGTCTTTGCGGTCACACACTCACGCAGTTATCGACCGATCGTTCACCCCGTGCGAAACAGAACATTAGCGAAATGCACAGGTTACCTCTTTATCATGAGAATGACCCTCCCACTTGCGACTCCAACCTTTCAGTAGATTTACGAAAACAGCAAAACACCTCAATGCACATTCAGTTTGTTTATTCTTACTGAATACTTTTGATACTGTTAAACAACATGCTTTCGTTTACATGTTTTACTAAATTAAACAAAAATGGATTCGCGTTACAATGAGACATATATGACTTCTCGCATCGTGCTCTACTTCTTTTGTTTTATTTTGTTTTATATATACTCGTATTACTAATTATTTTTCAGCGCTTCGCTTTCGCTTTTTTTTCTTTTCACTTCGCCCACTCAGCAACGACTCCCGCTTCTCTCTGTCAATCTCTTATCTCTCCTCCTCATCAATTTCACCTCGACGCCGGCTGACTTCGAAACTAGCGAAAGTCACCACCGCCGAAAAGAAACTGGGTTTACACACTACTCGTATTCTAACTCGATTCCAACCCAGCCACATTTAATTGGTCTTCAATTTGGGTAGCATTATATAATATTATAGTATTTCTGTATACGTAATTAATTCATTTTAATTTCTATTTATTTATTATTCATACTTTGACCCCAATGCAGCTGAGTTGGTCGAAACAAAAACGACAGAATGTTACTCACGTAACACAGATCAGTCCCATAGTGTGCGGGTGGATCTGTCTAGCTTCCTCGTCAGTAAATTAATGATGAATGGATCCCACGAGCTTTTGTAGATGTCGATGCCATTTAAACTTGGATGACATCATACAGCGCATTCATTGGGCTGGAATGATCACTGGATGCCGTTAGTTGTGCATGCAGCCTAGCTAGTATTGTATTTGCTGCAATCCGTCTGTTAGCATATCTATCCGCCAATATATTCCAAGCCGATTCATAGTTCTACTTCTCCGATAAGACTAGCCTTAAGTTAGTGTATCTGCTCGGTCTTCGATACTCTATTGTGCACTGATTCGGTGAACAGCTTGCTGAACTTTGCCTATTTCTTATAGTCTCCATCAAATTTCGGAGGCGATATTTCAGGAGCTTAAGTTCCAGACTGTGCGCGCCTTCTTGTTTGCCGCTAGCTCGTCTAGCCGTTTGATTTCATTCATCTTTTGTCTTCTTCGTACCCGTCATTTTGTTGATGCCATTCATCATTTGTAGCGTCTTCTTTGTACCGGTCATCTTTTGGAGTACTACCGGTTGTTGCATTGTCTGCGAGAGTTTATCTTGTAATGAAGGAAGTATTTAATGGAAAAACAATGATCCTTGAAGTTTCTTGGATATGTCTTGATATCATCGACGGCAGCTTGATTAAGCTTCCCTGTACCTCTTCCTCTAGGTCGTAGTATTCCGCAATATTGTAACCTGCACGACCAGGATCAGGAAAATTTGTGTATATTTTGCTGTGCGCAGCTTGGATATCTTCCCAATATCGCTCGATGCACTTTTCTTTCACTTGGCAAAATTGCTTCGTTGCGTCTGCCTCGAGGCTAGTTATCTGTGCACAGACCACGGCAGTTCTTTGTTTCCGTAACACTTTGACAACTGTCTCGGAATGCCTTTGTTAGCCTGCATACCGGGTGACCGTTTCTTCTGCCGCTTCCATCGCCATTGATTCCACTTCGTGGAGCCTTGTGGTGATGTCTTGAATGATGACTTTTTCGAATGCATTCTGCATATTTCCATAACTGTACATCGTGAAGTATTGATGGAACAGTTCCTCTTCGTAGCTCGCTCGGATGGTGGTATCAGTTCAATAGAACTCTGCCCATAACCGTTCGAGGTTCTGCAGCCTTTTGGTAAGGGATTCTGTCGTGCTACGCGCTCTCGACTCTGTCTTATGCGCTGTGATGACTCGTTCAAGGTCTTTGCACGTCTTGTGTGCCGCTAGCTCGTCTAGCGCCTTGTCGATGTCATTCATCTTTTGTAGCGTCTTCTTCGTACCGGCCATGTTATGCAGTAACGAAATAGTTGCTGCCTTGTCTGCGAGAGCATATCTTGTAAGGAAGGAAATCTTTAATGGAAAAACAATGATCCTTCCGTCGATTGTTGCTTCAAGGTATGTGGACCTCGACAACCAGAGAGAGAGAACGCGAGAGAAAATAGTGAGACAAAAAAAAGCGTGATTAGATACGTCAGGGTCACCAATGTCAATCAGCGGACCAGTGGTCAAACCCACTAATTAGCAATCATATTGTCTAAGTTCTGAATTAGGCTTTGTTCCCCATTTTTATGACTGACTTTCGGGAGAAGAGGATTTAGGCAAAGCGACAATTTGGATTTAAAGGGGCACAACTAGTGTGACTGCCCAAAAATATTTATTTAAACAAAAGTATGGCATCGAATCTGGCGCAAGGCTAATAGCATTACCCGGAAAAACGAATTATTATCGACAATTTAACAAGTCTCGGATATGGACCGGATACCGGTGGGGAGACATGCTAAATAAGGCCAAGACCGGATGCCGGTTGTAGTGCCGATGATGATGATGATGATGGCATCCAATGTTTTAAAATCTTGTTTATATAGCTCTGTACAAATATCCATCTATGTTAAAGTATTTTTTTGCGATGAAAACAGAAACTTTTGGCGACTTATGCGCGACCTTCGTCTATCCAACCATCTCTTCTGTCAGTGCTGTTCTTCAGAAGACTTCCTGTTCAAAAACTGTTTGAATTAGTTTGTTTGCTTTTTTATTGACCTGTGGGAACCCGAAAATTCATGACCTCACTAATTCGTCTACGTCTTCTTTTTGTCCAGTTGGTGTTTGAATTAGGCACTTGAAATTTTAATGTGCTATTCTTGAAGGTATTGGCGCAAGGCTAATAACCTTGCCCGGAAAAACCAGTGCATCAGACCACCATCGCGTGTACAAGAGGTTGATTTAACTCGCTACTCAAGTTGCGAATTGCTACATTAATGCTCTGGATGTGATGATTTCTACATCGATTCTCTTTTGGTGCCATGCTTTGCTCTGTGATTGCGCTTGTGTAATCTGTTAGAAACTCCTTAGTATCACGGAGACTGCAAAATGGGCAGCATGGAGATTTGCTTTCTCTAATGCTTTTGTGATTGCGAGAAACCGATCCAGTAGGTTGGTGGAAAGATTGGTGTTGTGGTGGTTGTTTGGCGCAGGTTGGGCAGGTTTGTCGAATGTCGGGTCTGCTAACTGGTATTGTAAAAGTGATCATGTTTATTGGCTCCATTAGTTGGTCCGACACAATCTTGGATGGAATGCAATCCTCTATTCGAATCGGATTTTTTAAACAATAATGAATGATATGCTTACAGTGAGGTAGAGGAGAAAAAGCGAGCGAGCAAGATACGTGTTGGTGTACGAAGTGTCTCGTTTCATGATATTTTTGGGTTGGTATAGTTAATCCATGTTGGTTATTGACATTCTAATAAAGTACCCCTATTTTCTTAATATTTCTCCCAGAAAGGAGGACCCTGCACTCCCAAATTCTAAGGGGTAACTATTAGTAACAGCTAAAATGTAATTTGTTGAGAGGGAGGTCTTCTGAAAAGTTACAGGACACTGAGACGTAGGTTCATTCAAAGTCTGTGATATTAAGAGGATTGGGCATTGGGCTTTATTTTATATCTGTAAAATGATAACAAGTACTTAATCTGAACATTTCGAGTTTTTGGCTTATTTGTTTATTTGTTTAGGATAAAAGTTCAGCTCTCAAGTAATTAAATGCGATCAAATAAATAATTAAAACCAGATTTAGATACAAAATGTAATTTTAATTAATATAACACACAATGAATTTGTTTTCACTAATTTAAATAACAATTACATTAAATAACAAAGAAAGGAACGTTAACAGCAACTAAATAAAACAAAGATAAACGGAACGCATAAGATTAGGGCAGATCCAGTAAAAAAAATCCAGATGGCACCTGCAGATGTTTTTCGTTTACAATATTTGTTTAATATTCTTAAACACTTAGAACTAGATTCTCTAGGGCAGTAATCCTATGTGGGAAGAGCATAGGCGAGGGATATTGCATATGTGGACAGGAATTTGGAAGTAGTGCATACACCGCAGGTATAAACCAGGAGAAATGTCCAGAATAAGGATTCAAAAATGTTCATGCATGGCTGGAGCTTGAATGGTTAAGAACTATTTATTAGCTAAGTAACTTTGATAATTACTTGGACGAGTTCTATGGGCAGAGAAAAGCATGTTTTTAGTGCATCGAGCTTAAAAAGTGTACAGGAGTGGAAAAGTGCTAGAGTTCGGTCCAACCATTATAAAATTACTCTTTATGTTAGGCCTTTGCCAGTGCGCCACATTTGCTTGTAGTAATTGAGGCGGAAGGTCCAGAATGATGGATAGCGTTGTTAAGTGAATTGTGGTATAAAATTAAGCAGACAGGAGATGTGGTTTGTGTCTGGGAAACTATACTATACTATGTTCTTGTTTTACTATTTGGTTGCGTCGAATTTATGTTGCGAGAGCTTTTTAATATTTTTTCTCTTGACTCATGGTAATACATTTGACATTTGTTTTTACAGGGCACAAATAATAAATCAATGCCATACTAACTCTCAGAGCATCGAAAACCGCCTGAAAATAATTTCAGTTTCAGCATTTTGTTTTTAATTGTATAAGAATAAAGAGTATTGTTGAATGGATTCAATAACACTGAGTCGTCAATTGAACATATTTACGCACAATGTCTCAACCGCTTTACCAATTGCACCATTGTAGTGGATTGTCGGTTGTATATTTGAAGAGCCTACGAAGTGAGTGGAAAACCTTTTCTTGGGCTCCTCGATAATATAGTGGTTAGTATACCCGCCTGTCACGCGGGAGACCGGGGTTCGATTCCCCATCGGGGAGCCTCAGGCGGAAGACTAATGACCTTGCCCGGAAAAAACAAATCATTATGGAAAATTTAACAAGCCTGAGGAATTGCTAAATAAGGCCAAGACCGGTTCCCGGTTGTAGTGCCGATGATGAATTTTATTATACTTCTCTCAGGAGAGGTGAACGGTGTGCCGAGGTGCGACCAAATAACTGTTTGCAGTTCTTTTTGTACAGTTGCAGGTTATGAGTATCATCCGTCCGTACTGCTTCGAAAATAATGCAGCTACCGTGAACGCTGAACGCTATCGCGACAATGTAAGGTGGGTTTTGTGGCATAAACTGGATAGTGTCGCTCTGAGTGACATGTGGTGAACGAAACAATGGACGATCACAACTAGTCACGAATATCATGCGATTTGACCCCGTTAGGCTTCATCCTTTAGGAGTATTTCAGGAATACATGACACCTGGTGTGTATCATAGGTGAATGACAATTTTTTTAAAAAGTGTAAGAATAAGGCCGAAAGGCAATAGTTTATGACATTGGTCAAATTACATTTAATTTAGAGTGCACAGGATACAAGGAAGATAAAATTTAAAGTACAGTTTCGTTAGAACTGCTTTTTCGAAATTTCACATTGTGAATTGCAACGTAGGATCTTTGAAATTTCACACCAGTGCTCTGGTCTTTAAAGCAGATGTAGGAAAAGTTGGAACGTCTGATTTGAATTCGTGACTAATAAAGCTCGACATTTCAGCTAAACTGATTATGTGAAAAAATGTGACAAGCCAACCTTTGGACATCACTAATGAACACCGAGATGCTGGTTGGCCTTCATAACCTTTAATCTGGCATTGACGAAATTGATTATGCATTCGGGTGTGACAATGCGAGGTGCAATCTTGCACAAGTCTCTCGAAGGACTATATTGATGTCTTTCCGCGCTGTACAATTTTTATATCACAATCTTTTTACCGCACGCATATTATAAAAAAATCATGGGAAGAGCGCCAAAACAAGAAGCTTTCATTCACTCAAGTGCTTGGCACGCAAACTTGCACTGCACAATGATGAAGTCAAAACTAAGTGGATGGTAGTCCGGTCTCTAAGGGAAGTCGATCTTGGCCCCACAACCGAAGTGGAGTGACATGACTTACTTTGGGTCAATGATAGCACTACATACATGGAACAATTCAAAAGTAACGAAGAAAATTATGGTCTGGCAGATGTCTTCCAAATCCTAAAACTTATTTGTATCATCAAAACTAATACGAGACTTTGGAGCTAAGTAATAGGTACTCGGACTTCTTAGTGGCGGCTGTACACACCGAGTGGTAGGTGGGAACCCAACGCCCTGTCGCCCGGTGAAAAACCATCCCATCAAGTTATAGGCTTCGTGAAATGCTCGGGAGAAATCCTTGACCATCTTTCGGAGCTTGAATGATGGATTGGTTCGAGAAAAGTTGGTTTAGGTGGTAAAGCGGTCCCAAGGTGAGGTACCATCTCGTCACGATGTACATTTCGCGATATCATCGGGGGAAATATTCGGTTTCGGATGCATGGCTGATGTCACGGATGACATGGAGATAAGTCATGATGATACCTCTTGAGATAAATAATTCCGGAGGTAAACTAGTTTCCCATTCAGATCCCCTATTATGTCAGGAGGAACATCATGCAAATATTTTGCTAAATAACCGAACTTTAAGCATTACGCGAAATTCTGTCGACGTTCGATTGATAACGGCATTTTGTAACAAGAGGGGTATCGGTTTCACGAATACGAATATGAACGCCGTCTACCAATATTTGCAAACAGCGAAACCTGATATCGTTGCCCTAACTGAGTTCAGGTCGATTCGTTAACTGATTAGACATATCTTCATTGTTCAGGATACGACTTGCATTCGAGATTCCGTTTTAAGCGTGGTTTCTGCGTCTTCACGCGGTCCGATCTGGCTCGCCAGAGGATAGAGGCTTTGGAACCCTATAACTTGGATATTATGTGGTTGGAGGTCGTACTGAGGAATTCTGTTAAAATTTTTTGCTGTCTTTACCGCTCCCCGAATGACGATCGACAAGCGACCTTTATCGAACATCTTTCACGTACCGTCGACTGGGTACACATCAACCACCCGGCTTCTGAAATTGCCGTTCTTGTCGATTTTAATGTTCACAACTCCGGCTGTTTGGTACATGCTAGCAATCTCGATGAGGAGGGGATGCTGGCGGAGATGGTCGCTGTTAACCGCAATTTAACTCAACTTACCTATAGCGCTCAGTCAGCGCCCTAGGATGCTATTCTTTTTCGAGCGGGTCTGTCAGCCAACTGTCGAAAGATGGTCAAGGATTTCTCCCAATCATTTCACGGAGCCTATAACTTAATGGAGGCACCTACACAAGTGCCGGATGCCCGAGGTGATTATGCGAACACCCTCGATCTGTTTTTGACATCCGAGCCGAGCATTTATATCGTAGAGGTGGCTGCGCTACTGGGAAACTCAGATCACTGTTTGGTATCGGTCGCGCAACCACTTGCATTTCAAACGATTAACTGAACTAAGCAACTTCGCCATGTATGGAGGTATGGGGCTGCTAACTGGGACGATTTGCGAGATTTCTTCGCATCTTCTCCGTGGTCGGAGGTGTGCTTTGGAGACTCCAATGTTAACGCATGCGCAGAGTGGGGCACGGAGATTATTCTGCTCGGGCTGGAGATTTACATTCCGCACTCCATCAAACGAAATTCATCTGATAATCCTTGGTTTGATAAAAAATCCGAGCAGATTACAGCGGCAAAAAAGAGCTTTTAAACCATGGCGCTCCAATCCCAACGAGGTTAACAGAACGAATTTTGTTAGAATCAGAAACGCGTGCAACCAGGCGATTGATACCGCAAAGAAGGCCTACAACGACAGAGTGACCAATAAATCTCCTTCAGCGCCCAACTGTTTCACGCTCCTTCTGGTCAATAGCAAGGGCTGTCAGCAGTAAGTTCGCTGCCTCCTCTTTTCCCCCGTTGGTGACGGGCAGTGGGACACTAGTCACAAATTCAAAGGACAAAGATGATGTGTTCACGAATTGTGACCAATAAACTCCTTGAGTGCCCAACTGGTTCGTAACCCTTCTGCTCAATGGCAAGGGCTGTCAGCAGTAACTTCGTTTCCGTCTCTTTCCTCCGTTGATGACGGGCAACCGGACCATCACTTCGGTGATGGAAAAGGTCATCAATCCCGAGTTAATTAAGTATTTGGAGTGGAACGGACTTCTGAATGATCGTCAATACGAGTTCCGTGGCAAGAGGTCCACGGGAGAACTTTTGACCCTTATAATCGATATATGGAGATCTGCGATTGAGGGGCCTGGTGAGTCAAGAGCGGTCGCATTGGACATCTCCAAGTCTCTTGACCGCGTCTGCCAAGTGCATTACTGAGCAAACGTCGTTCATACGGACTTTCCCACCAATTTTGCGACTGGGCGAAGAGCTTCTTCGAAAATCGATCAATCGAGGTTGCTGTAGACGGCGAATATTCGGATTTGTATTATTATCATCTTTTTTTAAGACCGGGTCTACCAGCCAAGCTCCGAAAGATGCTCAAGGATTTACCACAACCATTTCACGAACCCCATTTTCACTGGGTGGCTGGGCTTTGGGACCCTACCTACCACTCAGATCATAAATGATTTGTTGCAGTCAACGGATAACAGAGTGGTCAGTTTTGCGGATTATAGTGCACTTGTTTCCTCTTTTTCGTGTGATCGGCCGATTAGTGCATCAGCATCGCAACTGCTGATATGTAGCCAGATCCACTCTCCGAATCGAGATCTGTGGCATTTCTAACAGATACATACACAATATACAAGCAAATAGTGAAGAACACCGAAGGGAAATTCGAATAAGCAAAGCATCAAAGCCGTATACCATAGCGATAACATAACAATTCCACATTAGTTAAGTGTACTTGAGTTTACAAATCGAATTCGTACACACGGCAGTGGCCTGATGTGTTGAGCATTAATTCAATTTTTAGTGATTCTAACCGTCATAGCATCAGCTCGAATCACACGTTCTTCACTTTCGTCGCAAACGCTATAGATCTACATAAGGTCATGCAGTCGGGAAGGGCCAATCTCGTCGACTTAAATCCAACGAAAATACAATATATAACATTCACAAAGAAAAGTGGATCATCGGTTCCACTGCTGATGATGAACGGGCAGGCCCTCGAATCTGGGGAAAACATGAAATTGCTCGGCGCCACGGTCTGTGGGAATGTATCGTGGCATAAATACGTGTCGAGCATCGCCAGGTCCGTTTCAGGAAAATTGAGTTATCTTTTTAGAGCCAAAGAAATATTTTACTCCGACCCAGCTTCTTCTCCTGTATAAATCCCAAATTTGACCCGCGCTCGAATATTGGTCTTATGTTTGGACCTCTGCTCCTAAACATATCCTCAACCTACTTGCGAGCATAGCGAGACGAGCAATCCGCCAGATCGGAGACACGGCGCTGACGTCAGGACTACAGTCGCTATCACATCGAAGGCGCGTAGTTGACCTCTGTCTGTTTTCCAGATAACGTCACTCACAGAGATTCGCGGTGTTGTTCTATGTAATTCGGTTTATATGCGCTCCACAAGCCAATCCGACGGATCGCACAAGTTTCGGGTTCATCTCGCGACGGGGCGAACATCTCTGCACCAGAAGTCGTTCCGTTACAGAGCGGGATAGCTGTGGAACTGCCTCCCCGCGCGTGTGTTTCTGGGCGTTACAACCTGCAACTGTTCAAAAAGAACCGCAACAGTTCTTTGGTGGCATCTCGGGGCCCAACTTGGCGCTATAGGTTCGCCTCTTCTGAGAAGAGGGAGAGAAAAGTTTTAGTGAGAATCGTTGAGCCTGTCCGTAAAACCCCGATTCCGTGGGGTCCTAGACCACTTAGTTATACGAACATTACTATGACACTGATGTAACAACCAGTAGCACCATAGAACCAGGTATATGCGTGCAGTAGCTAAAAGCCAGCAAAGCATTTTATGATCTCTCAAGCGTTTCATCTCCCAAAACTTAACTCCTGTTACATAAGACTTATGTATGAATCTAAGACTAGACTGCTAACTAAAAGACACTTGAATCTTTTAGCTCTGTTTGAGGGAAATGTCTTATGAAGAGTTGTTGTCGAAGTATGGGGGAAGGACTTTATAGGCGGTACAGCAATGAACTACCACGAGGCTGATGAGAAAAAGTTAAGTTTATTAGGCTTTGATCTGCGGAACACATGATCGTTTCAGTCAACTCTTTCCGGCAGAATTAATGATTAAGGACGGTGGGAAGAGCATAACTCATAGGGCGGAAATTGACCGAGACGCAAAATGCACCAGCGAGTGAAATTGGATGCATGCGATCGAAATCATTGGAAGAGACGATTACTCGAGGCCAAGATTGGGTTACGGCTGTAGAGTCCGATAAATAAGTATGCTTCTCCGGTATCGTTCTGCATTTAATTTCGCCTGATATGACTTTAATCGATTATAGAAATATGAAATCATAGATTTCTCTATGGTGGAACGCGTCTTTTGTTGTGCAAACATCATACTTGCGGCAATTTATATTTGGACAGAGGTATGGGATTCATACAACGATTTTCTAAAGGCCGTTGGGCTTGTGATTCGTTTGACCTGTGGCAAGTTTTCCTGGGGGTGCCTCCAAAATATCTACAATAATACAATACTAAAATCGGAGACCAACCTTGTGATGTAGTGCAGGTAAATAGAACTAAAGACTCTCTTTTGTTTAATCATCGCTCCTCTTTCCCTTCCGTGAGTTAATTGTGTTGGGCGATACACTCAGTTCATATAAGAGGAGGGAATCTGTCCGGATAGTCATTTGCTGTAGAATTTATGTTGAACCATAGCAGGAACTTGGCGATATGGCATGAATCAAATAGGAGGTAGCATAAGTATACCGAACTGGGTAGCATCGGTACTAGAGAAAGAAATTAGTACTGAATTGGGTCTGCAGTACCACATAAGTAAGTATGTTTCAGAAAATAAAAAGAAAGCAAACAAACTAAATCAATTGGATGTTATTGCAACAGTTTTAACCTTTTAAAGTTAGTTGTTTATATATTATGAATCAGAGACATTAAAGCAGGGTAATGTAGACATTATACTAAGTGGAGTACAGAATTAAATTAAAAGGTAGAAAAGGAAAACTAACTAATCCTTAATCGATAATGAATATCATTCCTAATGGTGGGAAGGCTGAAGGACAGCTTTCTTTAGAACAAATGAAAGCAGTTTAATGATTAATATCACATCGAATAATCAAAGACTATTGAAGTAGTTTCCGTTAATATTATGGTGACACACGTTTAATTATCTATTAGGCAGGATGGGTATGAAATTAAGTTGATAAAGAATTTTCGTTACCATAACGTAAAAATAATAATGTGACACCAATAAAGAAACAAGAAGCAGGGTCACAATAATGGGTAGGAAATAACGTAGAGTATCCCCGGAGGGCAGATTTGTTAATAGCAAAAAACTAAGTGTTTACATTATGTATCTATCTAAAGGATGTATTATATGGACCAAGTCAAAATAAGGGTAAAAAGTTTAAGGTTTGTTATTTGGAAGAAGAATATTTGGGTAATTATGTGGATGTGGAAGAAGAAATATATGAATAGATGCAGTGGTCAGAAAGATCTGCATACAAACCAAATTTATGAAAAAAAGTTCAAAGAATTCGCTCTATTTAAGGAATTAATTTATATATATATTAATTATGTTGCGATTTTATTTACTTATTTCTACATTTCACACAGAAAGAAGGTTAAAACCAAAATCACAAAGAAAAACATATAGATTGAAAAATACAACATAATGAAACATCGCGAGACAAAAAAAAAAAAAAAAAATGGGTGGCGAGAGGGCCGACTTTGGCGAGACAAGGACAGATGTGTCCTTCATCTTGTCTCTGGCTTCTGGTCATCTTGCGATAGCCAGAATCACCCACATCTGTGAGGATGTTGGGCTCGGTCTCGAGATATCTGAAAAAGAAAAAGGGAGGGAGGTATCTAAGGATAGTGTGGACAGGGTTAGTTCGGATGTTCTCTAACTACTTGGATGGGGGGATGGTGGGAAAGAAATCGTACAAGACCCGTAGATCTTGAGTGCGGTAGTAAACGCAGATCACGTCTTTGGCGTCTGATAATCTGCGCTTTGGGCGGTGTGTGTGTGTGTGTGTGTGTGTGTGCTTGTGCTGTCTTGTACTGTGCGTGCGTGTTTGTAGTGTGTCAGCAGTAGACCCTATGGGATGGGTCCAGGAATCCTCCTTATAGAGGAGAATGTTGTTGGGAAGGGTGCTTTCTTCAGTTTTGTACTGAAGAAGAAATTGTGGTGGTCTGATCCGAAGAGATTGAGAGAGAGAAGGGTCAAGAACGCAAGATTGCCGTACAAGTGGGTTCTTGCTGTTCTGAATGCTTTCGAGGTACTTATATGCTAATTCTAGCAAGCTCTCGTCGATAGGGATAATGGAGGCACCTTCGTATAGGTGAGAGTTCGGGTAGTGGCGGCCGTCAGGCCTTCTGTAGTAGTTGGTGCATCTTCTGAGGAGTTTTCTTTCGAAAACTCGCAGTCTTTCCATTTGGGCCGAAGATATGCAAGACCATATGGGAAAGGCGTACGATATTCCAGATCGGATTAGCTGCTTATAGCAGAGAAGCTTAACTTTCGTGTTAACTGTGTTGCTCCACTTCAAGATGTTGTGCAGTTGCTTAGACCGACCGAGGCCCCTTTGAAGAATGTGGGTCACATGTTTGATGAAATTCATTTTTGGGGTATAGATGACCCCAAGATATTTCATCCTGTCCTGTGGTCTAATCGTAGTACCTCCCATTTGTATTCGGATATTCTGTGAATATCGAGAAGTAGGTTGGGAGTGTTTACTACTCGGAATTATAGCTACTGCTCGCGAGACAAAAAAAAATCATACATCCTTCTTTTTATACAGAAACAAATGTTGAGGGGAAAATTAAGGGTCTTATTGTCAAATGTAACTTGTTGTCTATCCTTTATTGGTTTAGTAAGGTGGTAGGGTAGGGCACAGGTAGGGCTTCTCCTAAAAACCTCGGTAGGATGGATTGATTCCCAGAACGTCCTGGAGAAAGAAGAAACTCTTTAGAATATTTATACGCTCGGTAACGCCTATGACATATAACCATTCCTGGGTAAAACTCACCTCTCGAGACTTTTATGGTTCCATAGCGAATTTTTTCGAGAAAAAAAAAATTTCAAAACAATGCAGTTCTTGAAAGCTTTTCTAGAAAGCTCATTATATTTTGAGACATATTTTTCGACAAATTTTTATTTTCTATTCTAGGTCAATAACTTTCGCGTTCCAACAGACAAATGTATTAAATAGAATAAAATACAGGATAGTTGTAGGTGCAAAATTGCGACCTCTAGCGGTTTGATCAGGGAAGTAAAAAAATAACTCCAAGACAACTACAATGTCGCCATTTTAACATAAACCTAAAATAAGTTTTAATTTACTTTAAGACGTACTTTTTTACACAAACCCGAATATGAATAAATATTATTATTTTCCTACAGTAAGTTCAAAAATAGTCCTACTTTCACTGCCACGCAAAATGATAAGAATCGAATTAATTCGAGTATTAAGAATTGAAATTTCGATACAAATATTTTTTATTGAGAATAGGTCTATATTTATATTCCTCTTTGACGTCGGCAAGGGGTCATAGGAGCATTGGATTCTTCTGATGTATACAATCCCCACTAATATATCTTATTGAGACCGGAATTCAGTGAGTTAAGCACAACTTAGTATGTGATAATGAAGTTCGAATAAATTGGCCGAAGATTTTCGCATGAGTACGAGAAACTCAAAGCGCTGTCATTGGCAAACGAGTGATTGTGAGTAATGGACAAGAAATCATTTATAAAAATGAGGAATAGAGTTGGCGACTAATTTAATGGAAGGAATAATTGACGCCGTCTGCTTAGATGAAAGTTAGTCCATTGAATCAGTGTGTCAACTTCAATAGGATGCAGTTTTGACAATAGAAGCAGACGTCAAACTTACTATACAAACTTGTTTTCACTGAAGCAGTTGATGGATTACCTCCACTTTTAGGTAAGATACGCCATCAGACCTCCTGTTGTTACGAAACTAATATTAAGAGTCAAAGTTGCCATTTGTTTCCAGAGGTCTAGCAAGTGAAGAAACATTGACATGGTGCTGGGGCTTAAATTACAATGAATCACTCAGATCAGGCATTCGAGACTCCATTTTGAGGGTGGAGTCTGAGTCTTCTCGCCAGTAGATAGAGGCGTTGGAACCCAATAACTTGGACATCATGTGGTTGAAGGTCGTGCTGAGGAATTCTGTTAAATTTCTTTGCTGTCTTTACCGCTCCCCGAATGACGATCGACATGTGACATTTGTCTATATTCTCTCAAAGTTAGTTAAGCAACTTCGCTATGTATGGAGGTATGTGGCTGCTAACTGGGATGATTTACGAAATTTCTTCGCTTTCTTTCCGTGGCCGGAGGTGTACTTTGCAGACTCCGACGTTAACGCAAGCGCGGAGTCGGTCACGGAGATTATTCAACTCGGGATGGAAATCTACATTCCGCATTCCATTAAACGAAGTTCATCTGATAACCGTTGGTTTGATACAAATGTGAGCAGATTACAGCGGCACAAAATAGAGTTTTTAAACAATGGCGTTCCAATCCCACCGAGGTTAACAGAACGAGTTTTGTTAGAATCAGAAACGCGTGCAACCAAGTGACTGATGCCGCGAAGAAGGCTTACAACGACAGAGTGACTAATAGACTCCTTGAGTGCCCGACTGGTTCGCGTCCCTTCTGGTCAATGGCAAGGGCTGTCAGCGGTAACTTCGCTTCCTTCTCTTTTCCCCCGTTAGTGACGGGCAGCGGGACACTAGTCGCAAATTTAAAAGATAAAGCCAATGTGTTCGTGAATTTATTTTCCGCGAATTCAAACCTCGATGCCGGTCTTTTGGAACCACCTGTGATCGCGCCGGTACGGTCTTCGATGCGGGATGTGAGGTTCCACCCGCGTACTATTCAACGCATTCTACGTGAAGTGGACTGTAAGAAGGCAATCGGCCCGGACGGAATACCAGGAATAGTCCTTAAGAACTGTTGCTGGTTCTTGACAGACTATTCCGCTTATCTATGCACGGAGGACATTTCATACCTACTGGAGATCCGCTCGAGTTCAGCCAATCCCAAAGACGGAAAAAAGTGCCCCACAAAATTACCGACCGATAGCATTACTGTATATGCTATCTAAGGTGATGGAAAAGATCATCAATCCCGAGTTAATTAAGTATTTGGGGTGCAACGGACTTCTGAATGATCGTCAATACGGATTCGGTGGCATGAGGTCCACGGGAGACCTTTTGACCCTTATAACAGATGCATGGACATCTGCAATTGAGGGGCATGGTCAGTCAAGGGTGATATCTCCAAGGCTCTCGAGGATATCTCCAAGTCTCTTGACCGCGTCTGGCAAGTGCATTACTGAGCAAACGGCGTTCATACGGAATTTCCCACCAATTTTGCGACTGGGCGAAGAGCTTCCTCGAAAATCGATCAATCGAGGTTGTTGTAGACGGCGAATATTCGGATTTGTATTATTATCATCTTTTTTTAAGACCGGGTCTACCAGCCAAGCTCCGAAAGATGCTCAAGGATTTACCACAACCATTTCACGAACCCCATTTTCACTGGGTGGCTGGGCTTTGGGACCCTACCTACCACTCAGATCCTTTTAATTCCGGGGTGCCTCAAAGTTCTATTTAAGCTCTGTGTTTGCTTCACATAAATGATTTGTTGCAGTCAACGGATAACAGAGTGGTCAGTTTTGCGGATTATAGTGCACTTGTTTCCTCTCTTTCGTGTGATCGGCCGATTAGTTCATCAGCATCGCAACTGCTGAGATGTAGCCAGATCCACTCTCCGAATCGAGATCTGTGGCATTTCTAACAGATACATACATAATATACAAGCAAATAGTGAAGAACACCGAAGGCAAATTCGAATAAGCAAAGGATCAAAGCCGTATACCATAGCGATAACATAACAATTCCACATCAGTTCAGTGTACTTGAGTTTAGAAATCGAATTCGGACACACGGCAATGGCTTGATGTGTTAAGCATTGATACAATATTTAATGATTCTAAGCGTCATAGCGTCAGCTCGAATCACACATTCTTCATTATCGTCGCAAACGCTAGAGATCTACATAAGGCCATGCTGTCGGGAAGGGCCAATCTCATCGACTTAAATCCAACGAAAATACAATATATAACATTTACAAAGAAAAGTGGATCATGGGTTCCACTGCTGATGATGAACGGGCAGGCCCTCGAATCTGGGGAAAACATGAAATTGCTCTATGTCACGGTCTGTGGGAATGTATCGTGGCATAAATACTTGTCGAGCATCGCCAGGTCTGTCTCAGGAAAACTGAATTATCTTTTTAGAGGCAAGAAATATTTTACTCCGCCCCAACTTCGTCTCCTGTATAAATCCCAAATTTGAACCGCGCTCGAATATTGGTCTTCTGTTTGGAGCTCTGCTCTAAAACATATCCTCAACCTACTTGCGAGCATAGCGAGACGAGCGATCCGCCAGATCGGGGACTCGGCGCTGATGTTGGGACTACAGTCGCTATCACATCGAAGGTGCGTAGCCGACCTCTGTTTTACAAATATTATCACGGGTACTGTTCTTTGGAGATTCGTGGTAATGTTCCGCGCAATTCGGTTTATATGCGCTCCACAAGACAATCCGACGGATCGCACCCATTTGCAGTTCATCTCCCGCCGGCGCGAACATCTCTGCATCAGAACTCGTTCCGTTACAGAGCGGGGGAGCTGTGGAACTCCCTTCCCGCGCGAGTGTTCCTGGAGGCTTACAACCTGCAACTGTTCACAAAGAACTGCAACTGGTTTTTGGTGGAATCTCGGGGCGCCCACTCGGTGCTATAGGTTCGCCTCTCCCGAGAGAAGTCTAATGAAATAAAAAAAAAAAATATATTTAAAAAAAAAACAAAAAAAAAAAAAAGTGATGACATCGCCGTTTTGGGCGATAATCTAGAAACTGTAAGTAAAATCAGTGAAATCATCATGCAAGCGGTAGAAGAGGTGGGCCTAGAAATAAATGAACACAAAACAAAATACATGATTACGACGGGAGCAGGTGGAACTCAGGGAACACATATAAATGTCAGAGACAAGATATTTGAAAATGTTAAAGAATTTAAATATCTGCGGAAGTTCTACTAAATAACCTTCAATATGACGCGATACACACCACACTGCACTTACTGCAAGGATAAAGAAGATAATCTGAGCACCGAACCTGAAGGCATTCGGTTCGCCTCTCCTGAGAGAAGTATATTTAAAAAAAAAAAAAATGTTTAACCTTTGGTAAACCTGGGCCCATACCAGCAAATATAGTGGAGCATTCAGAGCCTGTCAAAATAGAATGGAGAGAAGTAAGACAAAAGTTACAGATGTCACGTATATAGTGGAAAAACTTAAATGGAAATGGGTAGGCCACATGATAAGAAACAGAAATAATAAATGGTCAAAAGATGTCACGATGTGGTACCCCCGAGATGGGAAAAGAAGAAAAGGACGTCAAAGAAGGAGATGGGATGACGAAAATAAAAAAATTGCTGAAACATGGCAAAGGAAAACCACAAACAGAAAATTATGGCAATCCATAGGGGATGTCTATGCCAGAGGGCAAGTTGATAACTGACGTTATCGATATCGAAGATTAGGAAGAAAAAAAATTATTGCAAATAAATAAAAAATTATTAGTGTCAGAACTAAAGGTTATTTGTATTTGTCTTTGTATTTGTATCTCGGAAGTGCATTTTCGGCAATTGCTCGTAGTGCTTAAAAAGTTTTTGATAGATCTGGCTGAAATTTTATACGGGTGCTGTCTGTAACATTACCGAAAGGAAGCACATAATATGTTAAAGACATCGCGTAAATAAAATATTTTTTTATGGCAAACATTGTCGAGAAAATAGTCGGAAATTTGAACATAATACCGAAAAACCTATTTAATTTTTAATCTCATACGTTCTTACATTTGGTAGGCGTGTATCCTTCCCCTACACATAAGAGAAATCGTCTAAAAATTATTTAATTTTCTTAATTAAGTTTTCGTTTTTTGTTTCAGATCTATAGAAAAAATAATGGAAGGAAGTACTTAAAGTTTTAAGGATATCGCGTAAATAAAATACTTTTTTGGGGTAAAACTTGTCGAGGAAATACGAAAATTTAATCATTTGATTAAAAGACCAATTTTATACTTCTTTTACACTTTTTTACATTTGATAGGTTTATTCTTCCCCTGCACATAAGATAAATCGAAAAAAGTTGTTGTTTTTTGTTTCAGAAGGACAGAAAAAATATGACAAAAGATGTATTTTTTGATGTCACGCAGAACACCCGTAAGTGAATATCTCAAAATGCTTTTTGTAAAAAAAAAAATTTTTCCAACACAAAGATTATAATAAAATAATGTGAACATTTTAAAACAATGTGATACTCTGTCACATTAAAAAAGATTTATAAAAAATGAATTATTTTCGGGCATCCAAGGGATTGCTCCCCTTAAATCCTTTTTTTGTTTTTTGATATACTTTTTTTTTTAACTTTGACTTTGGTTGTTCGAAAACGCATGAAACGCAGAAATAAAAATGAATCGTATTTAAATAACTAGTTCCCAAAATAAAGCGACTTTTTGAGTTCTGTACATTAATTTTGTTTGCATGTAGACTATTTGAATCCACTGTTGGTTGTGCATTGGTAAAGTGCTTTTGGCTAGTATAGCTAAGCTAGTGTAACACTAAAATCGAATACACATATGATTACCTATTTTCTTTTGTTTTGTTGACAACATATAAGAGTAACTTTAGTTTATACAGTAACAACAATTCATATACAATATTTCACGTGGAGTATTATTTATATTTACCAAATTTCATATTGTATTTCTCTTTTTTCCTCTCACTACCTCATTTTGCTGCTTTTTGTTTTGCTGCGCATTCGTTAAGTACATGTAGTGTTAAGGTACACGATATATAAATGCATATATCTCTTTTTGTTTTAGGCAAATTTGTGGCTAGACTTTATACATGTGTTTACGGATATATACTTGTACAGATGCATAATTATGTACGTATATGTGTATATAAATGCGCGTGTATATACTCATCAATGTATAAATTTATATACGCATAACTATATAAATTTATGTATTTTTAATATTAATTTATATAAAGGAATAAAAAGATTAGAACAATATGCTTACAATAATATTAGTATGTTATCGATTTCCTTCGCAAGAAAAAGGAATAAAAAAAAAACAAGTAAAAAAAAATAGGGCAAAAAAACAAAACAAAATTATACATATGCATATTCAAATATTATATAAAACAAATAAATACTAGATTATGTAGGAAAATCGCATAGAAGCGATTCAGCTGGTTTCAGCTGTTTTCTCCCTTAAGGCCTTTTTGAATGTCAACTTCGTCGGTTTGAACAGTCGATTGCATTAGCCCTGAGACATGATTGTTATCTAAATAGACGGGATTCTCTGCGGTTGTATTTGATGAATATTCTACAGTTGACAACGATGGCGATGATATTGAAGAACGTGAATTTGAAAACGATGATTTGCTATAATTTTTTGGTTGTTCTTCCTTAGTATCATCGACATGATTCTCAGTTGGAGATCTGGATGATGTCGAATTGTCTAAAGTGATCTTTGGGGAATTATCGAGACTCATACTTTGTTGGCTACGTGCTAGACTGCCTTCATTCTCTGATGAGAATTCATCGAAAATTGTCTCTTCATTTAGTGCCGATTCGTAATATGATTCCGAATAGATATCAGAGAGGCTATGATTTTCGTTGTTATTACTGCCAACTCGGATTTCAAAGAAGCTGTTTAAGACACTATTTTCGGGGGCTTTTGCATCAATTTGATGCTCAGCACTGATTTCGGCATACGACGTTGGGTTTGGCTTGTCATAGTCGTTTGGAATTGTGTTACTATATTCTGATAATGGTGGCCATTTCGTATTTTTTCGAAGGTCATTTTCGATAATCAAATATTTACGACGGGATTTTTCTATATTATGAAAATGATAGCGCACCTTTTTGAATAGAATATACTCTACAATAACAATTTCAATAAACAAGCTGACAATAAAGTTACCAAGACCGTATACGAGCATCATATTTCTAAATGTGTAGTCGGGTGGCATAACCAGTTCTAGGGCGTCAGATACAAATTGGACTGGATATAAGGCTACATATACGATAATACACAAATTTACAAGGAGACTTAAACAAAAAGGTATATTTGATAGTATTGATTTGCGATATGGTACACCTTTGGAAAATACAAATGCCAGAATAATATATTGGAAGCAGGATATGATAAAAATCGTGTAGTTTTCGTAACAGCCTAAATGATTACCTGTATCCTCGATATCGGGTTTATATGGTACGAACCATTCTTCGCCGTGGACATGCACCCAACCGATTACTTGAAAAGCGATAGCCGCGATTAATTGCAGAATAATTGAAGCTAGTGGTGTTAGGGCGATGAGTGAATTTAATGGGGTTTCTTTAACTAGGGGACCATCGTACGCTTCGGTTTTACCAAAGAAGAAAGCTGCAATTGAAATTATACCAAGATCGATGTATAAGAACTGTTTATCAGTTAGGTTTGAATCGATTGAGTATAAGGTCATCACAGATACAAATTGCACTAAGGAATACGCAGCCATGTACTTGAAAATGCCGAAGGATGTAACCAATGCAGCCCGACCTTCTTTAATCACATTTGGAACACAAGCAATTGTGGCTTGTCGGGATGTAAAAGGCGAAGCTATCGACGATTCAGCCTCGGATAAAGATATACCGGTATGAGCTACCTTCAAGGCACCACAGTCATTGGCACCATCCCCACACATAGCTACATAATAGTTTAGCTCTTGCAATTCAATTATGAGCGATTGCTTTTGATCGGGCGACATGCGCGCGAATATAGCACCACGCGTTACAAATCGTTTAAGATACTCGGGGAAGTGTTCTCTTACGATAGCCCATGTCTTACCAACCATTGCAAAGCGATAGTTATTGCTTGGGTAGTCCGGAAACATTTTCTTCTCATCGAAAACGTTCCCATTTTGCTCAATGGTTGGGGTGATACTGGCTAAGCCCAATTCGATGTCTCGATGTGTCCATGTATCGCACGTATCTACGCTAGCCACGCTACTGCTGTGTGTATTTAGGGAACATATATCACCGTTGCCATTCTGAAGAGGTCCACTTGGAGTTACAGCCCCCGTAAGGTTGTAATACAATTCATATTTATGTGGATTATCAGGAATCGTACGAGTATTAACCGTTATAACACTTTGTTTCTTACCCACAATACCACAATCTTTGGCAACACTTAGAGCTGTTAGAATATTGTCTCCTGTAACCATAATGGTTCTAACCTCAGCTAATGTTAATGATTTTATAACATCTGTTGTATCGGGTTTAAGTCGATTCTCAAGAATAACGAAACCCAAAAATTCTAGATCACACTCGATTTTATCGCGTCCCACACGTTGTACCTTGGGGTACGTCATCTTTTTTTCTAACGGCTTATAAGCTAAAGCTATTATCCGATAACCCTGTTGGGCATATACTTCTAATTGTGCAAAATAATTGTCGGGTATTGTCGATTCTTTTGACAGCGTATGAATCATTTCAGGCGAACCTTTACAATATACATTGAAATGATCGTCGTTCAGTCGACGAGTGATCACAGACATTCGTTGTAAAGCTGATGAAAATGGAAATTCTCGAACGATGCCGATATCATTGGAGCCGCTCACTTCTGCTAAAAGATCATCAACTGAATCGCTATGTATGCTGGTAATTCCGTTGTCGATGAAGCAATCGTTGCATTGATCTAAAATGAAACAAACAAAAGTAAACAATTAACTGATATTGATATCTAACTGGACGTCAAAAACCCACACTATTGTTACTCACTCTGCCAAGAGTCAGCGTTAATGTTCTATAATGCACGTGCGTAAATCATTCTTGCTTGCTAATGTCGGTATCACTCGCGGTTAGATGTTATTTTATGATTAGTTTTTGTACACAAAACGCGCTCATAAAAAATGAATACACTCTACTGTACACAACTCCCGTTGACTTCAAAATTTTAATAGGGGAAAGGGGGCTAGCTGACATTATTAGTCGTAATCTGACTCAGATAATGGAGGAGTGCCAGATAATCAGGGTGAGTTTGCGTACACCTTGGATCTGGTTCTGTCATCTCTGCAAGTGTTTATTCTGTTCAAACGATTCCACTATTGCGGAATTCTGACGGCTAGCTAAAGATTGGTAAGATAACATTATCCAACTACAACTGCACACCCACGAACCTACTAAAAAACTGCCCACTATACCCAAATCCATAGTAATCAATAATAATCGTACTCTCCATAGCAAATCGTTCCACACCCCTACTATCCTTCTTAAACCCTCCACTTACTAATTTTATTACATTACCTCACATAATATTAACCGATCTGCTCTCCCATCACGACCTACGCCTACGTCTAGGCCCCATTTGGACCTCAAAACTGGCGCAATCCCAATTTCTTCAACGCGCACACTCTCCACCCTACAAAATCCAACACTTGATTGAACCTTCCATCTGCCTGTCCTGCATCCATATCTCGTTCCTACCCAACACCCCCTCACCACCACCCCTCAGAACACAAGCCTCAGGACTTGCTAAATAAGGCCAAGACCGGATCCCGGTTGTGGTGCCGATGATGGTACATTTTTGCACATTTGAAACATTAATAGAAATAAAACTACAAATGTTATTTTGTTGGTCATTTATTTAACGTAATAAACGTTTATGAAAATTTATTTTTTTAAATGACATCGTCGAGATGTGCCCCGTCTCGTCGTTGGCACTCCTGCAATCGACTATGCAAACTTTGGAAAAGTCGCTGACACAAGCTGCAAAGTATCGCAGCTATCTCCTCCTGGATGTTTTCTTTTAATTGGGATATGGTCGTTGGTTTATTAAGGTACACTCGACTTTTCAGGTATCCCTTGACCCAAACTTTGATTAAATTAACACTTGGACACTCACTTACACGGCGTAATCCGTATTCAATTCTAAGGCGTCGTACAGTAACGTAGGAATAGTTGTTTTTGTAAAATTGTTTTACACAAAAACCACGTTGTCCCGTGAAGCGCGACATCGTGACTAAAATTGCATGAAACGAAAAAGTGATGGAAAATGCCGGCCGACGATGGAAAAATGTATCAAACAATCAAACTTGTATGCACCATGTAGTTTTAGGTTTTGAAACCACCTAGAAAACCATAGCCACATCAGCAAAATTGTCAAGGGAGACGATATTTCAGAAAAACTGATGCTATTGTGTAGACTGAACATTCTGGCAGGGCGATTTATGATACACAGTGCACTATTAAAGCATTTGAATACTTATATTAGCTTCAACTGAAAGCAAAAGTGCGAAACCCTTTTAATTTACTGCCTTCCTCTTGTAGAAATTTTATTCAGAATTAATCAAAGATTTTTTTAATAATACACACACAAAAAAGGAACTAAATGACAATGCACAATGAGAACGGAAGCAGAGGAAAACTGTTTTTCATTGTTCATTCGTTTCGAGTACCTGTAGAGTGCCACCACGAATCAAACCGACATATTACTAAGAATAATGCACTGTAATGCATATCGCCATTCCTTTGGCGTGTCGAATAATATCAAATTATTTACACAAATAAATAAATAAACTTACTTGACTTTGGTTCACGGGCGATGGTAGGAAATAGCAAATCGTACTTATTATCATCCGGGACATTGGCATCTTCCAGAATCCAACCAGTGGATTCAAACATTTTCAAATCCAGTGGGTCACCCTTCTTCTCACCATTCATGATAGTTATCGAATGACATGTTACCATACCGTACAAGAAATGATCGACAGGTAATCGGTCAAGCTGCTTCAGAGGTATTTGAAAATGATTTGTTGGTGACTTTGGTATCACGCCCCACATATCCAGTCCATCTTCGGTAAGTGTTCCTGTCTGAATTTTTAATAGAATTCTGTAGAGAAGTGACCACCTTAAAATGGTAATCTGATGCAATTAAATACCTTATCGAAGCAAACGCAATCTATACTCCCAGCCACATTTATCGAACGCGGTGATATACAATAAATGTCCTTCATTTCCAAACGTTTCTGTGCGTAATATCGCCCAACAGTCATCGCAGCTGGTAATGCTGGTGGCACAACTATAGTTATTAAATCCAGTGATTCCACAACTATCTTGAGGGTGGATACATTACGAAGAATCTAAATACAAGCAATGGAAAAATTTAAATCCAAATTAACATCAAAAATTGAACAGTGTCAAATGTTGATGTACCTTTGTAACAATAGTGTATCCAAATCCTATAGCGGCGACTACTGCAAGAACAGCAATAAACTTGTATGAATCCTGTTCGAATTTATAATCGACAGGTGGTGGGTAAAGTATGGATCGAATTAGTCCTCCTTTGGCTGTTATATTCCCTGTATTTATCACGATAGCCAGTACTTTCTCCGAGCCGATGTAGCGTGTTTGTATTACTTTTGTTCCACAAAACAACGTGTGTCTGCTGTGCTCTTTCTTTTCGTACATTAAATCACGTTTTATGGGTAGGGGTGTCTTAGTTACTGGAACGCTTTCACCTGGGAATATTAAATAATTTCAAATGAGTGCCTTTTTCTTTTTTTTTAATTGGGTAAATATATGTATGTTCGCAGCGTCAAAAATTCTGGTGGTGAAAAGCACGATGTTCAAGCATGAGCAAATCCATAAAGACACAGGGATATCACCCGACGCCATAACGCGTAACCAAATAGACCACTTCCTCATAGACAAAAGACGCCACTCGAATATCCTTGGCGTAAGATCATATAGAGGAGCAGATTGCGACTCCGATCACCTTCTAGCGATGGACAAATTAGAAGTCGGCTCACAGCAAACCCACATGGGCAATCACGGGAGACGAGGAAGAAGTTTGACATTGATAAACTAAAAGACCTACGCAAAGGGACTGAATATCAAGAGGAACTAACGAATAGATTTAGCATCCTAGAGAATGGGAGTAGTGAGGAAGAGGAAACCAATAATCTGGGGACTAAATGGGCATCGATCAGAGACACAATCAAACAAACAGCCCAAAAGGTATTAAGATTTAAGAAAACAATTAGGTCCAAGCCTTGGTTTGAGTGCGGGGCAAAGATCGAACAATGTAAACGCCTCAGAGTGATCCACTTAGAAGGATATGATGAAGTCAACGCAGAAAGGTACGCGACAATTCGGAAAGAGACAAGGAGACCTTTCAAACGCAAAAAACGCGAATGGAAGACTCGGATCAAAAAAATCCTAGAAAATGCTAGAGCAAAGAATATCAGAGGTATGTATGCCGGCATAAATTCAATTAGAAATGGCTACCGAGGGAGATCCAAAATAATTCGAGACACAAACAGCTGTCTGGTGAGAGAAACAAACAATATCGTGACAAGATGGAAGCAGTACGTTGAAAACCTGTTCAATGTGCGCACCCATCAACCACAAATAAACGCACCAGACGTACATACAGCCGAGCTTGAGATCCCAGAGCCCTCTCTTAACGAATTTGTAGATGCAATAAATCGATTGATCCCCGAATGACGATCGACCGGCGACATTTTTCTAACATCTTTCATATAGCGCCGACTGGATACAGATCAACCACCCAGCTTCTGAAATTGTTGTCCTTGGGGATTTTAACGTGCACAATTCTGGCTGGTTGGTACATTCTAACAGAACCGACGAGGCTGGGAGGCTGGCGGAGATGTTTGCTGTAAGCCACAACTTGAATCAACTCGTGGGGGAACCAACGCGAGTGCCGGATACTCAAGGCGATTATGCGAACACCCTGGATCTGTTTTTGACATCCGAACCGAATATTTACACCGTAGAGGTTTCTGCGCCACTGGGAGACTCAGATCACTGTTTAGTATCTGTCGCGCAAGCACTTGCATATCAAGCGAATAACCGGCCTAAGCAGCTTCGCCATGTATGGAAGTATGGGGCTGCTAACTGGGATGATATGCGAGATTTCTTCGCATCCTTTCCATGGTCGGAGGTGTGCTTCGGAAACTCCGATGTTAACGCTTGCGCGGAGTCGGTATCAGAGATTATTCTTCTGGGGATGGAGATGTATATTCCACGTTCCATCAAACGAAGTTCGTCTGATAAGCCTTGGTTTGACAAAAAATGCGAGCTGATTACAGCGGCAAAAAATAGAGCTTTTAAGCAATGGCCCTCCAATCCCACCGATGTTAACAGAACGAATTTTGTACAGAAACGCGTGCAACCAGACGATTGATACCGCGAAGAAAGCTCACAACGACAGGGTGATCAATAAGCTCCTTCGGTGCCCAACTGGTTCGCGCTCCTTCTGGTCAATGGCAAAAGCTGTCAGTGGTAACTTCGCATCCTCTTCTTTCCCTCCGCTGATGACAGACAGCGGGACGTTAGTCACGAATTCAAAGGATAAAGCCAATGTGTTCGTGAATTTATTTTCCGCGAATTCAAACCTCGATCCCGGCCTTTTGGAGCCACCTGTGATCTCGCCGATACGGTGTTCGATGTGGGATGTGAGATTTCGTCCGCGCACTATTCAACGCATTCTACGTGATCTGGATTGTAGGAAGGCAACCGGCCCGGACGGAATACCAGCAATAGTCCTTAAGAACTGTGCTCCAGAAATCGCCGGTTCTTGGCAGACTCTTCCGCTTATCTTATGCACGAAGGACCTTTCCTGCCTGCTGGAAAATCGCTCGAGTTCAGCCAATCCCAAAGACGGGAAAAAAGTGTCTCCCACAAAATTACGATAGCATTACTGTCTATTTTATCTAAAGTAATGGAAAAAGTCATCAATACAGAGTTAGTTAAGTATTTGGAGTGCAACGGACTTCTGAATGATCGTCAATACGGATTTCGTGGCAGGCGGTCAACGGGAGACCTTTTGACACTTATAACCGATATATGGACATCTGCGATTGAAAGGCATGGTGAGTCAAGGGCGGTCGCATTGGATATCTCCAATGCTTTTGACCGCGTCTGGCACGGAACATTGCTGAGCAAACTTCGTTCATATGGACTTTCCCAACAGCTTTGCGACTAGACGAGGAGCTTCCTGGTGAATCGATCGATCTGGGTTGTTGTGGACGGCGAGTGTTCGGATCTGTATCATGTTACTTCGGGGGTGTCTCAAGGTTCTATTTTGGTTCCAACCTTGTTCTTGCTTCACATAAATGATTTGTTGGAGACAATGGATAACAAAGTGTTCAGTTTTGCGGATGATAGTACGCTTGTTTCCTCCTTTTCAAGTGTTCGGCCGATTGGTGCACCTGCGTCGCATCAGCTGAGATGTAGACAGATTGACTCTCTGAATCAGGATCTAGATAGGGTCCTGCAGTGGGGAAGGGCCAATCTCGTCGACTTCAATGCAGCGAAGACACAATATACAACATTCACAAAGAAAAGCGGATCATCGGTTCCACAGCTGATGATGAATGGCCCACTCGGCGCTATAGGTTCGCCTCTCCCGAGAGAAGTCTAATAAGAAAAAAAAAAAAAAAAAAAAAAAAAAAAAAAAAACACAAGTGATGACATCGCCGTTTTGGGCAATAATCTAGAAACTGTAAGTAAAAACAGTGAAATCATCATGAAATAAATGAACACAAAACAAAATACATGATTACGACGAGAGCAGGTGGAACTCAGGGAACACATATAAACGCCAGAGACAAGATATTTGAAAATGTTAAAGAATTTAAATATCTGGGAACGATACTGACGGCCAGTAACAAAATGTCAAAGGAAATTAACAAAAGACTGCACTCCGGCAACGCTAGTTGGCATGCAGTCAGTAAACTGCTGAAATGCAAACTGCTATCACGTAATAAAAAGCTCCGTGTTTATAGAACCATAATCATACCGATTGTTCTATACGGATGCGAAACACGGGCTCTCACAAAACGGAAAGAAAACAAATTCCGCGTGTTCGAGAATAAAGTTTTAAGGACTATCTTTGGCGGTAAATACGAAGAAGAGGCAGGACAATAGAGGAAACTCGACAACCTACTTGGGAGTATACAGAGACGAGCGATCTGCCTGATCGGGGACTCAACGCTGATCTTGGGACAACTGTCGCTATCAGATCGAAGGCGCGTAGCCGACCTCTGTCTGTTTTTTGCAAATATTATCACGGGTACTGTTCTTTGGAGATTCATGGTAATGTTCCGCGCAATTCGGTTTATATGCGCTCCACAAGACAATCCGACAGCTCGCACCAATTTGTGGTTTATCTTCCGACGGCGCGAACATACCTGTATCAGAATTCGTTCCGTTACAGAGCGGGGAAGCTGTGGAACTACCTTCCTGCGCGAGTGTTTCTGGAGCGTTACAATCTACAGCTGTTCAAGAGGAACTGCAACCGTTTTTTGGTGGCATCTCGGGGCGCCCACTTGGCGCTATAGGTTCGCCTCTCCAGAGATAAGTGTAATAATAATGTAAAAAAAAAAAAAAAAAAAAACACGAATTGGAAAAGCTATACCGCAAACCTACAATAGTGAGAGTAATCAGGTCGCGAAGACTAAGATGGGCCGGACATGTGGCAAGAATGGGCAACGATAGGACCGTGCATAGAATAGGACTATGTTAGGTTCGACCTTGAGGAGATCGGATTGGATGGTCAAGCGTGGAAGGAGAGTGCACAGGAAAGGGAACGATGGCACAGCCGAGACGGCGAGGTCATGAACTTCCGGGTTCCTACAGGACAATAAATAGTAAATAGCAATAGTCATCAACATCATCGGCACTACAACCGGGATCCGGTCTTATTTAGCAAGTCTCTCCACCCGTATCCGGTCCATATCCGAGACTTGTTAAATTTTCCATAATAATTTGTTTTTCTGCACAAGGTTATTAGCCTTGCGCCAACCTTTCTCGGGATGTCGCTGCATGCATTGTTTCACTACATGGCGGGTGCCAAAGTAGCTATCTAGGGGTGTCAGGATCGTCCTGGCCTTCGCTAGGTTGATAACAGCGACTTTGCCCTGTACGTTAAGATTCCACGATTGCAAATTCTTTGCAACGGGTAGAATTGTAAAAAAAATCTTCCATGCAAATATTTCTTCCACTTCCTCGGTACGAAGACGACAATTCTTTTACCACTCTCTCTCGTTGATGTTTTTTCGCGGGTATCATTCGTTTTACCAGTGTAAATTTATATACTGAAAAGGATATGCGTTTTCAGCATCGCAAATCCAGCAGATTTTTATACCATACGTAGCCGGCATGAAGGTATATATAGAGTAAATCCTGTACGACCGCCATATGGATAAAGCTGTTTATCAATAGTTAAATTTTCCGTAGGCTTATACATCTGGCATAAATTTGCATTAAGTACTGTTCACAAATTACGAATTGGAGCTGCCATATCTTCTTTTTTGCGTTGACTGCGAGTACTACTGTCGTCAAATCATAAATGGAATTTATTAGTTCTATTGTCGCGCGATACAGTGGATACGAGTTGGAATGCTACATGTCAAAAGTATAATCAGTACCAGAGCAAATCAGAGCAAATTCAGGTATGGACACTTTTTCCATATTTTTTTTTTTCATTTCACTTAGTATATAACAAACACGTCTGAACCGATCAGCAACTCAAATCATACTGAAATATATTTGCCTCTAATACGCTGTACAAACGAAAACAATACCCTTGACATTCCTAACGGTCTCCTCCAAACAATAGAATTTGCGTCTGCTACCTGAGGTGACCCATACTAGTTTGTGACTGTCATTCACATTTCTACAGCATTTTTTTCTTCTTAAACTTACTTAGATACTCAATAACAATGTGTATTAAACAAACAAAATTTTAAAAACGCTTTCATTGAGATATTAAAAGTTTGAATATTACAGTAAATGGGTACCCCGGTTGCTAAACAACGTCAAAAAAATTGGGTATTAACATAAGAGTTAATTGCCCTAGTTCACTGATGTTCTATGGTGTGTCTATGGCTTTTTTCTTAGCATACTTCATGCGTGCTCTACTTTTTAACCATTTCTTTCTTAGATTGTTCTCTATGGTTTCGGATCAGTAAATTTGAAAATTCCATCAAACACTCAGAAAAACGCCGAACATTTGTTCATCAACCTCATGGTAACAGAATATTGATTCTCCAGTTTGATCCGGTCGAAATTACAACTTACGCCAGTAATCGATCATTTAATTTTAATGAATATGCTTACCTGTGAGCATAGATTCGTCTAGAATACAGTTTCCAGACAACAAAACTGCATCACATTGTAAAGTACAACCTGTGGATGGTATCTCAATTATATCCCCTGGCACCAGGTCCTGTGTTCTGACTAAATTCACATCTCCATGTTCATTTAACACATTCGCGAAATCTGAACTTTGTACCGTTTTATAAAGTGCGTCCTGATTCTAAATAAAGAAATTAACTTGTAACAAATAATGTTAAACGAATCAATTACACTGCTATACAAACCTTCTTTGTTTGGATTATAGACATGGATATTCCAAATGCTGACATCAACATAATAACGACAGCGTAGTAATAGTAGTCATAGGAAAACCAAAGAATCACAGAGAATATTTGAAATATGTAAAACGGATTCAATACTTCTAGGAAAAGCAATGAAATGACTCCTTTGTAGGGGACTGTTATTTCATTCGATCCATAAACCCATCGTCTAGCGCACTGTTCAAAGACTGACAGCCCTCTGACATGATGTAAATATGTGCTGGGAATATTTACGTCCAATCCTTTCAGTTGTACAAATGACTGACTTTGGGAATCCCACACGTAGCGCAGTTGTTTACATAGTATCAGACGCAGATTATCCGTATCTATTGATTAAATATACTTTATACAAAGAATAGTTATTATTTTGCGAACGAACTTACGCTTGAATACGCCAGACGAGAAATGAAAAGATAAGTGAAAGTTCTTTTCATTAAAATAGTCACTTAACGATAGATGGCCTTGAGGTACGTCTTTCTCTGTCTGCTGCATTAGATTCCTGAAATGGGATAAAGAGAATTTATTTTAAATTACATCTGAGTAAGTTTTATACAATCGCACAGATTAATATTGGCCAATTGTTACTGCAAGGCGACGTCTCAGTAATGTCACGAGTACGGATCGCCTATCAATGAGTGGACTGTATTTCGTGTTATTTTATTTTAAAGTATAAACATGTTATATTTATTTGTCTGATTATATATTTACATCGATAAGTATTTATTTGTTTAATTAGTATTTGTTTCTACGATCTCTTTATCTTGTGCACCTCCAAGTCGGACTCTGCTCTGGATGACGGGCGTTGTAGTCTTGCCTGGTGCTTGCGTCGTACTTGTTGTACTCCCCAACTGCCGCTGCTTTTATTCTCTCTTTTTTTCCCCGCTCCATCGTTCGCATGTTGTCACCGGAACAAAGAGAGCGACTGGTATACATTGCCGATCCTCAGTCCGGCAGTCGGCAGTCGTGTGTTGCTCCGTCCTCGACTTCGTATGTTGCGTTGCCAACATCAAGTAAATTACAAGAATGGGAAATGGGGGACCTAATCGCAGAGAAGGATTGGCTAAATCTTCTTAAATCAATAACAGATTCCACAACTTGGTACAATTTTATAGGGATACATATTTCGAAACGCAATCTTTTTTCGACAATTCTGTCACTGAGCTCTTGTAGCGATTCTACACACACACATGGCTACGCAACGGTAATAAAGAAAAAAGGGAATCAACAAAAAAATCATCAGCACCGTATACCAGAACATTAATGTAGCAATCACAGCTTAAAAAATGAGTTGAGAAAATTTTGCCTACACACAGCCATGGCCTTATGGGCTAGCAATCCGGCTCCTACTTTTTCACCAAATGTATTCAAGTCACGTTCTTCATTACTTCTTAAAAGGACTTTGTTCGTAGAAATCTGCTTCTAAATGGAACTATTGGGTTGGCAACTAAGTAATTGCCGATTTTTTCAGATAAATAAAACACATTATATATTATTATAATACAACGAAAAAACTTTAATCACTGATATATTTTCCATTTTGTTCGATGACCTTTTTGCCATTTTTCTGGCAACTTCATCGTAGAACTTCTGATCTTTATCGGCAAAAAACTGAATCAAGTGCGATTTCATAGCGTCATCATCGGTGACAGTTTTACCATCCGAAGAGTTTTGCAAAGATCGAAATAAATAGTAATCTGATGGAGCAAGGTCAGGGCTATATGGTGGATGTATAATAACATTAAATCCCAAACAAGCTCCAATAACTTTTGGCGAGTGACCAAAGATGTATGTGGCCTAGCGTTGTCCTGGTGAAAATGACACCTATTCGATTGATCAACTCTTGCCGTTTTTCGTTGATCGCTGTATTTAATCTGTCCAGTTGTTGGCAGTACACGTCCGAATTGATCGTTTGATTCGTTGGAAGCAGCTCAAAATGCCCCACACCTTTCCAATCCCACCAAATTGAGAAATGAAAATCTTCTTTTGGTGGATATCAGCTTTCGAGGTGGATTGTGTTCGCTCATCAAACCTGGACCAAGATCGTTTTCGATTGACGTTACTGTAAACGACCCATTTTTCATCGCCAGTGATGATTCATTTCAAAAAAGGGTCGGATACGAAATATGACGAAAATGCTCGTTTTTGCCCTCCATATTAAAACTGACGCCAATTTAATACCTTTTCACAAAAATGCGCGCAATTTGCTTCTAAAGCAAAGTAAGACTGACAGCTAACAAATGTCAGAAGGAAAAAAACATGTCATTGACAGAACTCTTTCCAAAATATGGCCAAAGACATCGGCAGTTACATAGTTGCTAAGCTGATATATAGCAAACTTGAGGATGATTTTTTTTATAACACACATATAGGTATATACACATATAGTTCGGACATCGGCGCTCTCTGAATCGCAGTATCGATTCCGGAAAGGTATATCAACCGGTAGGGCACTATCTGTGGTGTGCGACGTCGCTCGCAATGCGTTAGCTGGAGCACGATGGCTAGGTGGTACAAAGAAATATTGCACGGTGGTGACGCTAGATGTTAAAAATGCGCTTAACTCAGTGAATTGGAATCGGATTCTAGAAGCGTTGCGCGATCTACAAGTCTCACCCTACTTGGTGCGTATACTAGCAAACTATCTCTCGGATAGAAGACTCTATAACACTGATGAGGGACCACAGAAATATAAAATAACAGCGGGGGTACCTCAGGGATCTGTATTAGGTCCGCTGTTATGGAATATAATGTATGATGGTGTGCTCAGGGTCAATGTTCCGGAGGGGGTTAGAATCATTGGGTCCGCAGATGATTTGGCAATAGTGGCCGTAGCTAAACATCTAGATGACCTGGAGAATATTTGTTCCCAAGCAATCCAGAACATTAAATGCTGGCTAGATATAGCCGGACTGAAAGTAGCTGGACATAAGACGGAGGCAGTTTTAATAAGCAGCCGCAAGAAAGTTCAACACCTTGATTTGGAAATAGGACAAATAATCAGATCCAGTCCCTATATTAAATATCTTGGTGTTATACTCGACAACAGGTTGACCTTCAAGAAACACCTAAGGAAAACGAGTGAAAAAACGGCAAGAGTATGCAAAGTTTTACCGAGACTGCCACCCAATGTTGGAGGCCCCGGTCCCACATAAGGAAACTCGTAACCAGTGTCAACACCTCCATTATAATGTATGCAGCACACATATGGACAGGAGGCGCACAGTATAAGTCGTACATGAGGTGAGTGAGCTCCGCACATAGGCTGGCATCACTAAGAGTATGTTGTGCATTCCGAACGGTATCCGAAGATGCTATAAATATTTTGGCCGGGAGGACGCCACCTGACATTGCAGCTAAAGACAACGCTGCATTGCATAAGGTCTCCCAAGAGAATCGTCGGAGAATGCGGTCACAATTAGAGTTCTCAAGCCTAAGAGAATGGCAACGAAGGTGGGATTCTTCCACCAAAGGAAGATGGACCCACACCATGATACCTGATATAGAAACATGGGTGAAAAGAAAACATGGCGAGCTGAATTACCACCTGACTCAGCTAATATCAGGACATGGATGCTTTCGGCAATACTTGCAGAAGTATAAGCATGTGAATCATCAATACTGCTTGTATTGCGTAGGCAAAATAGAAAATGTACTCACAGAGTGCGTGAGATTCGAAACCGCGTGAACGATTTTGAAGAGACATATGAGAAGGACAGTTGCTCCGGGAGGAGTAATAGAATACATGCTTAGTTCAAGACAGGCATGGTTCGTAACAAATGGTATTCTCTGTGAAATGATGCAGCAGTTGCGACGCGACGAGCGGAGTAACAGGTAAACTCCCCCCCCCCCCCCCCCCCCCCCCCACGCGATGCAATATCTAAAAGAAAGTTCCGCAGGGATCAACGGGAATATGAGCCTGGCGGGAGGTGGTTTTAGTCGGTAAAAACCCGACATGCCTCTGGATCGGTCTCTATAGGTATCTTTTAAAGATTTCCACCTTCCTACCGAAGCCATAAAACCATTTAAAAAAAAAAAAAAAAAAACAGTTCGAAAAGATAATTAGGAAAGGGAAGGGAATAAAAGAATAGCTAGAGACGAGTGAGCCCAAAATACTTTAGATATGTCTGCAAGCCAATGCTTGGAAGAAGCGATTGTGCATTATAAAATATATTGCCATTGGGGCAATTGGAAGATAACAGCAACATTAGTTCAACACCACTAAGTAAATGCGAAGGCGAGAATTTCGTATTGTTTTCCAAACATAAGATAACATTGGCATGCTAATAGCATACGCATAATGTAATGACTTTGCGGCACAACTACAAATGGGAATAAACATAAAGTATGCAACAAAGCTCAGGGTTATCGTCAGCAATCAATAGTACGTTCAGCGTAATCAGGAGCCAAACGTGCCACCTGAATATGAAAAGGTAAATACAATGTACAGCGTTAAAGGAATTACCACCGGAGTCAGGCCGCTGCGTTCGGTCATAAACGGTGAGAAATAATAAGATCAATCGAGATGTGATCGACAACCAGTCATCCACAGCTGTCCCCGCGACATCAATTACGACGAGAAAACGGTATTTTAATACTATTCGTAGTTGCATTTATTAGCAAATATTATATTTTGTGTAATAAATTGAGTGGATGGCCCATAGTAGCCACAGTAGTTTAAATAAAGTTTTCTTTTATTTAATCTCGGTTCGGGCACAATATGGAAATTGCACGAGGTGTTTTATTGCATAACTTAGTTAGTCAATTTCCATGTGTTTCCACAGTTTGTGACTGTGGCTATTAGATGATAGAGGCCTCAGCTCTAACCATAGATAATGCTTTATTTCAAAGGAGGCAAGCAAATACCGTGAAACACTAATTAAAGATATACGGCAGAATTTCGCCCTCTTGTCTATGACTCGCAGGCTATTCACCACATGAGTTGAAGATGAAATTTTTCCATAATAATACAAAAAAAAACTACCTGTGACTTGTGCTCATTACTAAAGCCAAGAGCTAGAGACTCCGTCGTACTACCGCCGCTATATAGGCAAAGTACAGGGTTTCCCAATAATTAAAATTAAATAATACAGATCGATGGTCCCCCGTTTAGAGCCAATTATAGATCAATGGCCCCACGTTTAGAGTCAATAATACACCAATGACCCCACGTTTAGAGTCAATACGGTTAGGCCTCTCGTTAGGAGTCAAGTGCAGCTCGTCCTTCCCCCCTGGAGAAGAAATGGAAACCATTGGTAAAGAGTGACCTCCCTTCATGAATCAAACAAGAACTTATGGAGATGAGCGACTTCCCCCAGTAGAGTAAAGGATCGTGTTGTTGAAGATTATAGCTTGAGTTTAGCCCCGGGACATGCCACTGAATTGGCCAGACCGTGCCACAAAGCTACACCGCAGCACCAAAGTAAATCCGACCTGTCCTCCAAGGAAAACCTTAGAGTGGCAAGTTGACCAACCCTAATGCTAGGCTGGCTAACCCTCCTTTAAGGTGTTACATAATTAACAATGATAATCCCCCCCCCCCCCCCCCCCCATCTAAATAATTATGGAAATTCGCGTCGTTATTCCCTAATCACAGACATAACACACCCAAAAACAACATTTCCTGCGCCTCAATAGCACATTTTCATTCTCAATATTTATCATATTCAAAATGTTTTTCCCTAATATAAGCCTATCCCAAAAGCAGTTTTCATGGTTAAACTTTCTATCGTATATAACATGTACAGTCATTTAACCATGAATAGTCATATTTCAAACGGAAAATGTACATACAAACTCTTTCCACTCTTTTCATCTCCTATCTCACAAATGTCGCAATTCTTACCCCAAAAGAGTTACAAAATTCTCTTAACGAGGACCATGAAAAATTGCACACACATTTTTAAGGTACAATGACCCTTCCCGGCAAATTTGCCGTTACCTTGCCATTATATACTTATGCACCCGACGATTTATCGGAAGGGAGTTCAGGCTAGCGAGAGCCGATACCAAATCTGATGAATCAGTAAATGGTGAGGTGGGGGTAAATTTGTCTCCTAATATAAAAGGAAGCGAACGAGTGACTTTCAAGTTCCTTGTGTTTTAGACTTTGAGCTAGTTGATTTTGTGCGATCTTTGGTTATTTCTGCAAAAACAAAAGGAAATCAGACAAGAAATAAATAGAATATTAGAGCTCGTCGTGCTTTTGGAAGTTCGTCGTGGTAGTGATGGTTAATTTTAAATTCGTATAGACAAAATATTCTGGCGCAAGACTAATGACCTTGCCCGGAAAAAACAAATCATTATGGAAAATTTAACACGCCTCGAGACTTGCTAAATAAGGCCAAGACCGGATCCCGGTTGTGGTGCCGATGATGACGACGATGATGATAGAGAAAATATTAAATAGAAAAGTTCAGAAAAAAGAAATAATTAGAAAATAAATGGAATAATAGCGAATAAAATGAATGTGTTTTAGATGTGTATTCTTGAATTTTGATATTGGGCATTACGAACTTATTACCCCTTGTGAAAGGCACACGAGCAACGAGGGAACCACAGATTGGAGAAACCCCAGAGACATAATACAACGGGACGACATAAGAAGGACAACCAGATCACAAAGCCGACAGCCGACAAATCGTGAGTACGTTCCACATTTATTTTACATTATATCATTTGTGTGCAATTTATATGCAACAAAAGACGGTGAGGAAAACCTATAGGGAAAACGATTTCCCTCGGGGTAAGTATCGTCGAGGTGGCCCTCGAGGTGCCACCATTATACTATCGAGGAGCCTTACTGGACGTTGGCGTTTAACTTTGTGTCTAGTCACTGGAAGGTTCACGACTGGGTCCCCATGGTTAAACTATCGCAACAAAATCGATCGGACTCGTCTTCCTAGGAAGACCTTAGAATGGCAAGTCGACCAATTTTAACTGCGAAGGAAATAATTTGTGTCCCTCAGGGAAAAGGGGAAACCCTAGGAGCGGAACGACTTCCCACCGCTGAGCAAACCTACGAAAGAAATGGGGCGGAGCGGAGCAGCTTCCCTCGAGGATTAAAGAAAACAACCCTCTTAGCTCAACAAAGAGAAAAGTTATCCTCAGGCTTGGGTCGTCACTGGGTGAGACCAAGACTATATTCCCACGGTCGAAGGTTACACTTAGGCAATCAAGTAAGCCTTCCTAGGAACAACCTTAGAGGGACTTAGTCGACTGGCCCTCGTGCAAAGCGACTGAATTCCGATTTTACATTGCCGGTGTCAGACCTTTTATATTGTCAGGTTAAGCTTTCTTAACGGTATTTACAAATTAACTTTCTAATATTATTTATAAATTCAAGTTTTCGAATAAAATCATCAATTGGCTACATTCAATTTAGCTTAGATTTTAATATAAATTGATAAAATAAAAATATTAAAAAAAAATTAAGTTGCTCATGGGCGCGCGGCTACTAAAATAATAGCCAATTATTAAAATTAAATAATGGGTTTGCCATGTTTATAAAACCTCATCATCATCATTATCGGTACTACAACCGGAATCCGGTCTTGGCCTTATTTAGTAAGTCACGAGGTTTGTTAAATTTTCCATAATAATTTATTTTTACGGGCAAGGTTATTGCCCTTGCGCCATTTATAGAACCTCAGTCATGTTTAAATTGGTAGACATTTCACCAGATGTGAGTAAAAGCTTCACAAACAATGAGTCTTTAGTATACTTTGACTTTAAAATAATTCTAATTCAAAATTAAAAAAAAAAGTTTGTTTTTACCACAAATACAAGGTGGCGCAAAATTAATCATTCAATTTTGTTTTTGAATTACTTTTTAACCAAATAAAAAAAATGATTTTGAGTAATGGGAATCTTTATTTGGACCTTTACAATTTTTTCTGTTAAGTGCGAAAGATTATATCCGTTAAGAGGCTGCCGCCAGTGTTGATACACATTTGTACATTTGTATTTGTATTTTATCGCATTTTCCTAACATAAAATAAATAAAGATTTCCGGTGATAACTGTTCGCATTCCTGTCGAATATTCTCCTTAAGGGCTGCGATTGTCTGAGGCTTGTTGGCATAAGCCCGCGACTTCAAGTAGCCCAAAGAAAGAAGTCTGAGATGGTTAAATCGGACGATATTGCTGGCCATGCCAAATCGCCAAAACGGGAGATTACGCGAGCAGGAAACGTTTCCTTCACAATATCCATTGTGGCTCGTGCTGTGTTGCACCGTCTTGTTGAAACCACATGTTCACCAATCCCATCTCATCCAACTCCTGCAGTAAGAAGTTGTTTATCATGACCCTGTAGCGTTAGCCAGTAACAGTGACCGTATTGCCGATGGCGTCCGCAAAATAAAAGCGGCCCAATTACACCTCCCGTGTGAACGCCACACCACACAGTGCTTTGAGTGGATGTAATGGCTCTTCATGCATCACACGCGGATTTTCAGTACCCCAGAAATGAAGATTTTGCTTATTGACGTAACCGCTTAAGTGGAAATGCGCCTCGCCGCTCATGATGATTTTCGACACAAAATCGTCCTCTTCTTAGTTGAGATTAGGGATGGCTTGACAGTAATTCACACGCGACTGACGGCCAGCAGGCATTAACTCATACAGTGTTTACACTTTGTACGGGAACATGTATAAGTCTTTCACTAAAATTCGCTGTATGGTCCGTCTGGTGTTGCCCAATTGCGTGGCCCGTTGTCTGGTTGATGTTTCTTCGTTCTCAGGGACATCGACAGCCACAGCCGCGATATTCTCGGCCGAACGACCAGTCCGGTGGCGGCCACGCTCTGCATGGTCTCCTGTGGTTCCAGTCTGTTCGAGTCGAGTCGCCCCAGAATGTTTGCCCAGTTGGCGAGACACAATTAGGAAATCGACCACGAAATTCACACTGCGCTAACACCACCGACCGATTATTGGTCAAAAAATCGATACAATTATTTCACGCTCTTGTGGAGTATAGCGCTCCATTGTTTGTCTGTTTGTATACTGCAGCTGTCTAATTCACAAATGTCAAATATGATTGACGTACGACGCCATTTGCAAAAATTATAACATCTTTCGGTAGGGTGATTAATTTTGCGCTACCTTGTACAAACACATAGTTCTTAATGGGAAACGCGATATATCGTTCTTATTGGGAAACCCTATTCTAGAACCAATAATTCTGCTCTGGAACAGTTCACGATTTTTTCCGAATACAATATGGGTTCAGTAGAAACAGGTCAACAAGTGAAACATTATCTGTTGTGTGTGACATAACATGTGGCGCGACAGTCGAAACAAAAGGGCTAGAAGGAACCAAAAAATACTGTCAAAAATTGACTCGCACACTCTCTCTCACAATGGCTTATTTTCCCTTACAGAAATTGATTCTTTTTCTCAAGATGACTAACTCTCTCTTACTCAGTGACTTGCTTCCTATCACACTGTCGATCTTTTGATATCATAAATATCTAGCACTCTAGCAAAGATTTCACTAATACCTTTATCAGATTAAATCTTTGAAATGTTAATTTTGTTTCATAGCCCTGTGAGGTGGTAAAAGACCCCTAAAATGACAATCACAAATGTAGAAGATGATAATCCCACCACTTGGTTCTATTCTATGTTTGGTTATAGTCCTGGTTGGTGTTTCATATCAACATGCGTGAGCTTGAAACGGCTACACTATGATACTAATATAACACGCTAATGGTAATTGTTTAGCGTCATCATCAACTATCAACGCAATCTTTAAAATTCCAAATCTTTTGTTGTTTAGTTTAATCAGTTATTGAGCCCAAAGTATGTCAACTGTTCGTGTATAAATTTCCTATCTTTTCGATACTTTAAATTAACTTTATCGCAAACATTGGAATGCCATTAAACACAATTGTTCGAGTATAAATATTTTTTTCGCAAACATTAGGATGCCATGACACTCGACAACTGTTGGGATATAAACTAACTGTTTAATACTTTAAATAACAAATATTAGGACACACGTTTCTAGAGCACACGACTAACATAAAATTTTCGACTCTCTTTCTTGTTTTCATTTTCATTGAGGAAAATGGTTACTTTTTATAAAATTTCAACCTTGGACACTGTTAGGTTACAATTGCATTCGAGGCACACAGGCACAAGCACTACTGCGATAAGGATCATGTGGGATTTTCACACTTTTGTGGTGGTCCCTTTTAGGAACAATTTTCAGCTGTGTGATTTTTGGTTCGTGGTAACTACGCTTTGTTCGCATGTTATTTTCGGACACTGCTGTGATGGCTCGTTCTATCTTTCGGAGGAATAATACACTGTAGGCTGCATAGAAACTGCATTACAAGTATGCGGTAGCGAAGAAAGTTTGAGCGGTTTAACTACACATAAGAAAAGTACTAAAAACAGCACCATCCGCGACTAAAACCTTCTCCCTCCCATCTATTTACAAGTTTGTATTTTTATTTGATGAGGGCAAAACCTTTATATATTTACTTAGTTTAGTACAAGCGATATATAAACTAAACCATATACAGTGTTGTGAAAAATTATAGACTCAAGCGTACATTTTCAGATTTCTTGGAATGAGTAATAAATGTTTATAACTAGTTTTGTGACAAAATATTGTTAACCGACACCAACTGAGGGAAAACTTTAATGGCTTAATTGCTTTTTTACCAGGAACGGTAATTAATTTTCTGAAAAAAACCCAAATTTCGCCTGTGAAAAAGTATAACCTAACACATAGTTTGGTATAACAAAAGTTCTTCAAATACAGTACAGACGTTCAGAAGTGATAATAAACAGATTTTTGTTTTACGCAGTGAATTTTTTTAAAGTTCTAAATATGTCACGTGGGAAACAATTAACGGACATTGAAAAACAAAGAATAGTGGATTTACCAAATAGTGAAATGACGTAGACAAATTGGCAATGAAATAAATCGCTCTCAAGGCGTAGTGATGAATTTTCTATAAGCCGAAAATTACGGAAGAAATAAGTAACCAACAAAATTTTCGCCGACGGTAAAACGAGCCGTTCCACGTGTAATGTTCAAAACAGGAGCCTCAAGCAGCTTGAAGAATCGAAAGTGCTTGTGCAAACAAACCACCACTCAAACAGCGACATAAGGAAGCACACATTAAATTCACTGAAACACACATCCAACACAGTGAAATGTGGTCTCATATGATCTTCAGTGATGAGAAAAATTTTAATCTAACCCCGACGGCTTCAAGTACTATTGGCATGATATCAAATCCGCTGGTCCTGATGGGATTCCCCCAATTCTCTTGATGAAATGGTGCTCTTCACTCGCTAAACCACTACAGAAACTCTTCCATTTGTCTTACTCTACTAACCGTTTCCCAAATAGATGGAAATCAGCGAACATTCAGCCAATTCCCAAAAAGGGCGATAAATCGTCCCTCTCTTCTTATCGATCCATAGCACTAACTTCTATTCTCTCGAAGGTAATAGAATCACTGATTAACTGTCAACTTTCGAAATGGCTTCCATAGCAACGGATCCACAGGAAACTTGATGGCGTACCTTACCGAAAAGTGGAGCCATTCCCCTTACTACCTCGGGGAAAGCAACGTAGTCGCATTGGACATTTCAAAAGCCTTCCACAGAGTTTGGCATCCAGCCCTTTTGTCAAAATTACATTCCTATGGAGTGGACAATTCCCTGATCCGATGGATAAGAGACTGTCATTCTGGCCGTTCAAATCAAGTGGTCCTTTGTTGTGTTTGGCCGCGCTCCCAAGTAGCGTGTCTCCTTGTCCTGAAAATGATGAGGGATCTCTTTAAGACCACTCCTGACGGGAGCCGTTGCGGTCGCCTCCGTGCTTCCTCAAACGTGAGGGAATATTAGCGACCGATCGTAGACGAAGCTAGTGCCGCAAACTTCCTAGGGCAACAGCCAGCGGCATCTGCTGGCTTCCGTGGGGCAAGTGATCCTCGGCGTCAGTGAAAATCTGTGGATAAACTAAAAGGGGCGAGAGCCACAGCTCTACTCACCAGTCAAGAATAAAACTCCGTTTTATTCTAAGGCGTACAGGGTCTTCTTTATTTTGTCTATTATGAGTTGTTCAGGATTTACTATCCTGTTGGTCTCCTGCAGCACTTCCTCCAGGGACCATGTACATCTATCAACTGCCGCAAACTGCAACAACTGACGATAACATCGCTAAAGTTCACCGAATAGTGCTAGACGACCACCGAATTAAAGTGAGAGGGATAGCAGAGGCTATGAGAATGTCCAAAGAACGTGTTTGTCACATATTAAATCAATATTTAGGCATGAGAAAGCAGTCCGCGCGTTGGGTGCCGCGTTTGCTCACGTTAGACCAAAAACGTGTTCGAATGAACATTTTCAACGCTCTGTTGGCGCAGTTTAGACGCAATAAATCCGAGTTTTGGCGCCGATTAGTTACTGTCGATGAAACTTGGATACACCATTATACGCCCGGAACAAAAATACAGTCAAAACAGTGGACTGCAAGGGGGGAATCGGCTCCAAAAAAAGCAAAAACTGTTTTCTCGGCTGGGAAAACGATGGCGACTGATTTTTTGGGATAGTCATGAAGTTATTTTAATCGATTATCTTCAAGAAGGAAAAACCATTACAGGAGCACACTACGCGTCATTACTTGACGTGTGTGCGTCGACCGCAAAATTCGCACTGTCTTCCGGTCTTGATCTCATGATCGCTCTGCTTTGGAGCCTCCGCAGACTCCGTGCTAGCAGAGCTAGAGCGGTTTTGGCCTGCTTTGAGCCGACGGTGTTGGAGTCGGTTCATTCGACTCTTGGAGTCTGTAGATGGCTTCCGGCTCGTGGAGCCCAGAGGTGCACCCTTGCTCTGCTTTTGAGCCTCAGCAGGCTCCGAACTAGAAGAACTAGAGTAGCTTTCGCCTGCCGTGGGCCGACGGTGTTGTGGGTTGGGCATTTGGCGTTTGCCGCCCATGGTCGCGTTTGCTCTGCTCTGCTTATGAGTCTTCTGAGACTCTGAACCAGCAGAAACAGAGGTTGTATAGCCTTCTTTGGGCCGACGGCTTTATGGGCGGGGTTTCCGGCGTTTGCCGCGGTCGTCTCCATGGCCCCTGGATTTTTTCTTGGTGACCTCCTGTTAGTTAACCGTACAGGTCTGTGGGTTTTGGCGTTGACGTTCAGTCGTGGCCATTGGGGTATGAGTTAGGGTGGGTGTTGTGCGGGAATTTCTAGTTTTCTCCCACCGCACCCTGTATTCACACCTTTCCCACATAATATTCTAACTAATTAAATATTATATAATTCGTATATATTAAATATCATCATCATCATCGGTACCACAACAGGGATCCGGTCTTGACCTTATTTATCAAGTCCTGAGGCTTGTTAAACTTTCCACAATAATTTGTTTTTCCGGGCAAGTTTATTAGCCTTGCGCCAGATATATTAAATATAAAATGATAATATTTTGATGAATTTAATTAAATAATATCTCAATTAAATAACATTTCAATAATGTATTATACATTTTAGACCTCGCCCTGGCACTGCGCCCGCTGACGTTACGATTCTCACGGAACGTCGTAATATACACGCGCCAACTCTGGGAATGCCAGATCTGCATTTTGGCCATCACTGGCATGCTCCCAGCGATCCGTGGGTTTGTTCGCCTGCTCGCATCCGGTGATCGGATCAGGTTGCACGCTTTTCAACCAACTTTTCGACCATTTTCCTCTTTCTCTTTTTTCGTTTTTTCGCTTTGTATATATTTTAGTTATCTGTATTGAGTTGCATTATTTTTAAAATAGTTACATGTAAAATGGTAGAAGTGTTTGCGATCTTAGACACACAACTCCAATCGATTTTTTATTTATATATAGAACAGTTCATACAATATGAATCGACCGTTTGAATATTCTAGTATTACGAATCCTCAGTGAACCACACTCCATGATACTCAAGTGAAAACTGGACTTTCTAGAACTAAACTTTTTTTCGGCCTTAAAATATTAACTGATTGTTAATCAGGTATTTTTTTTTAAATTTCTACATTACAAAATTTTTTGTTCGGCCTTAAAAGTGAGCGCATTCTATGGCAGCTGATTGTTAAACAGGCATTTTTTTAATCTCTACATTACTGTATATTATATTCTACTAAAAGTTAAGTCAACTATAAGGTATTGGGTTCGGCACAATATTTGTTTTTAATACTCACTTCACAGTGTCGATGGTAATCGTAATCACATCCTTTACGTAGTAAAGAGAATGCTTTCCCTGGTAGTTTTCTTGAATCAGTACACGTTCAGCAACAGCCAGAGGGCAAGGGCGGTGTGTTGCAAGCAGAAACCAGTGACGCCACCAATGTAATACTAAGCGCAGCATGCCGGCAGTCAAGAAAATACAAAACCAACACAGGTAGGTACGAAGCCTCGACCGGCGGTAGCCGGTGATTTTCATCTCTTCTTCCTCATTAGGGTTGAGTAACCCTTCATTGGGACAACTTTCTGAAATGAGAATGAAAATAATTTGACTGTTAGATTGTGGTTCAAATCTATGTGTTTTTATCTAAGTGAGTGGTTTCACTCCTGTCGATCTGGAGATTTTCGTCCCTCACACAAGAAATGTTTTAAAAATTCACCCTTAAGATAAAAAAAAAATCCCGGCACCATATGGCTAGCTCTGCGCGTTTTTTTGTTCAAATGACGTACGACATATGGTTGAAAAACTACCTTCTACTAAAACAAATATAATGTCATTGCTATACAGTCTTACCATCTAGGTGTCACATTCGAATGTTGGTGGGCGTTTTTTTTTTCGATTGGCTGACCCCTTGTTACTAGCACTCAGTAAGTGAAAATGACGATACGAGCCAAACTTTTCTGGAATCTGGCAACCATAAAAGGTGAAATGATGAACTGTCTGAAATGGTTGACTTCAAGTTGCGTGGAACATTGTTTCCAGGGATGGGAGATGCACTGAAGTCAGTGTATCACTTCGGAAGAGGTGTACTTTGAAGGAGATCAATTGTAGACGACGGAACACACCGTTGTGTACGAAGTGCGATCAATATGGACACGATGCCCAAGATTGTCGTACACAAAATACACAACCACTTGTATAGAATCCTAAGCCTACCCGACCAAGGTCGCAAACAAAGGGTGCCCCCGAATGCAACAAACCAAGGGCAAGATAGACCAACTACTTCTAAATAAGCAACAGCATCGAATCGTAGAGTGAATAGCATTCGATGTAGTTGTGAGTTTTGTGGCCGAAAGGGTCACACGTGGGACGAGTGTCATTTCAAGGCAATGTGGATACAATCTCAAAAGCCACCAGCAGATACAGCCAATGAAGTGGCTAAGCAGATACTTCGCGACCACATCCCACCGACCTGCACGATCAACACAGAATGGAAGACAGTCCAAACAAGAAAAAATTCGAAGGACGATAGGTATTTACGCGACAAAGGCGGTCAACAAGCACGGCCCAAGAGCAGTACTGAAAATGTTGAGGCTCGAAAACTGAAACAACGTCAGCACCGAGTACAACGCCGTCGACCAGAGTCGAACCGTAGCCAATCGAACTCAACCGCTACGCACGCGTCAGAGACTCCAAAGCTGGGACATCGACGACAGAGAAACGGTCAACGGTGCACATTTTGCAGTCGACACAACCACACGACGGCAGTGTGTTGACAAAGAGCAAAATGGGAGGAAACTCCCAGAGGTCGGGTCGGAATTCCTCAACCGGACCGAACTAAAGTCACCAAATAATGAAATCTGTCCTCAGCTCCCACCAACGAAAGTTCCAGTCGTCCAGCTCCCATTAGACATCGGTTGTAGAAACACTCCATGTCTAATAGTGGACACAGATGCGGAGATCAGCCTTATTAAGCTGAAGGCACTCCAATATTGAACCACATTGGAAACAGAAAAATCAACTACCCTCCGAACGCTTTTTGGCAAGGGCAAGTCTAGAGGCTATTGCAAGGGGATATTCAAATTATCTCAACAAATCATCTGTAGTTTTCAGGTGATAAACTCTCTACCGGGATTATCAGCAGATGGTTGTTAGGGAACGACATCCTGTCTAGGAATTGCAAAGTTAATGGACCGGGAAACTGTTTAGAATTTCCCCAATCACGATTAAATTCGGTAAGCTTTTCCATTAAGTTTACAAAAGACAGGCAGCGGATGTCAGGGCATAAGGCAGCCGATCGGGAACCCATACCAAGGGGATCTAAGGAGGAAAGACCGCGGTTGGTAGTAAACCAGAAACTCTACCCACACAGGGGAAGGGCTCCGAAAACTTGTCGGAATCCAATTACACCCACCCCAAGATAACATCCGACAAGCCGAGAAGACTAACGAAGATGTTGCATTGGTGGTACACCTACCACCAACCCCTTCGGAGGTAGACATTTTTCTGAACAGACCGGTAACAATACTGGGACGTTCACGGTAGTGTCACAGAAGAAACGTGATGACAACAACAGGCTGAAACCCTACTACGAATAGAGGAGGCCAAAAATGGACAAACCACTACAAAGAAAGGGAAATAAATCACTACAGCCGGTGCAAGGATCCGCGCTACACTCTATACTTTGTAGCCGAACTTCATTTCTCTTCTAAGAATGAAGCTACCACTATTGTATTGTTACGGACCTCGTGTCCATGCCCTCGCCCAACATACTGTAAGCCACGAATGTCCCCTCTCTACCGGTAAATTGGAAATATCGTAAACTAGCTAATTTACATAAGCTACTTTATGCAAATTATACTTGGCAGAAAAAATAACAATAAAAGCCGTTGGGGCCGAATAAAAAATGAAAACATCAACGACACACAACAAAAAAACAAGATGGTTGAGAAACAGATAGAAACTAGAACGCATGTGTCGGGAAAACGCTTCGGACGTGAACAAATTCTAGAAAATTAAGGATTTGTCGTAATTATCCACGAAAGAAACGAGAAAGGAAACAAAGGAGCAAATATTACGCAACCGAAAAGAAAGGATTTCTCTTTACACCACACACGAAGTCCCGGAACAACGGATCAGCGGACCGGATCACAGGGATCAAGACTCAACACCCCCTGCACCCAGGAACCAGCCACAACGACCAAGGAAGGGCCCAACACTGCAAGACCCTGACAAGTAAGTCACCTTCCTTTCCATTATCCTTTCCTTAAATTGTTTTTCAAATTGTTAATAATAACATAACAGTTACATCACGCAATTCATGAGATCGTGGTGCATGTATGGGAACAATAGGAGATGTCGGAAGATTGGCGTCGTGGAATAATTTGCCCCATACATAAGAAGGGAGATATCACAGTGTGCAGCAACTATATGGGTATAACATGCTGAGTACTGCCTATAAGATACTCTCACACTATACTACAAAATCGGATAGCCCCATACGCTAAAGTCGTCATTGGTCAATATCAGTGTGGCTTCATCCCAGGCAAATCAGCGATTGATCAGATATTCACCCTTAGGCAGGCGATAGAAAAATGTCAGGAATTTAAGATTCCATTATATCATCTATTTATAGACTTTAAGGCCGATTACGACAGCATCGCCAGGGTAGAACTATATAATGCCATGAGAGAGTTCAGCATTCCAAACTAATTGATATGACTTTGTAGGTTGGCCATCACCAAAGTAATTAGTTAAGTAAAAACAGCGGGATTGCTGTCCAAACCAATGAACATCTTTACCGGACTCCGAGAAGGGGACGGTCTGGCCTGCCTCCTCTTCAACCTGGCGTTGGAGAAAGCAATCCGTTACTCTGGCGTCACAACTAGAGGGACTATTATCACCAAGTTCAGCAGTATCATCGACATCATCGGTAGAACCGAATCGGCTATACAGGACTCCTTCACCCAGATCGAGCAGGCGGCACAAAAACTGGGACTGCACATTAATAAGGGGAAAACTAAGTACATGGCGGCAACTTCTGCGAAGAGAAGACCTTACGTTGGTCAAACTATCAGGGTAGTGGAGCACGAATTTGAAGTAGTGCAATCCTTTAACTAACTTGGGCCCATAGTAGCAGCCGATAACAATATGGAAGAAGAAATACGCGAACGGCTGATCAAATCCAACAAAGCCTACTATAGTCTATCAAGGCTCTTTAAATCCCGAAATTTATCCAGAACAGACAAAGACCCTGGTCTTGCCAGTACTCATGTATGGATCCGAGACCTGGGTGCTCAATAAAAGGCACTCTGAACTCTTAGCCACGTTCGAGAGGAAGGTCTTAAGGAGAATTGTTGGTTCCGTATGTGAAGGAGGACGATTCCTCAGACGCTACAACCATGAGTTGTACGCGATCTACCTTGAAGCTAACGTTGTAAGAAAAATGAAGCTCAGTAGACTCCGGTGGGCGGGACACCTAGCTCGAATGAGCGAAGAGGAGTCTGCCCGGAAAGTTCTTTGTGGCAGGATGTATGGAAGGAGACAACGTGGCAGACCTTGTCTGTGATGGAGGGGTGGCGTAGACCAAGACGCCCAAAGCATGGGAGTGCCAAACTGCTTGGTATCGGCTCGAAATCAGGACCCGTGAAGAGATTTTTAAATAAGACCAAGACCGGATCCCGGTTGTAGTGTCGATGATGATGATGAGATATGATAGTCATCGGATCGTGACTTGTAATTGATGAATTGAAAAAAGGTTTTGTGTACCAATTAAGGGTTCATTGATCTTATGGGATTTTCCAGTGGATAATATATTTTATATTCTACCATCAATTTTTTTTCCTCTAAGTAGTGACTTGGAGGCATACGGAATCAAATCACGTTCTCTCTTTATTATCTCGTTTTCTATTTTTTGTCTACTATGTATCTCTCGATATAAGAAGAGTATTAATAAGAGACCGGGGTTCGATTCCCCGTCGGGGAGCCTCTGGCGCAAGACTAATGGCCTTGCCCGGAAAAACAAATTATCATGGAAAATTTAACAAGTCTCAGGACTTGCTAAATAAGGCCAAGACCGGTTCCCGGTTGTAGTGCCAATGATGATGATGATGATTAATAATCTCTTGATCGTGCGCATATTTTTACGACAAAAATAAATGTAGTGAGGTTTTATTGAATCAAATCACGTTCTCTTTGTTATCTCCTTTTGTCTTTTCTGTCCACATTGTATCTCTAGATATCAGAAGAGAATGAATAATCCCTTCTATCGTATGCATATATTTTTACAAAACAAATAATAATAATAATAATAAATTGGCGTGAGGCAGTTAGCTAAATACCTGGCTGTTATTTCACTTATGTAGCTAAACGCCCTGATCAATCAACCAACTGGGTAACGCAATCCCCTCGCAATAAATAACAAGCAACCAGGCTAGTTTCTATGGCGGTTATCTGGAAAAAGTCGGACGGTCGGGTAAAGTCAATATCGTTAACTACATTCCAAGGACGACCTAATTTACTACACTTGGACGGGAAAACCGATCGCCAGAACTGCACGATATAATAAGCTAAATTTTCGAACCTAAATAGTGCATGAATTTAGTCGAAGTATCACTCGATACGTTTGTAAAGGCATAAGATCAGATCAGATTTCGCAAAGATCGTGTAAAGTAAATTAATTCGTCTTTTCTGAGGTAAACTTAACTTTTTTCGACACATGTCATTCTGTCTATAATTCCCAAATTATGCTCGCACGTGAAGAGAGGTGGGATGAGAAAAGTTTATGTTTTAAATACACGTTCAAACTATACGGTATCTACAGCGAAGATCGATGCGTTCAAAAACCAATAATTACCTATTCACATCTCAGGCTGCTCCGGCAGCGTTATAGGTTGCTTTTCCTTAAGTATTTATTATGTATATAATAACAATAATTTAAAAAAAAAACGCATACACTGTTCTCACATCAAACCAAAAGTTTCTATTTCATCGAAGGCTCATAGTTTTACGTCTTCTTCATAGCAACAGATATATTTCAGGTAAGGTTTAAAGATTAGTTTTATTATCAGCTTAGCAACATGTGCGAACAACGAATGTATTTCAAGTCAATGTACACTTATATATTAATTGAATCGGTGTTTCGTAAAAGACCGAATGACAGTTGTCCCTAAAAAATTGGATCATGGCCCCATGATTGTTTTGTTTGGCAATTATCAACCCCATCAAATGAGCATCATATCATTTCCAACCGATGTGGACTTGAAATTACTCAAAGGGTAAATAAGTGGCTGTGAATAATTGTTCAGAAGGTTTTTGGCTGTATTGATGTGTGCCGCTGACACAAAATAAAACTAACAAATTATTTATTGTTTTACACAGTTTATTTTCTGATATTAAGTTATTTGAATAACGAATTAGAATAGACATGACATGGCACTGCTACACCATTTCATGTACTAGTCAGTGTTGTTTTTATCGACAAATTTATTTACAAGACCTGAACAACCACTCTTGTGCAACTGAATTTCTATCGCGAACAACAACAAGAATCGACGTCAATTTTTTAAGAATTATAAATAATTGATGTGGCTTTGTTACGTTTTCTCAAGCTATCGACAAACTCCATATAGGAAATGAGTTCTGTAATTTTACAATGTCGTAAATTTATGGTACAATACTTTTGAGTTTTAAAAGCGGCGTAATTAACCATTAAAACTACCGAGAGGGGTCTGTGGAAAATGCATGAAGGAGAAACTAGTCACATGTAAAAAGTGTGATTAATTGATTACTTTATTTATATAAATAAAAACAAAGGTCTGATTACTTTATTAGAAGTCAGAAGTTTTGTTGCGAATTATTTTTTATGGTAAGAACAGGTATGTGTAACGTTTGGTGGTAAAGAAGCCAGAGGTTCCCCAAGTTACTTTGTTATGCAGGTATAAAACTGGCAATTTGTGTTTGGAAAACTGCACAAGATGATAATCAAGGGTAAAGGCTTAAATAGTCAACGAACGCACATCGTCATATATGCATAACACTTGTGACAATTTGTGCTTAGAAAACATATGAAATTTTCACCTTCGCCTAATGATACTCAACCAGGAATTGCTGTTTTCATCATTAGTGAGATTTTTGGGTCAAAAGAGGCAAAATAAATTTTACAATTTCAGGAGCACTATTTATATGTTTGATCTTGGCAACATATAGTGTTTTCTCGTACCATATGACGCTTCCATTGGAAAGTTTGACATTTTTTCAGAACGTTTTGTTATTTGAGGGCGAACTTGTTGTTTACAATGACTTGAAAATTGTGTCTCGACAAAAAAAATGGAGTTATCTTGTGAAATTTTTCATGCCATGACTTATGATGACTTCCAACGTATGTATATTATCAAGAGAGAAGTGCATCAATTAACTTACTGCCACTTGTGTTATTTCGTAACATCGTAGAGGTGTTACGCACAAATAGCGTCAATACGACAAAACCTGCAAAAGGACCTCATGCCGGTGGAAACAAAGAGCCCCAAGAAATACAAATGCGGTACTTCAAAAGCCGTGCATAGGATTGTAATAGGTGACGAATCAGGGCTCAATGTGTACGAGTCGGTATATTGTACTGCTAGTAGGTCAAGATGAGCTAATTGCTGATTCTATTGATAGAAGGCATTAGCCATTTTCAAACTCGACATCACCTTTACCAGCTCTATGCTGGCAAGAAACATGAAGTGGTGAGTTTTTGACACCTACACCCACAGTGACCACCAAACTGTGATGTACGAAATACTACAGAGGGGGTTCATCACAGGGAGACTGGTGAAGAAAGCCCAGAAAAATAAAATGGGTGGAAAGAAAAGAACCTCGATGTGGAGTTGATCGATTACAACAGGTCAATTGAAAAGTCCCCGGCCTCCCATAGTAAAACACATTTTTTTGGCAAAATTCGTTTTTTTTATTCAACATAATTCCCTTCGAGGGTGATACACTGATTATAGCGACCCTCCAACTTTTCGATACCTTTTTTGTAGTACGATTTGTCCTTTGCTTCAAAATAGGCCTCAGTTTCGGCGATCACCTCTTCATTCGACGAAAATTTCCTCCCAGCGAGCATTCTTTTGAGATCTGAGAACGGGAAATAGTCGCTGGGGGCCAGATCTGGAGAATACGGTGGATGCGGAAGCGATTCGAAGCCTAATTCATGGATTTTTGCCATCGTTTTCACTGACTTGTGACACGGTGCATTGTCTTGGCGAAGCAGCACTTTCTTTTTCTTCAAATGCGGTCGTTTTTCGGCGATTTCGTCCTTCAAACGGCCCAATAACGCTGTGTAATAGTCGCTGTTGATGGTCCTTCCTTTTTCAAGATAGTCAATGAAAATTATTCCGCGCGCATCCCAAAATACAGACGCCATAACCTTGCCAGCCGACTGTTGCGTTTTTCCACGCTTTGGGGCGGGTTCATCGTGTGCAGTCCACTCGGATGACTGTCGATTGGACTTCGGAGTGAAATGATGGAGCCATGTTCCATCCATTGTCACATATCGACGCAAAAACTCGGGTTTATTACGCTTGATCATCTCCAAACACTGCTCCGAATCATCAACCCGTCGTTGTTTTTGGTCAAAAGTGAGCTCGCGCGGCACCCACTTTGCACAGAGCTTTCTCATACCCAAATATTCGTGAATGATATGACGTACACGTTCAGTTTATATCTTTAGAGTGCCTGCTATTTCATTCAATTTCAATTTACGGTCATTCAAAATCATTTTGTGGATTTTTCTAATGTTTTCGTCGGTAACAACCTCTTTTGGGCGTCCACTGCGTTCACCGTCTTCGGTGCTCATTTCACCACGTCTAAACTTAGCATACCAATCCTTGATGGTTGATTTTCCTGGGGCGGTGTCTGGAAACTCGTCATCAAGTCAAGTTTTTGCTTCAACTGTATTTTTTCCCTTCAAAAAGCAATATTTTATCAACACGCGAAATTCCTTTTTATCCATTTTTTTCACAATAACAGAAGTTGCTTCACCCAAAATACTATAATTCACAAACTAATGATCCGACATCTGTCAAATTTATACACGCGTCTTTTGAAGGTTAGGGCTAACTAAAAATCATATGGATTTAATTCTAGTGCCGCCATCTATCAGGCCGGGGACTTTTCAATTGACCTGTTATACTGGAAGACCCAATTGAACAATTCGACGCCGAGCCCGATGCGAGCAGGCAGATGGGAAAAGTTATGAACATAAGCAGGAAACTGTAACAACTACCCACAGCTAGATGCGAAATTCGTTAAACGGAAGGAGTTGAGGACTACGATCCGCAAAAGTAAATATGACGCGCCCTGCGCCCGAAGGGATGAGTTAAATACCTCCCCATGGAGCAGCGTCCACAGGATCATAATGAAAAGACTACAAAACAACAATAGTCACATCCAGAGGAAGAAAACTGACATGGCCACATTCGTTGCTGATCTCTTCCCACAAGAGCCCAAGAGAAATGGAACATCATTGAAAATAACAACCCATGGGGCTGCGCCTACAGGATAACAATGAAAAGACTACAAAACAACAGTAGCCAAAATGCAAAGGAGCAAAACTGACATAGCCAGAATCGTTGCTGTTCTCTTACCGCAGTGTGTTGAGGTGTTGAGAGTGCAAGAGGAGTGGAGTATTACTGAAGGAGAGATACCTCCCGTGACCACCGAAGACGTGCTCTTACTGCAAGGGTTGTCAAAAAAAAACAAGACCCTGGGACTGGATGGTATCCCTAACGGTGTAGTGAAGACTGCTTTAACAAAAAAGCCGGAAATCTTCAGCAGTCTTTTCACAACCTGCCTTCAAACAGGACTATTTCCTAATCGATGGAAAAAACAGCGGCTTGTGCTTATACCAAAAGGAGTCAAGAATCCAGAAGCGCCGTTGTGCATGTTGGACACAACAGGAAAACTGCTTGAGTGAGTATTTGCCACTCGCCTGGAAGAATTCACTGAGGGAACATCGGGGCTCTGTGAATGGCAGTAAAGACACGAGCCCATAAAATAGATGGAGCATCATTGAAAGGGCAATACCCCCAGGTGACCATCGAAGAGGTGCTCTTGGATGCAAGGGCAATTAAAAATAATAAGACCCCGAGACTGAATGAAATTCCCAACGCTCTGGTGACGACAGCTTTAACTAAAAAGCCGGAAGTATTCACCTGTCTCCAAACACGACATGTTCCGCAAAGATGGAAAAACCAACGACTTGTGCTTATACCAAAAGGAGCCAAGGAATCAGAAGTGCCGTCGTCCTATCGCCCGTTGTGCATGCTGAACACAACAGGGAAACTGATTGAGCGACTAATTAGCATTCGCTTGGAATATTTCACCGAGGACGCATCGGGGCTCTCTGAATGACAATATTGGCTCCGGAAAGGTAGCTCTACCGATAAGGCCCTATGTGTTGTGTGCAACATCGCCCGCAACGCGATAACCGGGAATTAAAAAATACAGCGCCGTGGTGACATCAGACGTTAAAAATTCATTTAACTCGACGAATTGGGATCAGATACTAGACGCGTTACATGGTCTACAAGTCCACCCTACTTTTACCACTACTATTTATTGGCCTGTAGAAACCCGGAAGTTCATGACTTGACCGGCTCGACTCCGCCATTCTCCCCTGTCCTGTGCACTCTCCTTCCACGTTCGACCATCCGGTCCGATCTGCTCGAGATCAAACATTATCTCCCCATCTCCGTCGCGGCCGTCCTGTCGGTCTCTTTCCCGTTGGTCTACCGTCAAGAATTCTACGCACGGTCTTATCGTTGCCCATTCGCGCCACACGTCCGGCCCATCCTAATCTTCGCGACCTGGTTACTCTCGCTATTGTAGATTTACGGTATAGCTCTTCTAATTCGTGGTTGTGGAGTTTCCTCCATTGTCCTGCCTCCTCGTCATATTTACCGCCAAAGATAACCCTTAAAACTTTATTCTCGAATACGCGGAATTTGTTTTCTTCCCGTGTTGGGAGAGCCCATGTTTCGCATCCGTATAGAACAATCGGCATGATTATTGTTCTATAGACACGGAGCTTTATGTTACGTGATAGCAGTTTACTGACTGCGTGCCAACTAGCGTTGCCGGAGTGTAGTCTTTTGTTAATTTCCTTCGACATAGTTTGCATGAGAACACTAATGACAATGGACTACGAGTCATCGAACTGGCAGCATCAAAGAACTTGGTCGTTGCGAGTACCAGGTTTCCGCGTAAAGATGTCCCCAAAGCCACCTGGGTATCACCTGATGAAGCCACTCGCAACCAAATTGACCACGTGTTGATAGATCGCCGCCTCTCCTCGAGCCTGATGACGGTACGAAAGTACCGAGGTGCCAACGTCGAGTCGGATCGCTATTTTGTTTTTACAGTTTTCCGAGCGCGGATTGCCTTACGTAGACGTATTGCATTTGCGGATCAGATTCTAATCAACACGGCTGTCCTACGCAATGAGACTACCAATAACACCTTTGGTCATGCGCTAAGACTCGCCCTCGAAGAGCTCGACAGAGAGAGAGTAAGTCCTGGGGCCAGAATGTCGGGCGTAGAAGAGAAATGGACACGCCTTAAGAATACTGTCATTAGTACTGCCAACTCTATCTTAGGCAGTAGTTGTAGAGATCGGAAGGACTGGTTTGATGATGAGTGCAAACTAGAGAGTGAACGTAAGAATGCTGCATACCCGGCAATGCAGCAGCCTCACAGGACGCGGGTACGCGAGGAGAATTACAAAGAGCTCAGAAGATATGAAAAAAGAAAAGTGCTTGGGAAAAAAATCTAGTCTAAACATAGAGAAAAGTAGAAAGCGAGGTCCGCACCAGGCGCGGAAGTTCTACCAAATAATCCACAGTATGACACGGGACACACCACACTGTACTTACTGCAAGGATAAAGGGGGTAATCTGATCACCGATCCTGAAGGCATTCTGGAGCGATGGAAAGTGCACTTCAACGAATTGCTAAATTGTAAGCTCATAGAAGAATTGGAGACTCCACCAATGCAAGATCAAGACCAAATGCTGCCGCCATCAAGCATTGAGGAAACATTAAAAGCCACAAGACAGCTCAAATCAAATAAAGGAGGGTCAGCGTTACATCACGCAATTCATGAGATTGCGGTGCACGTATGGTAGCAAGAGGAGATGCCGGAAGATTGGCATAGCGGAATAATTTGCCCCATACATAAGAAGGGAGATATCACAGTGTGTAGCAACTATAGGGGTATAACATTGCTGAGTACCGCCTATAAGATACTCTCCACTATCCTACAAGATGGGATAGCCCCATACGCTAAAGCCATCATTTGTCAATATCAATGTGGCTTCATCCCAGGCAAATCAGCGGTTGATCAGATATTCACCCTTAGGCAGGCGATGGAAAAATGTCAGGAATTTAAGATTCCATTATATCATCTATTTATAGACTTTAAGGCCACCGACAGCATAGCCAGGGTGAAACTATATAATGCCATGAGAGAGTTCGGCATTACAAACAAATTGATACGATTTTGTAGGTTGATCATCACCAACGTAACTAGTCAAGTAAAAATAGCGGGATTGCTGTCCAAACCAATAAATATCTTTAATGGACTCTGACAAGGGGGCGGTCTGGCCTGCCTCCTCTTCAACCTGATGTTGGAGAAAGCAATCCGTGACTTTGGCGTTGCAATTAGAGGGACTATTATCACCAAGTTCAGCCAGATACTTGCCTACGCAGATGACATCGACATCATCGGTAGAACCGAATCGGCTGTACAGAACTCTTTCACCGAGATCGAACAGACGGCACAAAAACTGGGACTGCACATTAATGAGGGGAAAACTTAGTACATGATGGCAACTTCTGCGAAGAGAAGACCTAACGTTGGTCAAACTATCAGGGTAGTGGAGCACGAATTTAAAGTAGTGCAATCCTTTAACTACCTTGGGTCAATAACAATATGGAAGAAGAAATACGCGAACGGCTGATCAAATCCAGCAAAGCCTATTATAGTCTATCGAGGCTCTTTAAATCCCGAAATTTATCCAGAACATCCAACCTACTACTGTACTAGACCATGGTCTTACCAGTACTCATGTATGGATCCGACACCTGGGTGCTCAATAAAAGACACTCTGAACTCTTAGCCGCGTTCGAGAGGAAGGTCTTAAGGAGAATTGTTGGCCCCGTATGTGGGGTGACGATTCCGGAGACGCTACAACCATGAGTTGTACGCAATCTACCTTGAAGCTAATGTTGTAAGAAAAATCAAGCTCGGTAGACTCCGGTGGGCGAGACACCTAGCTCGAATGAGCGAAGAGGAGCCTGCCGGGAAAGTCATTTGTTGCAGGATGTGTGGAAGGAGACAGCGCGGCAGACCTCGTCTGCGATGGAGGGATTGCGTAGACCAGGACGCCCAGAGCCTGGTAGTGCCAAACTGGATGACATCGGGTCGAAATCGGGACCGCTGGAGAGATTTGTTAAATAAGGCCAAGACCGAATCCCGGTTGTAGTGTCGATGATGATGGTGAAAGGTCCAGTGGAGACCTGGGTTTAAGCTAAAAGACTACTAGTTGGTATTCCACATTACTAGTCGGTATTCCGGTTCGCAATTAGAGGAAAGTGAAACGAAATCACAGCGTAGAAAGTAGAGAAAAAAAACTAACGTTACGAGCACAATTAGTGAAACTAAATAAGGTAGTAAACAAAGTGTATTGAAGAACAATTCACCAGTGCACGAAGAAACAAACAGTGATATCAAAGTGGCGCAACAAAACAACCTAGAACAACAAACAACAATGCCTGCTAGCACTAACAAAAATATAGTGGGACGGCAAAATAAACCACAAAATTTGAGGACAATGATAGGAAAGCAGATAGTATTCATGCAGCCTTTCAACGGTGTAGCAGGGAATTTACTTTCTTTCATCGCCACAGTGGACCAAGTCCTGAAGTAAGATGTCTCCAACCTGATTTACAACGAAAGTATAACTAGAGCAGCGAAGAATTACTTAGCCGAAGAAGCACCAACACCATGGAACGAATGTAAGGAGAAACTAAAAATACACTACAGAACAACGAAAGACCCGAACGTTATCAACAAGGAGATAAACAACCTCAATATATTTACTATTATTCAATTATTAGATAAGATTCAAGAAATTGTTAATTATATTAGGAATGTGCAGCCTTTAATGAAAACGGCTGAGTTAGTTCATTAATCTGAAGAATTACGCAAATCACTGCAGGATCATTAGCAGCTGAAATTCACGATAAATACAGTTTGTCAAGTATGAGAATAATTTTATATAAATATCTAGGCCAAGAAAAATTTAACCTTCATGTTGAATAACATAAACCAACATTTTAACTCAGGACAGAGCAGACGACATGAATCAGGTCAAGTGAGATAAAATGTTAACCAAGTGTTCAATCAATCAAATCAGAGTAGGCTTCAGAATAATAGACAAAACAATAACTTTAGAAATACTGGGCTATATAGATCAGGTCAAAGTAGAGTTGAACCTATGGATGTAGATGCCCTTAGTAAAAGAGAAGAGGTTAGTCAAATAGAAGACGAGTTTTTTATAAACTAGCCTAGGACAATAAGGAAATATGTATAAAATTAACTTTCGAAGACAAAAACTACATAGCGATGATGGATACGGGATCCACTACAAGTCTTTTAAACTCAAGCCGGGTACCATGAAATCTTTATGAAATACCGATTTAAATAAATACTATTCAAGGTAGAATTGAATGCCACACTGAACAAGTAAAAACAAAAGCAACCTTACAACGCAAGACTAAAATGGATCAAAGATAAATTAAAGTATGTATTTATTAGGTTTATGAAGAAAAGAGCAGTCGGAATATATTCTGAAATAGATGATGATGACAAAGTTCAACAAGTTATAATACAATTATTTTCATATGACAACACTAAATTTATTAGATGTTTTTAAAGAGTTGTCAAAATTAAAACGGAGGAGGAGGCATACAAACAAATTTCAATTTATCATATTAGGGAATTCCCCCGCTTGGTAGAAACCGTGACGTGGCGCGGGGGCTTAAACTACAATGATTCACTCGGCATACGCTTCCAGTAGGGCCACCCATTCAGTCAGGCTAGCGAGGAGTAACACACAAAGATCTGCCATCGCTAATCTAGGATGTTGCGTGTCACCGTGCCCATTGGATGGTTTGCAGCCAGGGGTATACCTGCTGTATTATAACGGCGCCTCTCTGACACCGGGTCTAATCAGAACAGTAAGCAGGCCTTACCATATCAAAGAGGGGCTCTGATATGGCGGACTATTTGAAACCCCAAGACTGTTCCCACGAAATGAATAATCAATACACAAAAAACAATCTCACGAAAAACACGGTAGGCGTAGGTGTGATGAGCCGACACTACCATAAGGGAACAATCATCAAGAAAACACCGACTCAGCAAAAATAAGACGTAGGGAAATACGGAAAAAGCGGGATATACGCGTCGGCACGTGGTTTGTTCGAACGTTATATATACCAGGCGCGATACAGCCGCTCGTACAAAACGTGAAACAATATAAAATGAACATCGTCGCGCTTCAGGAAGTTCGACTCCCACATCAAGTAATCGAAACCAACGGATTTACACTGGTGTGTGGTGGTACCGATACACATAACCTCGGAACCGGCATCATCATAAGCAAGACGATTACGCCCAATGTAAAAGATGTGAAATTTATTAATAACAGAATGTCTGTGCTAAAAATACAGGGCCCATGGTACAATTATGTATTTATAAACGTACACGCCCCAACAGAATCTACCGACGAAGAAGCGAAGGACACGTTCTACGAGACCCTAGAGGAAGTATTGGATGGGATCTCATCATTCGATGTTAAAATCCTCTTCGGGGACCTCAATGCGAAAATTGGAAAGGAAGATATTGTAGCGTTTCTAACAGATACACACACAATACACAAGCAAATAGTGAAGAACACCGAACGAAAATCGAATAAGAAAATGCATCAGAGCCGTATACCACAACGATAACATAACAACTCCACATCAGTCGAATGTACTTGAGTTTAGAAATCGAATTCGTACACACGGCGGTGGCCTAATGGGTTGCGCTTTGGTTCAATTTTTGGTGATTCTAACTGTCATAGCTTCAGTTCGAATCACACGTTCTTCACTATCATCCCAAACGCTATAATATCTTCCAACCAACTATAGGTAAAGAAAGCCTCCACGACGTGGGAACGATACTGACGGCCAATAACGAAATGTGGAAGGAAATTAACAAAAGACTACACTCCGGTAATGCTAGTTGGTATGCAGTCAGTGAACTGTTGAAATCCAAACTGCTATGACGTAACCATAATCATGCCGATTGCTCTATATGGATGCGAAACAAAACGGGAAGAAAACAAATTCCGCGTATTCGAGAATAAAGTTCTAAGGGGTATCTTTGGGGGCAAATATGACGAGAAGGCAGGACAATGGAGGAAACTCCACAACCACGAATTGGAAGAGCTATACAATATATATAATCAGGTCGCGAAGATTAAGATGGGCCGGACATGTGGCGCGAATGGGCAACGATAGGACCGTGCATAGAATTCTTGACGGTAAAACAACGGGAAAGAGACCTGACAGGACGGCCGCGACGGAGATGGGAGGACAATGTTAGATTTGACCTCGAGCAGATCGGATTGGATAGTCGAACGTGGAAGGAGAGCGCGCAGGACAGGGAACAATGGCGGAGTCGAGTCGGCGAGGTCATGAACTTCCGGGTGGCTACAGGCCAATAAATAGAAATCGAATTCAAGGCATGTATCAAATTGCCTTGTAGTAACAATTTCCAATTCCACCCGTTCGATTAGTGTATCAAAACAACCAAAGGAAAATAGAAATTCATTAGAAATGTATCCAGTGCATGGAACTGAAGTCTAACGTAAAAAGAAGGAAAAAGTGAAGAGCAAATCATTATTCAGGGAATTCGGCACGCCACAAGGAATATAATTCGTCCAAATAAGGTGGATGATTGAAATATAATCGAAGGAAGTAACAATCCACGGAACGTGCAAGGAGTAACAACCGCAGAAAATCCGGGCAAGGGAATAAAAGACTGTCAAGCTCATACACATCCAGTAAGCATCAAAGGAAAAGACAAAATGTAGCGTAAAACATACAAGTTACATCCGCGTCTGTTGAGACTCAACCAATACATGTGCCGTTCGTTCCCGGGAATTCGGGAATTCCATACGCGTTCTGAGGTGATTTTTGAATTTGTTGTATTTTGTAATATTTCTGCACACCATTTCAAGTAGTAAAAGTAAAGGAGTACGTAGTCGCAATTGGACTTTCAACGCGAACGTGGATAAACAACTAATCACTACGTTGGCGGAACAACGTTCAGGAAGGTCACTACAGCTACAAATACCCAATCAAACAAACACTATTTTACACTTAATTAATCCAGAAGAAATATTAGATACCATTTCGAGACGAGGATTAGCAAATATAGTAGGAAATACAGAGAAATGGCTCTTTGGGACCATGGATAATAATGATAGGGAGGAACTTATAAATCATTTAGATATTGTAGGAAAAAATAGTCATAATGCAATACACACAATTAATGAACACTTTAACAATTCAATAGAATTACTTAAAACAATTGTAAGAAATAATAGAAGAATAATATCCGATTTTTTTTTTAATATATTGGGCTGTACCACATGAAATGTCCGATTTTCGCTCAGTCGGAAATAAGAAGTTATCGAGTGAACATATGTGCCAGATCGTTAAATTTTCTTTTTTTATAAAGTAAAGTGGTACTTGTAAATGACGTGTGAGAATTTTAGGGTTCGTTACAAGTACAGTTATTTTTTTTTAGGAATTGTTTACGATGGCGTCGACAGTTCAAATCCGAACCCTCTTCCTTTATGAATTTAAAATGGGTCATAATGCGTCATTGGCAATGAAAAACATTAATGAAAAACATTCGAGGATGTAGCGGTAAACGAACGCACTATATGAAGATGGTTTGGAAAGTTCCGTTCGGGAAATTTCAGCCTCGAAATGAATCACGTGGGAAGCCGGAAACGTTAGTTGACGACGATGTTTTAATGGCAACGGTGGATGTGGATCTAACGAAATCGGTGCGGGAGATTGCACAAAGCACTGGAGTATCCCCAATGACAATAGTCGACACCTTTCTCTCATAGGAAAGGTAAAGAAACTCGATAAGTGGGTACCCCATTAACTGAACGAGTCCCAAAAACTACGGCGCCTGGAAATCTGCGCATCGTTTAAATAAAGAAACCAAACTAAACCGTCTTTACAGCGGATTGTCACCTGTGATGAAAAGTGGATTCTGTATGATAACCATAAAACCATACCTCACAAGTAACACTGCAAAAACTGTTGCAGTTGGGATTTGAAATTCTTCCGCATCCACCGTACTCTCCTGACATTTCCCCAACGGACTACCATCTTTTCCGCAATATGGATTCATTTTGCCGGCAGAAGGTCTTCCGGAAACGAGAAGAGATCATAAAAGCCTTTGAATATTTCATTGCCTCAAAAAGTCAGCACTTCTACGAAAAGGGAATATTTGACCTTGTATCATGTTGGAAGAATGTCATAGATGCCAACGGATCCTATTTTGATTGAATAAAAATTTAATATTGGCTTTAAAATTTTTACTATAAAATCGGATATTTCATGTGGTACAACCCAATACTTCTCTCAGGAGAGGCGAATCAATAGAATCACTTAAAACAATTGTAAGAAATGATAAAAGAATAATATTGGATTATTTTTTAATATACTTCTCTCAGCAGCGGTGAACCTATAGCGCCTACACGGCGCCCAGAGATGCCGCAAAGTAACCGTTGCAGTTCTTCTTGAACAGTGGCACGTCGTAACGCTCCGGGAACACTAGCGCGGGGAGGGAGTTCCACATCTTTCCCAATCTGTAACGGAACGTGTTCTGATACAGAGATGTTTGCGCCGTCGGGAGATGAACCGCAAATTGGTGCAATCCGTCGGATTGTGTTGTGGAGTGCATATAAACCGAATTGCGCGGAACAATACCACAGATCTTGGAAGAACAGTACCCGTGATAATATCTGTAAAACAGAGAGGTTGGCCTTTCTCCACTGCAGGAGCTTACCCAGATCCCGATTCAGAGTCGTTCTGGCTAGATTTTAGCTGGTGCGATGTTGATGCATTGATCGGCCGATCACTTGAAAAAGAGGAAACAAGCGTACTATCATCCACAAAACTGAACACTGTTATCCGATGACTCCAACAAATCATTTATGTGAAGCAAGAACAAGGTAGGTGCCTTGGGGCACCCCGGAATTAACAGAACACAGATCCGAACAATCGCCGTGCACAATAACCCGGATCGATAAATTTTCGAGGAAGGTCTTCGTCTAGTCGCAAACCTGCTGGAAAGTCCATATGAACGAAGTTTGCTCAGCAATGCCCCGTGCCAGACCCAGTCAAAAGCCTTGGAGATATCGAATGTGACCGCTCTTGACTCACCATGCAGATGTGCATATATCGGTTATAAGGGTCAAAGGTCTCCAGTGGGCCGCGTGCCACGGAGTCCATATTGACGATCATTCAGAAGTCCGTTGCACTCCAAATACTTATTTAACTCGGCTTTGATGGCATTTGCCATTACCTTAGATAACATAGACAGTAATGCTATCGGCCGGTAATTTTGTGGGAGATATTTTTTCCCCTCTTTGGGATTGGCTGAACTCGAGCAATTTTCCAGCAGGTAGGAAATGTCCTCCATGCGTAAGATAAGCGAAAGAGTGTGCAAAGAACCCACAATAGTTCAGGAGCACAGTTATTAAGGACTTATGCTGGTATTCCGTCCGGACCGGTTGCCTTTTTACCGTCCAGTCCACGTAGAAGGAACGAATGGTACGCGGGTGGAAACTCGCATCCGGCTTCAAAGACCGTACCGGTGCGATCACAGGTAGCTCCCAAAGACCGGCATCGAAGTTTGAATTCGCGAACACTATTTACTATTAATACTATTTATTGGCCTATAGGAACCTGGAAGTTCATGACCTCGCCGACTCAGCTGCGCCAACGGTCCCTGCCCTGTGCACTCTCCTTCCACGCTTGATTATTTAATCCGATCTCCTCAAGGTCAGGCCTTACGCTGTCCCCCTATCTCCGTTGCGGCCGTCCAGTCGGTCTCTTTCCCGTTGGTCTTCCGTCAAGAAATATACGCGGGGTCGTATCGTTGCCCATTCTTGCCACTTGTCCGGCCCTATTAATCTTCGCGACTTGATTACTCTCACTATTGTAGGTTTGCGGTATAGCTCTTTCAATTCGTGGTTGTGGAGTTTCCTCCATTGTCCTGCCTCTTCGTCATATTTACCACCAGAGATAGTCCTTAAAACTTTATTCTCAAATACGCCGAATTTGTTTTATTTCCGTTTCATCTTCCTAACACCTTTTGTTTTCCTTTTATTCAAACGTCCAGGAGATTTCTTTGGGACTCCCTTACCTGTTGGAATCACTTCCCACAAAGAAAGACGCACCTTCTCGCTTCGAATTCAACGAACGAACACGCCAACCGTAGCTCAGCGGAGATTATCAGAGTCAACTTGACTCATCGAATTACATGTTTTTAACTGCCTCGCTGCTTGTGTCCAATTCCTCATACTTGTGAAACGGCACAGAACCCTCAGATTAAACACAAACATTCGACTACGGAGATCCGAAAGTCTGAATGTAAATAAACCAAACGTTGAGCGTTTAATACACTGAGGATGCGTGAATGGCTCTGGGTTGCACGACCATGAAACGGATTGACGAGGGTCGCAGCCGTTTGACAACATCGTGCACCAGAATAAGTTGGTGAAATAGTGTTAGATCATGAATGTTTATGTTAATTGAGGACATGCGGCGGCAAATTTGTGTGATCAAACACTCGGTATGCAGGGTGCATGGACATCCCCAGCAACCACACATGAAACGTAAAGGCACGAAGGGAAACCGCTTGTAATACCAACGGACAATTGCTATGTTGTTTGATGGATTTTTATCCAACGGAAGATTGGAGTTCGCCAAGCGAACCAACACCTTGGTGGTGATCTAACAGTAAGGATAGGAAAAGATAATGTCTATACAATCGAAATCATGAGGGAGCATGTTACGTCCCGAAAAAATAAACATTCAGTATTTCGGAAATGGGAATAAGTAATCAAAAAAAGAAACAAATTCGCGAACACATTAGCTTTGTTTGAATTTGCGACTAACGTCCCGCCCATGTCAGGGGGAACATCATGCAGATATTATGATAAATAACCGAGCTTTAAGAAATTCGTCATCGCATAATCGGGCTCCCTCTCGAGGCTCTGTCCCCGCTCGACTGGCAACGGCATCGGTTTCGCCAATATGAATGTAAACGCCGTTCACCAATATTTGCAATAACATGAACATCATATGGTTGAGGGTCGTGCTGAGGAGTTCTGTTAAATTTCTTTGACGATCGACCAGCGACATTTTTCGAACATCTTTCAAGTACCATCGACTGGATACAGATCAACCACCGGGCTTCTGAAGTTATCGTCCTTGGCGATTTTAATGTACACAATTCCAGCTGGTTGGTGCACGAGGCTGCACCGACGAGGCTGGGAGGCCGGCGGAGATGTTCGCTGTTACCCATAATTTGACTCAACTCGTGGAGGAACCTAGGCGAGTGCCGGATGCCCGAGTATTTATACCGTAGAGGTATCTGCGCCAATGGGAAACTCAGATCGCTGCTTGGTATCTGTCGTCCAACCACTTGCATTTCAAGCGAATAACCGCCCTAGGCAGCTTAGCCATGTATGGGGCTGCTAACTGGGACGATTTGCGAGATTTCTTCGCATCCTTTCCATGGTATGATGTGTGCTTCGGAGACTTCGATGTTAACGTTTGCGCGGAGTCGGTCATAGAGATTATTCTTCTCGGGATGAAAATCTACATTCCACATTCCATCAAGCGAAGTTCATCTGATAAGCCTTGGTTTGATAAAGAATGCGAGCAGATTACAGCGGCAAAAAATAGAGCTTTTAAGCAATGGCGCTCCAATCGCACCGATGTTAACAGAACGAATTTTGTTGGAATCAAAAACGCGTGCAACCAGGCAATTGATACCACGAAGAAACCAGCTAAGATGTAGACAGATTGACTCTCTGAATTAGAATTTGGATACGGTCCTGCAGTGGGGAAGGGCCTATCTCGTCGGCTTCAATGCTGCGAAGACACAATATACAACATTCACAAAGAAAAGTGGATCATCGGCCCCACAGCTGATGATGAATGGCTGATGAGCTTGAAATTGCTCGGCGTCACGGTCTGTGGGAATGTATCGTGGCATAAACCGGTGTCGAGCATCGCCAGGTCAGCCTCAGGAAAACTGAGCTATCTTTTTAAGTTAAGAAATATTTTACTCCGGCCCAACTTCTTCTCATGTATAAATCCCAAATTAGACCAGCGCTCGAATTATGCTCTCATGTTTGGAGCTCGGCCCCTAAACATACCCTCGACCTACTTGAGAGCATACAGAGACGAGCGATCCGCCTAATGGGGGACTCGGCGCTGACGTCGGGACTACAGTCGCTATCACATCGAAGGCGCGTAGCGGACCTCTGTCTGCTTTACAGATATTATTACGGGTACTGTTCTTCGGAGATTCGTGGTATTGTTCCCAGCAATCTGGTTTATATGCGCTCCACAAGACAATCCGACGGATCGCACAAGTTTGCGGTTCATCTCCCGACAGCGCGAACATCCCTGCATCAGAACTCGTTCCGTTACAGAGCGGGGAAGCTGTGGAACTCCCTTCCCACGCGAGTGTTCCCGGAGCGTTACAATCTGCAGCTGTTCAAGAGGAACTGCAACCGTTTTTTGATGCCATCTCGGGCGCCGTGTCGGCGATATAGGTTCGCCTCTCCCGAGAGTGTAATAAAAAAAAATCTTATTAACTTCTTTGATTGTCAAATACATTTATTAAATAATAAGAAATAAAAATGTATAATCAACAAAAAATTATTCAAGAAAAATTCCTTTATCCCATTAATAACCTAAATTCTTCATTTGGAAGAATTATTACTTTTGACGAAATCGTTACTTATAATTTTGAAAACATAAAAGAAATAAAAGAATTAAAATTACATTAAAATATTCATATACCATAAACTTAAGCATAGTAATAAAGATAATATATATAGCAACATACTTCTGTAAAAAAAAACCTAATAACCAAAGATATCAACAATAGAATTTAGGGGAATTGTTACCTAAACCGAGGAGGAGTAGTATATGCAACGGCAGCAACTCTGGTCATTCCCCCAAAACCACCAAGAGCAACGACATACACTCCTTCAATTGCCTCACAAACAAATGATGACATAGCACGTGCAAGCAATAACGAAGTAATAAATGCAACACAAGCAACTCATTCCCCCAAAACCACCAAGAGCAACGACATTCAGCGTTCCAATTGCATCACCACCAAATGATGACATAGCAACTGCAGGCAATAACGAGCATGAGAATACGGGTCAACTCATTTCAGCACCATCATCAATATCAACCTATAAAACGACAAGCGGAACCACAGACCGTCGTCCATTAAATCGTCGATAGACCTAAGTGTAACAGCAATTTAAATAAAGACGAAAAGTCCAGTGGAGACTTGGGTTTAAGCTAAAAGACTTTTTTTTTAATCCAGTTGTACCAAAGTTGTGTTAAATAAAAAAAACCAAGAAGAACTTACATCCCAAAATAAAAGTTTACAATTGGTTTATTCTCAAGAGAGGAAAATGTTAGAAATACAACTAAAAAACGCCAAGGATAATTTAGGGCGCAAGACTAATGACCTTGGCCGGAAAAAAAAAACAAATCATTATGGAAAATTTAACAAGTCTCACGACTTGCTAAATAAGGCCTAGACCGGTTCCAGGTGTAGTGCCGATGATGATGATGATGAAGGATAATTTAGGCATATCTAGACAGTTTAATATTCTTACAGCAAACTACTACAAAATACCAGAAATAAACGAGCAATTCCAAGAGGAGATTAAGAGTCACGAAGATAAAAACAGATCATTAACACGTTGAGCGTCACGCGAATTACTAGGGAAATCCCCGTCAGGTCACGCGCGCTGCTTAGTATTGCGGTATAGCAATGCGAATCACACAACTAACAGATTGAAATTTACTCGATACAGATGTATAAATATATTAGGGCCATTGTTTCTTATCGCAGTAGAAGAGATTTACGTTTAGAATGAAATGCTTACACACTTTGTATCAACACGTTATGGGCAAAGTCTGTTTTTATGTTTGCCGTGTTCCAATAAGACCCATTAAAATGTCTTAATATAATCTTGTGATAAATAAAAAACTAAGTAAATGTTCATTTATTACGTAAGATAATGTATTTTTTTTAGTTTTAAACCACAGTCAGACACCGGTGGTTGAAGCGGCCTAAACGGAAAGTTCAGCTTCAACCAACGATGACTGACGTGGCACTCAACGTGTTAAGCATCATCACCGAAAGAAAAATTCAAATGATCAAAGGATCAGAGCCGTATACCATAACAAATCCACATCATTCGAGTATACTTGAGAACAACGATCGACTGTGGTCTGATGTGTTGAGGCTTTGTTCTATCTTTTAGTGATTCTACCTGTTATTGTGTCGGTTCGAATCACATGCTCTTCACTATCCTTGCAGATGCTACAGATATATTTAAAAGGGAGGGAAAAGACAAGTCTAGTTTCATTAGAGACACCAAAACGCTAAAAATAGAATCCAAAAATGTGTCTGGGACTACGGAGAGACTAAGTAACGATTTAAGATTAAATGAAAACGAGGAATCATTACTTCTTTTTGAAAATTTGAAAATATTACGGAACTTAAAAGATATTAAATCTAATTATGAGGATTCCATTAATAAATATTAAAATACCAGATAGAGAAGGTGTGCAGGTAGAAACTCGGCTCTGAAGCTGGTTGCATTAAAAACAAACTTGAACGCATACAATTCGTCGCCATTTTGGATATACAATATGAAGCCAAATTATTTGTTTTATGACTAAGTTTTAGTCATTTACAAGCTGGTATTCTGTGTGCATCAGTTGTATAAGAGATGGATATCGATAAGCAACATTTACGCCATTGCATTTTATTCTGTTTTCATATGAAAAAATAAAGCTGCTCAAGCTAGGGAATTGAACAGCAGTTTGCATGATTTCGTGAAGAAAATTTTAGACGTGAGGATGCTCCACGTCCAGGTGCAGTAACAAAATTTGACGACGATGAACTTCAAGTTTTACTGCATGAAAATCCATGATAAACTCAAGAAGAGCTTGGTGAACAGTTGGGAGTTTCTCACCAAGCAACTTCAAGCAAGCCATCCAAAAGTTAGAGGAGCGTTGAAATGAATGTATCCTTCTTGAAGGAGGGTATGTTGATGAAAAAAGTTGAATGTAAAAAAGAACTTGTTTTTCTTAGTTACGCCGGAAACTTACTGAGTGAAGTTACTCGTAGATTGCAACAAAAAATCTCACAATTCTGAGGTTTGGCATTTTAATAACGAAATTTCGGATGTGGCACAAAAATCACGTATATTGTAAGACAGTTTATACAGACTTTCTCTTTTGATTGCTATTCCTCCCATGTCTGTAGACATATTAGCCTGACCAATGTCTTCGTTTGTATAATTTTTTTTTTGCCGAAAATAAGGAGACTAAGGAAGTAAAGCATTTCATTTCAAATTTACACCCACTTGACTATTCAATGTATTACCCCTCTTATATTCATATAACGTACCATGCACATTTTCCATTAATCGAAACAGCGTGGGTAGTCTTTTTCCGTGAGCTCCTTCATGATGTGTTTTGTTTTCATATATTTTTTGTTATTGAAAACATATTTTTATTAAGAATACTCACAAACAATGATCGCGACACAACTTTAATGTCTCCTTTGCACAGAACACTGAGGATCAGGAATTGTCATTGTTTTTCTTTTGACAGACGATCGCATTCATTTATGACGCTACCTTATCTACAATATATGAATCGGCTCTGAATGCATTGAGATAGACAAATATCTTAAGATATGGATGCAATGAGAATTTTAATGTTATGTTTGTCACTGTTTTTGTATTGCAGCTGTGCCTGCATCATAGCCTTTGAAATAAAATAAGAAAAAAAATGACTTTTAGTTCGGTTGGGTTCTTAGTATCCCCCTTCCGCTTTGCACTCGAAAGGGATGTGGAAGCAATGTTTACCTATGTGCATCCCCTCCATATAGGTGAAGACTGTGCATTTTGGAATCATTTTCAGATAATATTTTATATCCATTTAGCAATTTTAATTTATTGTTGCCAAACAGTTTTGTCGTTGTTAATAATAATAATATTCTCAGATCGAATTTTAGCCATTAAAAAATTATAGTTCCAAACCATTTTAGTAAATTGTGCCAGATATGTTACAGCTTTAATCATTTATATAAAATATTTTGAAACGATTTTAGTACAGTTGAAATTTTAATTTGATATAGTTCTATAATCAAAAAAATGAATATCAATGTGTCGGACAGATTTGCGGTTGGTTAATTAGAAACCAGACAAATTCTAGTCTCGCGGCATTCGTTGGCTGTGAGATTGAGATAGCTGCGGTAGAGAGTATCAGAAAAGTTCCTTGAACAAAAGGAAGAAAAGAGGAAAGGTAGTATCGATTATAACGACAAACAAGTTCTAGAGTGTGTATATTCAAACAAATCTTGGAGATTCTTTTTCCGCAAAACGTCTACAAAAGAGTGATTGAGAGTCACCCTTACATGTCCATGATGTGGGTGGAAAAAAACGGTAAATTCCAGGTGTTATGTGCAGACGATGACCTAAATGGTTCTGACGTGACATTCCCTTTCGTTTTTTTTTATTTCTATGGTGGATTGTCAAATAATCCTTAATTGGACCAAATCCCTTTCCAGAGAGGAAAGTTTAAGGGAATATAACATGGTACGAGGGCCGTGTGATAGGGAGTGACTTTTTGAATTTTCCGCGCAGTAACTTTAAATGCAACAACTGCCATCTATAAATAGAGTAATGTCAAAGTTTGAGTAAGCTGCGTCATTTAGTTTGTGTTTGACACTATTGGAAGCAGACAACCTCGTGAATTTTAACGAAAATGGAAAAAAAAGCGAATTTCGTGTGTGTTTCGTGGATGTTTCTATTTTGTTTAGGTAAAATTTGTCCGGAATTATTGCAAGTGAAATTCTTCACATCTTTAACGTCAGAGGAAACACGCTTCTTCATAATTTCTAATTTCTGCTCCTTCATAGTTCCGTCCAAAATAACAAACGGCATGATATTACAATCCTTGAGCATTTGAAAGAATCCAACTACACAACGATAATATACATCGATATCCCCGCCGAAAGAAAAACTATATCCTGCATAGATTTGTACAAATTACTTACCACATTGTATCCATCGATGACGATATTACAGTCATGCAGTTCGTAAGGACGTAAATACTGATATGCACTATTTTTAATGTAAGTTGTTAAACCACTCACATGCATAATCAAACAAAATTAATAAATTGAGCTACGAACTGTTACCTCATCCAGCATATTCTCCAGATTTAGCCCCTGAGACTATTTCCTGTTTCCAAACCTGAAGAAATGGCTGGGCGGTGAGAGATTTGGGTCAAATGAAGAGGTCATCACAGAAACTAACGCATATTTTGAGGACCTTAAAGAAATCTGTAGCGGTTCTACGAACCATACAACTCCTTACAGGTGAGTTATCCTTTCCGCCAAGGAACTCTACTCACCTTTCGCAGCACACGTGCCCACAGACACAATAGTCATTCCCATACCTGTAATAAAGGCTATATGAAATTGCAACAACGTTGAACCCGATAGCAAAAACCAAGGAACTTAACGTTCAAAACCTTCCAATATCGAGTTCAACGCATCCATACATGGTATTCTACCCCAATTCAAAAGGGCAGCTAAAGCATCGCATCTAAACAATGCGTCAAATGCAGCAAGCATCGCATGCAGGTCATCAACCTCCCATCCTAAACATCAACGGGATGTTTCCAAAGAAATACCATTATCGGTAAATAGACCGAACAACGGATGCATACGCTGGTAGCTAAATGCAATTAGCACCTAAACCCTTGGCATAACCTTATGCAAGGGCACACTTATGCAAACAAGGCATATCGCTTAGCTGCCGTCCAATGGTCATGCAATCATTAACATCTTAACGTAGATTGCTCGCTAGATGTTTATGATTCGAAAAGCCTAACAAAGGAACGATACCAATCCCACGGTTTCTTTTATTACCCAGTGGAAACACACAAGAGCATTGTTAGCCAGATGGCTAACCTAAACATATCCCATAGTCCGTGCACCCAGCCGAAGTGCATGCGATCCTTTGCCCGCGTGCCAGATGTGTAGTACAAATAAACTACGGAAAGATCGGAGAATAAGCGGCGGCATCCGATCCTGAAACAAAAGAAACGAGATACCGACCACCAGAAACTAATGATGATAATGATCATGAGAAAGATTTCTTCTTTTTACAGAGACTATGGGAAATGCAGCTAATAGATACTGTGGGGAATTCTGTTAGCATACAGGATGGGAAATTCTGTGCAGAGATGCGCTGGGCAGATTTCCCTTGCCGATGGGGAACCAGGAGTTAGTTGAGAATAGACAGTCTACTTCGAGCATAGAGACTATCAGAGAACCCCGACGAGGAGGTAATCCGCGGAGCAAAATAATTCGAGTAAGAAACCGGTCGACCGAAGTCTCGTAGATTCTTCGAATACACGAGTTAACTAAATTCCTGTGCGCAATTAATATCGTAAAATTTTGTGGTTCGAGCCGAGGTGTAAACGTAGAAAAAAATACGCGAGTAACCGGAGGACATTTATTAATTATAGTTTGCTGCGTTTTCCAATTAATGAATTGTTGTGCTAAAGAACCAAAATAAACTGATTTTGTGTATTAGACGTTAAGTGACTCACTACGCAATTACGAACTTGTAAAGATCCCTTAACAGCCAAAGGAAAACAATAAAATAAAAAGATTAGAACGAAATTCAAAAGAACGTTTCGCAGTGTTTTTTTTTTTGTGTGGAAACATTCGCTCCGTGTTCCTGTGTTTAATTTCGCTTTTGTGTGGTCAGCGGAACACTTCGACGACTATCATCAACATCCGCCAAAAACCTACTATTTGAAAGGAATAAAATACTATTTGAAAGAAAGAAAGAAAAACGCAGGATTAAATGTATCTAGCTAAAAGGAGACTATGTTGCGAAATAAAATGCTTATTCGCCGAAAAAAATATCTCTTGATCAAAAAGTCACTGACTTATCAAACTGCCCTTATACGATGGTTGCCTTTTATATTTCGGGATTAGAGAACAAAAGCAAATATTGATCATCGAAAATCACTTTATTGTTTTTCAAAATATTCCCCATGAAGATCTATACACTTTTGCATGCGTTTGAACCAATTGTCGAAGCACTTTTGCCACTCTGATTAAGGTATCTCCAACACATGCATTCTGAATGCAGCAACCGCTTCTTCAGGTGTCGAAAAACGTTGACCTCTCAGTTTGTTTTTTACGTACGGGAATAAAAAGAAGTCATTCGGTGCCAAGTCAGGACTATACGGCGGATGACCCATCAAATCGATGTTTTGGGTGCTCAAAAATGCAGTTGTCGCAGCCGATGTGTGAGAGCTCGCATTGTCGTGGTGAAGAGTGATCCGTCTTCGGCAGTCGGTTTTCCTGATTTCTTGGAAGACAACTGGCAAACAAATGGTTGTGTACCACTCAGAATTGACTGTTCTGCGTTGTTCTAGTGGTACAGTTGCGACATGTCCAGTTTTTCCGAAAAAAACAGGCGACCATTTGCTTGGAAGTGCTTCGTGTGCGAACAACTTTTGTTGGATTTGGCTCATCTTGAAACACCCAGACAGTCGACTGCTATTTACTTTCGGGCTCATACGCGTAAATCCACGATTCATCACCAAAAATTGAATTAAGTTCATCCATGCACTGTTGCTGAGTTAATCCACGCCGAAAGTTGTAAAAAATAATCGCACGAAAATGTTGACGATTTAATTCCATTTTTGGGCCGAGATGAATCTTTTAAGTTACTGTAAACAACACAAATAGCGCTCGTATGTCAAAACGTTCTGAGTGCGTATAACCTCAAAAATGTCCAACTTTCCGACAGAGCTGTCAATTGCCGGATTGCAACGCTAGGGTTGCCAAATCCCGAAACATAAGAGGCAACCCTCGTAAACAAGTCCTGAAAACCGTGATGGAAGATCGAAAAGTGAAGGTGCACCAGATAGCTGAGATCATGAAGATATCAATGGATAGTGTTTTTACTATATTGCATCTAAATTTGGCCATGAGAAGACTTTTTTTTCCAAATGAGTGCCGCGTTTGCTCACAATGAAACAAAAACAACAACGCATGGATGATTCAGAGCGCTGCTTACTTGACATCAAAAGGATTTATTGCGTCGGTGTGTGACAATGGGTGAAACATGGATTCACCAATTGATTCCGGAATCAAATCGGCGGTCAGCTGAATGGAGAGCAGCCGGTGAAAGCTGTCCGAAGCGCCTGAAGACACACCAGTCTGCTGGCAAGGTTATGGCTTCTGTATTTTGGGATGCACAGGGCATAATATTAATCGACTGCCTTGAAAAGGGATAAAACCATCAATAGTGAATATTACATGGCACTATTGGTACGTTTCCATATTGTAGTTGAGCTAGGAATCCCGAAAAAATATGCCGCCCTCACTCAAATTTGCATGAACGAAAACAAAGGGCGAGTTAGAATAGAAAACCACTTCTCAGCACCATTTGAAATCCGGGACGGACTAAAACAGGGGATGGCCTCTCATCATCATCATCATCATCGGCACTACAACCGGGATCCGGTTTTGGCCTTATTTAGCAAGTCTCTAGGCTTGTTAAATTCTCCATAATAATTTATTTTTACGGGCAAGGTTATTAGCCTTGCGCCAGAAGGATGGCCTCTCACCATGTCTTTTTAACCTTGTGCTCGAGTATGTCATCAGAAAGGTACAAGACGACAACATGGCCGGATCAACCCTGAACGGGGTCACACAAGTGCTCGCATATGGGGATGACATCGCCGTTCTGGGCGATAATCTAGAAACTGTAAGTAAAAACAATGAAATCATCATGCAAGCGGCAGAATAGGTGGGCTTAGAAATAAATGAAGACAAAACAAAATACATGATTACGGCGAGAGCAGGTGGACCTCAGGGGACACACATAAACGATACTTGAAAAAGTTAAAGAATTTAAATATCTAAGAACAATAGTGACGGCCACTAATGAAAGGTCGAAGAAAATTAACAAAAGACTGCATTCCGGCAACGCTAGTTGGCACGCAGTTAGTAAACTGCTGAAATCCAAACTGCTATCACATAATATAAAGCTCCGTGTCTATAGAACCATAATCATGCCGATTGCTCTATACGAATGCGAAACATGGGCTCTCACAAAACGGAAAGAAAACAAATTCCGCATATTCGAGAATAAAGTTTTAAGGGGTATCTTTCGAGGTAAATATGGCGAGGAGGCAGGACAATGGAGGAGATTCTACAACCACGAATTGGAAGAGCTATACCGCAAACCTACAATAGTGAGAGTAAGTAGTTCGCGACGATTAAAATGGGTCGGACATGTGCCGTGAGTGGGCAACGATAGGACCGCCCGTAGACCAACGGGAAAGAGACCGGCACGACGGCCGCGACGGAGATGGGAGGACAATGTTAGGTTTGACTTTGAGATCGGATCGGCTGGTCAAGCGTGGAAGGAGAGTGCACAGAACAGGGAACGATGGCGGAGTCGAGCCGGTGAGGTCATGAACTTCCGGGTTCCTACAGGCCAATAAATAGTAAATTATAGGTACGTTTAAAGGACCAAATCGCTAAAAAAAAAACGGCCACAAATGAAGAAGAATAAAATAATCTTTCACCAAGACAATGCGCCGTGTCACAAATCGTTGAAAACGATGGCCTAACTAGGTATATGAATTGGGCTTCGAATTGCTTCCCCATCCATCGTATTCTCCAGATCCGGCCCCCAGTGATTATTGGCTCTTTGCAGACCCCAAAAAGATGCTCCACGGCAAGAGATTTGGCTCTAATGATCAAGTCATCACTGCAAGTGATTTCGAATAGCACTGAGAGTTATTAAAGATAAATCATTCTACACACATGGTACAATTTAGAAAAGGCTTGAAATGACTGTATCGCAGTTGAACGAGAGTATGTGGAGGTATAAAGACGAATTTTACCAACAACAAAAAAAAAACAAGGTTTTAGTAGTTAGTCTCGGGGCTTATTGAATGATGGGTTAGCATGGGTCATTTCTTCACTAGGTTGGGAGCTTGTACCACATCATCTATATTTACCAGACGTTGCTCCGTCGGATTACCATCTCTTTTTGGCTATGGACAATTAGATGCGCGATTGGCAGTTTAAAACTCGAAGAGAGGTTAAAAACGCGGTAGCACAGTTTTTTGAGCCCTGGGAAAAATATTTCCTTGAAAAATAGCCTCTACTAGCTTGTAAATAGGTGGGTGAAAGCTGTAGAAGTGGATGGTAGATATTTTGTAGAATATACATTGTGTAAACGCATTGTTTTTGTAATTTTTTTCGTGGTGAACATGAACGAACTTTCTTGGCTACCGGATACCATGGAATATACGCTATTTACAAGAAAAGACAATACCACCGCGGTTATTATTAACGGCCAGGTCATCACATTCAACGAAAACATGAAATTGCTCCATGTTACATTAATAAATGTATATGTCCGCCTGCTGGAAAGTTAGTTATCTGCTTTCAGCTAAAAGGTATTCTACTCTGACCCAACTTCTTCTCTACAAATCTCAAATTACGAGGGGAGTTCTATAAACATCAGATTTGACTCTGTCGAGCAACGCAAAGCGTAGATGCGTAACGCGTGTACCATTCCGAGATGCATCCACGAGTAACCCTGAGGATATAAAAAAAAGTCATTCAGAACTAGATTCGGAGTAAGAGGCGGATTTTTTTTCTTTGTTAGAAATTAGAAAAAAGTTCAAAAATCGCTGTAAAGGATGTAGAGGTGATGTCTTGCACGTGCACATATTGTGGGATTCACGCGAGACTGTTCGTGCTATCGTCGCACGATATTACATAAATTTAATGTGTTTACAGCAAATGCTCCTCTTTTTCAGGTGCATATGGTGTGTATTCGCCTACTACGAAAGTGTAGCGTCTCTAACAGATGCACACACAATACACAAGCAAATAGTGAAGAACCCCGAACGAAAATCGAATAAGAACATACATCAGAGCCGTATACCATGGCGATAACATAACAATTCACATCAGTGGAATATAGTTGAGTTTAAAAATCGAATTCTAAACACGGCCAGTAGCCTGATGGGTTGCGTTTTGGTTCAATTTTCGGTGATTCTAACTGTCATAGCGTCAGTTCGAATCCCACGTTCTTCCCTATCAATCCAAAACGCTATAAAAGTAATGTCAGTCTTTATTGAACACCCCTCGTAGATTCGCGTTCGAACATGGTTTACATGTTTGCAGATCTGTTCTTAAGTATAAGTTAACACAACGACTCACGAGCTTGCCACCAGGTCAAATAAACACATCCAGTCATTACCACAAGTCGAGCCGCACACGCACTCGTGCGTATCCCCATCTGCACACGCAATCGTGCGCATCACCATAGGCCCACAAGGCACGGCTCAGCGCACCAGATAATTTTGCACTAGCCTCCAGCATGACATCACCTAGCATCTGGGACAAGGACAATATTGCACTAATTTTCACATCCCCAGCACACCAGCGCGATGACATCAGGATTTTATGACCCAACATCCGGGACAACGTTGCATGACATAAATAGCACTAAGTAAAAATATTAAGAGTTAAGATATTTCGAAGTTCAGTTGTATAGAGACCGTAAATAAATAAAGTTGTATTTTTGTAAAAACATAAAAGTTCCTTTCGCATTTAACTTATATCCTCGACCTATTCGAGAGTATTCAGAAACGAGAAATACGCCTGATTGAAAAATTACACTAACATCAACGTTACGATCACAAGGTGCTTAGTAGACCATTCCTTCTCTTACGGATATTGCCATGGGAATTGTTCCTTGGAGATTCACGATATCACTTCAAAAAGCTTGGTTTATTTGTGCCCTATAAATTTGTAATTCAAAATTAATTTTGTTATCGAACCGGAAACTTATGGAACTTCCTCTGAGCGCAAATGTTACCAGAGCGATACAATCTACAACCGTTCAAGAACACCTCCGAAGGGTAGTTAATACCATCTCAAACGCCTATATATAGTTTAAAAAAAAAATTATTGTAACATTGAAGTAATCGAACTAAGCTGTCAAGTGTGAGAGAGAAAATGTTTACGTTACTCTTGGAACGACAAGACCGAGGAGGTGGAGATATCGCGTTAGAGCACGTGCCAGCTTTAAATCGTTAAATCTCACTAAATCGCCGGGTTCCAAAAAGGCTTTACACAGAGAACGTGCATTGCATTTCGTGTTTTTACTTACTTATTTCCAGTTGCATGGATGATGATTAGTGCAGGAAAGTACCCACGATTCAACAGGGTCAAATGAATTAAATATTGTACGCGAATTCAAACGTTAACCGATGCGTCCCAGCGTACGTCAGTTGATTGCGTTATCGCACAATATTACGAATATTTATTAAAAAATAAAAGTTCAATAACATGTTCTCAACAATTAAATGCTAATTAGTAATATCGCCTTCTGTATTAGACCTTCAAATTAGTATGCTTAGGTATTCGGCCGAACACCCACGATTCAACAACTCATGAAGCACGTGTACTTAAACAAAAGTATGTAGCAAAAACAAAAACTTATTTGATGACCGTAAAATAAAGGGATCTGCCACGACATCTAAACGTATGCGTTTGCGACCATAACGCGGGAATTCACTTTAGCTTTTACTTGGAACGACCATAAAAATTAAGCAAAATATCGATAATCACCATCGAGAGTGAGACGATTTAAGTACGGATTGTTTTGATCTGTTTTACCAATCGGTTGACGGAATCCTTCACTTTTACGTTGATCACAAAATATCAGTTAAGCTTTTTCTGCCTTTATACTTTTTTTTAGTACGGCGATCGTCTAAGTTGGAGCGCGTTTATTGTACGACTGAACCCCGGCACAGGTGGCACGGTTCTCCCCCAGTATTATCTTAGTAACAATTTGCGATATTGAAGGTACGACCGCTTTAGATGTGTTATCTATAAAATGAATTGACTTGACAAGTGTTTAGATAACACCGTCTTAATGATCACGTCGTCATCCAAACATTTGATCCAATTACCAATTTTTAAGTAAACACAATAAACAAAATGAAAATGTTGAATAGAAGGCTTTAAATCTACAATCCCAATTATAAGGCGGCTATTTTGATTTGAAAATGATTATTCACACACTCGAGTTGTACTCTGTCCGGCACCGCAAAGTGTAGATGCTAACGCGTATACCCTTCCCGGATGCAACCGCGAGTAACCCTGACATGTTCTTCACTCACTACATGTGCCCAACATCCAACCGAGATGCTTGCCACAAATAGGCCATTCAGCATTTTAAAGGGAGACCCAGCGACATGACGTTACCCTCGATTTATACGACGTATGGTCAATCTACTGGTATATTGACCATAGTTCATATCCTCATTACCTTGTTTACGAAAACAAATTGTTTGTTTGTTTTTCATTTTGGCTTCTCTAGTATTACTCACTTTCCTATTCGCTGATTGAACGCCCAATTTTCTAGTTATTTCATCATTGAGTAAAACAAAACGCGACGCGGTATGATCACAAGAATAAACAACTTTGTGGCCTTAATTGATTCCGCGACAAGATTTTATGTTAATCGATGTGAATCATGTAGCAAGAGTCGAAAAAATCGCCGAAATCAACAGACATACCTGGTCTACCCATCAGGGATTCACTGTTACGAATGGTAACAACTGAACACCTTTTGCTGTTCTATCCTAGACGGACGCCAACGGAGTACTGTCAATATGGTATTATCACAGATCGGCAGTATTATATTGTGTGTGATATTAATGATCTCTCAAAAAGAGATACACAGTTAGCAGCAAAAAGAACCAACCACAAAAACGAAAAAAAATCCTATGGATCCCACCCCGCCCGCCATTTGCACTCTCACAAATCAATCAACTGAGTAGTATTCGCAAAGCGGATGTGATTGCAATTTTCCTATCAGGTTTTTGTGGTGCCTGATTTACCGGAAATTGCTATTACAATCTTCTTAGGGTAGACAAATTGAATTCCCCACCAAGGACGGCTGAGATACTTGTTGGACCAGAAATTAGTTCTACTACTTCAACAGTATTCTTGGATGCTGCAAACAATTCAACTTATGGACCTATCGACCTGTTTCCATCAAACAAGGTAGTTTTGCTATGTGGGCGAACTCTTTTGGCATTCGGTTGTTGCGTGTCGCTGGCAATCTGATCACTCCCCAAACAAGTCCCGCTTGGTAATGCTAGTTGGTATGGTTGGGTGTGTATTTAAAGTTTCATTTCCTAATAATTTCGCTGTATCTGCAACTCTTTCTCTCGGTGATTCTTAGCCACAACCATAGGTCTATGAATTAATCTCTTGAAGCAATTGACCATTGCGAATCGCTAGAGCATCAAGTTGGACTACTATTACGAGTACTGAGACACTGTAACACTTGTTTACAGCTACTTGCGGTAGGAGAGTTGCGGAATATAAAACCGTCTCAGTGCCTGAGTTGGTAAAGAGATTGTGTCATGCGTTTGATTGTGCATACGTAGGTTCAACTGATGGCTCTTGCTATGGTAGTAGTTTGGCATACTTATGATATTATGTAGGTTCAACTGATGACTCTTGCTATTGTAGCAGTTTCGTATAATTATTGAGTGGTCGGTCGGCTTTCTATGAAATCATCATCATCATCGGCACTACAACCGGGATCCGGTCTTGGCCTTATTTAACAAGTATGAGGCTTGTTAAATTTTCCATAATAATTTGTTTTTCTGGGCAAGGTTATTAGCCTTGCGCCAGTTTCTATGAAATATCACTGGCCGATAAAAAATAAAGTGTCTCAGGGCGCTGATTCGGCGCATAGGTTCCCCCTTTTCCGAGGGTTGTAAAAAAACGCAAATAGGTGGCGTTTAGCGTCTTAACGGATGAATTAAATAATAACCCATGACGTAGCCCACATAGTGTGTATCCGAAAAATATCAGGGTAAGCCCCAAATTAAAAACATGTATCCACATTTTTGTACAGTGACTCAAAATTCTTCAAAATAGACCCCTTGAGCGTCAATATACAGCTGGCAGCGTTTTTTACAATTTCCATGGGACCCCTGGAATTTTGCAACCGGACCCCTCTTGCGGCTCGCCGTTGAAGCGGTCTTGAACCATTTGAAACGAGTCGAAATCCCGTCATTTCAGGTCTCTCTTGATGCGGGGGATAAAAAAAAGTGCTTCAATGCTTCGCTTTTCATCCGTTTCATCGCATGTTCAAATCACCGTTTTCACTATCCTTGCTAAGCGCAACACCCGACGTGATCTGTATACACACAACACACAATCTCCCATAGGTAAACAGAACTTTATACTACTCGATCACGAGTTCCTCGTAGAGCATCGGCACACTCGCCTGCTCCGACGGCCTCTCGCTCGCTCGTTCCTCGCTCCGTCGTTCGCACACGAAGTTGATCGTAACAAAGTTACTGAGGAGGGAGTAGTGTGGCGTTTCTAACAGAACACACACAATACATAAGCCAAATAGTGAAGGACACCGAAAGAAAATTTGAATAAACCAAGCATCAGAGTCGTATACCATAGCGATGACATAACAATTCCACATCAGTTGAGTGTACTTGAGTTTAGAAATCGAATTCGTACACGCGGCCAGTAGCCTGATGCTTCAATGTTTCGCTTTTCACCCCTTTCATCGTATGTTCAAATCAGCGTCTCCACTACCCTTGCTTAACGCAACAACCCGACGTGATTTGTACGATAACACACACTCCCATATGCACACAGAACTTTACTACTTACAATCACATGACTTCTACGAAGAGTACCGGCTCACTCGCCTGCTCTGACAATTCTCTCGCTCGCTCCTCGCTCAGTCGTTTGCACTTTCAAAGTTGATCGTAACGAAAGTTACTGGGAAGGGAGTGATGCGGCGTTTCTAGCAGATACACACGAGCAATAGTGAAGAACACAACACTACAAAAAGCACATCCATTAAAGCCTTATACCATAGCAATAATATAGCATTTCCACATCAATCGAATGTACTCGAGTTTAGAAATCAGTTTCGTACACGCGGCAGTGACAAGTACAGTCGACTGATGTGGAATTGCTGTCATTGCTATGGTATACATTAATGATTAAAGCGTTAGTGTAAAAAAAAACAATTACGGCTCTGATGCTTTGCTTATTTGATTTTCTTTCGGTGTTCTTCACTATTTACTTGTAAGTGGTGTCCCAATGCCCTGTCGCTCGGTGAAATATCACCCCATGAAGCTATAGGCACCGTGAAATGGTCGGGAGAAATCCCTGGCCATCTTTCGGATGTTGGCTGATGGACCGGCTCCAGGAAAGAAAAGGTTGGTTAGGTGCTAAGTCGGTCCCAAGGCGAGATACCACCCCTGACGCTGTACATTCCGTGATATCGTTGGGAGAAATCTTCGAGTATATTTCGGATATATGATTGATGGTCCGAATTGACACGGAGATAAGTCATGATAGTACCTCCTGAGATAAAAAATTCCGGGGGTAAACTACTTTCCCATTCGGATCTCCGGGGGAATATGTCAGGGGGAACAGCATGCAAATATTTTGATAAATAACCGAACTTTCAGGAATTCGTCATCGCGTAATCGGCTTCGTTCTCGAGACACTGTCAACGTTCGACTAATAACGGCATTTTGTAACATCAGGTGCATCAGTTTCACCAATAAGAATGTAAACGGCGTCCACCAATATTTGGAAACAGCGAAACCTGATATCCTTGCCCTAAATGAGACCCAGGTCGATTCATTAACTGATTCGACATATCTTCCTTGCTCGGGAATCGACTTGCATTCGACATTCCGTTTTAAGGGTGGAGTCCGCGTTTTCACGCGGTTCCTGAGCAAACTTCGTTCATAGAGATTTTCCCAGTAGCTATCCGACTGGACGAAGAGCTTCCTCGATAATCGGTCGATCCGGGTTGTTATGGACGGCGAGTCTTCGGATCTATATCCTGTTAATTAAGGGGTGCCTCGAGGCTCTATTTTGGCCCCAACCTTGTTGCTTCACATTAATGATTTGTTGGAGTCAACGAATAACAGAGTGTTCAGTTTTGAGGATCATAGTACGCTTGTGTCCTCTTTTTCGAGTGATCAGGCGATTAGTGCACCAACGTCACACCAGCTGAGATGCAGCCAAATCAATTCTCTGAATCGAGATCTGGATAAGGTCCTGCTGTGGGAAAAGGCTAAACTCGTCGACTTGAATGCAACGAAGACACAATATACAACATTCACAAAGAAAAGTGGGTCATCGGTTCCACATCTGATGATGACTCGCCAGGCCCTCGAATCTGGGGAAAGCTTGAAATTGCTCGGCGTCACGGTGTGTGGGAATGTATCATGACATGAGCGCGTGTCGAACATCGCCAGGTCCCCTCTGGGAAACTGAGTTATCTTTTTAGACCCAAGAAATATTTTACTGCGGCCCAACTTGTTCTCCTGTATAAATCCCAAATTAGACCCGCGCTCTATTATTATTGCTCTCATGTTTGGAGCTCTACTCCTAAACATACCCTCGACCTATGTGAGAGTATACAGAGACGAGCGATCCGCCTGATCAGAGACACGGCGTTGACTATCGAGACTACGGTCGCTATCACATCGAAGGCGTGTAGGTGACCTCTGTCTGTTTTACAGATATTATTACGGGTACTGTTCTTCGGAGATTCGTGGTATTGTTCCGCGCAATTCGGTGTATATGCGCTCCACAAGACAATCAGACGGATCGCACCACTTTGCGGTTCATCTCCCGACGGCGCAAACATCTCTGCATCAGGACTCGTTCCGTTACAGAGCGGAAAAGCTATGGAATTCGCTCCTGTTTCCGGAGGGTTACAACCTGCAACTGTTCAAGAAGAATTGCAACGGTTATTTGGTGGCATGTCGGAGCGCCGTGTCGGCGCTATAGGTTCGCCTCTCCTGAGAGAAGTGTATGGTACTGAGGAAGCAAGGATAATAAGGATAAAACTAATGTGTTTTAAAATTAAATTAAAAAAATAGCCCGCGTGTTGGTGGACACATAATCAAATCTATTCCAGCCATAAAATATCAGGGACTTACACTGGATCACCGTATGTATTTGAAGCATCTCATGAGCTATGTGCCAAAGACGGCAGTAGTAGCACACATAGTACTAAAGAGACTGTTGCCAGAGGATAATAAGCGTGTCTTACTTGTGTGCGGGCGTGTTTTCAATCGCCCCCCGAGTGATTAATTCAGTACCTGGTTTTTTTTTTTCGAACCAAATTAGCGTTGAGCAGGACGTATACATAAAGAAATATTTTGCTGTATTAAAACTGTGTTAGTGAAGTTTTGGCGGTTTTTTTATTCGATTTTCGTTCGGTGTTGCTCTTTACTATTTGCTTGTGTATTGTGTGTGCATCTGTTAGAAACGCCACAAAGTGGCATCCTAAAACTGAACCTGAACTTCCAGCAATCTGTGCTATTGAAGTTCACCAGAGCTGTACTCTCCCCACAGCATCAGATGCGTTATCTCATAGGTGAGTTCTGTTCACTACCAAACAGAGCTCACTGTAATTACCACTTTTGAATTACACCATTGCTGTAACTAGCACACAGTTTCAAAAATTCACAGCAATTAGTATTCCCGAAACACACCACAACTGTGCTCACCACAATCTCGCTGTATTCCCCTACTAAATCTGAGTTGTGGAACGTAAGAGTTTTGTGCATACTTTAAGGCGGCAACAGACGGTGGTTATATGCAAGCAGGCGCAGATCTAAACCACGATGGAGTTAAAAATAATTCATTGGTGCTACAACAACCAGGTGAGCAAATCGCATATAAAAATAATCAAAATTAAATAAAACAAAGGCGTATTAAAAATGCTGTGCGAGAGCTGGTCGACAGCATTACCTGCCTCTACCACAAGGAAATGCAAAATCGTCTAAAGAAGCCATCTGCGTCGGGTAAAGCAAGCGATAAAGACTTGCAGATTCAACCAAACCAAAACTCGCGAAGTCCAATCTTCTCAATAAAAATGGACAGGTTTAAGTGCATTCAAATTAACTCAAACCATTGTGGAGCCGCATAAAATTTCCTTTCCCAAACGGTTAAGGAATATGTTGGCGACGTGGTACTCATCAATGAGCATTACAGGATGCCTGGCACTGACACAATTACATGGGAAGAAGACAGCAGCGGAATAACGGTCATCTGAACAACTGGAAATTCCCCCATACAACACAGAAGTGTCCAGCAGCAGGTAGGATTCGCCTATGCTAAGATCAGGAAATAGAAAAATTCAAATATCTTTTAGACTGAGTAAACCAAGAGCCCCTTTATGATTTCTGGAGATTTCAATGCCTGGGCGGTACAATGGGGAAGCACCAGGACCAACAGTAGAGGCCACCCACTACTCGAAGCCTTCGCAGCCCTAGATGTAGTTACTTAATGAAAAAAAGGGCGTGGCGACAGGCCGACTTTAGGGGGACAAGGACAAATGTGTCCTTCATCTTGTCTCTGGCTTCTGGTCATATAGCGATAACCAGAATCACCCACATCCGTGAAGATGCTGGGCTCGGTCTCAAGATATCTGAAAAGAAAGGGAAAGGAGGTATCTAAGGATAGTGTGGACAGGGTTAGTTCAATTGTTCTCTAACTACTTGGATGGGGGGGGATGGTGGGGAGGAAATCGTACAAGACCGGTAGTTCTTGAGTGCGGTAGTAAACGCAGATCACGTCTTTGGCGTCTGATAATCTGCGCTTTGGTCGGTGTGTATGTGTGTGTGTTACTTAATGATGGTGCCGAAGACACCTTTACAAACGAAAGAGGCCGGTCCAAAATCGATATCACCTTTGCCAGCTTCATGTTGGCAAGAAATATGGGGTGGTGACTTTTGGACACCTACAGCCACAGTGACCAATAAATACTATAGAGAGGGTTCATCACAGGCACATTGGCGAGGAAAGCACAGAAAAAGGGTGGACAGAAAAGGACTACGATGCGGAGATAATGGATTATATACTGCAAGACCCAATCGAACATTTCGCCGCCGAGCCCGATGGGAACAGGCAGGCTGGAACAGTTATGAAGTGGCTAACTAACGCATACGATGTCACGACAAAGACACCCAGGCGGGGCTATCAAATCAGTGTATTGGAGGAGTCCAAAATACCCCCATGTGCGAGCGGAGTGCAACAGGTTACGACGCTTGCAACAAAGAGCAAGAAGGCGTAACAAATATCCTCAGCTACATGCGTCCACAAACGGAAGGAGTTGAGGAATACGATCCGCAAAAGTAAATATGACGCGTTCTTCTCCCTAAGGGACGAATTAAATAACAACCCATGGGGCAGCGCCTACAGGTTAGTCATGAAAATACTACACAACAAGAGTAGTCGAATGCAAAGGAGCAAAATTGACATGGCCAGAATCTTCCCACGAGAGCCCAAGACAAATGGAACGTCATTGAAAATAACAACTGATGGGGCAACACCTACAGGTTAGTCATAAAAAGACTACACAACATCAGTAGCCAAATGCAAAGGAGTAAAAGTGACATGACCAGAATCGTTGCTGACCTTTTCCCGCAGTGTGGAGACACGAGAGCATAAGAGGAATGGAACATCATTGAAAGAGCAATTCCCCCAGTGATCACCGAAGAGATGCTCTTGGCTGCAAGTGTCGTTAAAAAGAACAAGACCCCGGGATTGGAAGGAATTTCTAAAGCTGTGGTGAAGACTCATTTAACTAAAATGCCTGAAGTCGTCAGCAGTCTCTTCACTACCTGCCCCCAAACAGAACACTTTTCTTAACGTTGGCAAAAACAGCGACTTGTGCTTATACCAAAAGGAGTCAAGGAACCAGATGTGCCGTTGTCCTATCGCCCGTTGTGCATGTTGGACACAACAGGGAAACTGCGTGAACGAGTAATTGCTGTATTGTTCTTCGAAGATTCGTGGTATTGTTCCAGGCAATTCGGTTTATATTCCTTGGGATCGTTCGTTGCCAACAATAGATAGACAGTAATCAATGTGATTTTGCCCTTTGCAACTTTGTAGTAAATACATACATTTGTCATATTTCACAGATATTATCTCGGGTACTGTTCTTTGAAGATTCGATCGATTTGAAGATATTAAGCGCAATTCTGTTTATAGGCGCTCGACGAGGCAATCCGACGGATCGCACCAATTAACGGCTCATCTCCCGACGGCGCGAACATCTATGCATCAGAACTCGTTCCGTTACAAAGCTGCAACTGTTCAAAAACATCTCGGGGCGCCGACTCGGTGCTATACGTTTGCCTCTCCCGAGAGAAGAAGGGAACACGGGAATATAAAATAACAGCGGGTGTACCCCAGGGGTCTGTATTAGGTCCGCTGGTATGGAATATCATGTATGATGGTATGCTCGGGGTCAATGTACCAGAAGGAGTTAGAATTATTGGGTACGCAGATGAATTGGCGATAGCGGCCGTAGCTAAACATCTAGATGTCCTGGAGAATGTTTGTTCCCAAACAATCCAGAGCTTTAAATGCTGCCTAGATATAGCCGGACTGAAACTAGACGCACGTAAGACGGAGACAGTTTTGATAAGCAGCCGTAAGAAAGTTGAACACCTTGATTTGGAAATAGAAGGACACACTCTCAGATCGAGTCCTTATATAAAATATCTTGGTGTTATCTTCGACAACAAGTTGACCTTCAAGAAACGCCTGCGGCAAGAATGGTAATATCCTGCAATGTGTTGGCGAGACTGCTACCCAATAGTTGGAGGACCCCGACCCCACACAAGGAAACTGATAATCAGCGTCAACACCTCCATTATAATGTATGCAGCTTACATATGGGTAGGAGCCGCACAGTATAAGTCGTACATGAGGGGAGTGAACTCAGCACATAGGAGGTCATCATTAAGAGTATGGTGCGCATTCCGAACGGTATCCGAAGATGCCATAAATGTCTTGGCCAGGAGGAAACCACTTGACATTACAGCTAAGGAACAAGCAAAAGTACATCTAGTATTGCAGAATGATGCCATTGTGAAAACAATGACACAAGAAATAATGGTCGAGTGTCGAGACCTAGAGTTCGCTGCACTGAACGCGAACCCAAAGGAAGCGGTAAAGAGTTTAAGAAGGTAACTAGATGGCACGCAGACTGCCATAATCCATCTACCAAGAGAGAAGACTAGCATCTGGCTGGGTACCGGTTTTCTGCGGGTTGGATGGGTGAGATGCAGACGACGAAAACACATCACACCTACACGATGTTTGAGATGCTAGCAATACGGGCATGTGGCGAAATCCTACAAATCCGAAGAAGATCGCTCGGACATCTGTCTGAAATGCAGAGGCAAAAGCCACAACCCAAATGCATGCTCTGCGAATCAGGGTGCGTAGCGATAACGAACACTCAACAGAGAGTTACAAATGCCGAGCATTTAAAAACGCGATGGCCAATCTTCTGAATAAAAATGGGCAGATTTAAGTGCATTCAAATTAACCTAAATCGTTTTGCCGTTCTAAACTAAAGTGATATTTAGTATTATCAATAATTGAAAGTGCACAGGAACGCTGACAAAAAAAAAACATATGTCTCTAATTAAAAATAAATATTTTTTTTAATGAGACAGTTTCTGTATAGAATTTTTAAAGACCCACATCTAAGCAGCATTCCTAAAGCCTTATCTATGAACAAGCCCGTGAAATGAATTTGTAAATTAGTGATTGACGGAAAACCCAAATCAATTGAATGATTAAGTTTACTCCACTAATATCATTAGCAGCAAGGTTGGTTGTGATAAGAGAATCACTTAACACCGATGGCTTGAAATTTAATATAAATATTTAATTTAGATTTCCGCAGCCGACTAGATAAAAAAATCATAACCTAGTAAAATAAACTGAACACATATGAGTGGCATCGAAATAATTTCATTTCTTGATCTTTCTATACTCAGACGTTTTAGTTGACAGCACATCGTTTCACTAGTGTTTTTTTTTGTGTTTATGGTACGCGAAAGATTTATTATACCCAATCAAAGTAATGGCTCAGAACAGATGGACAGATGTGCAGTGGCTGAGTGTAGGAGTTATATGAAATGGGGTACTTTGAGGTGAAACCAGAAACTAATTTCCGTTGTAGTTAATCTGATTGAAAATTCAATTTCCTGGTCAGTTTTCGTCATTTTTATTCTCTCGGAGGTCTAGTTCAGTACAACAAGTATCAAAATGAATGCATGTGCAAGAGATGTTTATGAATTCAGTTACGTCTATGAGGGTGAAGTGGCTAGTCAATAAATAGGAAAATCATTACCTTACAACGGATGAAGGCCAAAACTTCCACAAAATCAATGCTAGCAGTTTCCTTTTCCCTAACAGAGGTATTAAAAGAAGTAGGACCAGATTCATCAATTGAACCTCTGATCAACTGAGTGTCGCTTTTTTTATTCATCATCATCATCGGCACTACAACCGGGATCCGGCCTTGGCCTTATTTAGCAAGTCTCTCCACCGGTATCCGGTCCTTATCCAAGACCTGTTGAATTGTCCATAATAATTTGTTTTTCCGGGCAAGGTTATTAGCCTTGCGCCAATCTTTTTTATTACATGAGCGTAAAAAAGTGCCCTATGCCACCGTCAAATATGCAAGCACAATGTAGTCTGGAGAGGATAGGAAAAGCAAATGTCGCTTTGAATGCCTTAATTCTTTTTGTTGGCTGTGTAATGTGTACAGTCCTTTAGTGTCTCTGGACGGATCCATTTCCACCAATCTTTTCTTTTGCCACCCAATCGACGGTAGATGGCACTGTCGGTTAGCTGTCAGATCTACTTCACTTCTTTTTTTCTTTTTTCTACTGATATGTATACATGTGTTCTTCTGCTGTTCAATAAAGAAACTTTTAATCGAAAAGTAATCTTTTTTTTCACGCGCAAGTCTACAGGTACTGGGCCCAGTCCATAATGAAGACAGAGGGACATTTTAAAAACAAAATAATTATAAGTGTATATGGACGGATACCGCTAGCAAATGGAGTCAACTATATCACATGAAAGGCACAGAAGGAAGCCGTGCTTCAACGTGGAAGACTCCACCAACACGCCAAGGTTGAGACCGAAAACCCGGGAACGGCTGGAGTAGAGCCGACGGAGTGGGACGACAAGGATTTGGTCGCCAGTGCAGAATTGCTTATAGCATTGGAGGGAAATACTGTTGCTTTGGCAGCAAACTTGAAAGCATCCAAAGAAGTCTGGGATTTCTTGTTAGAGTGCTACGACAAGAAGTTCCGCGCCAAAAGAGTGAGGGGTATGGCAAGGTGACCAGCCTCGAAATGACCACAGGACAATCAACCACCGAATATGTTCGCGAATTCAAAACCATCACCAAGAGACTGACGGAGTTGAGAGCTACGTTGGATGATGAGTTGCTGGTTGTAGTGCTTCTCGGTTGATTGTCAGAAGACTACAAGGGTTTAAGATCTGCTGTTGATGCACAAAGCAAATACTTGGAAGTTTCAGCCGTTTGCACACCGGCTCGCATTGTACTCTGACAATTAAGGGTACTTGAAAATCCCATTTTATGCGTGCATTAGTGTAAAGAAAAAAATTATTAGAAGTTGGCGACAGAAAAAAGGAAGCCTCAAACAACAACATACCAAACATTTCAAAGCCCAAAAATACCATAAGAAACAAAATCAGTCCAAGGTGAGAACCAATAATAATAAAATTTCTTATAATTGCAGAAAATGGGACATACAGGGTAACATGGCCGAAGGTTGCTGGAGCAAAACAGATCAAATCAGGCAAACCCAAAGTGGAAATGAATGTGGCTTCATTGTATAGGAATGTACACCACAATCAACGAAACTTACGTGAAGTCAAACCAACGACTATGGTGCCTGAACAGCGGAGCGACTTCACACATGTGTGCTGAGGAGTCGAGATTTGTCATCCCCACAAAACTGAGGAGCCAAATCATGTAAAATTAGCTGACAAACACATTGTAGACGTAAAGGAAACTGGAACCGTTGAATCTGGCATTCGCGTTCGGAATGGAAAGGAACCATTTTACCCGTACAAAAGTTCTAGTTCTAAAATTGACCGATAACCTCATTTCGATCAGCAAGGCTACAAAGTGTTTTTTAAACACGTCAGAATTAAAATATTGGATAGGGCAGATCACCTGATAATGAGAGCTAAAAAAAGAAATGGTTTGTACTACTTAGTCATGGATGAAAGGGCGCAGGTCAGCAGCGGTGCAATCAGAACTCACTATGGATCTATTATGTCTGGGCATAAAAGGCTGGGACACGTCAACTTTAACTCTTTGAAGCTGCTTTTGTCGAAGAAGATTATCCGCGGACTGCCGGACAAATTCAATGAAAACGTTACAACCTGCATAAAGTGTATTCGAACGAAGCACACCCAATCGCCTTCCACAGCAGCAACGAGAAGAAAACATTGCAGCGACTGCAACTTGTTCACTCAGATGTCTGCGGTCCCATGCGGACAGAATCTCCAGGAAAGGCGATGACTTCTCGCGAAAAATATTTGTTTACTTCCCGAAAAAAAAAATGGAGCTCTTCAGACCTTCAAAACCTTTAGAGCATTTGGTGAAACGCCGACCGGTGAAAAGCAAATCGGCTGCAGTACTGCAGCAAGGGTTTCCAAAAATACGTGCAAGAAAGTGGCATTGTGGCGTTTCTAACAGATATACACACAGCACACAAGCCCAATAGTGAAGAACACCGAAAGAAATTTGAATAAGCAAAGCTTCAGAGCCGTATACCATAGCGATAACATAACAATTCCACATCAGTTAAATGTATTCGAGTTTAGAAATCGAATTCGTACACGCGGCAGTGGCCTGATGTGTTAAGCACTGGTTCAATTTTTAATGATTCTAACTGTCATAGCGTCAGTTCGAATCACACGTTCTTCACTATCATCGCAAACGCCATAGCATCCTGCACCAGAAGACCGTACAACATACGCCCGAACAGAATGGTTTCGTGGAAAGTGGAAACCGAACTTTGGCCGAGATGGCCGGGTGCCTAATGAACGAAAGTGAACTGCATGAATTTATGTGGGGAGAATCGGTGAATACGGGGGCGTTCTTGCGAAACCGATGCCCAACTAAAGGCAACGACGATGTCACACCGGAAGAGCTGTGGAGCGGAAGCAAGCCAAATGTGAGTTTTCTCAGCGAGAACGGAGGAAAAGTTTATACCTTGAAAAAGGGCTCACATCTTGCAAAGTTTGACTGCATATCTGAGGAGGGTATCCTTGTTGGTTATGCGGAGGAGACAAAATCTTACAGAGTGTGGACATCAAGTAGACGGTGTGCGTAGCAGACATCCGATTTCTCCATAACGACAGCAAGTTGGAAGGTAATACACCCAAAAATTATAATTTTCAGACTTTCTCGTTTCTGGATAGTGCCGAGACTTCCAGAGTACGTCCTGGAGACAGCATTTAATTGAATAGTTTTGATCAACAAACGCCAACAGTGGACTCAGATTCGAATGAGTCGTCGGATGAACTGAATGCAACAATCACCCCTGAAGAATATTTGAACCAGTTACGCACTGATCCGGATACAATTAAAGAAATCGACTGCTTGGAAGACGCAGAGGAATGGCAAGAAGGGATGCGAATTAAGTACGACTCGCTACTCAAGAATAATACATGGACTTTCGTTGACAGACCACTGAATCAGAAAGTGATCAAATCCAAACGGCTCTTTAAGACCAATGATAGACCGGACGAAAATTAAAAAAAAAGGAAGGCGCGCCTTGTTGCCAGGGGATTCGACCAAATATCAGTTCGATCCAATTAACCATGGCAATCGCGATAGAAAAGGATTTGTACCTGCATCAGTTGGATGTTTCTTCGCCCTACCTTAATGGAGAACTTGACACCGTGATTTTTATGGCACAACCGGGGGGTTTCGGAGATGAAGATCGAGTATGCAAGCTAAGCAAAGTGATCTATGGGTTGAAGTAGAGCGGACGCCAACGAAATCTAAAGTTAGGCGCGACCCTTAAGATGTTCGGGTTTACTCCTTCCAAATATTTGTTGTTTATTACACTTCTCTTAGGAGAGGCGAACGTATAGCGGCGAATCGGCGCCCCGAGATGTCACCAAATAATTGTTGCAGTTCTTTTTAAACAGTTGCAGATTGTAACGCTCTGGAAACACTCGACCGGGAAGGGATTTCCACAGCTTCCCCGCTCTGTAATGGAGCGAGTTCTGATGCAGAGATGTTCGCGTCGCCGGGAGATGAACCGCAAAGTGGTGCGATCCGTCGGATTGCCTCGTGGAGCGCTTATAAACCGAATTGCGTGGAACAATACCACGAATCTCCGAAGAACAGTACAGCAATTACTCTTTCACACAGTTTCCCCGTTGTGTCCAATATGCACAACGGTGTACTACAAAGTTGGAAAGGGCAAAATCACTGTGATTACTGTCTATGTGGATGATCTATTGGGGGCAACGAACGATCCAAAGGAGTTCGGTGTGCTGAAGCAGTGACTGACTGACAGTTACGATATAAGGGACCTAGGACTACTTGAACTGGGTGTCGGACTGGAAGTTAAACGTCTTGCCAACTACCTACGTATTAATCAAGGAGGACATATCAACAACCTGCTAGATAAATAGAGACTTAAGGATTACAAGTCAGACCGATTACCGATGGTGTCGAACTTAAGGTTGGAACGGGAACCATCAATCGAAGGAAAGCGAAAAGAGGTGGACAGAACCCTTTACCCTCATTTGATAAAAATCGACTGCATCTCTCTACGTTTAGCAGACCCGATATAGCCTATGCAGTTAACGCATTATCGCAATTTTCCAGTGATTCTCGGCAGCAGCATTGAAATGCAGCAATGCCCGTCGTCCGATACCTACAGGGTTTCAAAAGAGTTGGGATTGTGTATAAGAAGACATCACAGGGTCTACACGCACTTGCTGATGCCAGTTGGGCAATTGATTACAACGACCGGAAGCTCCAAAGTGGATATGCTTTTTTCTACAGAGGAGGAACGGTCCTCTGGGGCCCGAAGAAACAGAGGATTGTAACCACATCAAGCACAGAGGCGGAATACGTAAATCTCAGCTCTGTCGCAAAAGAAGCTGTATTTTTACGGAACTTGCTAGAAGAATTTGGATTACATCATGACGTAGCCGAGTTAGTGAGGTCGTGAACTGCCAATAAATAATAATAATGATAAAGTAGTTCCAGAAGACAGGTACAAAGGCATTCAATATCGCGTACATAAAAAAGGAGAGATAACAATGTGCAGTCATTGCCGCGTACAAAATGTATTTTAGTCAACATCGAATAGATTCAAAAAATATAATTGATGGTTAACCACGCGGCTTCATCGTACACATTCGGCTCGCGCTGTGCTCTGACATTTAAGGGAGTATATCTGTTTAAGAATTTTTTCATGGAACGTCCGCCCACTATACAGAGCTCGAGCTGCACAGCAGCTAGCCGATGCCCTGTCCGAATATAAGGCTAACATAACAGCATTACAAGAAATAAGATGAACGGGGAGTGGTGTTATTCAAAGAAACGAGTATGACATTTATTACAGCTGTCACGCAAAACACGTGCTCGGGGTGGGCTTTCTAATCAGCCAAAAACTGAAGCCTGCCATCATCGGGTTTAATGCAATAAACGAAAGGCTATGCACTCTTCGCGTGCGAAGCAAGTTTAAAAACATAAGTCTCATAAACGTTCACGGACCTACAGAGGAATCCCCTGACGAGGAAAAAGAAGAATACTACGAGAACGTCGAACGGGGCCTCAATACCTACCCAAGATACCATGTGAAAATCGTTCTTGGTGTTTTGAATGCAAAAATAGGTCGGGAGCCGGTTTTCAGGCACTACACATGTTCCCATAGTTTGCATGAGAACACTAATGACAACGGACTACGAGTCATCGAACTGGCAGCATCGAAAAACTTGGTCGTTGCAAGTACCAGGTTTCCGCGTAAAGATATCCACAAAGCCCCCGGGGTATCGCCCGATGTAGCCTCTCGCAACCAAATTGACCACGTGTTGATAGATCACCGCCTCCTCGAGCCTGATGATGGTACGAACGTACCGAGGTGCCAAGGTCGACTCGAACCACTATCTTGTTGGTACTGTTTTCCGAGCGCAGATTGCCTTACGGAGACGTATTGCATCAGCGGATTATGTTCGAATCAACACGGCTGCCTTACGCAATGAGAACACCAGCAACACCTTTGGTCATGCGTTAAGACTCGCCCTCGAAGAGCTCGACGGAGGGAGAGTAAGTCCTGGGGCCAGAATGTCGGGCGTAAAAAAGAAATGGACACGCCTTAAGAATACTGTCATTAGTACTGCCAACTCTATCTTAGGCAGTAGTCGTAGAGATCGGAGCGACTGGTTTGATGATGAGTGCAATCTAGGGACTGAACGTAAGAATGCTGCATACCGGGCAATGCAGCAGTCTCATAGGACGCGGGTGCACGAGGAGAAATACAAAGAGCTCAGAAGATCTGAAAAAAGGCTTCACAGACAAAAGAAAAGATCCTGGGAAAAAAACCTTGTCTGTGAAATAGAGAAAAGTAGCGAGCGAGGTCCGCACCAGGTGCGGAAGTTCTACCAAATAATCCGCAGTATGACGCGGTACACTCCACGCTGCACTTACTGCAAGGATAAAGAGGGTAATCTGATTACCGATCCTGAAGGCATTCTGGAGCGATGGGTAGTGCACTTCAATGAATTGCTAAATGGTCAGCTCACAGAAGAAGAATTGGAGGCTCCACCAATGCAAGATCAAGACCTAAGGCTGCCACCACCAAACATTGAGGAAACATTAAAGGCCATAAGACAGCTCGAATCAAATAAAGACCCCAGAGCTGATCGCATACCAGCTGAGCTGATCAAACAAGGAGGGACAGCGTTACATCACGCAATTCATGAGATCGCGGCGCACGTATGGTAGCAAGAGGAGATTCCGGAAGATTGGAATAGAGGAATAATTTGCCCCATACATAAGAAGGGAGATATCACAGTGTGCAGCAACTATAGGGGTATAACATTGCTGAGTACCGCCTATAAGATACTCTCCACTATCCTACAAGATGGGATAGCCCCATACGCTAAAGCCATCATTGGTCAATATCAATGTGGCTTCATCCCAGGCAAATCAGCGATTGATCAGATATTCACCCTTAGGCAGGCGATGGAAAAATGTCAGGAATTTAAGATTCCATTATATCATCTATTTATAGACTTTAAGGCCGCCTACGACAGCATAGCCAGGGTAGAACTATATAATGCCATGAGAGAGTTCGGCATTCCAAACAAATTGATACGACTTTGTAGGTTGACTATGACCAACGTAACTAGTCAAGTAAAAATAGCGGGATTGCTGTCCAAACCAATAAACATATTTAATGGACTCCGACAAGGGGACGGTCTGGCCTGCCTCCTCTTCAACCTGGCGTTGGAGAAAGCAATCCGTGACTCTGGCGTTACAACTAGAGGGACTATTGTCACCAAGTCCAGCCAGATACTTGCCTACGCAGATGACATCGACATCATCGGTAGAACCGAATCGGCTATACAGGACTCCTTCACCCAGATCGAGCAGGCTGCACAAAAACTGGGACTGCGCATTAATGAGGGAAAAACCAAGTACATGGTGGCAACTTCTGCGAAGAGAAGACCTAACGTTGGTCAAACTATCAGGGTAGTGGAGTACGAATTTGAAGTAGTGCAATCCTTTAACTACCTTGGGTCAATAGTATCAGCCGATAACAATATGGAAGAAGAAATCTGCGAACGGCTGATCAAATCCAACAAAACCTACTATGGTCTATCAAGGCTCTTTAAATCTCGAAATTTATCCAGAAAATCCAAACTACTACTGTACAAGACCATGGTCTTGCCAGTACTCATGTATGGATCCGAGACCTGGGTGCTCAATAAAAGGCCCTCTGAATTCTTAGCCGCGTTCGAGAGGAACGTCTTAAGGAGAATTGTTGGCCCCGTATGTGAGAGGGGACGATTCCGGAGAAGCTACAACTATGAGTTGTACGCAATCTACCTTGCAACTAACGTTGTAAGAAAAATCAAGCTCGGTAGACTCCGGTGGGCGGGACACCTAGCTCGAATGAGCGAAGAGGAGCCTGCCCGGAGAGTCCTTTGTGGCAGGATGTATGGAAGGAGACAGTGCGGCAGACCTTGTCTGCGATGGAGGGGTGGCGTAGACCAGGACGCCCAGAGCTTGGGAGCGCCAAACTGGATGACATCGGCTCGAAATCGGGACCGGTGGAGAGACTTGCTAAATAAGGCCAAGACCGGATCCCGGTTGTAGTGCCGATGATAATGATGAATAAAAAATAGAAGCGCACATATCAAGATGGTGAGTGGGAGTTTTGGTCTCAATGTCTAGCTGTCTGGAGAAAAAACAACCCAGTATGCTATGGGCTCCATAAAATGGCGAGAACAAATCCTTGACCACATTTCGAAGGTTGGCTGATAGATCTGGTCGAGAAAAAATATCATCTCAGGTCGATAAATAGCGCTACAGCCTTTACTGAAAAAAAAGAAGACAGACAATCGTCTATATAAGGAGAGAAGATTGGCATGTCGAATCAGTTTTGCATTAAAACTTAGGTTATAACTCTGAAAGTTCCGCTTGAGAATTCAAATCAGGAAGGAGTTTGTATTTGTAAATAGTTAAGCAATAGAAGGAATATATATTTTGGCACAGGATAGAGGTCGGTGCCGTAGCATACTTAGTGTGGTCAATAACTTTCGGGTTCCTACAGACCAATAAATAGTAATATAGTAATAACTTGTAGAAGAAAATAAAAGTATCGGGTTTTCCAATAGGGACTTGACAGCTTTTTTTTTTTTAAATAAAACGCAAACCATTTGAGGTATTTCAAAAACTTTTTTATCGGCTTGAAGTACAATCAAAACATTTATGAATATTATAAACCAAGATCCTTACGCAAAATTCGCCATAAAGTGGTCTGGGCGATGCCCAATTCTTGAGAACGCCGTGGAATTGACTAATTTGGATCGTTTGCTACGGACGCCTGAACGGCAGCGATATTTTCGACACTTCGACCAACCCGTTGTCTCACTGGCACGGCAACATTACACAACGAATATGTAGACTAAAATTTTTGCACTAAACTTGTTATTGCCTGCCTACTAGGGCGAGAATTACGACCGAAAATTGGAGTTAACGCTCTTAAAGTTGCGGTCACCGACTCCAAATTACGGTAGTAAATTTTTATAATTTGCAGACGTTGCAGATGTTCGTGTACTTAACCATGATGAAAATGTTGAGTTTACTGAAGAAATTGACAGTGACAGTTCGATGATTAGTGAAAGGGTGCGTTCAAAGTTGTCAAGTCCCTATTGGAAAACCCGATATAAGGGAAGGCTTGTTTTTGGCCAGTTAGCGCCGGTTTATGGAAAAACGCAAATAAAGTCCACTAGAAAAACAAAATATGCACGCCACCTCGGAATCTTTTAGAAAGATCCTGTTCGCCCACAACATCCACCTACGGTGGCTCTATGTGTCCCACATAGTGAAAAATAATTAATCAAACCTCCGCCCAATGTTTCGGCCTAGTGAGCTCAAATTTAAAATCTTGGATTGTCAGATCAAAAAAACAAAAAAAACAAAATCATTATGGGAAATTTAACAAGCCTCAGGACTTGCTAAATAAGGCCAAGACCGGTTCCTGGTTGTAGTGCCGATGATGATGATGATTGTCAGATCATGTCAGGTCGTGAAGAAAACGTGTTTTTATTTTATTTAATTTTACTCCTCTCAGGAAAGGCGAACCTATAGCCCTGAGATGCCGTTTTTTTTTTTCGGTGGTGTCCATCAGGCAATACTTCGATAGATGGTCAAGGATTTCTCCCAACCATTTCACGAAGCTTAATGGAATGCTATTACACCGGGCGGTTGGGCATTGGGACCCAACCTACCACTCAGTAATTGCGCCGAATTGCGCAATAGCAAGAATTGTCAGTTGAACCTACGTTTGTACAATCAAACGCATGCCACAACGTCTTTACCAACTCAGCTATTGAGGCGGCGTCTACTTCGTTTATGATTACATTTTTATTTATTTTTTTTAATGCTATTTTCGTATACGAAACTCTTTTACGATTGTAAAAGAATGAATATTCTTTGAATTTCCTGTTGTGAAAACACAGCACGGCACGGTGATAACCATTGTCAGATCATGTCAGGGTCGTCATCGGTCATCACAAAACACGAAAAGTGAAGAGCGAAGAAGAGCCTGCCCGGAAAGTCCTTTGTGGTAGGATGTGTGGAAGGAGATAGCGCGGCAGACCTTGTCTGCGATGGAGGGATGGCGTAGACCAGGACGCCCAGACCCTGGGAGTGCCAAACTGGATGACATCGGCTCGAAATCGGGACCGGTGGAGAGACTTGTTAAGGCCAAGACCGGATTCCGGTTGAAGTGCCGCTGATGATGATAATGATCCCATGGCAGTATTATTATACCGATTTCAATTCGATCTGGTGGAAAAGCGACCGTCATGTTCGTGTTCTCGAGATATAATACAGATTATTTGAAAAAGGCAAGATCAATCAGGGTGTAGTACTATGAAGCCTTATTGGACTGATTTCACCTCGATATGACGGAAAATATATCGGTTTTTGCGATTCTCGGAGTACAATCTATCAGGTCGGCTGAAAAGTTCGTAGGCTGACGCATAGATGGTGTTACTATCTATATGATTTTTAGTTAGTTAAATCTATATGATTTTTAGTTAGTACTAACCTTTAAACGATACGTGTATAAATTTGACAGCTGTCGGACAATTGGTTCGTGAGATATAGCATTGTGAGTGAAGCAACTTTTATTGTAAATAAAAATAGATAAAAAAAAAATTTCGTGTGTTATTGAGGCATTGCTTTATCATGAAAAAAATACTATTGAAACCAAAGCTTGGGTTGATAAATATTGTTCGAACTATGCACCAGGAAAATCAACCGTTGAGAAGTGGTTTGCTAAATTTAAACAGGCCGAAATGAGCACCAAAGACGATACACCCAGTAGACGCCCGAAAGAGGCTGTAAGAGACGAAAACATAAAAAAAGGTTCCCCAAATAATTATGAATGACCTAAATTGAAGTAGATCGCGATATCTGAGACTCTGAAGATATCAAAAGAGCATGTTGGACATATCGTACATGAGTATTTGGACATGCGAAAGCTGTGTTTCAAGGTGTAAATAAATATATGGATCACATTGTCATTGATGCACTTAAACCAAAAAACGCCAACCGATTTTGAACTCATATGACCCCCAGAGCGATAATGCAATTAATTGCCCCACATTTCGCCACAACCGTTGAAATAGAAATTGTGTAATTGCACATTAAAATTTATTGGGTCTGTTTGCAATCGCGGAAGTTGAACTGTGACGCAAACCGATGGAGGTATATCGGCTGACGTCGCATTTCAACGCAATTGCAAATTGAAATTGCTAATCAGGAAGTAGGTCGATGGGGAGCGAATTTGCATTGTCGTCATCGGGAGGTGTTGACCCCAAGGTAACAAGAAGGGGTAAAAGAATAATGGGAATCAATCTGATTTTGGTCGTAAAGGGGAGTGGGTATTTTGGTCCGGGAAAAAGCTGTTCTTCTGAAATCTGATCAATAGTGGTATAAGAGTAATAGTCCTGTGAAAAGTATTTGGAAACGATAAACAAAGTATTTGGAAACAGATAAGCCAAAAAGGTGATTGTACTATAATAGTGCTATAAGAATAATATTGCCATACAAATTGTTTGGATACAATAAACAAAGTGTTTGGAGACAGATGAATCAAAACGATGATTGCAGTAGTGGTATAAGAGTAATAGTCCTGTAAAAAGTATTTGGAAACGATAAACACAGTATTTGGAAACAGATAAGCCAAAAAGGTGATTGTACTATAATAGTGCTACGAGTATAAGAATAATATTCCCATAAAAATTATTTGGAAACAATAAACAAAGTGTTTGGAGACAGATGAATCAAAACGGTGATTGCAATAGTGGTATAATAGTAATAGTCTTGTAAAAAGTATTTGGAAACGATAAATAAAGTATTTGGAAACAGATAAGCCAAAAAGGTGATTGTACTATAATACGAGGGTTGCCTCTTATGTTTCGGGATTTGGCAACCTTGGTGTTGCAATCCGGCAATTGACAGCTCTGTCGTAAAGTTGGACATTTTTGAGGTTATACGCACTCAGAACGTTTTGACATACGAGCGCTATTTGTGTTGTTTACAGTAACTTAAAAGATTCATCTCGGCTCAATAATGGAATTAAATCGTCAACATTTTCGTGCGATTATTTTTTACAACTTTCGGCGTGGATTAATTCAGCAACAGTGCATGGATGAACTTAATTCAATTTTTGGCGATGAAGCTCCATCAAGAACCAGTGTTTGTCGATGGTATGGTGAATTCAATCGTGGTCGTAGTTCACTCCAAGATGAATTTCGTGAAGGTCGTCCAAAATCAGTTGTTTTTCCGAAAACCATTGATGCTGTGCGCGAACTGATATTGGAAGATCGTCATGTGACCTATCGTGAGATTGAGACAACCTTAGGCGTTAGTGGGACCAGCATACATTCAATATTGCATAAACATTTGACTGTCAAAAAAAATTTGTTCGCGTTGGATCCCACACAATTTGTCAATCGCCCAAAAGAAGGCTCGTGTCAATTGGTCGAAAGAAATGCTCAAAAAATACGGTCGCGGTGCTTCGAAACACGTCTATGACATCGTGACAGGTGATGAATCGTGGATTTACGCGTATGAGCCCGAAAGTAAACAGCAGTCGACTGTCTGGGTGTTTCAAGATAAGCCAAATCCAACAAAAGTTGTTCGCGCACGAAGCACTTCCAAGCAAATGGTCGCCTGTTTTTTCGGAAAAACTGGACGTGTCGCAACCGTACCACTAGAACAACCCAGAACAGTCAATTCTGAGTGGTACACAACCATTTGTTTGCCAGTTGTCTTCCAAGAAATCAGGAAAACCAACCGCCGAAGACGGATCACTCTTCACCACGACAATGCGAGCTCTCACACATCGGCTGCGACAACTGCATTTTTGAGCACCCAAAACATCGATTTGATGGGTCATCCGCCGTATAGTCCTGACTTGGCACCGAATGACTTCTTTTTATTCCCGTACGTAAAAAACAAACTGAGAGGTCAACGTTTTTCGACACCTGAAGAAGCGGTTGCTGCATTCAGAATGCATGTGTTGGAGATACCTCAATCAGAGTGGCAAAAGTGCTTCGACAATTGGTTCAAACGCATGCAAAAGTGTATAGATCTTCATGGGGAATATTTTGAAAAACAATAAAGTGATTTTCGATGATCAATATTTGTTTTTCTTCTCTAATCCCGAAATATAAAAGGCAACCCTCGTAGTGCTATAAGAATAATATTCCCATAAAAATTATTTGGAAACAATAAACAAAGTGTTTGGAGACAGATAAATCAAAACGGTGATTGCAATAGTGGTATAAGAATGATACTCTTGTAAAAAGTAATCGGAAACGATAAACTAAATATTCAGAAACAGATAAACAAAAACGTGAGTGTAATAGTAGCGTAGGAATAATAGTCTTGGAATATGTGCTTGGAAACGATCTAACAAATATTGTATCCTCGAGAAGTGCCTTTCACAAACGAATAAATAAAGAAAAGCAAAGACACAAAGATAATTGTAATAGTAACTGGACTTCAGGACAAATAAATAAATTAAAAAAAAATAAAAAAGGAAATATTTCAATTGTGTTTTATTTTTGAGGATGTTTCAGTACTGGGAAACATCCAATACCATAACTCGCGTTAGTGTAAAAAAAAAAAAAAAAAAAAAAAGAATGATATAATAATAATATTGAAATCGGCAATTACTTAGTTGCCAACCCTATATGTTGAAACGACGAAGAAACGAAGGACACATTCTACGAGACCCTAGAGGAAGTATTTGATGGGATCTCATCATTCGATGTTAAAATCCTCCTGGGCGACCTCAATGCGAAAATTGGAAAGGAAGATATCTTCCAACCAACAATAGGTAAAGAAAGCTTACATGACGTTTCAAATGATAATGGTATTCGAATTATCACGTTCGCAGCGTCAAAAGATATCGTAGTGAAAAGCACGATGTTCAAGCACAACCAAATTCATAAAGCCACATGGATATCAACCGACGGCGTAACACGGACGACCGGGAAGTAACGCGCACCGAAGAAGAGCTCCTGCGCTTCAGTAGGGCTATCTCCCACAGAGACCGGGACGATAGTATTAGACAGCGTCAACAGTTCTGGTGGTTGAATGGCATATAAAGACCTGGATACCAAAGTCGGTATAGAATCACACTATCATCAGCTAGCTTACATAGACTTAGCTTTTCTAGAATTAGGGTAGTATAAGATTTAAGTTAAGTCAAGTTAAGTGCTTTTACATAAAATTAAAAATTAATATTAAAAAAAAAAAAAAAAAAAAAAAAAAAAAAAAAAAAAAAATTGACAACGTTTTTCAAATTTTTCTTTGTCTTTCAAATAATTATAAGTACTGCCACAAAGTTCTGTCGCCGAAAGGCAAATTATACAAATGTTAAGCAATGTTTAGCTTAGAGCGTCTGCGAAGGACCAGTAAGTTATTATATGAGATAATTAAGCTAGAATTTAAGCATTTTTTGTCTAGCCTTTAATTTAGAAACTAAGAATATAAAAAGAAAATAAAAAATGAACGGCGTAACACGTAACCAAATAGACCACTTCCTCATAGACAAAAGACACCACTCGAATATCCTTGACGTAAGATCATATAGAGGAGCAGATTGCGACTCCGATCACCTTCTAGTGATGGGCAAAATTAGAAGTCGGCTCGCAGCAAACCCACATGGACAGTCACGGGAGACGAGCAAAAAGTTCGAGATTGATAAACTAAAAGACCTGCGCAAAAGGGCTGAATATCAAGACGAATTAACGAATAGATTTAGCATCCTAGAGAATGACAGTAGTGAGGAAGAGGAAGCCAATAGTGTGGACACTAAATGGGCATCGATCAGAGACACAATCAAACAGCCCAAGAGGTATTAGGATTTAAGAAAACAACTAAGCCGAAACCTTGGTTTGAGGATGAGTGCAGGGCAAAGATCGAACAACGTAAACGCATCAGAATGATCCACTTAGAAGCATATGATGAAGTCAACGCAGTAAGATACGCGATAATCCGGAAAGAGACAAAGAGACTTTTCAAACGCAAAAAAACGCGAATGGGAGAACACTCGGATCGAAAAAATCCTAGAACATGCCGGAGCAAAGAATATCAGAGGTATGTATGCCGGCATAAATTCAATTAGAAATGGCTACTGAGGGAGAGCCAAAATAATCCGAGACACAAACGGTTGTCTGGTGACAGAAACAAAAAATATCGTGACAAGATGGAAGCAGTACTTTGAAAACATGCTCAATGTACGCACCCATCAACCACAAATAAACGCACCAGACGTACATACAGCCGAGCCCCAGATCCCAGAGCCCTCTTTCGACGAAGTTGTAGACGCGATAAATCGATTGAAAAACAACAAGGCTCCTGGAGTCGATTGCATACTGGCAGAGCTTGTGAAGCATGGAGGAGAGGCAACCTCTCGAAAGATCCACCAACTGGTTAAAACAATATGGGATAAGCAAGTCATTCCGGAAGAATGGAAAACCTCAATAGTCGTCCCCATTTTGAAAAAAGGCGACAGATCTGACTGCGAAAATTACAGAGGAATATTATTGCTCCCAACCACATACAAAATATTAACAAATGTCATACTGGCAAGAATCACACCGTACGCAGAAGAAATATTGGGAGACTCCCAATGCCGATTCCGTCGGAACCGGTCACCAAGCGACCAGATGTTCACAATAAGGCAACTGCTGGAAAAGAAGTGGGAATACGGAGAGACGGTTCACCAACTGTTCGTTGACTTCAAAAAAGCCTACGACTCAGTCGCAAGGCAAAGACTCTACCATATTGTGGTTGAGCTGGGGATCCCGAAAAAATACGCCGCCCTCATTCAAATTTGCATGAACGAAAACAAAGGGCGAGTTAGAATAGAAAACCAACTCTCAGAACCATTTGAAATCCGTGACGGACTAAAACAGGGGGATGGCCTCTCACCATGCCTTTTTAACCTTGTCCTCGAGTATGTAAAAACTGTGAAATCATCATGTAAGCAGCAGAAGAGGTGGGCCTAGTAATAAATGAAGACAAAACAAAATACATGATTACGGCGAGAGCAGGTGGACCTCAGAGAACACATATAAACGTCAGGGGCAAGATATTTGAAAATGTCAAAGAATTTAAATATCTGGGAACGACACTGATAACCAGAAACGAAACGTCGAAGGAAATTAACAAAAGATTACACTCCGGCAACGCTAGTTGGCATGCAGCCAGTAAACTGTTGAAATCCAAACTGCTATCACGTAATATAAAGCTCCGTGTCTATAGAACCATAATCATGCCGATTGCTCTATACGGATGCGAAACATGGGCTCTCACAAAACGGGAAGAAAACAAATTCCGCGTATTCGAGAATAAAGTTTTAAGATATATTTGGCGGTAAATATGACGAGGATTCAGGACAATGGAGGAAACTCCACAACCACGAATTAGAAGAGCTATACCGCAAACCTACAATAGTGAGAGTAATCAAGTCGCGAAGATTAAGATGGGCGAATGGGCGATGATAGGACCGTGCATAGATTTCTTGACGGTAAACTAACGGGGAAGAGACCGACAGGACGGCCGCGACGGAGATGGGAGGACAATGGTAGATTGGACCTCGAGGAGATCGGATCGGATGGGCTAACGTAGAAGGAGAGCGCACAGGACAGGGAACAATGGCGGAGCCAAGTCGGTGAGGTCATGAACTTCCGGGTTCCTACAGGCCAATAAATAATAAATATGTTGAATAATAAAATCGAAAAATATGTATGCGAGGCCAGCCGATCTGGCATACATATTAATTGATAAAAAGAGTCTATCACAGAACATTATTATACCGATGGGAAAACCACAACTTTATAATCTATACAAAGGAAAGGAAAAGCTATAATGGAAAGTAGATTTTTATTTCGAAGATTCTCATGGCATGATTTCTACAGATTTTTGTTAAAGTAAGGTCTATCACAGGGCAGTATTATGCAACTTTATTAGCCGACCCATTTGTCGAAAAACATTCATTTAAAAGTCACAAACATCACTTAAGCCCATCTTTCAGACATCATCTAAATACAAAAATTTAGTTAGCCTAGTTTAATTAAAAAAAATAAAAGGTCGCAGGAAAGAATGACTTGAACTGTTATACAACTTACCATATGACAGTAGCTGAGATGTTTGGGTATTGCGTTCCATATTCTCGTCGCCAATTGTCTCATCCTCGAATGATCCAAATCCATCAGATTCGATGTACTTTGAAATTGGATTATTATTCTCGTGATTAGCTACTGAAGTACGAAAGCACTTCTCAAGCGGCTGCTGCTGATCCCGATAGCAATTCAGGTGACTGTGAACATGTCTACGTTTTGGTCGCCATTGTTTTGAAAAATTATTTTTACAAATATTCCCAGGGTGTACGCAGGTTTCGTCTTGATTCATCATCATCAAACGAAGATTATAGGTAATTAACAATGAAATGAACTGTTCAGAGAAGAGTTGTATATGAATGTCTAGCACGTCGTAGGCATATGGTGATGATTATGACCTCAGTTCTGGAGTCCTTTTCCTCCTTTTCGATTTTGTTTTGATTCAAATAGATTTACCTCCTTTTGAATAGATTTAAATTAAAGAATACAATTAAGACAAGTGGGATGGCTAGCAATGCATAGAGGTAAATAGAACATTACTACATAAACGAATTGTCTCTTTATTGATCCGAGTCCAAGCAGCTAACTAACTTGGTGTCATCTACAGTTTGAATCCAAAACTTGGCCCATGTTCGCGATAGTTAAGTACAACTGTAGAAGATGACAAAGGCTCTCGGAATGTTCAAGTATGCGAAACTGCACCTTACTTTGGAGCACAATTCAAGGGTGTTACTGCGATGGTAAACGCATTTGCTGGAATTGATGTAGTCTTTCAAAAAGAGTTTGGCAGTTAATTAGGTGTACGTTTGTAGATGTATGTGTGTTTGCGTTCTTGATTTGGTCGTGTTCTCCTCTTCCTCCTTGATTTTGGTCCGAAGTTGATAGTTTTTAATTTGTTTGTTCTTCGATTGCTTCGTTTAAATTTATTTTTTAATTTTGTTTTACAATCTAATTTGTATACCTCGTAACGAGTTTTATGTTTTATGTAATAATTTAAAATAGTTTTAATTAATCAAGAGAAAAACAATTAGAAAATGTTCTTTCCTTGATAAAACAATTTACTTTTTGTATATTTTTGATTTATGTTTTGTCCTAATATAACAATTATTTAGTGCGTGCAGAAGGAATAAGGATAATACGAGTTTGTTTAGTCATCATCCAGAGATGAGCAACAATTCTGGTAATTGATCTGGTATTTCCTTCTTGGCTCCAGATGCTCCTCCCCCTCCGCTGCCCTTTTCAAAGATGAATTGTTCGACGTATTCTTTTTGAATTAGGTTCACAAGCAATTCAACTGATGTGAATCTAGAGACTAGATATCGCTTATTTGGGGAATAATCAATGGCGTTTCCTGAAATCATTACGCTTTTCGAGGAACGACGACTCACGATGTGTGAATATCAGCACAGGAAACCGGTACAGAATTTAATTATTAAGTTTCTTTGAATTAAATATGTTTGTGCTTTATTTTTGTTTATTAAGTTTTGTTTTGGTTTTTATTGAGTTTGTAAAATTTTTATTTATATTGGAGTAGACGCTTAAATTGCTGAGTGTTTGTAAAAGAGCAAGTTGTAATGGTCGTTTTTATCTGCGTTGTTATTTACATAAACTGTTTTTTTATTTGACACTGAACCACTGATGTTCTAAGTTCTTGGAGATTTTAATTGCATCACAAGAAAAGGGAAAAATCACTCAAAATACGGAATCGATAACAATTAGAAAGACTAACTTGTTTTAACAAAACAAATGTTTTGTAAACAGTTTTCATTAGTTAACAATAATTGATACAGTTGGCTGTTATCACACTTCATATTCATTGCAAATTAACTAAAAATTATGTTGTTTGAAAAATGTAAATCGATGCTGTATTCGGTTGTTTTTAATTTTATTCGTCGTTTACGGGATTTCGGGTTGAACCACAAGAACTACGAAAAATATTGTAAATATTATTAGGATATTACGAATACTATTCATTTTTCAGTCTTGCTATATGAAGTAGGAAGGATTTACCATTTATCTTTCGTCTTGCCTTACTTACAGCTATTTGCTCGTATTCTGTGTTGTTTTTTTTCAATTTTTCCCAAATGAATTCAGATGATTGTTTTTGATTATTAAAACAAAAGATTGGCTTAGTAGCGCGTCCTGAAGTGAATTTTAGGTTCTTGGCATTTTTGTATTTAATTCGATTCCCAAATCGACCCACCGCCCATATATTTTCATTTAATCATTAAGTAAATCCGTCATTAACTATTTTTTGGTTTAGAATAACGTGCTTAAAAAAGGGGATTTTGCAGTACCCATAATTGTCAGAGCACAGTGCTAGCGGCAGCAGAGGTAGAGGATAAAAAAGGAGGTACCGATGTTTGTTATACCTTCTGTACTTCATACCGTGATTCCAATGAACTCTTGGCTGTGAATGTTAATTCACTAATTAGAATAGAGAGAAGTGACAATCGAGGGAAGTCATAGGTTCTGATATCTTGTGGGCTAGCGAAACCAGAGTACGAAAATTATACATGCTGATCAATTATAAGCAGGATTGAGTTATTTAAATAGCTCGCGTTACAGGTTTCTTTAAAAAAGGGCTTTTCCTATGTTGGTACATCATCATCATCATCATCGGCACTACAACCGGGATCCGGTCCTGGCCTTATTTAACAAGTCTGAGGCTTGTTAAATTTTCCATAATAATTTGTTTTTCCGGGCAAGGTTATAAGTCTCGCGCGTCCTATGTTGGTACAACTGCTACCTATTTGAACGGTGGATTTGAGCGCCATCGCCCACTAAATGGTTTTTAAAAATACACAACAATTTTGTATCTTAATATGAACACATTCTCAAACTTTTTTCAGGATGTCAATGTCCAAACGTCAGTCATGGTTTACTTTTTTATCATGGTGAAGTGAAAGAACGACCCACGTTAGGAAATTATTGAAAATTACAACAGAAATTCTGAGTTGGTGGTCACCACTTAATAGTGCTTACTACCAATTTCGGTTGTAATAATCGGTCCACCAGACAGGATGTACATGTTATAGTGGATAAATTTGATTCAAAATGATCACTATTGGATGTTCCTGTGCCAGTGAGACAACACATCGGTCGAAGTGCCAAAAATATTGTAGCCATAAGTACCTGAGTTCAAAATGAACCAAATCAGTCGATTCCACGCTGTTTACAGGAACTGGCAATCTCTCAAACCATATTGCGTGAAGATCTTGGCCTCCAACTCTTGATCATTTGAAGCGTTGAAGCTTCTCCGATTGGCCTCTACCAAAGTTTGAAGAAGATCCTGAATTTCATAGAAAAATGATCTTCAGCGATGGTGCTCAGAGATTTTTGGCTTAATGGTTTGTCAATAAGGAAAATATGGGTTATTGGACAACAGTGATTTAGGAGATTACATTGCATCCTCGAAAAGTGACCGTGTGGTGTGGATTTCGTGCTGAACGTGTGACTGGGCTGTATTTTTTCGTTGATGGAAAGGATCTGCATGTTACAGTTTGCTATTGCGCATTGTAGGAAGAGTATTTTTGGTCCCAACTGGATGAACTTGACATCAGTGATATATGGATACAAGAACACACCACACAGCTGATCCGATCGAATGGCCACCTCGCTCATATATTTTATCGCTGTTGGATTCCTTATTATGGGATTACAGTAGGTCGTTGGTTTACGCCAACAACGTAAAGATGTTATTGGCCACATTTGGATGAACTCCACATCAGTGATATGTTGTTCCAATAAGATAAATCTGCACACCACACAGCTAATCCGGTCGAATGACCACATCGCTCATATGATTTAATGCTGTTGGATTCCTTTTTATGGGATAAGGTTAGGTTGTTGGTTTACGCCAAGAACTCAAAGATGTCATTGGCCACATTTGGATGAATTTCACATTAGTGACATGTGATTCCAACAAGGTAAAGCTGCACCCTACATAACCGATTCGGTCGAATGGCCACATCGCTCATATGATTTAATGCTGTTGGATTCCTTTTTATGGGATAAGGTTAGGTCGTTGGTTTACGCCAAGAACTCAAAGATGTTATTGGCCACATTTGGAGGAATTTCACATTAGTGATATGTGGTTCCAACAAGATATAGCTGCACACTACATAGCTGATTTGGATTCCTTTTTATTAGGATATGTTAAGCCGTAGGTTTACACCAGCAAGCCAACAACGTCAGATGAACTCAGGAACAGTATTTACACGAAATTACCAATGCACCAGGTGATATGTATGTATGATTAATTATTTAGGCGATATGTATGGACGAATAGTGCAAAATTGGCTCCAAAATATCAATTGCTGCAGACGTGCCCGCGGTGGTCATATAAACGAGATTGAATTCCGTACTTATACGTAACATGTGTACTGCACCTGGAATAAATTTCAGCCAGATATCTCAATTATTCTGTGTTTTATGTCCCTTTTTTTAAAACCTTGATATAAGACCATTGTGTAATAAGACCCTTTAATATAGTTGTGTAGCATTACACTGCTTGCACTGTACTCTGACATTTAAGGGTACTTCAAAACCCCCTTTGGGCGCGCGTTGGTGTAAAAAAAGAAAGAAAAAAAGAAGTTGTTACAATACTTTATAAGACCGTTAACACCTCTGTCCACTAGATTTTTACTTTTTTGACCAAAGAAGGTACTATCTTGTCAAGAACCAGAAAAGTATCCATATATCGACATTTTAACATCTCTGCCCTGATCTATAACAGCCAGTATATTAATTAAGCCGAATGAGCGCATCCTTTGTCGCATCGGACGCTGTTTTATAAAGTATTCACTGTTTCATTGCCGACTGTACGAAATTTAAAGGGGATACAACACGGAAATGCATGCGCTGGATAGGGAAGATGCACGTCAGTCTTCTACGATGGTTGCGTCACTTTCAGCGTTGTAAATGAAGACAAAGCAAATTACACGCTGTCAACAAACGGAACCCGACATCGACGAGTGCCACTTCACTCATCGCTAAGAGACAACTGTCGAGAAATTATCCGTACATCGTTCACCGCAAGTGGGGTGGCAGGAAATGCAAAGGAATTTCGAGATGACAGTCAACAAGTTTTTCGAAAAGTATCGTAGAATTTCGACGAATTTAATTGCACAATGCATGCAATGCATCGTAAGTGGAGATCCGAGAAACCAATGTGATTCCCGAAAGTGCTCGAGAAATTCCCCTAGTGAAATGTATCGCCCACAACAAATGGTGCCGCATTAGTTGGACGATAATTTCGAGAAATATATTGATGCAATGAAGGTAATTAGGTACGTGCCAATATTCGAGGAGATATCTACCGAATTCTAGTAACTACTCGAGGAGTTATTGATAAAGTACATGATCAATTGTAAATAGATTGATGAAGGGTATAAGAGAACTTCGAGGAATTTATCTTTACAAAGAATGTGATTGCAACACATCAACCAACAAAATCGAGAAAAATTTGGGGACAGAAATATCCACGTTGATATTCGGTGGAGTAACTTAACACGATGTGTACATTCAATGTTAAAAACGAAAAACCATTTTCTACAGCAAGGATGGTCAACATTTTTGGAAGCAGGGGCGCAATTAAAAATGTTCATGAACGTTGCGGGCGCAAAAATATGTATGATGTCTTATATGTTTATTGTTAAACATCGGTTACGGGCGTAGGTTGCCCATCCCAGTTCTATAGTATTATACATCATAACATAACTGTGTTTAAAAACTAAGACTAAGTTTCAAGATAAATTGCGCGGATATATCGAATACCAGATCTTGTTTTTCTAAATTGGTGGCACTGTGACAGACATCTGTGGCAAATTTCATGTTATTCCCTCCATTTGTGAAATAGTGTTGCTTGTGCTTTGGGAGTAACAACTATGATATTGGCGATTTTTACAATATATAAATTTATTGATCAAACAGTTTTGATTATTTTAATGTTCGTCATGAAATTGCTGCTACAGAAACATTGAAAATGTTACAGAAATACTTTGGTGATGTCGTAAAGCACAACCATATGATAGGCACAAAGACGGTCAAGAAATTGTTGACGATAAAACACATTCAAGACGACCACAAACATCAACTGATGCACAACATTTAAAGGCATGTAGCGATTTGGTGTTCAAAGATTGCCGGCTGGCAATAAGAGAAGTCGCTGATAGTATTGGCAATTCAGGTGGTTCACCATTGTGGACGATGTTCTCGGCCTAAAAAGGTAGTATTGGCATTTTAGGTAGTTCACCATTGTGAACGATGTTCTCGGCCGAAGAAGTATCACAAACGATTGGTTTCAAAAGCCTTGATTTTTTTTTTTTTGGAAATATTGACGCTATTCGGGATTTGTTCACTAAACATTCGATAAGTATCGTTCCACATTCACTTGATTTAGCACTGTATGTCTTCTGGCTATTCTCAAAACTCAAGACGCCGCTTCGTATCACATCAGTGATATGTTGTTCCAATAAGATAAATCTGCACACCACACAGCTAATCCGGTCGAATGACCACATCGCTCATATGATTTAATGCTGTTGGATTCCTTTTTATGGGATAAGGTTAGGTTGTTGGTTTACGCCAAGAACTCAAAGATGTCATTGGCCACATTTGGATGAATTTCACATTAGTGACATGTGATTCCAACAAGGTAAAGCTGCACCCTACATAACCGATTCGGTCGAATGGCCACATCGCTCATATGATTTAATGCTGTTGGATTCCTTTTTATGGGATAAGGTTAGGTCGTTGGTTTACGCCAAGAACTCAAAGATGTTATTGGCCACATTTGGAGGAATTTCACATTAGTGATATGTGGTTCCAACAAGATAAAGCTGCACACTACATAGCTGATTTGGATTCCTTTTTATTAGGATATGTTAAGCCGTAGGTTTACACCAGCAAGCCAACAACGTCAGATGAACTCAGGAACAGTATTTACACGTAATTACCAATGCACCAGGTGATATGTATGTATGATTAATTATTTAGGCGATATGTATGGACGAATAGTGCAAAATTGGCTCCAAAATATCAATTGCTGCAGACGTGCCCGCGGTGGTCATATAAACGAGATTGAATTCCGTACTTATACGTAACATGTGTACTGCACCTGGAATAAATTTCAGCCAGATATCTCAATTATTCTGTGTTTTATGTCCCTTTTTTTAAAACCTTGATATAAGACCATTGTGTAATAAGACCCTTTAATATAGTTGTGTAGCATTACACTGCTTGCACTGTACTCTGACATTTAAGGGTACTTCAAAACCCCCTTTGGGCGCGCGTTGGTGTAAAAAAAGAAAGAAAAAAAGAAGTTGTTACAATACTTTATAAGACCGTTAACACCTCTGTCCACTAGATTTTTACTTTTTTGACCAAAGAAGGTACTATCTTGTCAAGAACCAGAAAAGTATCCATATATCGACATTTTAACATCTCTGCCCTGATCTATAACAGCCAGTATATTAATTAAGCCGAATGAGCGCATCCTTTGTCGCATCGGACGCTGTTTTATAAAGTATTCACTGTTTCATTGCCGACTGTACGAAATTTAAAGGGGATACAACACGGAAATGCATGCGCTGGATAGGGAAGATGCACGTCAGTCTTCTACGATGGTTGCGTCACTTTCAGCGTTGTAAATGAAGACAAAGCAAATTACACGCTGTCAACAAACGGAACCCGACATCGACGAGTGCCACTTCACTCATCGCTAAGAGACAACTGTCGAGAAATTATCCGTACATCGTTCACCGCAAGTGGGGTGGCAGGAAATGCAAAGGAATTTCGAGATGACAGTCAACAAGTTTTTCGAAAAGTATCGTAGAATTTCGACGAATTTAATTGCACAATGCATGCAATGCATCGTAAGTGGAGATCCGAGAAACCAATGTGATTCCCGAAAGTGCTCGAGAAATTCCCCTAGTGAAATGTATCGCCCACAACAAATGGTGCCGCATTAGTTGGACGATAATTTCGAGAAATATATTGATGCAATGAAGGTAATTAGGTACGTGCCAATATTCGAGGAGATATCTACCGAATTCTAGTAACTACTCGAGGAGTTATTGATAAAGTACATGATCAATTGTAAATAGATTGATGAAGGGTATAAGAGAACTTCGAGGAATTTATCTTTACAAAGAATGTGATTGCAACACATCAACCAACAAAATCGAGAAAAATTTGGGGACAGAAATATCCACGTTGATATTCGGTGGAGTAACTTAACACGATGTGTACATTCAATGTTAAAAACGAAAAACCATTTTCTACAGCAAGGATGGTCAACATTTTTGGAAGCAGGGGCGCAATTAAAAATGTTCATGAACGTTGCGGGCGCAAAAATATGTATGATGTCTTATATGTTTATTGTTAAACATCGGTTACGGGCGTAGGTTGCCCATCCCAGTTCTATAGTATTATACATCATAACATAACTGTGTTTAAAAACTAAGACTAAGTTTCAAGATAAATTGCGCGGATATATCGAATACCAGATCTTGTTTTTCTAAATTGGTGGCACTGTGACAGACATCTGTGGCAAATTTCATGTTATTCCCTCCATTTGTGAAATAGTGTTGCTTGTGCTTTGGGAGTAACAACTATGATATTGGCGATTTTTACAATATATAAATTTATTGATCAAACAGTTTTGATTATTTTAATGTTCGTCATGAAATTGCTGCTACAGAAACATTGAAAATGTTACAGAAATACTTTGGTGATGTCGTAAAGCACAACCATATGATAGGCACAAAGACGGTCAAGAAATTGTTGACGATAAAACACATTCAAGACGACCACAAACATCAACTGATGCACAACATTTAAAGGCATGTAGCGATTTGGTGTTCAAAGATTGCCGGCTGGCAATAAGAGAAGTCGCTGATAGTATTGGCAATTCAGGTGGTTCACCATTGTGGACGATGTTCTCGGCCTAAAAAGGTAGTATTGGCATTTTAGGTAGTTCACCATTGTGAACGATGTTCTCGGCCGAAGAAGTATCACAAACGATTGGTTTCAAAAGCCTTGATTTTTTTTTTTTTGGAAATATTGACGCTATTCGGGATTTGTTCACTAAACATTCGATAAGTATCGTTCCACATTCACTTGATTTAGCACTGTATGTCTTCTGGCTATTCTCAAAACTCAAGACGCCGCTTCGTAATACCATATTGGCTCAATTGAACAGACACAAGTCAAATCGCTGCGAGCATTGAAGACCATTCTAAAAATCGACTGTAACTAGTTTTCTTTTATATTACTTCTCCCAGGAAAGGCGAACCTGAGATGCTATTTTTTTTTTCTCGACCGGGTCCATCAGTCAAGCTCCGAAAGATGCTCAAGGATTTCTCCCAACTATTTCACGAAGCCTATAACATAATGGGGTGGTATTTCACTGGGCGGCTCGGGTTTGGCCTATCTACCACTTAGTAATTGTGCCGAACTGCACAATAGCAAGACTCGTCAGTTGAACCTAGGTTTGCCCAATCAAACGCAAGACACAGCCTCTTTACCAACTCAGCCATTGAGGCGGCAAATGCTTAGAAGACTGGAGAAAACGTTGGCGTAAGTGTATTGTGTCTGAGAGAGATTACTTGAAGACCACGAAAAAGATTTGAAATATTAAAAAAATAAGGTCTTACTTTTTGGACACAGTAATGAAAAGATAGTCGCACCTAACATGTAGAGAAGATATACGTTTGGACAGAGCTGTTGGTTGCCAGAATTACTACCCCGAATTAAGGCAATCTGAACTCAATTCTCTCGTCACACAAGTTAATTTTAAAAAAACTGTCGAATTTTGTAGCTTCGTCCAGCACAATCAAGAAATTCACTAACAGCTAGGGGAGTAATCCACCATTAATTGATGTTTTATACAACACAGCAAAGAATGTTGTACCTAACTATCCCTATCTATCCATTCACTCACGTGGTATTTGAAAATTATAATACCCTCAATAAGCCATAGGTCTCGTTTAAATACTGGGACTTATGTAAAGTTATTAGATGAAGGTAACCACGTAAATCGGAGCATGAGAAGACCAGTTCTGGGATGGCAGTTTTGGGGGATGTTCGCTGCATCCAAATCATGTCAGATTACTCATCGACAGTGTGCTATCCCTATTGTTCCGCTCGTATGTAAATGTGACGTGTAGACTTTCATAACCAACACATGACTATTGTCCAATCTCTTCGTGATCTTGGGATCCTTTGCGACAGGGAGCTTAACTTCCTCTCTCACATTGATGCGACGATCTGGAAAGCTAATTCTGCCCTCGGATTCGCGAAACGATGGTCTAAGGAATTAACCGACCCTTACGTTACTCGATCCCTTTACCTTACCCTCGTCCGTCCACTGCTTGAATATGCTAGTCAGGTATAGTTTCTTTATCATCATCATCATCATCGGCACTACAACCGGGAACTGGTCTGAGGCTTGTTAAATTTTCCATAATGATTTGTTTTTTCCGGGCAAGGTCATTAGTCTTGCGCCAGAGGCTCCCCGATGGGGAATCGAACCCCGGTCTCCTGCGTGACAGGCGGGTATACTAACCACTATACTATCGAGGAGCCCAGTTTCTTTATCACAAGATTCATATCTGTAGAATCGAAAATATTCCACGTGGCTTCCTTCGCTTCGCACTCCGAGGGCTAGGGTGGCAAAACCACTTAGTCCTTTCCCCTACATTAACCGTCTCAAATTAATCGACATACGAACCCAGCGCAGGGTCGTGGTGGGCATAGTGTTCATTCATCGGGTCCTCTCCGGCTCGGTCGACTGCGCCTAGCTCCTTAACTTAATTCCTCTGAACACAAAATGCGTAATCCCCGCCTTCTCTGCATTCCCCCTCACCGGACCTCTAATGATCTCAACGAACCCCTTCGCTGATGCTGAAAAATGTCAACTCCAATTCCACCTTTCTTAAAGTTCGGTTATTTATCAAAGTATTTATACTGGAATTCATCACCGTTTAAAGGTTGTTTATTGGTCAACTGTAAATCGTTAGGCAATAGAATTTGCGAGCTTGGAAAGGCCATAATTGTGGCTGGAACACACAGTGGACAACTGATCACAGCTACAGACGATAACCATCGCAAACTCGTAAACGAATTGATTCAAAATGACCGGCGAATCACTCAAAACCGTATCGCAAACCATATTGGAATATCCAAGGTACATTTCGGCTTTATTATTGAACTATTGGGATACCGTCAAATCTGTATTCCACACCGCCTCAGCGACATGGACAAACAGCGTCGATTGGAATGCTGTGAGCAACTTTAGAATCGATTCCACACTCCCCTTATTCCCCAGATTTTGTGCTATGCGATTTTCTTCTTTTTTTTCCTTTACTCAAGAGAGACCTTAAGGGTAATCATCACACCTCAGACGATGAGGTGAGATCTGCTGTCAAGTCCTGGATTCGAAAAAAGTCTAAGAATATTTTCAATGACGGAATAAAAAAACTTAATACACGTTGGGAGAAATGTATTAGACTCAACAGGGACTACATGGGTGTTCTGAAAAGTTTCCGACCCCAACGTGAAGATAGCAGTACTCGTCAGCAAAAGATAGTGAATGCAGTTGTGCATCTTTTGACAGTTACTCGCCAAAATTTCAGCCATTTTGGACACGTAGTTTTTATTTGACAGTCGTTTGAGTGAGTCGATGTACGTGTTTTTGTGAAAATGGACAAAATTGAGTATCGAGCTGTCATAAAATTTTTGTTTTTGAATACACAGGACTCTGTGTATGGGGACTCTGCACCGTTATTTACCACAGTGAAATTTTGCGCAGCTGAATTTAAGCGTGACCGTGACAACTGACGATAAGATCGCTAAAGTTCACCAAATGGTGCTAGACGGCCGCCGAATTGAAGTGAGAGAGATAGCAGAGGCTATGAAAATGTCCAAAGAACGTGATTGTAACATATTAAATCAAGATTTGGGCATGAGAAAGCTGTCCGCGCGTTGGGTCCCGCGTTTGCTCACGTTAGACCAAAAACGTGCTCGAGTGAGCATTTCCAACGCTCTGTTGGCGCAGTTTAGGCGCAATAAATTCGAGTTTTGGCGCCGATTAATTACTGTCGATGAAACTTGGATACACCATTATATGCCCGAAACAAAAATACAGTCAAAACAGTGGACTGCAAAGGGGCAATCGGCTCCAAAAAAAGCAAAAAACATCGACTCACTCAAACGACTGTCAAATAAAATCTACCCGTCCAAAATGGCTGATATTTTGGTGAGTAACTGTCAAAAGATGCACAACTGCGTTCACTAGATTTTACTGACGAGTACTGACATATTCACGTTGAGGTCGGAAACTTTTCAGCCAGCCTCGTGTGTTGAAAATAAATATATAATTTTGAGGTTTAAGAATTGTACTTTAATATGCTTCTTGCTTGGTCTTGATAATTTGCTTTTGTTCACGTTACACAAGCATGTGTACATTACTTTTCAGTTTACTTTCGTGACATGTTCGTAGCGTCAAAAGATCTGGTAGTGAAAAGCATGATGTTCAGACACCAACAAATTCTAAAGGCCACATGGATATTAACCGACATACGGCATAATCAAGTGAATTAAACAGGTAACACGGATATCACCCAACGGCTGTACGCGTAACCAAATAGATCATTTCTAAAAGACCGTAGACAAAAGACACCATTCGAACGTCATGGACGAAAGATCGTACAGAGGAGCAGATTGCGACTCCGATCGTTTTCTTGTGATAGGTAAAAATATTAGTCGGTTCGCAGCAACCCAGATCAGTCACAGGAGATGAGCAAAAAGTTCAATATTGATAAACTGAAAAACCACCGTAAAAGGGCTGAATATCAAGGCGAAAAGAACAGATTCCGCCTATTCGAGAATAAAGTTTTAAGGAGTATATTTGGTACTGAATAGGATGATAATGCAGGACAATAGGGGAAACTCCACAACCGCGAATTGGAAGAGCTATACCCTGAACCTCCAAAGTGAGAATAATCAGGTAGCGAAGATTAAGATGGGCCGGGCATGTAGCGAGAATGGGCAACGACAAAACCGTACGTAGAATTCTTGACGGGAGACCAACGGGAAAGAGATCGGTAGGAAGGCTGCGACGGAGACGGGAGGACAATGTAAGCGTGACTTTGAAGAGGTTAGATTATAAGCGAAGCGTGGAAGAAGAGTGCACATGTGAAGAAACGATAGCGTATCCGTATCGTTCGAGTCGTGAACTTTCGGGTTCGTACAGGCCAATAAATAGTAAAAAAATGATACAAAATTATCCACCATTTGGGAAAAATGTGTCATGAGATCACGAGAAAAATTATTTTAAGCCTTTGCATTTTTGTCATGTCCCAATAAATAAAAAAAAAAAAGATGTAATTCCGGCTTATTTGGATTCCTCCTTGCATATTTTAGCTTTATAAAAATTTAGCGAGGTAAAAAAAATTATCCATCAGTTGGGAAAAATGTGTCACGAGATCAGGAGATCACCTAGAGAAACTATTTTAAGCCTTGTGTTTGTGTCCCAATAAATTAAAAAAAAATCCAGATTATATTTGATTCGCCGCCGTATGTTTTGTTGAGTTTGGAGTACAATAAACTGAACTTATTCTCCTGTTTGACAATTAGTTTCGAAGAGTGTCAAACCCTAAGTAAAGGATAAATTGCTGGTGTTTTTGGAATTCCAAATTGACTACCTGTCAAACCTAATGAGAGTATAAATTTGATCGGTGTCACGGTCAGCGTAACTGAACATGTGTTGAATCTCGTCAAACCCGCCTCAAAAAACAGAATTATCTTTACTGGGGCACAAATCCTCTTCCTCTAAAAATTCCATCCGTACTAGAATGTTATTCACACATTTGGAGCTCTGCTCCCAGGCACAACCATGGTCTACAAAGACGAGAAGAACACAGCATTAACATCAAGCCTGCAATCACTGTTATAATCGACTTTTACAGAGAAGAGCTCAATATTTGTGCGGGAAGTCGGAAGAAAGATTAAGAACAAAACGGTGCGATATTTCGATAGAAATTGTCCTGACAATGGTGAGGTGGACTTAAAACTTCCATTTACCAAAGGAGTGTAGAGAAACTTCGCTTCTTTTACAGATAATATCAGCAGAGTTATTCCTTAGAGATCCGGCTTATCATTCCAAGGAATTAGAAATATTTGCATGCCACTGGACAATCCTACAAGTCCCCATAAATTTGCAGTTGATTTCCCAATGGTATTGCTTTTTTCAAAAAGTCATTGTGTTTTTTTTTTTCTATGAATGGATTTGGAAACTCTTCTTTCTACTTGCACGTCATAGAAACGTCAAATTTGTACGAGGGTTGCCTCTTATGTTTCGGGATTTGGCAACCCTAGTGTTGCAATCCGGCAATTGACAGCTCTGTCGTAAAGTTGGACATTTTTCAGGCCATACGCACTCAGAACGTTTTGACATACGAGCGCTATTTGTGTTGTTTACAGTAACTTAAAAGATTCATCTCGGCCCAAAAATGGAATTAAATCGTCAACATTTTCGTGCGATTATTTTTTACAACTTTCGGCGTGGATTAACTCAGCAACAGTGCATGGATGAACTTAATTCAATTTTTGGCGATGAAGCTCCATCAAGGACCAGTGTTTATCGATGGTATGGTGAATTCAATCGTGGTCGTAGTTCACTCCAAGATGAATTTCGTGAAGGTCGTCCAAAATCAGTTGTTGTTCCGAAAACCATTGATGCTGTGCGCGAACTGATATTGGAAGACCGTCATATCGTGAAATTGAAACAACCTTAGGCGTTAGTGGGACCAGCATACATTCAATATTGCATAAACATTTGACTGTCAAAAAAATTTGTTCGCGTTGGATCCCACACAATTCGTCAATCGCCCAAAAAAAGGCTCGTGTCAATTGGTCGAAAGAAATGCTCAAAAAATACGGTCGCGGTGCTTCGAAACACGTCTATGACATCGTGACAGGTGATGAATCGTGGATTTACGCGTATGAGCCCGAAAGTAAACAGCAGTCGACTGTCTGGGTGTTTCAAGATGAGCCAAATCCAACAAAAGTTGTTCGCGCACGAAGCGCTTCCAAGCAAATGGTCGCCTGTTTTTTTCGGAAAAACTGGACATGTCGCAACCGTACCACTAGAACAACGCAGAACAGTCAATTCTGAGTGGTACACAACTATTTGTTTGCCAGTTGTCTTCCAACAAATCAGGAAAACCAACCGCCGAAGACGGATCACTCTTCACCACGACAATGCGAGCTCTCACACATCGGCTGCGACAACTGCATTTTTGAGCACCCAAAACATCGATTTGATGGCTCATCCGCCGTATAGTCCTGACTTGGCACCGAATGACTTCTTTTTATTCCCGTACGTAAAAAACAAACTGAGAGGTCAACGTTTTTCGACACCTGAAGAAGCGGTTGCTGCATTCAGAATGCATGTGTTGGAGATACCTCAATCAGAGTGGCAAAAGTGCTTCGACAATTGGTTCAAACGCATGCAAAAGTGTATAGATCTTCATGGGGAATATTTTGAAAAATAATATAGTGATTTTCGATGATCAATATTTGGTTTTGTTCTCTAATCCCGAAATATAAAAGGCAACCCTCGTATATACGTGTTTTTGTTGATATTTAACCTCAAAATTGACGCGATCCGGTCAAGTTTTACACTTTCAATTTTGCCGAGTTTTGAAGAGAATATTTGCCATATTTTATTTTACTACTTCAAAAAAGGGAAGAAAGCAACTGAAGCATGGGGAAAAGCTGCGTAAAGTTTACAGCAGAAATGTCATCGAAAAACGCCTGTGTCAGAACTGATTCATTCGATTCGGCAGTGGAGATATTATAGTTAAAGATCCACGTTCCTTCCGTGGGATTCCCGAAAATGGGGACAATAAAACTAAAGCATTGGCGCAAGTAAATATGCATTCAACAGTACGGGAGTTGCTTCCACTCTAAAAGTGTCGATTAGAACTGCTCATGGCTATTTGAAATCGTTTGGCTTCGATATCGATATCTGGGTACCGCATGCGCTGAAAGAAATTCATTTGAAGAATCGTGCGAACACGTGCGATCAACTTTTCAAATACGAAGTAATTCTTGAAGCGTATTGTTTTTTTTACATAAACGCGCGCACAAAAGGAGATTTTGGAGTACCCTTAAGTGTCAGGGCACAGTGCGAGCGGAAGGAGAGGAAGTGGACAAGGAAAGGAGGTATCGATGTACATTGGTCTTAAATGCCTGGACATTACAGCGACGAGGAAACATATGATCAGGTAGAGTATTTCACATTCGTGTGGTTCGGCTAAAGAATGACCCTCTATGTTTGTTTGTGCGCGTGAAGTTGACTTTCAACGTGAACTGATGGGCATTCTCAGATTGACGGATGTCGCGGGAAAATGTCTGAGGAGGCGGAACACATTCAGCAAGTTCTGTTGAGCAACGACCGTGATAAAACCTATAAAAGAGAGATAAGCATGATGCGTTGCGCCTATGTTCTAACGACGGAATTGATCGACTTACAGTTGGGTCCCTAATAAATTTCACTGCTCGTTTTGGCATCCTATCGAGCACGTGTAGTGCAGTTTTGGATGCGCCTGACCAAATATGGGAGTTGAACTCCATTTTGGGACGAATATACGCCTTGTCAATAGCGGCCAGGTTGGATGTAGTGAAATATGTTTTGCATCTCTTAAGGAACCCCATGCATTTGGCCGCACTTTTCGCAGCTTCAAAAAAGTGGTCATTCTAATTAAGAGTCGAATTAATTCGAGTGTCGAGGATTGATAGTTCCTTGGCTTCGTTGATGGAAGTGCCATTCATCGACAGTATATTTACTTTGGGGTTCACCTTTGACGACAGGAGACAGCACTGAGTTTTAATGCATTGAATTCTAGTCGGTTAGATAATCCCCATTGATATATCTTGTTGAGGTCGGAATTCAGTGTATTAAGCATAATCTGCTGATTGGTATTGATGTTCGAAGAGTTTGGCCGTGTATGTTCGTATGAGTATGAGAAACTCAATGTGCTATCATCGGCAAACGAGTAGATTGGGTTGGGGGTAATGGACAAGAGATAATTTATAAAGATGAGGAAGAGAGTGGATGAGAGTACAAAACCTTAGGGAACACCTGCATTAATTTGATGGGAGGCAGATTTAACACCATCAAGAACCACTTGGATTGAACCGCCAGAAAGATAGTCTCTTACCCATTGGATCAGTAAATTGTTCACTCCATATGAATGCAATTTTGATAAAAGGGCTGGATGCCAAACTCTGTCGAAGGCTTTCGAGATATCCAGTGCAACAAACTTGCTTTCTCCGAAGAAGTGGACGTAATGGCTCCACTTTTCGGTAAGGTACGCCATTAAATCTCCTGTGGACCTGTTGCTACGAAAGCCAAATTGGCAGTCATTGAGGAGGTCATTTGATTTCAGATATTTCGAAAGTTGACGGTTAATCATTGATTCCATTACCTTCGAGTCGAAGGCCTTTGAAATATCCAATGCAAGCACCTTGCTTTCGCCGAGGTAGTGGATGGAATGGCTCCACTTTTCGGTAAGGTTCGCGATCAACACTCCTGTAGACCTGTTACCTTCGAGACAATAGAAGTTAGTGCTATGAGTCGATAAGAGAGGGACGATTTATCGCCCTTTTTGGGAATTGGCTGAATGTTCGCTGACTTCCATCTATTTGGGAAACGGCCAGTAGAATAAGACAAATGGAAGAGTTTCCGCAGTGGTTTAGAGAGTGAAGAGGAACATCTCTTCAAGAGAATTGGGGGAATGCCATCAGGACCAGCGGATTTGTTTGCGTTTAGCTCCTTGAGTGCCAGGGCGACGGTACGCGTTCAGATGCGAATCTGGGTCATGGTGTGCTGCTTATCCTCAAGTTGAGCCGGAACTGATGTGGTATCGGGCAGCGTTGAGTTGGCTGCAACATGTGCAGCAAGAAGATTCGCTTTCTCTATTGCACTGGTGACTGGTCTCTAATCCACTATTAGCGAAGGAATGGATGAGGAGACCGAGTTTTGGACGTTCTTCACAAATGCCCAGAAGTGTCTATTACCTGTGGAAGAGTGTAGTATTTTTTGTCTCACTCTCTGGTCATGCAAGAACTTGGCGCGTTGAATATACGCATTGCAGTCATTTCTAGCTCTCTTAAATCTTTTTCGGTTTTCCTCAGTATGGTTTGATTGATACAACCTGAAGCTCAACTCTTTAGCCTTAATGACTTCTCTGCAGCCGGAACCGAACCACATATTCCTCTTGGGTTTGATAACCTTTACTCTGTGTCGAATAAAGGTTCGCATGCAAGCAGATCCTTTCCGTCAATGTGCCCGCTATAGAGTCAACATCGTTATTGAGGAAACATAACGACCAATTTAACTTCCCAAAAAAGTCGTTCAGATCTCCCCAGTTGGCCCTCTCATAGAGCCATACTGTTCTTTTGGGAGTTTTCTCGTAAGCGTTGCTGTTGGTTAGAGGAAATTTTGCTGACACGACACAGTGGTCTGAAGTGCCCAAAGGCGAAGAAACTTCATTTGTGTATTTGTTTGGGTCCGAGGTGAGAAACAGGTCCAGTGTGTTGGCGGAATGACCATCTATATCTGGTACCCGTGTTGGCTCACTGACGAGTTGAGTTAAATTGTTTGACTCGGCAAAGAGCTGAACATACTGACCCTCAAGGGCTGTGTGTCCGGAGTGGCGAAGCCACTGAGAGTTATGCACATTAAAATCACCCGCAATAACGATTTCAGTGTGGGGATATAGGGTCAATATCCTATCGATGGAATCAGATAGAGCATCAAATCCGTTAAAGGATGTATTTCTATCCAAGTTTGGGCTTCTGTAAAGAAAGCAGTAATGTATGATATGCTTACGAACGTCAACTTTTAGCCACGAGAAATTAAATTCTGGATTGGAGGAAAGCCGATATTTTGGCAGAAGCTGATAAGCAATATCACTTCGTATGTATATAGCTAGCCCACGATGTGGAAAGAACTAAGGCACTAGGTTATATCCGAGTATAGTAAAATCGGAAATATCTGTATTAGCTATTACCTGAGTCTCGCTAAGTGCAAGGATTGCTGGTTTCTGGTTACCGACGTGGGCAGACACAGAGGAGAAATTGCATTTTCGGCCGCGAATGTTACACAGATCGACGTGAAATTCCCGTTCCATTGAAATGGCCTAACACAGAAAACCAATACCGCCTCAGAAAGGGATGCAAGTCGGACCCGGTTATAGAGAACCGAAAGCAACCACTACAGGTGTTATGCCCTTGTAGTAGGTGCCCCACTAGATCCGTGCCGAAATCCATCCCTTTCGTGATGAATATTACGCCTCTCAAAACACCAAAAACCCTTCAAAGATTATAAATCAATCGGGAGTATCGATGCCTAAGGGACGCAACAGACACAAGGAAAGGAAAGGGTGAGTTAGTCCGCACTGTACACTTCCACACAATTTTCACACTACGGCGCGAATCCCATAAATATTACTGCACTACTCTCGGACGCGTTTGTGGTGATCCGTTTGTTTACTTCGGATTCCACAGAATACTTGACGCGCGAACCGATAGTGAAATTAGGGTATCTTGTGTTTACTTAAGATACCCTAAACTGTCTATTATCACGTATTACCACGGACGACGAAAAATGGATTGTCTACAATAATGTCAGCCGAAAAAGAAGTTAAAATAGATGAGATAAGGCACCGGAAAGGCAAACAAAGGTGATGCTAAAAGACAGTGATTCTATCAATCTGATGGGATTGGAAGCTACTAGCCTTCTATGAGCTGCTCCCAAAGAACAGAACGATTAATTTTGATGTTCACTGTGAGCAGTTACAAAAAAGAAATCACTTCGCCATCAGCCAGAAATATCTCGAACAGACCAATCATAAGAGCGTCGTGCTTCACCGCGACAAGAATGTTTGAAGCTTGATTAAGATGTGTTGCCACATACACCAGACGTTGCACCATTGGACTTCTATTTATTCCTCTCCTTGCAAAACTGTTTGAATGGTAAAATGTTTGCTTCTGAAGACCTCATCACCTTGACAAGTTTTTCGCAGAGAAAGAAAAAAAGTTCTATAAAGGTGGAATTATGAAGTTGCCAGAGACATGGCAAAAGTTTATCGAACAAAATGATTACAGTTCGTCACGTATACGGCATAAATTCATTTAAAAATCAAAGAAAAAAACTCAATGCCTTTTTGAACAACTCACCTCACACAATAAATTTCTGGTCTGACACATAGGTGCACAATTGTTGATTTCGGATAATACTGAACTTCAAGCGATACGCGTCCAAATGTCATGACAATCTGACATTTAGTTCCCAACTTACAGCGGTTTTTGTGAAACAACTGTAGCTAGGAATAAAAAAGAATTTTGTGTGTTGATTAAACATTTGTTTTTTAATGGAAAAAAGGTGTACCGTTAAAGCCAAGCAGTGGCTTGATAAGTCTTAATATCAACGAGCATCATTCTCACCAGCCCAACTCATGTTGCAAACATTACAATGCGACGCGAGTGAGTTCGATGGAACTGACACCACCACTCATGGAAGCGACGAGGTGGAACTGTCCCTTTCACACTTCACAATGGACAAATATGGAAGTATGCATAAGGCATATGAGAAGGTCCATGAAGACATCACCACAAAGCTTAACGAGCTACAATCAACGATGATGGAAGGGACAGAAGAGCTCACCTGGGATGAAGAAAAACCAAAACATTCCGAGACAATCGTCAAACTGATACGGAAGCAGAAAACTGCCGTGGAAGGGCTAAGCCGATCTGTACACAGATAATTATCCTCGAGTCAGACCAAACGAAACAATTTTGCCAAATAAAAGAAAAGTGCATTAAGCGATAGTGGGAGGACATCCAAGCCATGCATGGGAAAAATACTCTCCTGATCCCCGTCGTGAAGGTTACAACATCGCAGAATACTACGACTAGAGGAAGAGGCACAAGGATGCCTAATTAAGCTTCACGAGATGATGACAAAACATGCCCAAGAAACTTTAAAGGTCATCGAAAATAATAGCAGCCTGGGACTTTAAGTCCCCAAAATATTGCCGTCAAATTCGGCGGAGATTACATGAAACGGGAACAGTTCAATAAACTGTTTACTGAACTAGAATACAATAGAAGAATATCAAACGCCGAGAAGATGCACTGTCTTAAGGCCAATCTCATCGAAAAAGCGGAACGATTGATTCGTAATCTACCGCCGTAAAATATGACCGTCAAAATTCGACGAAGATTACATGAAACGGACAGTTCAGGGAGCTGTTTACCCAACTAGAGCACAATAGAAGAATATCAACTCCGAGAAGAGGCACTTCTTTTTTTTACACTAACGCACCCACAAATGGGGATTTAAGAGTACCCTTAAGAGCACATTGCGAGCGGACCACTGTCTTAAGGCTAATCTTATCGAAAAAGGGGAACGTTTGATTCGTCATCTACCATCCACAGCAGCCAACTACGAATCAGTCTGGAATATATTGACGAGCAGACATGTTAACAAGGGGAATGGAGGCGAACATACAGGGTAAAGTCTCTGATTGCTTTCAATGCATTCTACGTGAACTGGACTGTAGGAGGGCAACCGGTCCGGACGGAATACCAGCAATAGTCCTTAAGAACTGTGCTCCGAAACTGTCGTCGGTTCTTGGCAGACTCTTCCGCTTATCTTATGCACGGAGGACCTTTCCTGCCTGCTGGAAAATCGCTCGAGTTCATCCAATCCCAAAGAAGGGAAAAAAGTGTCTCCCACAAAATTACCGTCCGATAGCATTACTGTCTATGTTATCTAAGGTGATGTTCTTGCCAGGCTCGTCCGCTTATCTTATGCACGGAGGACATTCCCTGTCTGCCGGAAGGTGGCTCGAGTTCAACCAATCCCAAAGAGGGGAAAAGGTGTCTCCCACAAAATTACCGGCCGATAGCAGTACTGTCTGTCTATGTCTATGTTATCTTAGGTGATAGAAAAGGACATCAATGACAACTTAATTAAGTATTTGGAGTGCAACGGAATTCTGAATGATCGTCAATGCGGATTCCGTGGCAGGCGGTCCACGGGAGACCTTTTGACACGTATAACCGATATATGGACATCTGCGATTGAACGGCATGGTGAATCAAGGGCGGTCGCATTGGATATCTCCAAGGCTTTTGACCGCGTCTGGCACGGGGCATTGCTGAGCAAACTTCGTTCATATGGACTTTCCCAACAGCTTTGCGACTGGACCTGTTAATTCGGGGGTGCCACAGGGTTCTATTTTGGCTCCAACTTTGTTTTTGCTTCACATAAATGATTTGTTGGAGACAACGGAACGTTACAACCTGCAACTGTTCAAAAAGAACTGCAACAGTTATTTGGTGGCATGTCGGGGCGGTGGCTCGATGCTAAAGGTTTGCCTCTCCCGAGAGAAGTGTAATAAAAAAAAAGAAAAAAAAGTAGCAAGCGAGATCAGCAGCAGGCGCGGAAGTTCTACCAAATAACCCGCAATATGACGCAGTACACACCACACTGCAATTACTGCAAGGATAAAGAAGGTAATCTGAGCCCCGAACCTGAAAGCATTCTGGGGCGATGGGAAGTGCACTTCAATGAATTGCTAAATGGTCAGCTCACAAAAGAATTGGAGGCTCCACCAATGCAAGATCAAGACCAAATGCTGCCGTTACCAAGCATTGAGGAAACAGCAAAAGCCATAAGAAAGCTCAAATCTATATAAAGCCCCTGGAGCCGATGGCATACCAGCTGAGCTGATCAAACAAGGAGGGACAGCGTTATATCACGCAATTCATGAGCAAGAGGAGATGCCGGAAGATTGGCGTCGTGGAATAATTTGCCCCATACATAAGAAGGGAGATATCACAGTGTGCAGCAACTATAGGGGTATAACATTGCTGAGTACCGCCTATAAGATACTCTCCGCTATCCTACAAGATTGGATAGCCCCATACGCTAAAGCCATCATTGGTCAGTATCAGTGTGGCTTCATCCCAGGCAAATCAGCGATTGATCAGATATTCACCCTTAGGCAGGCGATGGAAAAATGTCTGGAATTCAGGATTCCATTATATCATCTATTTATAGACTACGAGAGCATAGCCAGGGTGGAACTATATAATGCCATGAGAGAGTTCGCCATTCCAAACAAATTGATACGACTTTGTAGGTTGACCATAACCAACGTAACTAGTCAAGTAAAAATAGCGGTATTGCTGTCCAAATCAATAAACATATTTAATGGACTCCGACAAGGGGACGGTCTGGCCTGCCTCCTCTTCAATCTGGCGTTGGAGAAAGCAATCCGTGACTCTGGGATTACAACTAGAGGGACTATTGTCACCAAGTCCAGCCAGATACTTGCTTACGCAGATGACATCGGCATCATCGGTAGATCCGATTCGGCTATACAGGACTCCTTCACCCAGATCGAGCAGGCGGCACAAAAACTGGGACTGCACATTAATGAGGGAAAAACGAAGTACATGGTGGCAACATCTGCGAAGAGAAAACCTAACGTTGGTCAAACTATCAGGGTAGTGGCACGCGAATTTGAAGTATCGCAATCTTTTAACTACCTTGGGTCAATAGTACCAGCCGGTAACAATATGGAAGAAGAAATCTGCGAACGGCTGATCAAATCCAACAAAGCCTACTATGGTCTATCAAGGCTCTTTAAACCCCGAAATTTATCCAGAAAATCCAAGCTACTACTGTATGTATCCGAGACTTGGGTGCTCAATAAAAGGCACTCTGAACTCTTAGCCGCATTCGAGAGGAAGGAGAATTGTTGGCCCTGTATGTGAGGGAGGACGATTCCGGAGACGCTACAACCATGAGTTGCACGCGATCTACCTCGAAACAAATGTTGTAAGAAAAGTCAAGCTCGGTAGACTCCGGTGGGCGGGACACCTAGTTCGAATGGGCGAAGTGGAACCTGCCCGGAAAGTCCTTTGTGGTGGGATGTATGGAAGGAGATAGTGTAGCAGACCTGCGATGGAGGGTTGGCGTAGACCAGGAAGCCCAGAGCTTGGGAATGCGAAACTGGGTGACATCGGCTCGAAATCGGGACCGGTGGAGAGACTTGTTAAATAAGGCCACGACCGGATTGTGCCGATGATGATGACAAGTTAACACGCGAATTGCAGCAAATACAATACTCGATAGGATGTTTGCACAGCTGACCACAACCAGCGAGCATGCCAGCTAAATTAAAGCGCTGTATGATGTGATTTGACATCAATACAAGATCCACCCACTCACTATGGGAGCAATTTGTAAAACATCCCAGTTTGCAACCGTTTTCGAAACACTTGATGGACATACTCAAGTTGAGGTTCTAAGCTCCAGAATCACTTACGGGAAGGAACAAAGCATTCGCAGATGCAGCAAAACAGAGCGCAGATCACAAGATATTAATCGCAGCATTGACCTAACCCCATTTCTGTTCAAGATGCGAAGGGAGCTGCGTATTACGACATTGTCTTGAATTCATCTAGTTAGCTCACAGGAAAAGGATGGATACCATAAGGACGAATCATCTGTGCTTCAACTGCCTCTAGACCAGACATAGTTGGAGAAATTGCCGGTCTCGTGCATGCGTCAAATGCGATAGGAGACATCACACCTTCTTACATCAAAAACCGAGTTAATGCACCAAGGTCGACACCTTCTACAACAGCGACCACCGACGAAGGAGCAGCCGACCTAAGACGGGCTAATTTATTTCTCGGAACTGCAAGAATCAACCTGATTGACGTCCGCGGGCAACCAATAGAATGTAAAGCTATATTGGACTCTGGCTCGTAACACAAGTTGTGCACTGAACGGATGGCAAAACGGTTGGACTTGATGAGGTTCTCGAAAAATACGAGCGTCCTGGGTATTGGCCAGAGCAAACAACGATCCAGGCGAGTAGTAAACGGGGAGGTGAGATCGCCAATGAATTCTTTCACAGCAAGAAGCATTTTACCCAAGATTGTGTCGGACCAACCGGAGGAGCCAATAAACACAACTACTTAGGTAGTGCCTAACAAAATCCAGATAGCATACCCCACATTCAACACCCCCTGACTGGCGCAGAGTTATGGTTCAAGCCCCTATCGATTCGTCAAATTCGATTGGGACCTCTTATTCCCGTGCTGCAGAACGCAATCTTCGCATGAACAGTCTCAGGTTCACCACCGAAGGCATCAAAAGAAAAACCGATATGTGAAGTAATGCCTTTCCATAGCATCATCGAACAGCAGAATGAAAGATACTGGAGAACTGAAGAGCCATCAGGCAAAAATGGAATGCCGGCGACAAAACGAAAAGGTGAATCCCACTACAACCAGATAACCACAGGAAAGGGAAATAATCGATCCAAGGTGAGATTTTTCGTTCAAAGTCAAACCTGCCGGGCGGAGGGAGTCCAAGGAGTCTAGTCAAGAATTATTAACCTTTGCGGGAAAGCACACCAGGAAGCAGCACCAAGAATTCATGCGGGATTACGAAACGTTTAGCCGCAGGAAGAAAGTAAACCTAGCGCAGATTAGCAAGTCTTATTACTTCCTATACCCGCCTGTCATGCGGGGTTCGATTCCCCATCGGGGAGCCTCTGACGCAAGACTACCTTGCCCGGAAAATCAAATTATCATGGAAAATTTAACAAGCCTCAGGACTTGCTAAATAAGGCCAAGACCAGTTCCCGGTTGTAGTGCCGATGATGATGATTACTTCCTATCCGTGATTAAAACTGAGGACACCACGACAGAGCTGATACATCAGGAAAGACAGAGAAAGAATGGTGCCAGAACGTGAAACCTGGGCCAAGGGTCATGATCAAGGAAGATAACACCCCTAGACTAAAATGATCACTGGGACGAATAAAGAACGTTATCACCGGAGGAGACAATCACGCAAGGGTTGTCGAAGTAGAGTCGGAAAAGCCCATTAATTAACAATAAGCGACATGGAGACTCTGCACTAGGGAAATCAGCTATTACTGACTGGTATACTGAATTTAAACGTACTCGTACAAACACCGATAGTGCTGAACGAGTTGTGGTAGCCCAAATCTGGCAGTTGTTCCGGAAATAATTTTAAAAAAATCCGCAAAACGGTTTTGAACGATCGTAAATTGAAGTTGCGTGAAATAGCTCGCACCTTAAAGGTATTGGAAAGTAATGTGTTTACAATTTTACAAGAAAATTTAAGGATGCGCTAGTTTCTTTCAAAATGGGTGCCACGTTTGCTCACGAACGCGTCGACTATTCAGCTCTTGGGAGCCATTTAAGGGGGATTAAAGAGATTCCTTGCGTTAGTATATGACAGTGGATAAAACATGGATCCACGACTACTCACTTGAACCAAAAAGATCATCAACTGAGTGGATAGCAACCGGTGACCAGAAACTCAAAAGTCAGCTGGCAAGTGTATGGCATCCGTATTTTGGAACGTGCATTGTATTTTGTTCATCGACTATCTTGAGAGAGGTTGGGTCGATTGGGCGTAGAAATAAAGAAAACACGGCCCGACATAAAAGAACACTGCTTCATCAAGATAGTGCACCGTATCACAAGTCAGTGAAGAATTGAACCAATAACGCTTCATAATCAAGATAGTGCACCGTATCACAAGTCAGTGAAGAACCAATAACGCTTCATGCTTCCCTACCCATCGTATTCGCCAGATCTGGCCCGTAGCGAATCCTGGCTTTTTGCAGACCGCGAGGGAAAGAAATTTGACTCAGATGAAGAAGTGATCAACGGATCCGAAGCCTATTTTGAGAGCAAAGACAAATAAGACATGAAGATGTAAGAGGAGGGCTGGAATGAATGTATCACTCTTGCAGCAGAGTCCGTTGATGAATAAAGTCGATTTTTTTTAAGAAAAAATCTTTTTTCTTAGTTAGACCGGAAACTTATTGAGTGAAGTGGTAACAACTGTATACCAAAAGAACAGGAGTCGCCTGGAACTGCCGTCAAGATTTCGTGAGCACTACAACCGGCAACTGTTCAAAAAATGAACGCCAACAGTTTTAGTATCTCAAAGAGGTGTCTTAGCTGTATATGTTCGGCTATCCTAAGAAGAGTATCTGAAATAAATAAAATCAGTGGCAACCTTAAAATGCACATCTAAAATCTGTTAGTAGATATCAAGTTGCTGTCATAACAATCTGTTTTACTGAGCCCCTGGAGACACTCGTTCCCCCGACCACTAGCTGACCAGGATTTACGACAACCTAAATGATACAATTCATTAATTTTACCATTCGCTAGTGAAAACTTCGGATTATAACGGGGCTGCCAAAAACTTTCGCTCATCTTCTGTCTGTTATGTTAACATTTCCAATAAAAATTCGGCTAGCTTCTGTGACTCACAGCTTTTGACGTGTTGAGGGTGATTTGCAATTAACAGGTAAAGATACCTTATCGCGTGGGACGGATAAATCAATAAATGAACGTCAAATGACGTCTGCGCCAAGGAGTGTTGCTTCAACATGACCGCAGGTCATCACCGATCGAACGGTGAATGACTTTAGGCACAGCATCCTACCCTCCCAATGTATCTCATCCATTTCCAACAATATTCTGACCATCATCGTCATCGCTGTTGCTGCCGAAACGCGAAATACAATTAATTTTACAGTGGAAATTGATTAAAGACCCGACATGGAGTAGAGTACCAATGAATTCAAGGACAATGAGTTGATAACAAATTTGCGCGGCGACACAAAAGCCACGTGAGAGGGTCCATATTGTGCCACCAGAGTGCAACGAGTGTTCCTTCACTATACAATTCCACAATACAGAGTGCCGGAGAAAAGTGAATAACACTTGTCTAGACAATAAAACATTGCGTAATACAATGACCGCAGACAATGGATCCCAACATTCCGTCACTCACAGGACATATTGGTAATCTAGTTACTTGTAGTACGAGTTACATTTCGGTTAATTGGTTCATTTAACGGCACACCACATCGTGTTCGCCGATGGGGCAGTGCAAGAATCCGGCTTAGTAGGCAAGATTTGTATCTAATTATGAATTGCACTTCGAATGAGCACGCGGTTACAATCCTTTTGATTCCTACTTGATAGGTTTGAAAATTTTCAACAGCATTATGGCAAGACTGAAAAATAAATAACAATAACAACAATAACGATAACGACAACTGCAAGGATATAAGAAAGGGCACAAGGAGGACAGGAAGAAGTACATTAATCACAAAGTTATTTACTTGTCGATGATTAATCTCGTAGATCCGTTATTTCACTCCATTCTCTCGACCGTGAGAACTTTTGAATCAACAACACTTTTCAATGCAACTACCTCGACGACTGATCAACAACTTTTCATTAACTAAACCGATTTATAAAGCTGAAAATTGGACACAGTAATCACAACGGACAAAACAACACACTGGCGGGTGTAAAATTTGCACATAGGTTGCTTGTGTAAAACTTATGCCACCATCTATCGCCATCGCATTCGCAACCATCGCCCGCCGCTATGTTCTGTCTCGCTCCCACGAATTGTCATCATCCCAATGGTTTTCTCTTTTTATGTATATGACAAACCTTACGACACTCGTATGGTTTCTTTGGAACAATTACACCACACATGGGGGTAATCCTCGCGACTGGCATAGAGTTCTCTCTCTCTATTCGCAGAGGATTAGTTGAATCATGTGAAAACGTCACGTGCGTGGCTCAATGTGCACTGGATTTATGTATGTGTGTCAAATGATATGACGCATGCGGTTGGCTTTCTACACACACAAACCGTCCGCAGATGTCATCTGTGCGAGGTAAGTTTGCAAGAAACTCAACTTGCTGGCACAGTGAACTCACCGGTGGGTAAAAATCACGGTCTGAATTTTTGGTTCGCTCATCGTGGTGGACTTTCGCTTGCCTTATAATCTTCCCACAGTGGACGACAAAAATATTGATTCACTTTGTTACACTTTTTTGTGTGTTGTGCATTGAGATAGCACACGTGCTTATCAATAGAGATATACTGTGGTTTTAAATGTTGCGCCTGACCATAGTGATGGAAATTGATCCGCCCAATAAAACTTATAACACTTTTGCGGTCGAGGAGTTTTTCAAGGGCACATCGCGGTGGGTCGAATGTGTAACCACATTATATGTTGAGTGTGGATAAAATATATTGCTCGAGAGAATATTTGATTATATTAAACAGAAAGATGCGACATTATTTCAGGAAGCACACCTTTTAGCCGTAAGGGGTGATAACACTGCAGAATTCATAAAGAGCGCGATACTTTTTGGGCTTTTTAGTTGACAGAAGGAAAGGGCATAGGACAGTAATACAAGATTATTGTCAAGCATGTTTTAAAGTGTTCAAAGAAGTTTTTATATTAAAAAATAGTATAACATGGCAGCTTTGTATCTAATCTCGTGGGCGACGTATAATTGGATCCATCTCGCCCCTGCGCAGTGTAGGCGTCGCAAATTTGAATCTAGTAAAAAAAAAATTACCCTAACTGGTAGGACTTTGGCAGATTCATTTGTTTCTCGTTGTCCAACTTTCAGAAGTGTCTCGCCGAACACTTTATTCACGACTCAAAATTACTAGACACAAGTCCTCGGGAATGAAAACACAACTCGTTTACTTTTATTCTAGCAGATTAATTTATTGAAACGGTCAATCGCTCGACACACTCTAAAAATTTTACTTGGTTACTCTGGAATTTTCGCGACACACTCTAAGAATACTTTCCTGTGGGTCTAAGGGAATCGTGCTCCGTAACGTGATCTTTTGTTTTAATAAACTTTCAATAAAAGAGAACAAGTTATCATTATTTAGAGTTTCAGTTGGATTTTTCTTAGTGTGTGTCGTATTTTGGCGGATGGAGTTGTGGCGGTTCTACGAACCACACAATCCACCTCACAGGTTGAGCTATCGTCGTTCCACCAAGGAACATACTCACCTATATCCATTACACAAGCCCACAGACACGTTCTCCAAAAGTCCTTACTTCCGCCTGAAACAAAGGTAACATTCCAAATATCCAACATAGAATTCAATAGTAAAAATCAATCGAACTTAACGTTCAAAATTTCCTAATATTGAATTCAACGCCTCCATCCAATGCATCCATTCGATTCATCCATTAAACGCATTTTTCTGAAAACAAATAGAATAACGCATATCTCCTCATGTAGCTAATAGCAATTAGCACCCTAAATTCCTCGCAAGATCCCAAACCGACAAGCGCACGTAGGCAAACAAAGGCTTAGCGATTCGCCGCCGATCAACAATTTTTGCGATCATAAACATCGTAACGCCTATCCCACGCTAGATGTTTATGACTGGGAAATGCGATCTACGACCCAAATCCCACGGTTCTATTGTTACCCATCGGAAGCACACAAAAACTCTGTTGTCGTAAGCCAGATGGGTAACGCAAACAAAGCCCATGATAGGATTGAGAAAGAAGTGGCGGTACGCTCGATCCTTCGAACAAAGATACAGATAAGGAAATGACAATCAAAATGAAAAATTTGTCTTACAGATAAGAGAATGAAAATGATTATGATGGGAAATTTTTTTTTAGAGATGAGGGGAAGAGATATGGAAAATTAATTAGAACAGTCTACACCGAGTACCAGATAGGTCGACACAGAGAACCCCACCGAGGAGGTCGATACAGTACAGTTAGAGAACTCCGACGAGGAGGTATCCGCGTAGCGAAGTTAAATAACCGAAAAGGAAACCGCCAGCCCGAAGTCTCGTAACGTTTAAATACGCGAATTAACGAAAGTCGACAATGAGAATCCCAACGGGGGAGTTGGATAGGCAGAGGCAACGACGAACTTCGCGCGCGTGTACGAACAAAATTGAAAGGTATCCGTGTTCGATTATGTACAGTAACAATAGAGGCAACACGAGAATTGAGTGTAATTAATTATTAACTACCTTGTGCTCCGGATTAATAAAGTTGAGTGACAGACTATGTATATGTTAACCTCCTACATGTAACGTTAAAACACAAAACAATAAAAATATGAATTAAAATTCAAAGGAACGTTTCCGCAGTGTTTTCATTTGTGGATACATTCGCTCCGGTGTCTTGTTGTTTTCGTGGACAGTGCTGGCAGAGCACAGCATTCGCTCTGGTTTCGTTTTGTTTTTCTAGTGATTAGTGTTCGGCGGAACATTACAACATCATCGGCCATAAACATTCGACCAACAAACAGGAATAAAAATCCGCCAAAGAGTATTTTCCCTTTATCCAACTTTCGGAAGTGTTCCGCCGAACACTTCAAACGCGGCTCCAAAAGCAACCAACACAAGTCCTCCAAAGAAAAACACAACTTGTATAATTTTATTCTTAACTTTATTAAAGTCTAAATATGGTTCTTTATTATTTTCTGTACATTTATTAATGCTTAATTTAATCCATTTTACATCTAACGAGACACATCCGACTCGTTTTTGAATGGAGAATCTGACCTTCGTGACTGTTAATTATCGACTGACGAATTTCTTTCCTATAGAGATGTCACGACTCACCCGATTGTTCTCTTTACTTTTCCGTTTCCCTTGTCTTGGTGATTCTCTCTTAATCGAGAATCTCTCCCCTAGATGAGATCACAGCCTCTATCTGTGTCCTGCGATTTCCTGTTTGGTCGCAGGCCAGATGTGCGGTTGCACCCACATACACATACGCGGATGTTGCTGCCTGTGTGGCCGGAGATCTTCCTAGGATCGCTAGAATTTTCACACCTTCTGCGGAATCGCTTTTGTATATATTCTGATGTGTGGATTATTATTCTAGGCGATCCTGGGGTCGTGGTAATTATCGTCGGTTACGATAATTGTATTTATTTTGCCCTATGGGAACAGTGTTTGCTATTTTATTGCTGTTCCTCTGCAATGGTCTTTGTTTAGGCGAAGTGCATTGCGGTAGGGTCAAAGGTTTAGTCAATGGATTGTTTTACGGCAATTTGCTTATCGCCGGGGATTTGATGTTTGTCGACACCTGGCGCAGCTGTTCCAACCACTTGTGTTTATCCAGCTAATGGATCGATACACAATTTCTATACTGGGTCGTGTCCTTCGATCGCCGTAAAATATTCGAGTCTTAGAGCCCACGTATCTGTGGATACGTGGGGTTGTTGACACCAGTATGGATGTCACCTTTGGTTAGGCGAAAGTGTGGACCATGGGGGGCATGTGTCTGTGGGCACGTGAGGTTTAGGTTAAGGTGAGTATGTTCCTTGGTGGAACGACAGGTGTATCAGCCTACTGTGGTTTGTGCGATTCGTAGAACCGCCACAGAGCCACTGTGATGAGCGCAGAACAGGGAATTTTTTGAAATAAATCTCTGACAAAATATCTAAAGCATGAACTTGCAGGTTCCTACAGACCAATAAATAGTGATGGTAGTCAAAATATCTTAAACAATAAGAAATTGTTCAAAAAAATCCTTAACGCAAAATCAAAATTTTTTTTTAACGCAAAACTCGCCGAGATATTCGCTATTCGAGTGTTGCCGTGGTTCTCATTCCGTACATTGTTGTCTTTCGGCTCACGTAGGATTTTTCCTTTATTCCCTCTTGCCGACGAAAACAAAATGTCCCCGAATGTTTTCCTCATTTCCACTACAAAAATACATGTTATTTTAACTAATAAATATTGAAGAAGAAAAAATTACAATGAAAAAATAGTGTTTTGTTATATTTCACTTCTCTCAGGATCGGCGAACCGAAACCACTCAGTCGGCGCCCTGAGAATCAATTTTTTTCGACCTTGTCCATCAGTGGAGTCCCAACAGATCGTCAAGGATTTTCTCCCAACCATCTCAGACAGCCTCTAGCTTAATGGGATCGTATTACGCCGGGGGGCTGAGCACTGCGACTTAATTTACCACAATATTATGCTCTACTCTAATCCAGAATTTAATTTCTCAAGGCTAAAACTTCACGTTCGTAGGCATATCATACATTACTGCTTTCTTTACAGAAGCCCAAACTTGGATAGTGTTGGCGATGCGAATTCCCAGGAAAGACAAGGCAAGCACCATCACACAAACTCCTGCGAAACAAACGATCAGCGGCGCACCGATTGCATGAAACCACGAAAGAGAGGACAGCTGCGGGCCTATACAAGGCGAGCATATCGACAGAGCAGTAGGAGTCGTCACATGACTTCCTCGCCGCTCGTTATTAACGAGACCACAATTTTAAAGAGTAATAACGAAATTATTATGTATATATATTATAATCAAAAGGGGGGATGGAAGCGAACATACAGAGTAAAGTCTCTGATTCTTTTCAATCCCGGCGAAGGCCAGGACGATCCTTATCCCTGTTCAATCCAAGTTGACATGCAGTCTCCACGGGACATCCCTGGATAGCTATTTTGGCACCCGCCAAGTTGTGAACCAATGCATACAGCGACTTTCCTGAGAAAGGTTGGCGCAAGGCTAATAACCTTACCTGTAAAAACAAATTAATAGGGAAGATTCAACAAGCTTCGGAAATGGACCGGATACACGACGACGACCACGGAAACGAAAATGGCTAAACGATTTGAGAATTTTCTCATGGAACATACGCTCACTATACAGAGCTCGAGCTGCACAGCAGCTAGCCGATGCCCTGTCCGAATATAAGGCTGACATAACAGCATTACAAGAAATAAGATGGACGGGGAGTAGTGTTAATAAAAGAAACGAGTATGACATTTATTACAGCTGTCATATAAAACTCCATGTGCTCTGTAGGCTTTCTAATCAGCCAAAAACTAAAGCCTGCCATTATCGGCTTTAATGCAATAAACGAAAGGCTATGCACTCTTCGCGTGCGAGGCAAGTTTAAGAACATAAGCCTCATATACGTTCACAGACCTACAGAGGAGTCCCCTGACGACGAAAAGGAAGAATACTACGAGAACGTCGAACGGGCCCTCAATGCCTGCCCAAGATATTATGTGAAAATCGTTCTTCGTGATTTGAATGCCAAAATAGGTCGGGAGTCGGTTTTCAAGCACTAGGCAGGTTCCCATAGTTTGCATGAGAACACTAATGACAATGGCCTACGGGTCATCGAACTGGCAGCATCAAAAAACGTTCGTCGTTTTGAGTACCAGGTATCCGCGTAAAGATATCCATAAAGCCACCTGGGTATTACCTGATGGAGCCACTCGTAACCAAATTGACCACGTGTTGATAGATTGCCGCCACTCCTCGAGCGTGATGACGGTACGAACGTACCGAGGTGCCAACATCGAGTCGGATCACTATCTTGTTGGTACAATTCCCAAAAGGGCGACAAATCATCCCTCTATTCTTATCGACCCATAGCACTAACTTCTATTCTCTCGATTAACCGATTAACCGTCAACTTTCGAAATATCTGGAATCAAATGACCTCCTCAATGAGCGCCAATATGGCTTTCGTGGCAACAAGTCCACAGGAAATTTGATGACGTACCTTACCTAAAAGTGGAGCCATTCCATCCACTATTCGGAGAAAGCAATGTTGTTGCACTGGATATCTCGAAAGCCGAGTTTGGCATCCAGCCCTTTTATTAAAATTACATTCATATGGAGTGGGCAATTCCCGGATCCAATGGATAAGAGACTATCTTTCTCGCGGTTCAATCCAAGTGGTTCTTGATGGTGTCAAATCTGCCTCCCATCAAATTAATGCAGGTGTTCCGTAAGGTTTTGTACTCTCATCCACTCTCTTTCTCATCTTTATAAATTATCTCTTGTCCATTACCCACAACCCAATCGTTTGCTGATGATAGGACATTGAGTTTCTCTTACTCATACGAACAAAACTCTGACCAATATCTTCGAACGTCAATACCAATCAGCACGTTATGCCAAATACCCTGAATTCCGACCTCAACAAGATATATCAATGGGGATTATCTAACCGAGTAAAGTTCAATTGCTTAAGAGCTCAGTGCTGTCTCCTGTCGTCAAAGGCGAGCCCCAAAGTAAATATACTGTCAATGAACGGCAATTGCATCGACGAAGCCAAGGAACTATCAATCCTTGGCACTTAATTCGACTGTTAATTGGAGCGAACATATTTTTGAAGATGTGAAAAGTGCGGCCAAATCTATAGCTTCCTTAAGAGATGCAAAAAATACTTCACTCCATCCAACCTGGCCTTTATTTACGAGGCATAGATTCGTCCCAAAATGGAGTTCAACTCCCATATTTGGTTAGGTGCATTCAAAATTGCGCTAGACGCGCTCGATAGGAAGTAAACCGAGCAGTGAAACTTATTGGGGACCCAGCCGTAAGTTAATTAATTGCATCGTTAGAACATAGGCGCAACGTATCATGCCTATCTTTTTTCTATAGGTATTATCACGGTCGTTGCTCAACTGAGCTGGCTCAATGTGTTCCGCCTACTCAGACATTTTCCCGCTATACCCGTCAATCTGAGAATGCGCATCAATTCACGTTGAAAGTCAACTTCAGGCGCACAAATAAATATAGAGAGTCATTCTTTAGCCAAACCACACGAATGTGGAATACTCTACCTGATCTGTGTTTCCTCGTCGTTGTAATGTCCAGGCGTTTAAGACCAATGTACATCGATACCTCCTTTCCTTATCCACTTCCTCTTCTTCCGCTCGCACTGTGCTCTGAGATTTAACGGTCCTTCAAAATCCCCTTTTCTGCCCTCGTTTGTGTAAAAAAAGAAAATTTAGTAAATATATTATACTCCTACAATCGTTGAAGTCGTAAGTTGAACCTGCGGCAACCTTAAATACCCCGCTTTTAGAAGTTCAAAGTTTTCCATATCATAAACACATTTCCTAAACGGAACTAGCAAGACTTTGAAAACGACAGCAAAGCCAAGTCATCCGTCAGTAGTGCTCTACAAAGCCCTACCTTTTCCACCCCCACACATATTTCTCTAATCATTATCCCCATACCCACCCACCTGCAGACAAATTGAACCAAATGTTCAATTATCAATTTCCAAAATCAAAATCAACTCCCAAACCCAAATGTTCAAAGTTAAATTCCCAAAATGCAAAGGCTAAAACAAATACGCGATAACAAACCAAATGTTCGTTTATCATACATACACAATTCCTAAAATCCAAACATCACAATGCATATCTCTATATGCATTGCAACGAGATGCTTATGTTCTAAAAATAGATTTCCCATTCCTTTTTCCTAATTTCTCACATACGAGGGTGGGCAGAAAAGTTTCCGACCTCAACGTGAAGATAGCAGCACTCGTCAATAAAAGTTTGTGAATGTAGCTGTCTTTTGACAGACAATTTCAGCCATTTTGGTCGCGTAGTTTTTATTTGATAGTCGTTTGAGTGAGTATTTTCGTGAAAATGGACAAAATTGAGTATCGAGCTGTCATTAAATGTTTGTTTTTGAAAGGCCATACGACTACGTAAATCAAAGGTGAGTTGCCCCTTTGTGTATGGGGACTCTGTACCATCATTTACCATAGCAAAATTTTGGGCAGCTGAATTTAAACGTGGCCGTAAGAGCTTGGGGGATGATGAACGTTCGGGACGTCCAAAAACTGCAACAACTGACGATAACATCGCTAAAGTTCACTACATGCTGCTAGACGACCACCGAATTAAAATGAGAGAGATAGCAGAGGCTATGAAAATTTCCAAAGAACGTGTTTGTCACATATTAAATCCAGATTTAGGCACGAGAAAGCTGTCGCGCGTTGGGTGCCGCGTTTGCTCACATTAGACCAAAAACCTGTTCGAATGAACATATCCAACGCTCTGTTGGCGCAGTTTAGGCGCAATAAATTCGAGTTTTGGCACCGATTAATTACTGTCGATGAAACTTGGATACACCATTATACACCCGCAACAAAAATACAGTCAAAACAGTGGACTGCAAAGGGGGAATCGGCAAAAACTGTTTTGTTCGGCTGGGAAAGTGATGGCGACTGTTTTTTGGGATAGTCATGGAGTTATCTTAATCGATTATCTTCAAAAAGGAAAACCATTAAAGGAGCATACTACGCATTATTACTTGACCAACTGAAGGCAGAAATTGTGGAAAAACGGTCACATTTACAGAAAAAGAAAATCCTGTTTCAACGAGACAACGCGCCGTCTCACACCTCAGCGGTTGCCATGGCGAAAATCCACGAATTACGGTTTGAACTGCTTGACCATCTCTCTTACGCACCAGATCTAGCCCCAAGCGACTTTTTTTTTGTTTCCTAATCTAAAAATTGCGCTCGGAGGACAGAGATTTTCGTCAAATGAGGGGGCAATCATCTTCGTGAACAGTTATTTTGCAGAGAAAAACGCCGAGTACTATTTGGACGGGTTGGAGAGATGAAAGCATTGCTGGAGGAAGTGTGTAGATTTACAAGGAGACTATGTACAAAAATAAAAATAAATTTAAAGAAAAAATGTCTTGTATCTTTGTTAGGTCGGAAACTTTTCAGTCCACCCATGCACAAATCTCAATAGAGATGGCATAGAAAGACGATGGTTTTGGACTTAAGGATCAGCTTACATTTATACCCCGAAAATGAATTTCATCAAATATGTGACCCACATTCTTCAAAGAGCCCTCGGTCGGTCTAGCTACTGCACAAATTTTGAAGTGGAGCAACAAAGTTGACACCACAATTAAACTTCTCTGCTACAAGCAGCTAATTCGATTTGAAATATCGTACGCCTTCCCCATATGGTCTTGTATATCTTCGGCCCAAATGGAAAGACTTCGTGTTTTCGAAAGGAAACTCCTCAGAAGATACATCAACCACTCTAGAAGGTCTGACAGTTGCTATTACCCCAACTCTCACATATATGAAGGTGTCTCCATTACCCCTATCGACGAGTACTTGGTACAATTAGCATACAAGTACCTCGAAAGCACTCAGAACAGCCAGAACCTACTTGTACGGGAGTCTTGTGTTCTTGAGCCTTCTCTCCTTCGATCTCTTCGGATCCGACCAACACAATTTCTTCTTCAGTACAAAACTGAAGAAAGCTCCCTTTCCAACAACATTCCCCACTATAATAGAGGATACCTGTACTCATCCCATAGAGTCAACTGCTAATACACTACACACACGCACGCACAGTACAAGACGGCACAAATACTAGGTGTGTGCAAGAGTTTATTTCGGGTTCAACTAAGAGATGGCGCCAGCGAAAAGTACGCATCGTATTAATTTGATACATACGTCATTTTAAGATATGAGATTAAACTACAAACCCACACAAGTTGAGTCCGCCAAAAACCAGCGTCTTTGTTTTATCGTTCAGTGATCACGTGGCGTTTTGTACCTGAAAAAGAACATTTGCGGCTCGCACTGCTTTTCTTATTTAATCAAAAGAAAAAGGCCGTTGAAAGTCATGTTTGCTGATAGAAACATATGGTGAAGACGCCCTCTCAATTAGAACACGTGAGACATGGTTTCGACAATTTAAAAGTGGTGATTTCAATGTGAAAGACGTTAGAGCTCTGGTAGACCACAAAAATGTGAAGACGGGCAATTGTAGGAGTTATTGGATGATGGCGCAACTCAAACTCAACAGCAATTAGCAGAAGCATTACATGTGTCACAAGAAACAATCAGCAGACGTTTACGAGCAATGGAGAAGATCAATACCAGTTATATGCATACGTTTTGTCCGGTTTAACTAAGAGGTGGCGCCAGCGAAAAGTACGCAGCACACAGCAAAACATCCTTTTGCATCCGCCGTACTCCCCAGACTTGGCGCCATCTGACTATCACTTCTTCGCATCAATGGGGCACGCGCTTGCAGAGCAGCACTTCAGCGATTTCGAGGAAGTTGGAAAATAGTTCACCGAATGCTTTGCTGCGAAAGACAAACAGTTTTTCTGGCATGCTATTTATAAATTACCTGAAAGATGGGCGAAATGTGTGGAAGCCGATGGCCAATATTTTGAATTAAAAACAAATAATTTTCCTAGAAAATTACGTATTTTTTTACCAAAGAAATCGGAAAAAAGTATGCATACACCTAGTACACACACACAGACCGACCAAAACGCTGATTATCAAACGCCAAAAACGTAATCTGCGTTTACCACCGCGCTCAAGACCTACTGGTCTTATATGATTTCTATCCCACCATCTCTCCATCCAAGTAGTTAGACACCTTTGAACCTTCCTTAGATATCTGCCCCCCCCCCCCTTTTTTTTTTATTTTTCAGATATCTTGATATCTTTATCATCAGTCAGGCTACGGCCGATCTACAGCAAGTAATGCACGGTGAGTAACGGGACGATAATATTAAACAGTACCAACACTTCTGGTGGTTGAATGGCAAATAAAGACTTGAATACCAATGTCGGCAGAATAACTGCATTATCACCTAACTTGTTACACGCAACGCCTACCATCCCCTAATACTCACCCTTTTGGGGCCACTACCCCTACCTATTAACAGGATTCACCTTCATGTGAACCCCCATATGTTGATTAATCCTAATCAACATATCCAATGCATTGAGTACCTGTAAAAGTGCATTAAATACAAAATGCATACACGGGCGAATCATGTAATCCAGATACCACACCTGGGAAAAAAGTCTATGACGGCACAAAGAAAATAATGTGCTACTCAAAACAGAGAACAATTCCGTGGTAACGAAGCAAGCATTATCATCATCGGCACTACAACCGGGATTCGGTCTCGGCCTTATTTAGCAAGTCTCTTCACCGGTATCCGGTCCATATCCGAGAATTGTTAAATTGTCCATAATAATTTGTTTTTCCAAAGTCGTTAGCCTTACGCCAAACGAAGTAATAAGATATACAAAATATTATGACGCATATAACAATCAGTGCTAGAATATTCTAGAAAGTACTGGTAAACTGGAGACTATGAGCAATAGAAAATTCGAGGCTATGGGACGGACGGAAACGAAACACCAAATCAGAATGAGGAAAAACGGTATAAATACGTCGCACGCAGATCGGGAAGATAAGTAAGAAGTAAGCAGTAAAAGACGCGATAAGTACGGAAGCGATAAGTCAAGAAATCGTTAAGTGTACGTGATCGTTGTTCTTGACGCCATTTCAAACGATTTGCAGAACGCAAATCAAACAGTACGGTAAAAATAACGGTTGTTATTAACGGACTAATAAAGCGTTACATTAATTCAAAATCGATTTAACGGCTCTTATTTATTAAAAATAATTAATCCAGCGAACCCTAAGTTCGCTACAATATCTTTGCCATCGTTGACTCACTTTCATTTGAGCACGTGACAAATGTGGACACCAATAAAGAGAAAATACGCCATGTTTTACGGTTTTTCTTCGATCAAGGCAAAAACGCAATCCAGGCGGCTGAAAATTTGAATAGTGTTTATGGTCCTGATGCCGTATCAGCCAAACACACGCAATTATGGTTTTGTCGATTCCGTTCCGGTAATTTTGATGTCAAAGATGCACCACGATTTGGAAGACCAATTAACGAAAATGTCGATAAAGTCATTGAAATCGTCGAGTCCGACCGTCATGTAATCACTGTTTTCGATGTCCCAGAACCTAAACAATGCACAAAAACCCGTTTGGAAACACTTGAATACGACTGGAGATAAAAAGGAGCTCAATGGATGTGTCGTAATCTAATGGATTATTGGAAGACAGTAGGACTGCGGAGTACTACAGATGGGAGCCACACGAGTTAACACAAATAAACCTCATGGAGAAGCCAGGAAGGAGGAGAGGACTGGGCGGTAGGGAATATTATAACAACTGGCGCTGCGGGCAGGATTCGAGGAAGCCGGAGTGTGCAAACTCGTAAGCGCTCGAAAAGCCCGAATCCGAAAGGAACCTAAAGGAACATTGGATAATATAACAGACAGAAGGACATAACCACTTCCTTCGTGAGGAACGGGATCAAGCACAACAAATTTGGAAAGCTAACATATACACAATGTCGGCGCATCTTAGATGGAAACCTGGCATCACACCATTATACCAAACATTTGTCGCACTCATCTATATATATTGAAGCACATTTATATTCAACAATACATTTATACAACCTTCATCGCCGCCAACATCAATTTGATAGATCATCTGGGGCAACATTTATTTGCAACATTGGCGCGGCTTCATATACTACAACAACTGGCGGCAAGCATCCATAACGCATCACATTGTTGAGAAATTATTGAAGAGATTACATCAAAAACCACATAAGTACCACACCTAACAACATAAAATATAATATTTTCTGATTGGTTTTGGGGCACGGTCGGGAAAACCTAACCCGACCGCAGTAGAATCGCAACCCAGCTCAGGCTGTTCTCAGTTTTCGCCCGCCCAGGTCCCGATTATCCAACTTCCATTGGACATTGGCCGTAGGACCACTACGCACCTTATCGTGGACACAGGCGCGGAGATCAGCCTGTTAAATCTGAAGGCACTCCATCCAAGACATGGCTTGGATGTGCAGAAATCTACAAAGCTCCAAGCGTTGTTTGGTAGAGGCAACTCGAGGGGATACTGCCTGGGGAATTTCATGTTGCACCACGAGATTCCCTGCGGTTTCCAAATAGTGGACTCCTTGCCGGGTTTGAGTGAAGACGGGTTGTAGGGGTACGACTTCTTGTCAAAAAATTGCATAGTCGATGGACCGGGTGGTTGTTTGGTTTTTGCCCAAACGGCCGTAAATCCCGAATCTTCTTCCATCGGCTTTGCAAATAATAAAACGGGAAGGGTTGAGAGTACGGTGGTCGAACGGGGAGCCGTGCCAAAGGGACCTGGTAAGGTCGATACTGCGGCCGGCACTTGCCCGGAGACCCTACCCACACAGGGGAGGACAACGAAAAGATGCTCAGCCACGTGTTACCCAGAAGACCGCCGCAAAACCCAAACTGTGCGCAGAACGGAAGAGCTCTGAAGTAAAGTTACTAAATAAACCTTTCCAAGCTTGGAGCCCCTGATCTAACTGGCCGAAATTCTCGCCCTTGATCAAGGACTTTCGTCGAGGGAAACCAATTTACGAGTCTAACTCAAACGTTTTTAAGGCCAGGCCCAATACTGTAGGCGCATTCCCAGCGCAAACTGCAGGGGCAAACCTCAGTGCTGGAGGTACGGTCAGGTTTTGAAGGAAGCACGGGGGTAGGTTGATTTCGCCGCCAAAACGGGATAACCCCAACATACCAACCCCTGAAGCTGGCCACGAGGGCGGGTCCAGTGTTGAAATTCGCGCTAGTGCGAGACAAATTCGCCTGCAGAGTGACATCCTGAGTGCGGTGATAGGGGTCTCGTCATCTGTGTGTAGGGGAGACCCTAACCGGATCGTGTGGGCGGTCGAACTCTCGGTTGCATTCCTATAGAGGATCGCCGATGTGCGGCGTCCCGCGCCCTCAGAATGGTTTCCGCTGAGAGAAGTGACTTGGCCCCGAGGGGCAAGTGTTTAGTGTTTAGTGTTTAGTGTGAGGGCAAAATCCTCATTTATTTAGCTTAATGCATGCTTCCATTAACTTAAATTAAATTAATATAAAAAGTCTTGCAGACTATCTTAAAACAAGAATAAGAAGGAGAAAAAAAAATTGTTGGATGGTGATCGATGTTGAATGAATTCTTTGAGACGACCGTTCTGGGCTGTCCTGTTTCTTTTCTTGTCTTTTTTGTGTGGATGGAACTGCTGAGGGAAGTGTTGAAGTTTTTTTTGTTTTGTTCTTAACATTAAAAAAAAAAAACACGTACAATGATTATTACTACTTCTTACTAGCCTAATTTCTAATGAATTTATCTACTTTTTTTTTCTCCTCCTATCTTTTTTTATATTAACACATACAATTAATATTATCATTAGTACTAACCTAATTTTGGGCTCCTCGATAGTATAGTGGTTAGTATACCCGCCTGTCACCCGGGAGACCGGGGTTCGACTCCCCGTCGGGGAGCCTCTGGCGCAAGACTAATGACCTTACCCAGAAAAAATAAATCATTATGGAAAATTTAACAAGCCTCAGGACTTACTAAATAAGGCCAAGACCGGTTCTCGGCTGTAGTGCCGATGATGATGATGATGACTAACCTAATTTCCTTTTATTCTTCATTAAGGCTTCCTATTGTTATTGTTACTTACCGTTATTATTGTTATTACTAACATAAATTCAGTCTACGTTGTAGTCAGTAGTTGGTTTGGATTAATTTTAGTATAGGTAATGGTTTGGAATTGGTGTTGATTGTTTTCCACTCTCCATGTTTGCCGCGTCTTTCCCTCGAGTGCCGCCCCGTCCCACTCGCGCTGTTTGTGTTCCGTGGCCCCCTGTAGGATGTGTGCCCCATCGTGGGGACGGCGACAGCGGCGGTGGTGTTGGGTGGGGTACCTCTCGTTTGCTTGAGGGCGCGTCATCCCTCTTCCAAGAATGACGCGCACTCCTGTGAGGGGGGGAGGTATGTTGCGTAATAGCCTCCCCCATCACCATTAACCCACCGAGAGGGAGTAAAGAGTATGAATTCTATTTTTGTTTAATGCTCCTCATTGATTTGATTGATAGAGTAAAGAATATAAATTCTGTTTCGTTCAATACTCCACATTAATTTAATACTCTATATTGATCATCGATTATATTCTTGAATCCTTTTATATGATCTACAATTAAATATGAGCTGAGGCACGAACCGGCATCGTGTTGATTGCGTAAGGTCGGTCAGGTAGGGTTTCCTTTCGGAGTGGTGGCGAGATGGCGAGCGATGGAGAGAGAGAGAGTAGTCTTTTATAGTGTGATTCTGTTCCTTGACCTGTTCTGAAGTGGTCGTATTCAAGATCCCGTCCATGGAGGACAGATTTTGAATTAATGAGTTTTGTTTGTTTAAACTAGATTAAGTGTGTTATACAATAGTAAATAAAAGTAAAAGTCGTCCATGAAAGACTGTTATTAAGTTCAGTTTATTTTGGTTTATGTCTTAATTTGGATTACCAAGAGACAGTGGTGAACCACTGAAGTTATTGATGGCGAGAAAATTTGGTACCCTGGCGGACGTTGCTGGACTTTGTTTTGTTACTTGGAACTGGAGGGAATCTAGCGGGGGAACCTAGTGGAGAGTAACGGTAAGCCCACTTATAAGTTATTAAGTAGTTTCTTGCTGCAGCGGAAGCGAGGTAACTGGTTCGGCACGGCACAGTTGTTCCCTGTATCACTTACCGCTGCTGCGGTACAATACGACACGGCATCAGGAACAAGGAAATCAAATACCCGAGAAGTAATCTATAACAACGGTAACAAATAGCGCTGCAAAACAGCAAGGCATAGATTGTATGTAACTATTTGGCGAATGCAAATATATAATTTATAACAACTTGGCGAAGGCAAATAATAATAATCTATAACAACTTGAAGTTCAGCAACGCATACCATAAGAAGTCAGTGACCTTTCTACATATCTGCATACCATCAGCGGAAGAGATTATGAATTAATTCTGATCCAATACGGACTAGTGTATTTTTATAACCTTGGCTTTTCTTAAAAGGGCGTGCAAAAATATATTATCCACAAAAAAAATATTATAACAGGTAGAAGACTGGGGAAGAGCGAGTGTATGTGGGGGAAGCAAATGTGGCATTTGTGAGACAGCAATAGTGAACGGCATGTGTGCGGGCTGGTAGGGGGGCTGGGTTAGTGACCTGGAGGGGTGAGGTTGAAATTGTGGTTGGGGCTGGAAATGTGTAGGGGGATGGGTATGAAGGAAGGACTAGTTTGAGAGCGGGAGAGGAGAGGTGGGATTGATGGGTAGGCGGGTGGTGTTAGGTCGATTATCTTCTGAGACTTCGTTTGAGAGCGGGAGTGGAGAGGTTGAAATGGAGGGAGGTGGGGAAAGAGTTGGCCCGTCGTAGCATACGCGAGATGGGTTCGTTAGCGCCATAAGAAGTGCGATGAGCGGGCAAGTAAAAGAGTCGAGGGTTACGTACGTTACGGGGGTTTGTGTGAATTGTTATAGAGGAGAGCAGGCTTGGACAATTGATTGAGCCTGATAGAAGACGACGGACGAAGATGGTGTCGCCATGGATTCTGCGCTCTTCAAGTGTGATATGATTGATTAAAGGGAGCTGGCTTGTGTATGGTGGTAGAGTCAGCGGATTTTTCCAGTTTAGTCCATGGAGGGCAAAGCGTAAGAAACGACGTTGAACGCTTCGATCCAGCGAATGTGAGACAATTGATACGGGGACCAGACTGACTAGCATATTCGAGTAGTGGGCGGACAAAAGCTATGTAGAGTGATCCGGTGACGTAGGGGTTTACGAATTCCTTCGACCAGCGTTTGACAAAGCCTAGGGCGGCGTTGGCCTTAAGGATTATGTCATCAATATGTGCGGTAAATTTAAGCTCCTTGTCGCGAATCGATTCAACCGATGTTATCGGTTAGTTCAGTAAGAGATAGGAGCGTGGCTGGGTGGAGGAGCTTGACTCACACTCTGGTCATGCAAGAACTTGGTGCGTTGAATATACGCATTGAAGTCATTTCTAACTATCTTAAATCTTTTCCGGGTTTCCTCAGTATTGTTTGATTTATACAACCGGAAGCTCAACTCTTTAGTCTTATTGGCTTCTCTGCACCCGGAATCGAACCACATATTTCTCTTGGGTTTGATATTCTTTACTCTGTGTGGAATAAAGGTTCGCATGCCATACAGAATCGTGTCTGCCAATGTGTCCGCTATAGAGTCAACATCGTTATTGAGGAAAAATAACGACCAATTTAACTTCCCAAAAAGTCGTTCAGACCTTCCCAGTTGGCTTTCTCATAGAACCATACTGTTCTTTTGAGAGTTTTTTTCGTAAGCATTGCTGTTGGTTAGAGGAAATTTTGCTGACACGGCACAGTGGTCTGAAGTGCTCAAGGGCGAGAAACTTCAATAGTGTATTTGTTTGGGTGGGAGGCTAAGAAATGGATAAGGAGACCGAGTTTTGGATGTCGTTCACGAACGCCCAGAAGTTTCTACTACTTGTGGAAGAGTGTAGTATTTTTTGTCTCACTCTCTGGTCATGCAAGAAGTTTGCGCTGAATTGGATCAGACAGAGTATCAAATTCGTTAAAAGATGCGTTTCTTTCCAAGTTTGGGCTGCTGTAAAGAAAGCAGTAATGTATGATATGCTTACGAACGTGAAGTATTAGTCACGTGAAATTAAATTCTGGATAGGAGCAGAGCCCATATTGTGGTAAATTAAGTCGCAATGCTCAGCGCCCCGGTGTAATACCATCCCATTGAGAGGCTGTCTGAGATGGTTGGGAGAAAATGCCTGACGATCTTTTGGGACTCAACTATTATAACAAGAGCTGATAAGCAATATTATATCGTATATATGTGGGTAGACCACGATGTGGAAAGCACAGAGACAATAAGTTACAACCAGGTATAGTAAAGTCGGAAATATATGTATCAGTTATTATCTGGGTTTCGCTAAGATTAAGGATTTCTGGTGTCTGGTTAGAAAAGTGGGCAGACACAAAGAAGAAATTGCATCTTAGGCCGCGAATGTTACAAAGATAGACGCGAAATTCCCGTTCCATTACAATGGCCCGACACAGAAAATCAATACCGCCTCAGAAAAGGATGCAAGTCCGGACCAGCGATAGATGAGCGAAAGCAACCACTACAGGTGTTATGCCTTTGCAGTAGGTACCCCACTAGTTCCGTGCCGAAATCCAGGTCACATCTTTTTCATGAGAAATATTACGCCACTCAAACAGCAAAAATTCTCCAAGGATTATAAATCAATCGAGGGTATTGAAGCCTGAGGGACGCACCAGAGGTGCGAAAAAGAGGAAAAACAGACGCAAGGAAAGGAAAGGGTGTAATGTGCCGCGGTCTGAGTGGACTGTATTTTGCACTTTTGTAGAAATTTCTAATTGCTGGCGAATTATTAGAAACCTTCTGTAGATTTTGTGTGGTTGTCGGAACATGACTCCAACTCTTCTTCACAGCCAATGCTCGTGAACTAGAATTTCTTTGTCGATTAAGGGCTGACCCAAATTCCAGAGGTAAGTAACAAAGACCAAATCTGAAGCAAAAACATATTTTATGTCCTTTTAACGATCGCACCAGTTTGCGGTTCATCTCCCGACGGCGCGAACATCCCTACAACAGAACTCGTTCCGTTACAGAGCGGGGAAGCTGTGGAACTACCTACCTGCGCGAGTGTTGCCGGAGCGTTACAACCTGCAACTGTTCAAAAAGAACTGCAACAGTTATTTAGTGGCATCCCGGGCGCTCACTCGGCGCTATACGTTCGCCTCTCCCGAGAGAAGTGTAATAAAAAAAAAAACAAAAAAAAAAACAATTCACTACTTACTATGTTCCTGGTGTAGTTCTTGGTTCACTTAGATTCTTGATCGGGTCCAACTAATTCCGGCTACGCTTGCCAGTCCAGATGGGTCACATCAGATCTTTTCTCAAGAGAACGCTCCGTCGTAGGCACATTTACCAATCTTACACTCTGTGTAAATTACTGCAAAACCGATGAATCACAATCCGAATCAATTCAGGAAACTAATGCTAGGTTGAGTCGATTATAAATTACTTCACACGTTACTTAATATTACTTGTTTTAGAAAATTGAATGGAAAACTTCGTATATATGACGATTAGCAGAATTTTAATTATAACCACTTAAGAAACTATTTCGCCTCCTCCTTCCTTTGATCTCGTTGTTTTTTCCCGATATCCGCAATCACCTTTTCGTTTTGTCCGCCGTGTTCAAGGTCGTTTTGTTTTCCAGCTACCACCCGACCACCTTTGTTTCTTTGTTTTTGATCTCTTATCAGCCCATCAGATCTCCGCCACAACGTTACCGTCGCTACTCTTCTCTCCACACTCATTCTTCTGACACAAACTAACACCTCGAGTGTAGAGGGTGGAGAGTTATTTCAAAAACACGTTATTATAGAGGACCCTCATCATAACTGGTTCCAACGTGCAACAAAGGGTACGAGGTTTTCCCGCACTGTACACTTCCCTACAATTTTCACACTACGGCGCGAATCCCACAGAGAACACTGCACTACACTCGGACGCATGTGTAGAGATCGGTTTGTTTATTTCGGATCCCACAGAAAACTTGACGCCTGAACTGATAACGCAATTGGGTATCTTCTGTTTATTTAAGTTGGGTCACAAGGCAGAAGCGCACATGCTGTCTCGTCGGCGGTGATTGTGTTATCTATGAAAACTGATGTTCAATGACTCTGAATGTGTTCCGCCTGCCCAGACATTTGCCAGCTATACACGTCAATCAGAGAGTATGCATCAGTTCCACGTTGAAAGTCAACTTCAGTCGCACAACAAACACAGAGAATCATTCTTCAGCCGAACCACACAAATATGGGATGCTCTGCCTGACCTGTGTTTCCTTGTCGTTGTGATATCCAGGCATTCCAGATCAATGTACATCGACACATTCTTTCCTTCTCCCCTACATCTTCTTCCAATCGCACTGTGCTCTGATATTTAAAGGATATTTCGAAATCTCCTTTTGTACGCGTATTTGTATAAAATAAATAGATTCTTTGTCACTGTGGCAGATTCAATTTCTTATCTCAATTGCATTTCTTCAGGTTTATAGATAGTGTTCATTATGTGATACGCAAAGAGAGTAGTATCGACCAGATAGAATGGTGTTTAGGCTTAAGTGATCCATTACCATTGTTCTTGGTAAAAGAGAACGAAACAAACAAGATAAAAAACAAAAACAAAAAACGAACAACAATAACAATTTTATCAGTGCGGAAATACAATAGATGAACAATCTCTGGTGCAGTTCAAGTGGTGTACACGGCTGCTGTATCATGCACTAAACAAGGTTAACCTAGGTTTCCATATTTTGTTTTTCTTGTAGAGCAATTTCAACTTCCACATGAGTCATTTCGGAAGAGTCTAAAACGAGTATTCAGTGACCGGTTCTAGTGGTTAAACAGCGGTTATAATTGAAATTAGAAATGGAAAGTAGATGGTTTATGTGCTTCCCGGTTTGAAAGGGAAGTATCTGCTATATTTAAAAAGAGATCTTCCGGTTCATCAAGGAGACAATGCTGCGAGACCAATTAATCTCTGCAGATAAAGGGGATATGTATAACAATTTTCTCATCTTAAGTATCATAATACACGTCACTGAGCCATTGATTTTGTTTTCAAAGGCGGGTTAATAGCTTAATGGTCCTTGTTTTATAATTGGAAAATTTACTGGTCCTTTTTCATCATCCGTGATAAGAGAATTTTCTTATATACCAAGGTGCAGTTTTCCCAATGTGTTTTATGCAGAGTAGTGAAACCTAAAATATTTGAAATACTAACCAAGTCTACGAGAAGAACATAAAATAATTTTCTCTTTAAAGTGGACCACCTCGTATATAGGTTACGACATTGTGACACCATAAAAGCTTTCGGAGGTGGCACATTCTTATTATCACAACGAATACCAACAAAAGTGGTACGGAAATTACAATGTTGAGAGACTTACCAAAATTTACACAAAACATTGAATCCCAATGCCCCGGGTACGAGCAGGTGCCGATCAGATTGTTCTTTATGGAAGCGGTAGCGCGGGCGGCGACTATGTACTCAACACGAAGGCAAAGTTTACCCTTTCAAAAACTTTTCTGTTTGCTCTTAATGAATTAAATTCAAGTTTTTTCCGCTTTTGTCGTTTTAGTAACTACGTTTGTTGTTTACTGTTCATATGAATATATTTGGTTGGGGAAAGAAAAAAATTCATTATTTGTTCGCTAGAGGGCGGTAGTGATGTATATCTGGTAAGGTATTGATACAATAAACTCAGGCTTGCGCTCGCTGGAAAAGTCACAATCCGTACTAAAAAGAAATTCCTTGACAGTTTTTTGATTGATAGGGTGAAAATAAGGAAGTTGGTAAAAAGAAAATTCGGTGGATTTTACAATTCTGCTTTGATAAGCTGGACAGCTGAAAATGTGAATAGTGTTCATGGTTGCGATACTATCACATTAGGTGAAATTTTGCATTTTCACTTTTAGACCTCCTATAGGTCTCGTCGAAAATCGAAAATGTCGGTAAAACTATGATTAAAGTTTCGTCATCCAGAAGCCAAATATTGACCATAGCTCAGTTTTAAACCATCTGCATAAAGCTGTATTAAAAAGGGGCAATCGATGCGCAAATTCACGCAAAAAAACATGCTGGATCGATGCTTTGGCCAAACGAAAAAAAAATGGACCCATTTCATAAATGAAGGGTAACGGGGAATGAAAAATGGGTCACATACGACAATTTTGTGCGAAAACGATCGTAGTCAATGTGCAGTGAAATAAGACTAACGGCTAGTAAAGTTTTGTTGTGCATTTGATAGGACTGGAAAGGAATCATCTAGTGTGAGCTACTTCCATATGGCTAAACACAGAATTCAGACCTCTACTGTCAACAATTACACAGTTTGAAGCTAGCGACTGACCAGAATCGGCCATAATTGGGTTTGTGTTCCATCGGGATAATGCCATCTACAATGACTCACCAGAAACCCCAGAAGTTTGGCTGGAAAGTTTTTGATGCATCCACCTTATAGTCCGGCCATAACACTAAGCAATTTCCACCTTTTTTTATCGTGACAATAAATTGATATCAAGAGATGATCATGAAGTCGCTTAGTCAAGTTATACGTCAATAGGGATCAGCACTTTTATGGCTGAGGCATTATGAAGCAACCTTTAAAATAGTAGAAAATTATTGAAGAAAACGGTCGATTTTTGACTCAATTCGGACAATTCGAACCATTTTATAAAAAACTTTGAAATAAAAGTAAAAATAATGGATTTTTTTTCCCCCAGCCTAATATCAGAAAATGTATTCAGTTCGTTGGTTATATCGTTCTGGCGTGGAATTTCGTATTTAGTTTCTTTGCTTTTTCACCTCACTGGAAAACCGGTCTATTTGGAACTTGTACCGAAATTAGTTGAGTGTAGTGGCGACGTCTGCGCTAGCGAGACTAACAGAACACATTTCAACAGACTTAAGTACGCCCTTCACGAAAATTGTTACACGTGATAATATTAGTTAATAATGAAATCCACAAATATCTATATCTGGTTTTGCGTCTAGCGTTTTTTGTTCTTGTCACATTTTATTCATCCTCTCGACATCAAAGAGCCGGTGTCCGCTTTGAATGAGTCAAAAAGCGCTTTTGCGACGCCTGTTGGCCTAATTTGAGTACTTGTTTAATTATTTTATCCAATTTGCTACGTTTGTTATGAATTTCATTAAATATTCATTGAAACATACAATTTAGGTTCATGTGGCTCAAAAACAAATCAAATTGGATTGGTAATAAGTACCATCGCTATCGTATTTTTATTTTTATTAACCCGTTTTGTGTCTTTTTTTTCATACTCACACACCCACGAAAAATAATTGTTTGTAGAAAACAAACAGATTTTATATTCAATTTCCGAAGTTTAACTCGACCACATGTGTATTTAATGATTATCTGCTGCGGAATTTGTTTTTTGTTTTCACCTTAACCATTAATTTTCGACGCTCAATGATATTTTGAATGTTTATTGTAGCACCAACAGAATACTAGAGAGGTAGAGAATAAGATTTCGCTTTTTCAAAGTAATTGGCGCACACGCCTGTTTTTTTAAACACTGCTCCCGGGACAGACGAACCTGTGATGCTGAGATGCTAATAGATAACTGTTGGTATTCATTTTGGGGGGTTGTAAATTGTAGCACCCATGACATACTCCGGCTTTCCGGTTTTGTGGCAAAAAAAAAATTTTTAGTCACTTTAATGTTTCTTTACTTTAATTGTTGGTCATTTTTAGTCTTAAAGACCTTTAATGTGTTAAAGTCATTTTAATGGTCAAATCATCTTCAATGGAGTGGATTGAACCCGATACTTCGACACCGAAGCGAGTTAATGCCCAGAAATCAGCCAAAAAGCTGTAGCAGCAGTTTTTTGGGTTGCAAAAGGAATTTTGTTCGTCAGCTACCTCCAAAGTGGTTAAACAATTAGCTCATATTCTCATTGTAACCTTTTGGACCAGCTGAATGTAAACATTTGTAAGAACAGATCTCGTTGAACAATCTCACGGGGATGTTCTAAGATAAACATAGGATGACTTATGTTATACTTTGCCTTTCGGCATTATTCCTCTCCTACATTAAAAAAAAAATCAATTGCCTATTATTATTGGGTGAGACAGAGGAAATTGTTGATTTAGAAGTTCAATAAAAAAAAAAAAATTAATATCATCAAGAACACCATTTAAAATGATTTATTTAGTTAAGTATACTATTTAGTTTACGCTACATTTTGTCAAAGAAAGTACCGGGAATTGCTCATTTTAAATATTAAATGACAGCTTGCGCTCAAACTTCACGTCAGGGTAGAGGACAGTTGTGCCAACTTAGTGACAGAATGAATTTTTGACAATCCTTCTAAGCCATTTTTTTAAAATGATCAATGGTACTTTTTGACAGAATGTAATAACACATTTTTTGACAGAATGTAATAACACAGTAGTTAACTTAGATGTAAAGTTTAGTTCGGCAATTTTAACCCTTCCAAGGTATGGTCGTTTTTGGCCTATTCTACTAGTATACAATTTTTTACAGTATAGTTTGACAAAATAACTTTAACCCTACCGCCTAAGCTTAAAAATTGCATACTTATTAAATATGGAATATCCATCATCGACTTTCTCAACAGCTTTGCGACTGGACGAAGAGCTTCCTTGAGAATCGATCGATCCGGGTTGTTGTGGGTGGCTAGTGTTCGGATCTGTATGCTGTTAATTCGGGGGTGCCCCAAGGTTCTATTTTAGCTCCAACCTTGTTCTTGCTTCACATAAATGATTTGTTGGAGACGTACGCTTGTTTCCTCCTTTTCGAGTGTTCGGCCGATTGTTGCATCTGCGTCGCATCAACTAAGATGCAGACAGATTGACTCTCTGATTCGGGATCTAGATAGGGTCCTGCAGTGGGGAAGGGCCAATCTCGTCGACTTCAATGCAGCGAAGACACAATATACAACATTCACAAAGAAAAGTGGATCATCAGTTCAAAAGCTGATGATGAATGGCCGGGCCCTCGAGGCGGGGAAAAGCTTGAAATTGCTCGGCGTCACGGTCTGTGGGAATGTATCATGACATAAACACGTGTCGAGCATCGCCAGGTCAGCCGCAGGAACATTCGTGCACGTTTATATTTAGGGGTGATACAATTTTCTTTTGTCACGCCGATGCCTTTTCCCTATTTGAACTTCAGAGACGTCTGCTCTTGGCTACGATCACACTCCGGCAGATTATATAACATATACCATAACCCTATTATCCGACAGACGATACGCTACTTATGACATATGACATACGATGTAGAATATAGATGAGATACGATGTACGAGGTACGAAATACGGTATACAAGATGCCGGATACGAGATGAGAGATACGAAATACGAGGTTTGACATGCGAGATGCTAGATGAGAGACACAAGATACAAGATACAAGATACAAGATACAAGATACAAGATACAAGATACAAGATACAAGATACAAGATACAAGATACAAGATACAAGATACAAGATACAAGATATAAAATACAAGATACAAGATACAAGATACAAGATACAAAATACAATATACAAGATGCCAGATACAAGATACAAGATACAAGATACAAGATACAAGATACAAGATACAAGATACAAGATACAAGATACAAGATACAAGATACAAGATACAAGATACAAGATACAAGATACAAGATACAAGATACAAGATACAAGATACAAGATACAAGATACAAGATACGAGATACAAGATACAAGATGCCAGATACAAGATATAAGATACAAGATACAAGATACAAGATACAAGATACAAGATACAAGATACAAGAGACAAGATACAAGATACAAGATACAAGATATAAGATACAAGATACAAGATACAAGATACAAGATACAAGATACAACATACAAGATACAAGATACAAGATACAATATACAAGATACAAGATACAAGATACAAGATACAAGATACAAGATACAAGATACAAGATACAAGATACAAGATACAAGATAAAAGATACAAGATACAAGATACAAAATACAATATACAAGATGCCAGATACAAGATACAAGATACAAGATATAAGATACAAGATACAAGATACAATATACAAGATACGAGATACGAGATACAAGATGCCAGATACAAGATACAAGATACAAGATACAAGATACAAGATACAAGATACAAGATACAAGATACAAGATACAAGATACAAGATACAAGATACAAGATACAACATACAACATACAAGATACAAGATACAAGATACAATATGCAAGATACAAGATACAAGATACAAGATACAAGATACAAGATACAAGATACAAGATACAAGATACAAGATACAAGATACAAGATAAAAGATACAAGATACAAGATACAAAATACAATATACAAGATGCCAGATACAAGATACAAGATACAAGATATAAGATACAAGATGCCAGATACAAGATACAAGATACAAGATACAAGATACAAGATACAACATACAACATACAAGATACAAGATACAAGATACAATATACAAGATACAAGATACAAGATATAAGATACAAGATACAAGATACAAGATACAAGATACAAAATACAATATACAAGATGCCAGATACAAGATACAAGATACAAGATACAAGATACAAGATACAAGATACAATATACAAGATACGAGATACGAGATACAAGATACAAGATGCCAGATACAAGATACAAGATACAAGATACAAGATACAAGATACAAGATACAAGATACAAGATACAATATACAAGATACGAGATACAAGATACAAGATACAAGATACAAGATACAAGATACAAGATATAAGATACAATATACAAGATACAAGATACAAGATACAAGATACAAGATACAAGATACAAGATACAAGATACAAGATACAAGATAAAAGATGCAAGATACGGGATACAAGGTACAAGATACAAGATACAAGATACAAGATACAAGATACAAGATACAAGATACAAGATACAAGATACAAGATACAAGATACAATATACAAGATACGAGATACAAGATACAAGATACAAGATACAAGATACAAGATACAATATACAAGATACAAGATACAAGATACATGATACAAGATAAAAGATGCAAGATACGGGATACAAGGTACGATATATCTAGCTCGTAAACCAATCATGTTGTGGAATATGTTGGACATAATATATAAACCCCAACATTTTGTGGAACCTCATTAGTTGTCTCTTGACTGCCATGGCATGTACATCAGTGACAACTCGAAAGAAAAACGCTGTGGCGGAGCGAAGCGTCGAGTAAAAAGTTATTTTGTATTTTTGCAGCAGATGGTGTTAGTATAGTTTCGGCACTACTGGAGTCAACCACACATATGCTTGTCATATGTCGTTTAACAACTGGCAGTTTAAGCTTCACTCTAAACCAACGATTTAGCGACTTGGTGGAGTTTTGGAGATTTTACAACAACTTGAAGATGTGCATTTTCAACATATCTAACTGTCTTAAATCCGTAAAGGGAAGAACGCGCCTCAAGTTTGTGAAAACTTGTGTAAAGTTTAGGGTGACGATGCTCTACGAGATTGTCAGTGTTAAAACTGATTCGAGAAATTCGGCGCTGGTAATTTTGATATCAAATATGCTCCTCGGTCAGGAGGGCTCATCGAGGTTGATGACGACAAAATAGTGGTCCAAGAGAATGCAGAAACCTTGAAGATTAGTCAAAAATGTGTTCACTTCCACTTAAAGAAGCTTGGATACGTAAGCAACCTCGATATCTGGATTGATCATGAACTCAAAGGAGTTCATTTGACTGTGCGTAGAAACCTCTGCGACATGCTTTCGAAACGGGAAGGAAACGATCCTTTCTTGAAAAAATGGTAACTGGTGATGGGAAGTGGATTGTTTACAACAACGCAATCGGTCTTCGTTCCGATGTTATGATTCGCCTTAAGCGACTTCAAAACCGATCATCACCAAAGGAAGGTGATGCACTTAGGGTGATGGGATTGGAAGGGTGTGGTGTTTTTTTAACTCCTACAGAGAACCGAACAATCAATTCGGCTGAGTACTGTCGGCAGTTGGACAATTTAAACGAATCTGTCATCCCGATACCCCCGGAGTTCGTCAATTGTAAAGGAATTGCGTTCCATCTCAAAAGTGAGATCACACACATCTATGTCGACCCGTCAAAAATGATTGGAGCTTGGATTGGATGTGTTGCCACACTCAACAAACTCGCAAACATGTCAGACTTCCACTTCCAAATTACTTTGGAAAACATACAAAAAATATTCAACACAATATGTATATAACATAAATAGCTACAGACAAAGTGGTGTATATTGTCTATATTGCCTACCAGGCTTATTTGAAGGCGATGACACGGAAAAGGCTTAACCTGGAGCCGAATTTCTAAGCCAAGCTGCGTAAGTTTAGTTTAGTTTAGTGGGGCTAACACCCCATTTATTAGCTTAGTATAAGCTTACAAAAAAACGGCGAAAATGAATCGAGCAAAAGGGACTAGAGAAGAGGGGTGGTAGTTATCGATGGTTGAGAGGACTAGGGGACTGAGTGAAACTGAAGAATTAATGGGGCCGGTTGTAAAGATAAGGTCTAGCTGCCTGCCCGCGAAGTTTGAAACGTTGCTAACTTGACAGAGGGTACAGTCAGCTAGTCGATCAATGAATAGACATTTCTTTGCAGAAGCCGGATAGGCAATGTAGAAAGAACGATTGCAGATAATGTCCCATTCCGTTATAGCAGATTAAAACTACCAAAAACATTGATCTCATCCCGGCAATCACTCAACCCAATTATGTGGTCAATTGCGTTGAGGGTGACTTCGTATGCTTCGATGGACTGGATTGGCGAGATGAAGAAACGAACAATATATCGTAAATTGATTTGCGGGGTAGTATAATTTTGACTGATACATAATCACGCTTAGATAAAATCGATATAGCAACGAGTGACGAATCAAGGCGGCTTTTAATGGCTATGAGCACGCCACGCCAGGTAGAATCAAGATCGTCGTCGCGGTAGATATTAAAGGTAGCAGGGAATAATTCCAGGATTAAATTTGTTTCACTTAGGGCGTATATGACGCAAGGTAGAGAATGAGATTTTTGTAGAATGAAGTGAGTTGTTGATCGAAGGCTTCTTACATTCTGATAATAGAAGGTACGGGGGGTATTGCGATGGATTATGGGACATGAAGGGGTATCGTGATCAGCTTTGCTCCGTTGGAGATGTGAAATTCTTTTAGAGAAACCTAGTGGTGGAATGCGGCAGGTCGTTCGACACTTTTTGAAAAGGAAAATTGGAATTTCCGTGAAATTTTATGAACAGATTTTGGGGCATGGGAAGGTCGGTGGGTAAACCCTCTGGTTGAATATACACCTTAATGCTAGTTCTAGTTTTATTTTCAAATCAGGCAGAGTCAAATTTGGCAAGAAGATACGCCAGAAAGATACGAATGTTGTCATATGTAATTTTTTTTTTTTTACGCAAATGCACGCACAACGGGGATTTTGGAGTGCCCTTAAGTGTCAGAGCACAGTGCGAGCGGAAGGAGAGGAAATGGATAAGTTTGGAAAGTGCGTATAGACATTTTATGGACTCTGAGGTTAGCTGAGCCATTCTTGCAGAGGTGGGGGTCGAGAGGTGAAGGCAATGTTAGGGAATATGGCGTGGTGCTAGAAGTGTGGTAATAGGTGTCCTACGTGTGGGCGGAACCTGGAGTAAACCTGAGGACTTTGGGACTAAATGTTGAGGAGGGTTAATAATATGGGATCTGTGGAAATTTGGATACCTGGCTTTAGTTCTGTAGATGAACTGTGAGATAGAACTAGGATGAGGGACTTGAAATGGAGATTGTGGCGCCCCACGAAGAGCAGGTGGGAGAGCGAGCGTTGGATTAATAGAAACACCGCTAGGAGATGGGTTAAGATAGGGTGTTTTATATGCGGGTGTTTTAACTAGTGTACGGATTTGGGTCTTTCGGAGGCACAATTAACTATGGTGTTGGGTCAGTTATATAATATAATTTAAATATATTAACAATATATTAAGGGAAAGGATAAATAAAGTGACTTACTTGTAGAGCGGACCGTGGAGCGGTCGATGTTGCTGGTCCCTGGTGTGCAGGTTGCAGGGGGCGTTGAGTTCTTGACTCCCCCTGTTCAGCTGGGTGTTTGTTGATGATGGTTATTATAGATGGGTTTTACTTTTTACAAATATTTTTTCACAGACCTGCTATTATTTAATGTAATTTTTATAAGCACATACTTAGTCGCAGTAGTTCTTCTAATGAGTATGAGAATTGAATCTATTTTTATTTTTTTCCGTTGAGGTTTCCAGTTAGCATAGTTTAATTTAGTGAGGTTACACCCCATTTATACCTTAGAACAAGTTTACAAAAAGGCCAACAAATCTAGATTGTGGAGAGGGGGTTGGGGTGGTTAACGGAGACATTATTTTTACATTATTTATTTATATATTATTTTAATAAGTTTGCTGTCGAGAATATTAACAGAATATAATATAGCAATAGAGTGTTTTTCTATTTTATGTACATCTCCTGCTGGGCTGAGGAACAGTCATTTACTAGAAAAAGGAATGCAGCAATAACATGAATTCGAGTTGCTATTTGAGAGTTTGTTGATGTTTTTGTTGATGGTACCGTAATTTTTTTGGAAGAATCTATCCAACCACGATGTGTTCCCAATGCGTTGAAAAACAGTCATTCGCAAGAAGAAAGGGTGCAGCAAACGAAATGAATTCGAGCTTCTATTTAGGGTGCTGGTTGATGTTTTTAATGATGATACCGCAATTCTTTTGGAAGGATCTATCCAACCAGGATGCGTCCGCAGTTTCCAGGATGCCGTTGAGGTTTCCATTTTTTATTCAGCGGCAACGCCTTTTGTAAATTATTTTTACTGTCAATTAGAATTTGCATAAAGTAGTTTATGCAAATTAGCTACTTGACGATTTGTGGATGTTGTTTAGCTTACGGAATCTTACATTCCATGGTTCGGTGGTCCGTGTTGAACCAAACCGATTTACAATGGTGGGAAGAATGGTTAGAGGTTTAATGCCTTGCCTCAATGGTCAAGGTTGGAATGTTGTTAGATGGGGCATTGGTGATACGAAAGCGTGTGTAATCTATCTCAGCGCGAAGAAAAACGTTGTATGACGGAAGGTTGATGTTATTTTTAACTTCAATCTTTTGATGTCATCGGATTGGTCGGTGATCAATAATTTGATTAGCCCCAGGTCGTTGCCCCCATCTATTACTTTAACAGCAAACTTCGAGAGGAAAGGTTCCACTTCGCACGCGCGGGCTGGTGGCAACTGGGTGCCGCTCTATAGGAGAATACATTCATCCCCTTTTCGGGAGTTAATACGCTCCACAACCTTCATTTCATTTCATTTTTAAAACATTTTTTATTTTTCTTTTTATATTCTTAATTTCTAAATTAAAGGCTAGACAAAAAATGCTTAAATTCTAGGTTAATTATCTTATATAATAACTTACTGGTCCTTCGCAGACGCTCTAAGCTAAACATTACTTAACATTTGTATAATTTGCCTTTCCGCGACAGAACTTTGTGGCAGTACTGATAATTAGTTGGAATACAAAGAAAAATTTGAAAAACTCTGTCAATTTTTTTTATTTTTTTTTCTTAAAATTTAACTTACTTAACTTACCTACTTTGTTTTTTTTTTTTTTTTATGTAAAAGCACAACCTAACTTAACTTAAATCTTATACTACCCTAATTCTAGAAAAGCTAAGTCTATGTAAGCTAGCTGATGATACTCAGATCACTGTTTAGTATCTGTCACGCAAGCACTTGCATATCAAGCGAATAACCGGCCTAGGCAGCTTCGCTATGTATGGAAGTATGGGGCTGCTAAATGGGACGATATGCGAGATTTCTTCGCATCCTTTCCATGGTCGGAGGTGTGCTTCGGAAACTCTGATGTTAACGCTTGCGCGGAGTCGGTATCAGAGATTATTCTTCTTGGGATGCAGATGTATATTCCACATTCCATCAAACGAAGTTCGTCTGATAAACCTTGGTTTGATAAACAATGCGAGCAGATTACAGCGGCGAAAAATAGAGCTTTTAAGCAATGGCGCTCCAATCCCACCGATGTTAACAGAACGAATTTTGTTAGAATCAGAAACGCGTGCAACCAGGCGATTGATACCGCGAAGAAGACTCACAACGACAGGGTGATCAATAAACTCCTTCGGCGCCCAACTGGTTCGCGCTCCTTCTGGTCAATGGCAAAAGCTGTCAGCGATAACTTCGCATCCTCCTCTTTCCCTCCGTTGGTGACAGATAGCGGGACGTTAGTCACGAATTCAAAGGATAAAGCTAATGTGTTCGCGAATTTATTTTCCGCGAATTCAAACTTCGATCCCGGCCTTTTGGAGCCACCTGTGATCTCGCTGGCACAGTCTTCCGCGCACTATTCAACGCATTTTACGTGAACTGGATTGTAGGAAGGCAACCGGCCCGGACGGAATACCAGCAATAGTCCTTAAGAACTGTGCTCCAGAACTATCGGCGGTTCTTGGCAGACTCTTCCGCTTATCTTATGCACGGAGGACCTTTCCTGCCTGCTGGAAAATCGCTCGAGTTCAGCCAATCCCAAAGACGGGAAAAAAGTGTCTGCCACAAAATTACCGTCCGATAGCATTACTGTCTATTTTATCTAAGGTAATGGAAAAAGTCATCAATACAGAGTTGGTTAAGTATTTGGAGTGCAACGGACTTCTGAATGATCGTCAATATGGATTCCGTGGCAGGCGGTCCACAGGAGACCTTTTGACACTTATAACCGATATATGGACATCTGCGATTGAACGGCATGGTGAGTCAAGGGCGGTCGCATTGGATATCTCCAAGGCTTTTGACCGCGTCTGTCACGGGGCATTGCTGAGCAAACTTCGTTCATATGGACTTTCCCAACAGCTTTGCGACTGGACGAGGAGCTTCCTCGAGAATCGATCGATCCCGGTTGTTGTGGACGGCGAGTGTTCGGATCTGTATCCTGTTAATTCGGGGGTCCCCCAAGGTTCTATTTTGGCACCAACCTTGTTCTTGCTTCACATAAATGATTTGTTGGAGACAACGGATAACAAAGTGTTTAGTTTTGCGGATGATAGTACGCTTGTTTCCTCCTTTTCGAGTGATCGGCCGATTGGTGCATCAACGTCACACCGGCTGAGATGTAGACAGATTGACTCTCTGAATCGGGATCTGGATAAAGTCCTGCAGTGGGGAAAGGCCAATCTTGTCGACTTCATTGCAACGAAGACCCAGTATACAATATTCACAAAGAAAACTGGATCATCGGTTCCACAGCTGATGATGAATGGCCGGGCCCTCGAGGCTGGGAAAAGTTTGAGATTGCTCGGCGTCACGGTCTGTGGAAATGTATCATGGCATAAACACGTGTCGAATATCGCCAGGTCAGCCTCAGGAAAACTGAGTTATCTTTTAAGAGCCAAGAAATATTTTACTCCGGCCCAACTTCTTCTACTATATAAATCCCAAATTAGACCCGTGCTCGAATATTGCTCTCATGTTTGGAGCTCGGCTCCTAAACATACCCTCGACCTATTTGAGAGCATACAGAGACGAGCGATACGCCTGATCGGGGACTCGGCCCTGAAGTCGGGAATACAATCGCTAGCCCATCGAGGGCGCGTAGCCGACCTCTGTCTGTTTTACAGATATTATCACGGGTACTGTTCTTCGGAGATTCGTGGTATTGTTCCACGCAATTCGGTTTATATGCGCTCCACAAGACATTCCGGCGGATCCCACCAGTTTGCGGTGCATTTCCCGACGGCGCGAACATCCCTGCATCATAACTCGTTCCGTTACAGAGCGGGGAAACTGCGGAACTCCCTTCCTACGTGAGTGTTCCCGGAGCGTTACAACTTGCAACTGTTATATCCGGCACTCGCGTTGGCTCCCCCACGAGTTGAGTCAAGTTGTGGCTTACGGCAAACATCTCCCAGCCTCCCATATATATATATATATATATATATATATATATATATATATATATATATATATATATATATATACACATGGAAGAGACGAATGCAGGCCAGGACCAAGACGAATGGAGACCAAAACCAATATCCCGCTAGAGCAATAAGCATGTGTTTTTAATTGCTGCTCGAAGTCTCGTCTTTGAGGCTGAAATTTGGAATCTTTTTAGTTTTTAGCAGAGGTAGATGCATAGTCAAATGATCATGAGCTGGTTGTAATTTCAAAATGCAAAACTGAAGTTACTTTTTGTCGGATGTGATGCGTATCTAGTTTACTCCGCATTCATCGCTTGATCAGCTGGTAGTGAGTTTTCTGTAGGGGAGAAGGGGGATATGCAAAATGACGGTGGTTTTAAATCGCTGTTCTAAGGTTCATGATAACGTCTGAAATTTATGACCACTCGATCAGAAAAGACTGAGTTTCATTCGCTCTTATGACGAGCTTCTTACTCGTGAACACGACGCTCCAGAAGAATTGCAATGCTCTTGCGACTAGAGTAGAAATTGAAAGAGAATCGAAAAAAATTGCACTACTGTTCTTGCAGCGCCTAAAACCAAACTAAGTAATTTTACAGCTTTTGCTGAGCTTTTCAGATTTGATGTGGCAAGCAAATTTGTATTAGATACTCTAAAATGTTTCGAGTTTTATTGACTCAACATTGACTGTGCTGTTTGGTATATATGTGCAAACTACAGTAAAGTTTAGAAGCAATATCGTCTTTCGACTGTTACGTAGCTTTACATAAGTTTTATACTTGAAATATTTTACAACCAACGATGTAGTCTGGATTTCTCCATTACCTTGGTATGTAAACTAAAGCGTCCAATTGTGAAAGCGTTCAAGCAGCTAAGCATCCGAGTTTCTAAGGTCTTTCCCAACGCCATTGCATAATGTTTTTAAGCTTTTCGTTAAGTATATTTATTTGCCATTATAATCACGTGTACATGTTAGATTCCCTTTGAGCCGTGTTATTGACCTCAATACACCCGAATAAATAATATTCCTTTCCTTCGATTGTGAAGCTTTCAAATATCTGCTACATAGGTGTTGGTGCATCTCGACTAATAATGTATTGGGACCTAAACGTTTTTTTGTACTTGGTGAGCTTCGGTTGAGGGTTTCAACTATTCCGCTGCTCTGTGTGTAGGAAAATGTGGTGAAGAAGGATGTAAATCATTAGAATGAGTGTAAAGTAAGCTTTGTGATAGACGATTGATGTCTTCAGTGCTAATTGTTGGAATGTTAGTGTAATTTATATGACAGAATTCGGCAATAAAATGACTATTATCGTAAATTAGTTAACCAATATCGTAAGCAACCAGCGTTGACGTCATGCTCGGGTTCCTGGGGTTTAATTTATTGTCGTTTTTGTATAATTTGTGATCGCTTAAGGGGATATAGATGGTACGATATCTTAAATTTCAGCTTGGTTCCCACGGAATAATAAAAAGAGGAAACAATGGATATAAATGCCAAAAATCATAAACATTATGTCCAAGCAATTGTGTGTCAGCGTAGGATAAAACAGGTCAATCAACATTCGCGAGTCCACACATCACGATTTTTATCGCATTCATCAGATCAGCGTTTTTTGGTATCGGTAAATGTTTATCGTATTTTTTTAAGTCTCTTGGTCCTAAATCCGCAATTCTTAAGCATGCTGCACCAATTTCTTAGATTAATAGGTGAATCTTTTAAGGGTACAACGAGTCTTTGTAGAAGTTTTTCTTTTTTATGGAAAGGAGGTTTGATTGGGAAAATGTAGTCGTTTTTCTATTTCTCGAGCAGTGTATGCATTGCGGGTCAAAAAATCCTCGGTTTTTGATGTCATGCGCGAATCGACCCATTTGTCCATCTCTTCGAAATACGTGCGCCATTGATCGGAAAAAGTGTTAATGAGAAGGGGTAATGCCAGGAAACGGGTGGGGTAAGACTTCCCACTTTAGTGATTACAGGTATGTTTTAACTGATCAAACAACGTGAGGCCGATTATGTTAAAGAATTACTTTGTCGTATTTGGCTTGGTTTCGCGGCGCTTTTTCTTTTAATGCACACCTTAAATGCATCCACTGAAGTTGGTATCGGGCTCCCTTGATGATTTCATTAGGTTGCAGCAGCTGGTAACACACAACGCCGAGCTGATTCCATCAAATACACAGCAAGAACTTTGATCCATGGCATTTTGACTTTGGGGCTGATGTTAATTCATGTCTGCTTTTTATCGCCCGTAACAATGCGATGAGGAAAACCAAGAAGTCCTTTGTAGCTTGTGAAAAATTGCCGATTTACGTCGTGTGGCTTCATTTCATAGACGACATAATTTCCAATGTTTTGGATCATTCTCGTGGTTTTTAGGTGGAATGAAATAGATTTTTGATTCATTCCTAATTAAAGCTTTTCACTGGCAATCTTGAAATATAGGGGTTGCTTTGGGATTCAATATAGTATAAGGCTTCCCAAAAAGGATCATCATCATCATCGGCACTACAACCGGGATCCGGTCTTGGCCTTATTTAACAAATCTCTCCACCGGTCCCGATTTCGAGCCGATGTCATCCAGTTTAGCACTCCCAGGCTCTGGGCGTCCTGGTCTACGCCATCCCTCCATCGCAGACAAGGTCTGCCGCGCTGTCTCCTTCCATACATCCTGCCACAAAGGACTTTCCGGGCAGGGTCCTCTTCGCTCATTCGAGCTAGGTGTCCCGCCCACCGGAGTCTACCGAGCTTGATTTTTCTTACAATATGAGCTTCAAGGTAGATTGCGTACAACTCATGGTTGTAGCGTCTCCGGAATCGTCCTCCCTCACATACGGGGCCAACAATTCTCCTTAAGACCTTTCTCTCGAACGCGGCCAAGAGTTCAGAGTGCCTTTTATTAAGCACCCAGGTCTCGGATCCATACATGAGTACTGGTAAGACCATGGTCTTGTACAGTAGTAGCTTGGATGTTCTGGATAAATTTCGGGATTTAAAGAGCCTTGATAGACCATAGTAGGCTTTGTTGGATTTAATCAGCCGTTCGCGTTTTTCTTCTTCCATATTGTTATCGGCTGATACTATTGACCCAAGGTAGTTAAAGGATTGCACTACTTCAAATTCGTGCTCCACTACCCTGATAGTTTGACCAACGTTAGGTCTTCTCTTCGCAGAAGTTGCCACCATGTACTTGGTTTTTCCCTCATTAATGCGCAGTCCCAGTTTTTGTGCCGCCTGCTCGATCTGGGTGAAGGATTCCTGTACCGCCGATTCGGTTCTACCGATGATGTCGATGTCATCTGCGTAGGCAAGTATCTGGCTGGACTTGGTGACAATAGTCCCCCTAGTTGTAACGCCAGAGTCACGGATTGCTTTCTCCAACGCCAGGTTGAAGAGGAGGCAGGCCAGACCGTCCCCTTGTCGGAGTCCATTATAGATGTTTATTGGTTTGGACAGCAATCCAGCTACTTTTACTTGACTAGTTACGTTGGTCATGGTCAACCTACAAAGTCGTATCAATTTATTTGGAATGCCGAATTCTCTCATGGCATTATATAGTTCTACCCTGGCTATGCTGTCGTAGGCGGCCTTGAAGTCTATAAACAGATGATATAGTGGAATCTTAAATTCCAGACATTTTTCCATCGCCTGCCTAAGGGTGAATATCTGATCAATTGCTGATTTGCCTGGGATGAAGCCACACTGATATTGACCAATGATGGCTTTAGCGTATGGGGATATCCGGTCTTGTAGGATAGTGGAGAGTATCTTATAGGCGGTACTCAGCAATGTTATACCCCTATAGTTGCTGCACAGTGTGATATCTCCCTTCTTATGTATGGGGCAAATTATACCACGACGCCAATCTTCCGGCATCTCCTCTTGCTCCCATACGTGCACCACGATCTCGTGAATTGCGTGATGTAACGCTGTCCCTCCTTGTTTGATCAGCTCAGCTGGTATGCCATCAGCTCCAGGGGCTTTATTTGATTTTAGCTGTCTAATGGCTTTTAATGTTTCCTCAATGCTTGGTGGCGGCAACATTTGGTCTTGGTCTTGCATTGGTGGAGCCTCCAATTCTTCTGTGAGCTGACCATTTAGCAATTCATTAAAGTGCACTTCCCATCGCTCCAGAATGCCTTCAGGATCGGTGATCAGATTACCCTCTTTATCCTTGCAGTAAGTGCAGCGTGGTGTGTACCGCGTCATACTGCGGATTATTTGGTAGAACTTCCGCGCCTGGTGCGGACCTCGCTCTCTACTTTTCTCTATTTCACAGACAAGATTTTTATCCCAGGCACTTTTCTTTTGTCTGTGAAGTCTTTTTTCAGTTCTTCTGAGCTCTTTGTATTTCTCCTCGCGTACCCGCGTCCTATGAGACTGCTGCATTGCTCGGTATGCAGCATTCTTACGTTCAGTCGCTAGTTTGCACTCATCATCAAACCAGTCGTTCCGATCTCTACGACTACTGCCTAAGATGGAGTTGGCAGTACTAATGACAGTATTCTTAAGGCGTGTCCATTTCTCTTCTACGCCCGGCAATCGGGCCCCAGGGCTTACTCTCCCTCCGTCGAGCTCTTCGAGGGCGAGTCTTAACGCATGACCAAAGGTGTGGCTGGTGTTCTCATTGCGTAAGGCAGCCGTGTTGATTCGAACCTGATCCGTGGATGCAATACGTCTCCGTAAGGCAATCCGCGCTCGGAAAACTGTACCAACAAGATAGTGATCCGAGTCCACGTTGGCACCTCGGTACGTTCGTACCGTCATCAGGCTCGAAGAGTGGCGGCGATCTATCAACACGTGGTCAATTTGGTTGCGAGTGGCTCCATCAGGTGATACCCAGGTGACTTTGTGGATATCTTTACGCGGAAACCTGGTACTCGCAACGACCAAGTTTTTCGATGCTGCCAGTTCGATGACTCGTAGTCCATTGTCATTAGTGTTCTCATGCAAACTATGGGAACCTGCGTAGTGCCTGAAAACCGGCTCCCGACCTATTTTCGCATTCAAATCCCCAAGAACGATTTTCACATCGTATCTTGGGCAGGCATTGAGGGCCCGTTCGACGTTCTCATAGTAATCTTCTTTTTCGTCGTCAGGGGACTCCTCTGTAGGTCCGTGAACGTTTATGAGGCTTATGTTCTTAAATTTGCCTCGCACGCGAAGAGTGCATAGCCTTTCATTTATTGCATTAAAGCCGATGATGGCAGGCTTCAGTTTTTGGCTACCTAGAAAGCCTACCCCGAGCACATGGTGTTTTGCGTGACAGCTGTAATAAATGTCATACTCTTTTCTTTGAAAAACACCACTCCCCGTCCATCTTATTTCTTGTAATGCTGTTATGTCAGCCTTATATTCGGACAGGGCATCGGCTAGTTGCTGTGCAGCTCGAGCTCTGTATAGTGAGCGTATGTTCCATGAAAAAATCCTTAAATCGTTTAGCCGTTTTCGTTTCCGTGGTCGTCGTCGTGTATCCGGTCCATATCCGAGGCTTGTTAAATTTGCCATAATAATTCATTTTTACGGGCCTGGTTATTAGCCTTGCGCCAACCTTTCTCAGGATGTCGCTGCATGCATTGGTTCACTACTTGGCGGGTGTCAAAGTAGCTATCCAGGGGTGTCACGTGGAGACTGCATGTCAACTTGGATTGAACAGGGACAAGGATCGTCCTGGCCTTCGCCGGGTTGAAGGCAATCAGAGACTTTGCCCTGTATGTTCGCACCCATCCCCCCATCCCAAGAAGGATGTTCACCCCAAATATTTGAGATAAAGGCAAAACCTTTTTTTATTATATTTTATTTAATATAAAAACAAAACTTTTCTGTAATTTTAAAGTACAACTTATGGCAATTATATTTTGAATAACACATCATTCAAATGTCCATCCCGTCTTCGTTTGGAGGATCGAATTCGATGAACCTAATTTTTGATGACTTTTTACAATAAGTCAGGTATAATTTTATTAGTGCAGCGTTCGATGTTCAATTTTAAAGTGTCTTTAGTTCGAGGTTTGCTGGCTGAGTTGAACGACTTCAGATATTCCTACAAAACAGGAAAAATATTCAAAGGCGTTAAATCATATTTATTTGGATACCAATTAAGGGAGCATTTATAGTCATCACTTTCAACCGATAAGGACACAAATCCTATACCATTCAGGTTTACTTAAACTCACAGGCATTGTGGCCTTTTGCAGAGGAAGTATTTTTTTTTTTTTTTTTTTTATATAATTTGCTCAAGAAAGGCGAAGCCAAGATGCCACCAAATAACTGCAGTTCTTCTTGAACGATTGTAACGCAGAATTTTACGAGGGTGGCCTGAAAAATGTCCGACCTCAACGTGAAGATAGCAGCACTCGTCAATAAAAGCTAGTGAATGTAATTGTACATCTCTTGACAGTTACTCACCAACATTTTAGACATTTTGCATGGGTAGTTTTTATTTGACAGTCGTTTGAGTGAGTCGATGTAAGTGTTTTTGTGAAAATGGACAAAATTGAGTATAGAGCTGTCATTAAATTTTTGGTTTTGGAAGGCAATACGCATACGCAAATCAAAGATGAGTTGGACTCTGTGTATGGGAACTCTGCTCCTCAATAGTATACTGGTTAGTATACCCGCCTGTCACGCGGGAGACCGGGGTTCGATTCCCCGTCGGGGAGCCTCTGGCGCAAGACTAATGACCTTGCCCGGAAAAAACAAATCATTATGGAAAATTTAACAAGCCTCAGGACTTGCTAAATAAGGCCAAGACCGGTTCCAGGTTGTAGTGCCGATGGTGATGTGATGGTGATGAATGTAATTGTACATCTCTTGACAGTTACTCACCAACATTTTAGACATTTTGCATGGGTAGTTTTTATTTGACAGTCGTTTGAGTGAGTCGATGTAAGTGTTTTTGTGAAAATGGACAAAATTGAGTATAGAGCTGTCATTAAATTTTTGGTTTTGGAAGGCAATACGCATACGCAAATCAAAGATGAGTTGGACTCTGTGTATGGGAACTCTGCACCATAATTTACCCCAGTGAAATTTTGGGCAGCTGAATTTAAATGTGGCCGTGAGAACTTGGGAGACGATGAGCGCTAGGGACGTCTGAAAACTGCAACAACTGACGACAACATCGCTAAAGTTCACCAAATGATACTTGTATCTCAGTTTTGCTCGTGGTATTTTTTTTAATTACATCAACCGTTATATTCACAATAATTGTCACCAGCCATTATCTTGTTATCTTGTTTTCTATGCCTCGGTACCGCATACACATAACTGTAAAATCCGTAAAGTTATGGCCCCTGGGCCACGTGAGTTAAGGAAAATGAAACGTAAACGGTTGCGTTACGACCCCGGTATTGGACGTCAAACCCTCCCGATAAACTTACAAAAGTTAACAACAAAGTGCTAGCCAAATTCAATATGTGTTCAAACACTAACTATTTCCAACCGCGTCAAAGTCTAATGGAGGACTCACATGAAATGGATTCTACCAACGTCGATCAGTGTGCAGAAGTGACGAAAGAAACCGTTCCGCCAATTGTGGTTTTAAAATCAACCAGTGGTAAAGTGCGAAATATTTTGAATAACATTAAAATAGACAATTACTTAATTAAAAACATATCACTTGGACAAAAAATATGTTCCCCAACAATGGACATATACAACAAAATTAGAACCGAACTCTTGCGGTTAAAATGTGAGTTTTTTACCCACTCGTGAAAGGAAAATCGCCAACTAAAGGTAGTGTTATCCGGTTTAGACCTAATTAGCAATGACATAATAAAAAATGAACTAATTACACTCAGGATTAAGTGCCTAGATGTTAAAACCATCATATTAAATTCATCAACCAGAGGCGTTCCTTGACTTGGATATGAAAGGGCTTATCCAGGATAGATCTGGAATTCCGCTGATCTATCATGTAAGTAGATCATCTGTAGACGGGCGATTGTGCTATGACCGGGAAGTAACGCGCACCGAAGAAGAGTTCCTGCGCTTCAGTAGGGCTATCTCCCACAGAGACCGGGACGATAGTATTAGACAGCGTCAACAGTTCTGGTGGTTGAATGGCATATAAAGACCTGGATACCAAAGTCGGTATAGAATCATAGTATCATCAGCTAGCTTACATAGACTTAGCTTTTCTAGAATTAGGGTAGTATAAGATTTAAGTTAAGTTAGGTTAAGTGCTTTTACATTAAAAAAAAAAGTAGGTAAGTTAAGTTAAATTTTAAGAAAAAAAAAAACAAATAAAAAAATTGACAAAGTTTTTCAAATTTTTCTTTGTATTTCAACTAATTATCAGTACTGCCACAAAGTTCTGGCGCCGAAAGGCAAATTATACAAATGTTAAGTAATGTTTAGCTTAGAGCGTCTGCGAAGGACCAGTAAGTTATTATATAAGATAATTAAGCTAGAATTTAAGCATTTTTTGTCTAGCCTTTAATTTAGAAATTAAGAATATAAAAAGAAAAATAAAAAATGTTTTAAAAATGAAATGAAATGAAGGTTATGGAGCGTATTAACTCCCGAAAAGGGGATGAATGTATTATCCTATAGAGCGGCACCCAGTTGCCACCAGCCCGCGCGTGCGAAGTGGAACCTTTCCTCTCGAAGTTTGCTGTTAAAGTAATAGATGGGGGCAACGACCTGGGGCTAATCATTTCCCATTTAGCAGCCCCATACTTCCATACATAGCGAAGCTGCCTAGGCCGGTTATTCGCTTGATATGCAAGTGCTTGCGTGACAGATACTAAACAGTGATCTGAGTATCATCAGCTAGCTTACATAGACTTAGCTTTTCTAGAATTAGGGTAGTATAAGATTTAAGTTAAGTTAGGTTAAGTGCTTTTACATAAAAAAAAAAAAAACAAAGTAGGTAAGTTAAGTAAGTTAAATTTTAAGAAAAAAAAACAAAAAAAATTGACAAAGTTTTTCAAATTTTTCTTTGTATTCCAACTAATTATCAGTACTGCCACAAAGTTCTGTCGCCGAAAGGCAAATTATACAAATGTTAAGTAATGTTTAGCTTAGAGCGTCTGCGAAGGACCAGTAAGTTATTATATAAGATAATTAAGCTAGAATTTAAGCATTTTTTGTCTAGCCTTTAATTTAGAAATTAAGAATATAAAAAGAAAAATTAAAAAAATGTTTTAAAAATGAAATGAAATGAAGAGCGTACCGGCGCGGTCACAGGTGGCTCCAAAAGGCCGGTATCGAGGTTTGAATTCGCGGAAAATAAATTCGCGAACACATTACCCTTATCCTTTGAATTTGCGACTAACGTCCCGCAATTATTTGTTGTACATTATCGTAAAATATTCGGGCATTACCAAATTTGACAAGCTATATACAAGACCTTCTAACCATACGCAGGCCTTTTCAAAGTCGACCAAGCATGCCCCTGCGCATTTTCGCTTTGCGTTATTCCACTGCACGTCGGAAACAAGTTTTGTTGCGGCATCAGCGGTGTCATGTTTCGATCTGAAACCGAATAGGCTCTTCGGAATAACACCATTTTCATCACACCAGTTTATCAATACTTTATTTATACTTTTTTCAAATACCTTGCTGATGGAAGCAAACTCGAGCGAAGATTGGCTGGATTGCTCCTGTCCTTGCCCTTTTTGGGGATGGGGTAGACTACTGCAGATTTCCATTGGGTTGGATAATATGCATTATTTAGAGCGTTGTTGAATAAAACAGTGTAAACCTTCACTGCTCCAAGAGGCAAATGTTTTAGAACAATGTTTGGAATACTATCTATTCCAGAAGATTTCTTGTTTTTAACAGATCGAAGAATGTCCCTACGTTCATCCTTGTGTACAAGGATTTTTAAGTGGGGAATCCGCTTCACTTCAGAGAGTGAAGAGGAACATTTCTTCAAGAGAATTGGGCGAATGCCATCTGGACAAGCGGATTTGTGTGTGTTTAGCTCCTTGAGTGCCCGGGCAGAGTACGCGTTCGGAAGCGAATCCGGCTCACAGTGTGCTGCTTATACTCAAGTTAAGGCGGAACTGATGTGGTATCAGGCAGCCTTGAGTTGGCTGCAAAATGTGCAGCAAGCAGATTCGCTTTCTCTATTGCACTGGTGACTGGTCTTTCATCGACTATTAGCGAAGGAATGGGTGAGGAGACCGAGTTTTGGATGTTCTTAACAAATGCCCAGAAGTTTCTACTACCTATGGGAGTGTGTAGTATTTTTTGTCTCACTCTCTGGTCATGCAAGAACTTGGCGCATTGAATATACGCATTGAAGTCATTTCTAGCTCTCTTAAAACTTTTCTGGTTTCCTCGGTATTGTTTGATTTATTCAACCGGAAGCTCAACTCCGGCCTCTGCCGCCGGAATCGAACCACATATTCCTCTTGGGTTTGATAACCTTTACTCTGTGTGAAATAAAGGCTCGCATGCAAAACAGAATCGTGTCCGTCAGTGTGTCCGATATAGAGTCAACATCATTATTGAGGAAAAATAACGACCTATTTAACTGCCCAAAAAAGTCGTTCAGATCTTCCCAGTTGGCTTTCTCATAGAACCATATTATTCTTTTAGAAGATTTCTCGTTGGCGTTGCTGTTGGTTAGAGGAAATTTAGCTGACACGACACAGTGGATTGAAGTGCTCAAGGGCGAGAAACTTCAATTGTGTATATGTTTGGGTCCGAGGTGAGAAACAGTACCAGTGTGTTGGCGGAATGACCATCTATATCTGGTACCCGTGTTGGCTCACTGACGAGTTGAGTTGATTGATTGATTGATTGAAGGCGGAACCCCCATTTTTATTTAGCTTAATGCAAGCTTAAAATTAACTTAACATAAAAACCTCACAGACTATCTTAAATCTAGAGTAGTGGTTAAGACGTTATTCAATTATTTAATCGAAAAAAGGAGAAGAAAACCAGGAAGTTGAAGATTACTTGGCGATAGGGGAGGTAGGAAGCCAGGGAAGAGCGAGTGTATGTGGGGGTGGTGAACGCGGCCTTTGTGCGACAGTGGAGGGAATGTGTACAGGGGCGGTGGTTAGTGAGCGGGGGGATTGCGGGTGGGTTGGAAATGTGTAGGGGAGGACTAGTTTGAGGGAGGGTGAGGAGAGGATTGCAGGGATAAATTAAATTGTTTGACTCAGCTGAACATACTGACCCTCAGGTGTTGTGTGTCCGGAGTGGCGAAGCAACTGGGAGTTATGCACATTAAAATCACCCACAATAACGATTTCAGTGTGGGGATATAGGGTCAATATCCTATCGATGGAATCAGATAGAGCATCAAATTCGTTAAAGGATGCGTCTCTATCCAAATTTGGGCTTCTATATAGAAAGCAGCAATGTATGATATGCCTATGAGCGTGAAGTTTTAGCCACGAGAAATTAAATTCTGGATTGGAGCAGAGCCCATATTGTGGCAAAAGCTGATAAGCACTATCACTTTGTATGTATGTAGCTAGATCACGATGTGGAAAGAACAAAGGCACTAGGTTATAACCGAGTATAGTAAAATCGGAAATATCTGTATTAGTTATTACCTGAGACTCGGTAAGTGCAAGGATTGCTGGTTTATGGTTACCGGCGTGGGCAGACACAGAGGAAAAATTGCATTTTAGGCCGTGAATGTTACACAAATTGCTTAGGTAAAAATTAAAGGGAGAATAGTCATAGAGGACCGAGTAACATAAATTACAGTAACATATGTCGTAGTTACGTGACGCATAGTCATGTGCGATAGTTACTTCTTTCACAGTTGGCTGGATCACAGTTGCGTAAGCCATAGTCTAGTAAGTCTTAGTTATGTAGGTCATAATCTCGTAAGTTGTATTTACATAGGGCATTGTTACGTAAGGCAGTTACATGGGTCATAATTATGTAAGTCGCAGTCACGTGGGTCGTAGTTACTTAGGTTATAGCTGCAGGGAGAATAGTGACAGAGGATGAAGAAAAATAAGCTACAATAACGTGTGTCGTAGTTACTTGAATCATTATTACATGTGCGATGGTTACATGCTTCCTAGTCGGATGGTTATAGTTGCGTAAGTCATAGTAATGTAAATTATAGTTATGTAGATCATAACAATGTAAGTTGTATTTACGTAGGACATACTTACGTAACACATAGTTACGTCGGTCATAATTACGTAAGTCACAGTTACTTACGTCAGAGTTATTTAGATCCTAGTTGCTTAGTTAAAAGTTAGAGGGAGAATAGTGACAGAGGACAGAGTAACATAAGTTACAGTAACGTATATTGTAGTTACGTGACGCATAGTCATGTGCGATAGTTACTTGATTCATAGTTGGCCGGATCAGAGTTGCGTAAGCCATAGGATCATAATTTCTTAAGCTGTATTTACATAGGGCATAGTTACGTAAGGCAGTTACATGGGTCATAATTATGTAAGTCGCAGTGACGTGGGTCATAGTTACTTAGGTTATAGCTGCAGGGAGAATAGTTACAGAGGATGAAGAAAAATAGGCTACAGTAACGTGTGTCGTAGTTACTTAAAATATAATTACATGTGCGTGCGTTACATGTTTCATAGTCGGTCGGGTTATAGCTGCGTGAGTCATAGTAATGTAAGTTACAGTTATGTAAAACCTAACTATGTAAGTTGTATTTACGTAAGACATAGTTACGTAAGAGATAGTTACATCGGTCATAATTACGTAAGTTACAGTTACGTAGGTTATAATTACTTAGGTCATAGTTACTTACATCATAGTTGCTTAGGTAAAAGTTAGAGGGAGAATAGTCATAGGGGACCGAGTAACATAAGTTACAGTAACGTATGTTGTAGTTACGTGGCGCATAGTCATGTGCGATATTTACTTGATTCATAGTTGGCTGGATCAGAGTTCCGTAAGCCATATTCTAGTGAGTCTTAGTTATGTAGATCATAATCACGCAAGTTGTATTTACATAAGACATAGTTACATAAGACAGTTACATGGATCATAATTATGTAAGTCGCAGTCACGTGGGTCATAGTTGCTTAAATTATAGCTGCAGGGGGAATAGTTACAGCGGATGAAGAAAAATAAGCTACAGTAACATGTGCCATAGTTTCGCGAATCATAATTACATGAACGATGGTTACATGCTTCATAGTATAAATTATAGTTATGTAGATCATAACTATGTAAGTTGTATTTACGTAGGACATAGTTACGTAGGACATAGTTACGTAAGACATAGTTACGTCGGTCATAATTACCTAAGTCACAGTTACTTACGTCAGAGTTACTTAGATCATAGTTGCTTAGTTAAAAGTTAGAGGGAGAATAGTCACAGAGGATAGAGTAACATGAGTTACAGTAACGTATATTGTAGTTACGTGACGCATAGTCACATGTGCGATAGTTACTTGATTCATAATTACCTGGATCAGAGTTGCGTAAGCCATAGTCTAGTAAGTCTTAGTTATGTAGGTCATAATCTCTTAAGTTGTATTTACATAGGGCATAGTTACGTAAGGCAGTTACATGGGTCATAATTATGTAAGTCGCAGTCACGTGGGTCGTAGTTACTTAGGATATAGCTGCAGGGGGAATAGTGACAGAGGATGAAGAAAAATAAGCTACAATAACGTGTGTCGTAGTTACGTGAATCATAATTACATGTGCGATGGTTACATGCCTCATAGTCGGATGGGTTGTAGTTGCGTAAGTCATAGTAATGTAAATTATAGTTATGTAGATCATAACAATGTAAGTTGTATTTACGTAGGACATACTTACGTAAGGCATAGTTACGTAAGACATATTTAAGTCGGTCATAATTACGTATGTCACAGTTACTTACGTCGGAGTTACTTAGATCGTAGTTGATTAGTTAAAAGTTAGAGGGAGAAGAGTCACAGAGGACCGAATAACGTAAGTTACAGTAAAGTATGTTGTAGTTACGTAGCGCATAGTCATGTGCGATAGTTACTTGTTTTATAGTTGCTGGATCACAGTTGCGTCAGCCATAGTCTAGTAAGTCTTAGTTATGTAAATGGTCATAATTACGTAAGTTATATTTACAAAGAACATAGTTACGTAAGATAGTTACATGGATCAAACTTATGTAAGTCGCAGTGATATTGATCATTGTTGCTTAGGTTATAGTTCTAGAGGGAATAATTACAGAGGTCGAAGAAAAATAAGTTACAGTAACGTGTGTCGTAGTTACGTGAATCGTAACTACATGTGCGATGGTTACGCGTTTCATAGTCGGTTGGGTTATAGTTCCGTAAGTCATAATAAGGGGGAGTCGGAGCGAACATACAGGGCAAAGTCTCTGCTTTCAACCCGGCGAAGACCAGGACAATCCTTGTCTCTGTTCAATCCAAATTGACATGCAGTCTCCACGTGACATCCCTGGATAGCTACTTTGGCATCCGCCAAGTAGTGAATCAATGCATGCAGCGAGATGCTGAGAAAGGTTGGCGCAAGGTTAATAACCTTGCTCGGAAAAACAAATTATTATGGACAATTTAACAAGTCTCGGATAAGGACCAGATACCGGTGGAGAGACTTGCTAAATAAGGCCAAGATCGGATCCCAGTTGTAGTGCCGGTGATGATGATGTGATGAAGTCATAATAACGTAAGTTATAGTTATGTGGATCATAACTACGTGAGTTGTATTTACGTAGGACATAAGTTACGTCGGTCATAATTACGGAAGTTACAGTAACGTAAGTTACAGGTACCTAGGTCATAGTTACTTAGACCATAGTTACTTACATCATAGTTACTTAGGTTGGAGTTACAGGGAGAATAGTCATAGACGACAGAGTAACATAAGTTACAGTAACGTTTGTTGTAGTTTCGTGACGCATAGTTACATGTGCGATAGTTACTTGTTTCCTAGTTGGCTGGATTACAGTTGCTTAAGTCATAGTTTAGTAAGTTTTAGGTATGTAGATCATAATTACCTAAGTCGCATATACGTAGGACATAGTTACGTAAAACAGTTACGTGGGAAACAAGCTACAGTAACGTGTGTCGTAGTTACGTAAGTCGTTAGTTATAGATCATAGATTTGTAAGTCAAGTTATAGCTGTTTAGATCATAATTGCAGGAGGGATACATGAGTTACAGTAACACGGATCGTACTTACGTGAATTATTGTTAGATGCGTCCTAATTGTATAGATTATAGTTACGTAGGATATAATTGAAGACATATTTACAGAGAGCACAATTAGATGAGTTTAGTAATAAGGTTCATGGTTAGGGCAGTCATAGTTACATACGTTATGTAAGTCATAATTAGGTAAGTCAAAGGTTCGTAGGTCATAGTTACAGAGGATGTAGTTCAAAAGGGTATACTTACAGAAGACGTAGCTATATGACCTGGTGTACCGTGAATCGTAGTTACATAAGTCATCATTACATGGATTATAGCTAGTTTGCTTCTATTTGCATTGGTCAGAGTAAGTTGGGCTACAGATGTATTGCTAGCAATTACATGAATCATAGTAATTCAACTCATAGAAACAGGTCAAGAACTGATCTTGTGCGAAGTTTGGTAAGCAACTTGCTGGAAATCCCATGTAAGAATAAAAGAATTAAGTTAAAGCTGGCCTATGGATGATCGGACATATTGGTAAAAAGATGTAGTCGGCGAAAAAAACTAGTGCGGGTTATCACTGATGCCATTAACTCTCGAGTTCTAATAAACCCATTACAGATAGATAGGTTGCAGTCCTATGCATTCTATAAAAGCCAATGGAAAAATTGAGATAGAAGACAGGGCGAGTGTAGCACGGTAGGAATAGTCATAAAACATTTAATGTGCACGTAATATTAAAAATAGACCCAAGATCATAAAACCGGGAAAGCATGGTGTACTTATTGATAAGTTCAGTGCAGTGGTGAGCATTAAGCGACCCGACGGTCTTTGCACTTATCGCAGTGATTGCACCGAAGTAATTTGGGCGAATATCGGGTAACGAGATTGAAGTTTTGAATCTAAGAAATGGGTCAATGGAGTAGGAAAACTGAGAAGGGCCGCTAGTCTGGTGCAAAGTTGCTTAGAAAGGAAGGGGAGTTGTGGGTAACAAGTTTAATTCGGTAAAGGAAAGTGGTAAAATCTACTTCCTGTTGAGGTTTATGGTAGTTGCTGAAGATGATAAACAAAGTGTTGCTGAGAGTGTTGAATCTTGTTAACTTGGTTAATGTGTATACGCTTGATTGCCTCCAATAATATACTCAAAATAGGAAGGCTTGTAGCTTAATTGGATGAGAATTATAGGTATACCAGGGTAAAAAGTTTTTAGTTGTTGAGATTTCTTTGCTATTGAGAAAACTAGGTCATTGCAGGGAAAGGTTTACAGGAGAGTAAGGCACAATGAAGACCATTTTACGTGGTGTGGATAGAAGGAAATGCACAACTCTCACGAAAGTCTTTACACTACCAGGTCATCGATTACATGAACGACGTACCTAGAGGGGTCTATATCCCGTTTACGTGAGCTTGCATGCTAACCAACCATTACTTGAAAGGAGAAAAAGTCGACGAGGAAAAAATGAAGAAAACGAAAAGTAAGAAAAATGGTAGTGTAACGAGCAAATGCAAATATTCTATGCGACTTGTTGCGCACCTCCGACTAGAGCATTGGCTATGGTTATGGTAGGTGGTGGCGATCATGGTGGTTGTGAATGGTTTCGTTGACTAGGTAGAATTCATGTCCACTAAGAGCTAGTCAATAGCTGTTGCTGTTACTGTTGGTGCCGCTTTGCTGTTGTTTTTGTTTGCAAATATTAGAGAATCGTCTAAAGATGTATTGCGACTGGTTGGTTGCTAAGCTAATCCTTAGGTTAATTGCCGAATTCAGGTTTCGGTTGTGTCTGTTTGTAATGTTGTAGACTTGATTGAAAGACTTAACTGTATCTTAAATCTGAATGAACGTAGCCTACTAGATATGAGGAGACCAGTAACTTGAGAGATGTGTGACTTTTCGGAATTATGTTTTTTTTATTTTGTTTTGATATTATTATGGAATCAAAACGGCGGGCAGGTTAATTGGTTCAAATTTAGACGCTAATTCATTGCGTGGTGTTTTTATTTATTATTATTCTTGTATGATAGATATTGAATACTGTAATATGAAAAAGAGATTTTCTTATGAAAAGATAAGGAGACACGGGCAAAAGCATAGTATAGAAGAAACAGAAGAACACGATGGAGGATGAGGAGAACAAGAAGCGCAGAATTGTATATGGTATTACATTGTAAGATCGCTAATTCGTCTTGTATGGTGTACGTTATAAGTTATACGTAGTATGAAATATGTAGTTTGTACTATGTATGTAAATATAAGTAAATGAATATAAGTTTATAAATGTATATATATATATATTTATTTATTTATTTATTTATTTATCGGTGTCGGCCAATTCGCAAATCTTGTCGTTTGCTTTCTTTTGCTGTTCTATTTAGCAGTTAGCAATTAACTGATCATTCGGTACGGCGTACGGTTGTCCAACAAGTGGTAAGATTTGTTCAAGTCAATTGGTGTTTAGTCGGTGTTGTTTGATGCCTGTGTGTCGTATGTGTTTGTCGCGTATATCTTGTGCTTAGTGCTTAGTCACATTCTAGTCGAGAACGTTGTCTTATTTTTTCGTAATTTCGTTATTAATTGATCGTAACGTTTATTTATTTTTCTGTTGCTGTTGTTTGTTTTTGTTTAATTTTTGTTTATTGTATTGTATTTTGTTTTGTTTTTATTTTATTTTATTTTTGTTTTGTTGCGTATTGTTTTTGTCTTCTGAAGTCTCTCATCTGACCGCGATTTTATTTTAAGGTCATATCGATCGAGAATTGAATGCGATACGATCACTCGTTGCCGGAATCACAAGGGTGTAAAGTGCTATACAATCATTCTTAATTTTTTATATGCTGCATTTTGAATACAAAAAAGAAAAAACTTAAAAAACTATAAATTCTGCTATAATTGGCTTTTTCACTCGTATTCTGATTCGCATGTGGTTATGAATCAATAGATGTCTGTGGAGAATGCAAAATTCAATCAAGTATCTGGCGAATATTTTTTTCTTATCTCGTCAACAGGTGTTGCATACGATGCTATAATTTTTTGCGAGAGCATTATTGACTATAAAAAACGTTGAATAAATCACAGAGCATTGTTTTAAGTTTAGTTTTAGTTACAGTTTTTTCCTTTCGTTTGTTAGTTTACTTTGATTATATTTCCACAGGTATTGGAAGTGTGAGGCATTTTGCCAATAGTTTGTGAATGTGACTGTTGCTTTGACTGCAACATTAGAAAGAGACTGGGATTTATCTGTGATTTTGTTGTTGTTTGTTATTATTGTTGTTACTGTTGTGTTACCTTTACCATTGGTGTTTTTATAACATTGTTATTGTTGTCGTTCTCTTTTGTATTTCATTTCGGACTGTTAACAGTAATATATACATAAGTAGAGTCGTGTGATAGTGCAAAAAAAGTACATCGTATAATTAGAAGAAATTAAAAGAAATAAATATTCGTTGATGTCCAGTGGGTGAGTACAAACTTGCGCCTTTTCGTTTATGATATTCTATTGTGAAATAAGTTTTAAACGAATAGTCATTATTTTATTGAATTTTATATATATAGCGGCTAGCAAGGAGATATTCTGGTTAAACGTCGCAACATCGTTAATTCATTTGGAACACCGTGGACGAGAGTCATGAATAAAGTCGCATTGTTCTATTCGGCATTCAGTTTTGTGATGGTTCAGTCTTCAATAGTTCTGGCCTATCATGAGCATAAAGTGCGTATAATGCTGTAATAAGATAAGCACATTAATATTTTGTTTATTGTTTTTTGGCTTTGTTTTTTTTTTTTTTTTGCTGATTACTTGCATTGGGGTTAGTGTTAAAATTCTCCCCCTACACGACAGTGGCACAATACGACTTCGGTCTAAGTAAAGAAAGCAATACTGTTATTTAATAAATATTTGCTATATATTTATTATGTATTACTATTACATATATTTTTTGAATTATTTTTACCATATATTTATTATTTATTACAATACAAGTTAATGAAAGCTAATTACCATTAGCGCTGCGTATTTCGATGTTATCTTGTGATCTCGGTCATTGAGACTTTTTTAGATTATTATCATTGGCACTTAAGTTCCGACTATACAACTTAACTTTTTATGCGACAACATCTCAATTGAATTCTATGTTTATTACTTGTACAAAGTCGTGAGCAGACTTATAACACTTTTTCCTAAAATAAGTGCGCACAAAAGGGATTGTTTGATACTCTCAAATTTCAACGCGGGCGGTAGAAGAGGAGACGACTGCGAAAAGTGGTGTCGATGCACATTGGATTTGAGTGCCCCTTAGATCATAACCGCTATAGACCGTATTACCTGGAAGAGTATTAGAATACATTGAACCATGCTAAATAGAAATCCGACGGGCTTTGCTGTCCTTTATCTACCTGAGTTTCATTTTACTGGTTTTCAGAAAGCACTGCAAGATAGATACTGCAATGTTTTCTAAGCGAACTTTCACACTACTAGGGAGCGCCTTGTACTTATCTTAGATACTACATTAAGTAGTTTCAAAGCTAGGTTCACTCTGACCCGCATTACCAAAGGTAACCACTTAAGCTTAGTTAGGAGTGTAAACGTGTATTTAAGAATTAATTTTAGTGTTGAACAGTCATTCTAGTGGAAAATCAGATTACTTATTTTTTATAATTCGCGATCTCGAAAGCCGGTTTCAGTGTTAAGCAATTGATGTGGTGCAGTTTTAGGTATGTGGATTGTTTTCACTTGTTTCTAAGCATTTGAGAACCGTCCTTTGTTAAGACAGTGATTGAATATTATAATTAAACATTCAGTCGTTTGTGCGGGCGATCAAGCGGATCGCCCGTCACTGTATGCTCTCAAGTAGGCCGAGGGTATGCTTAGGAGCGGAGCTCCAGACATGAGAGCAATATCTAATATGAGATTTATACAGGAGAAGAAGATGGGCCAGAGTAAAATATTTTTTCTGGCTCTAAAAAGATAATTCAATATTCTATAATAGTGGCGGACCTGGCGATGTTCGATGCATGTTCATGTCACGACACATTTCTACAGACCGTGACGCGGAGCAAATTTGAGCTTTCCTTAGATTCAAGGGCCTGGCCATTTATCATCAGTTGTGGAACCGATGATACATTTTTCCTTGTAAACGGTGGACATTGCGTCTTTCATCAAGTCGACGAGATTGGCCTCTCCCCACTGCAGGCACTTATTCAAATACCGATTCAGAGAGTCAAGCTGACTACATCTCAGCGGGTGCGACGTTGATGCATTAATCGGGCGATTACTTGCAAATGAAGAAACCATCCGCAAAACTGAATATTTTGTGGCACAGACATACGCGGTTGAAAGCCTTGGAAATATCCAATGCGACCGCTCTTGATTGACCATGTCCTTCAATCGCAGATTAGTTACAAGGGTCAAAAGTTCTCCCGTGAACCTCCTGCTACGGAATCCATATTGACGATTTATAAGTCCGTTGCGTTTCAAGTATTTAATCAACTCGACAATAATGACCTTTTCCATCACCTTGGATAACCTATACAGTAATGCCATCGGTCGGAAATTTTGTGGAAGACACCTTCTCCCCTCCTTTGGGATTGACTGAACTCGAGCAATTTTCCAGCACGTAGGAAAGGTCTTCTGTACATAAGACATGCCAAAGAGTTTGCCAAGAATCGGCGATAGTTCTGGAACACGATTTTTAAAGCCTGCTACATTATTGGTATTTCATCCAAGCCGGTTGCTTTCTTACAGTTCAGTCCACGCAGAGTGCGTTGAGTAGCTCGTGAGTGAAACTTCACATCCGGCATTGAAAATTGCACCGGCGCAATCACAGGTGACTCAAAAAGACCCTCATCGAGGGTTGAATTCTTGAAAAATAAATTTGCGAACACATTGGCTTTATCCTTTGAATTAGTGACTAATGTTTCGCTGCCAGTTACTAACGGAGGAAAAGAGGAGGAACCGAAGTTATTGCTGATAGCGTTACCATAGACTAGAAGAGACACGAACCAATCAGTTTGTTGGTCACTTTGACATTGTGAACCTTCTTCGCGATATCAATCGCCTGGTTGCGGGCGTTTCTGACAAAATCCGTTCTACTGACCTTCTTGGGATTGAAAAGCCATTCCTTAAAACCTCTATTTTTTGACGCTGTAATCTGCTCGCATTTTTTATCAAACCAAGCCTTATCAGGTGAATTTCGTTTGGTGGAATGCGGAATGTAAAGGCCCATTTCAAGGAGAATAATCTCCGTGACTGAGTTCGCGTATGCGTCAACACCGGAATCTCCAAACCACACCTCTGACCACGGAGAGGATGCGAAGAAATTCCGGAAATCGTCCCAATTAACAGCCCCGTATCTCCATATTTGAGGGGGCTGCTTAGGTTGGTTATTTTTTTGAAATATAAGTGATTGCGCAGTCGATATCAAGCAGTGATATGAGTTTTCCACTGGCGTAGTCATCACACCATTGGAGTTCCAATTCGACGATCACCCGAGTTGTTGCCAGCAGTAACGATGGTTGAGGAGAGGTCTTGTGTGAGTAAACCCTTTGGCTAGATGCGATTGGAGAGACGGGTCCTAAGCTCACTATTGGCGATGATGATGTTGAGGGCGGCCTGTTAATAGTGGTTGTCCCGACGTGCAGCAAGGTGTGACGTCTCCTTTGACGTTGCCGGCAGACCTTGCTGGAGTAGCAGTCGCGCAGCCCGTGTCGACCTAAACAGTTGTAGGACAGTCTCTTCTTCCGCCGGGCAAGTGTGAACAACCGAAAGCCTCCGCTAGCGGAGATGGAACATGAGACCCTACACAACGTGCAGGGAGTATATTGCCTCGGCTTTTGTGATGATGCGGTGTACATGGAGATGCGCTGCAAACGACTTCAAACTAGAGGGGGATGGCGCCTTGATAGTCTTCTGGTTGGTTCCTTGTAAGTGATTAACTGCCAGGCTGGGCAGTTCTTTAGTCAGCTGCTGCACCGGAACGCCGGTAGCTGCACTGAAGGCAGCTCATTAGATGCGATACGATTGACATTAACTTTGGTCGGAATTCCGGAAAACTTGTTGATAGCGCTGGAAGATAAAGCCCTCGATTAAAATGTCCAAGAAAAATACAATTGACTAGAAGAAGCACTTCAGGAACTATTTGAAAAACGGTGTACCTTAAAAAACAAAAAAGATAAGATCGGAGGTGAAGCAAGATGTCTTATTGGAAACAGGAAAAGCCCTTTAAAAAGTTATTCTTATTATTTATTGGCCTATAGGAACCCGGAAGTTCATGACCTCACCGACTCGGCTTCGCCATCGTTCCCTGTCCTGGGCACACTCCTTCCACGCTTGACCATTCGATCCGATCTCCTCAAGGTCAAACCTAACATTGTCCCCCCATCTCCATTCCCTTTAAAAAGTAGAAGACAAAATAGTAAACAAATAACCCAAGTAAGCAAACAAATTAATGGAAAATTAAAACTCAGAAAACAAATAAGAAACAAGACTATCCAATATAACATTTAAAAAACGGAAGGCGTAAAAAAGCATCAAGAGAATTGAGAGAGCATATCCCTTGGGTTCCATGCATAAAAAGTAAAACATCTGGGAAGAAAAGAACAAGCCGAGCAGAAATTATGGAAATAGCAACAACATTTTACAGCAAATTACATGATGACGAATACTACACAAACACTCAATACCTACTGGAGGACGATAAAGAGACTATTCCCCCAATTTTAGAAACTGCAATAGGAAACACAATACTGTCCCGAAAAACAACAAAGCTCCGGGAGATAATGGAATAGCAAACGAAACCTTAAAAGGATGACGAAATCACATCATAAGGTATATTACAAATTTATTTAATGACATTATCACTGAAGATGTAATAAATAAACAATGGACATCTGCAACTATCATAAGAAATATGATAAAGCTGAAATAAATAACTATAGACCGATTACCTTAATATCTAACTTATATAACATATTCTTAAAGGTAATATTAAACAGAATTAGCTCATAACTAGATGAAAAACAGCTTAGGGAACAAGCTGGATTCCAAAGCGATTTTTCAACATTGGATCATATCCATGTGTTAAAACAGGTCATTCAAAAAAGTAACGAGTATGGAAAAACGTGCTATTTGGCATTTGTGGATTAAAACAAGACATTTGACTCTCTGAAACATACACACATGTGGGGCGCCTTACATTCACAAGGAATACACCCAAAGCATACCAGGATAATAAAAAAACTTTTTTTTTAATTTTACTTCTCCCAGGAAAGACGAATTTATAGCGCTACTTTGTCGAAGCTTGCGCCCTGAAATGCTATATTTTTTTCCTTGGCCGGGTCCATCAGCCAAGATCGGAAAAATGCTCAAATGGCCTTATTTAACAAATCTCTCCACCGGTCCCGATTTCGAGCCGATGTCAGCCAGTTTGGCACTCCCAGGCTCGGGGCGTCTTGATCTACGCCATCCCTCCATCGCAGACAAGGTCTGCCGCGCTGTCTCCGCCCATACATCCTGCCACAAAGGACCTTCCGGGCAGGCTCCTCGTCGCTCATTCGAGCAAGGTGTGCCGCCCACCGGAGTCTATCGAGCTTGATTTTTCTTACAACATTAGATTCAAGGTAAATTGCGTACAGCTCGTGGTTATAGCGTCTCCGGAATCGTCCCCCCTCACATACGGGGCCAACAATTCTCCTTAAGACCTTCCTCTCGAACGCGGCTAAGAGTTCAGAGTGCCTTTTATTGAACACCCAAAAGTCGGATCCATACATAAGTACTGGTACCATGGCCTTGTACAGTAGTAGCTTGAATGTTTTGGATACATTTCGGGATTTAAAGAGTCTTGATAGAAAATAATAGGTTTTGTTGGATTTGATCAGCCGTTCGCGTATTTCTTCTTCCATATTGTTTTCGGCTGATACTATTGACCCAAGGTAGTTAAACGATTGCACTACTTCAAATTCGCGCTCCACTACACTGATAGTTTCACCAACGTTAGGTCTTCTCTTCGCAGAAGTTGCCACCATGTACTTAGTTTTCCGCTCATTAATGTGCAGTCCCAGTTTTTGTGCCGCCTGCTCGATCTGGGTGAAGGAGTCCTATACAGCCGATTCGGTTCTACTGATGATGTCGATGTCATCTGCGTAGGCAAGTATCTGGCTGGACTTGGTGACAATAGTCCCCCTAGTTTTAACACCAGAGCCACGGATTGCTTTCTCCAACGCCAGGTGGAAGAGGAGGCACGCCAGACCGTCCCCTTTTCCATTAAAGATGTTTATTGGTTTGGACAGCAATCCTGCTATTTTTACTTAACTAGTTACGTTGGTCATGGTCAACCTACAAAGTCGTATCAATTTGTTTGGAATGCCGCACTCTCTCATGGCATTTTATAGTCCTACCATGGCTATGCTGTCGTAGGCGGTCTTAAAATCTATAAATAGATGATATAATGGAATCTTAAATTCCAGACATTTTTCCTTCGCCTGGTTAAGCGTGAATATTTGATCAATCGCTGATTTGCCTGGGATGAAGCCACACTTCCACACACTGCCACACTGACCAATGATGACTTTAGCGTATGGGGCTATCTGATCTTGTAGGATAGTGGAGAGTATCTTATAGGCGGTACTCAGCAATGTTATACCCCAACAGTTGCTGCACGCTGTGATATCTCCCTTCTTATGTATGGGGCAAATTATTCCGCTATGCCAATCTTCCGGTATCTCCTCTTGCTCTCATACGTGCACCACGATCTCATGAATTGCGTGGTGCAACGCTATCCCTCCTTGTTTGATCAGCTCAGCTGGTATGCCATCAGCTCCGAGGGCTTTATTTGATTTGAGCTGTCTTATGGCTTTTAATGTTTCCTCAATGCTTGGTGGCGGCAGCATTTGGTCTTGATCTTGGATTGGTGGAGCCTCCAATTCTTCTGTGAGCTGACCATTTAGAAATTCATTGAAGTGCACTTCCCATCGCTCCAGAATGCCTTCCTGATCGGTGATCAGATTACTCTCTTTATCCTTGCAGTAAGTGCAACGTGGTGTGTACCACGTCATACTGCGGATTATTTGGTAGAACTTCCGCGCCTGGTGCGGACCTCGCTCGCTACTTTTCTCTATTTCACAGACAAGGTTGTTTTCCCAGGCACTTTACTTTTGTCTGTGAAGTCTTTTATCAGATCTTCTGAGCTCTTTGTATTTCTCTTCGCGTACCCGCGTCCTATGAGACTGCTGCATAGCTCGGTATGCAGCATTCTTACGTTCAGTCGCTAGTTTGCACTCATCCTCAAACCAGTCGTTCCGATCTCTACGACTACTGCCTAAGATGGAGTTGGCAGTACTAATGACATTCTTAAGGCGTGTCCATTTCTCTTCTACGCCCGGCATTCGGGCCCAGGACTTACTCTCCATCCGTCGAGCTCTTCGAGGGCGAGTCTTAACGCATGACCAAAGGTGTTACTGGTATTCTCATTGCGTAAGGCAGCCGTGTTGATTTGAACCTGATCCGCGGATACAATACGTCTCCGTAAGGCAATCTACGCTCGGAAAACTATACCAACAAGAGAGTGATCCGAGTTGACGTTGGCACCTCGGTACGTTCGTACCCTCATCAAGCCCGAGGGGTGGCAGCGATCTACCAACACGTGGTCAATTTGGTTGCGAGTGGCTTCATCAGGTGATGCCTAGGTGGCTTTGTGGATATCTTTACGCGGAAACCTGGTACTCGCAGCGACCAAGTTTTTTGATGCTGCCAGGTCGATGACTCGTAGTCCATTGTCATTAGTGTTCTCATGGGAACCTGCGTAGTGGCTGAAAACCGGCTCCCGACCTATTTTGGCATTCAAATCACCAAGAACGACTTTCACATCGTATGTTGCACAGCCATTGAGGGCCCGTTCAAAGTTCTCGTAGTATTCTTCTTTTTCGTCGTCAGGGGACTCCTCTGTAGATCCGTGAACGTTTATGAGGCTTATGTTCTTAAACTTGCCTCGCACGCGAAAAGTGCATACCCTTTCGTTTATTGCATTAAAGCCGATGATGGCAGGCTTCAGTTTTTGGCTAATTAGAAAACCCAACCCGAGCACATGGTGTTTTACATGACAGCTGTAATAAATGTCATACCCGTTTCTTTGAATAACACCACTCCCCGTTCATCTTATTTCTTGTAATGTTGTTATATCAGCTTTATATTCGGACAGGGCATCGGCTAGCTGCTGTGCTGCTCGAGCTCTGTATAGTGGGCGGACGTTCCATGATAACATTCTTAATTCGTTTAGCCATTTTCGTTTCCGTGGTCGTCGTCGTGTATCCGGTCCGTATCCGAGGCTTGTTAAATTTTCCATAACAATTTGTTTTTCCGGGAAAGGTTATTTGCCTTGTGCCGACCTTTCTCAGGAAAGTCGCTGCATGCATTGATGCCCTACTTGGCGGGTGCCAATGTAGCTATTAAGGGGTGTCACGTGGAGACTGCATGCCAACTTGGATTGAACAGGGACAACGATCGTCCTGGCCTTCACCGGGTTGAAAGCAATCAGTGACTTTGCCCTGTATGTTCGCTCCCATCGCCCCGTATAGTATAATGGGATGGTATTTCACCGGGTGACTGGGCTTTGGAACCCTACCTACCACTCAATAATTGTGCCGAACTGCACAATAGCAAGAGTCGTCAGTGGAACCTAGGTTTGCACAATCAAACGCGAGACACAATCTCCTTACCAGCTCAGCTATTGAGGCGGTGGACTATACATAAAATCGCTAGTTGGCTTGAGGATGTTTTATCTGTTTTTAGCGTTACTAGGTAGAACCCAACCTTAAAGAAAAGAAATCCGAAAATGTGTTTAGATGTAAATACGAAGTGTTTGAGTGCTGGCCTTCCATTCTTGTTTTTAATTTACGTTAGTTTTAGAATTTAACCATTTTATTGTTGTTATGGAGCCGAAATGCGCAACAATCCTGATATTGGAAGAAACTACTTTCCTATATAAGTTAAAACCCAAAACCAAAAGCCAGGAAAATTGCGAATGTGCAAGATGTTGATTGGCTTTGTCATTAATTCATCAGATCCCTGGAATCCAATACTAAAACATTTTTTAATTCCTTTTTTTTTCTTAGATTCTAAATTAGAAGTTAGACAGAAACTGCTTAAATTCTAACTTAATTATATTATATTATAACTTACTGGTCCTCGCCATACCGTCGTCCTAATGTTACTTTTCAAGTCCAACCACAATGCGGTTTTCATTCCAATACCAAATTTTATTTCACCAGCAATTTATAAATCATGTAAAGCGGCTTTATAAATCGGTGGCGGCTTTACGAACCTCCCGCAATAAAAACCAAATAATTCAAGCGCCGCCACTATCGAAGTATCGAAGAAAAGTCGAACTGACGTGAGTGAGCTTTGAAAGGAAAATGAACAATAGAGTCAGCCATCTTCTGCACGCGAGAGAGTGAGTTATTCATCGTGTGCAGTTTACCAGGAGTCAATTCTGTTGTGTAGGGTTTTTTAGAAGGGGATTGGTGGCGAACTGTTCACTGGATTCATTGTTGTTACTAATATTAATCGCATACTACATATTTTACGACTATGAAAAAATAATATTAGATAAAAAACATATTATGTTGGTTAACATGATCGGATCTATAATTGCTAGGATATCATTAATTGTTGGAGCATTTATAATTAATTGCATGTGTTAAATGAAAATTGGCCTCCTGTATTTGTGTGTCAACGGAAAGTAATTTCGAACTGTCCAAATATCAGAACATTTATCCATGAATGTAAGTGGACATAGCTGCTGTGACAAACGATTGTGGGAGACTACCAGTGCGGATTCCGTAGGAACCGGTCAACAAGCGACCAAATGTCCACAGTAAGGCAACTGCTGGAAAAGAAGTGGGAATACGGAGAGACGGTTCACCAAATGTTCGTTGACTTCAAAAAAGCCTACAACTCAGTCGCAAGACAAAAACTCTACCATATTGTATTGGGTTCTACCACATGAAATGTCCGATTTTCCCCCAGTCGGAAATAAGAAGTTCTCGAGTGAACATTTAAGCCAGAAAGTTAAATTTTCTTTTTTTATGAAATAAAGTGGTACGTGTGCTTGACGTGTGAGAATTTTAGGGTTCGTTACAAGTACAGTTATTTTTTCTCGGAATTGTTTACCATGCTGTCGGCAGTTCAAATTCGAACCCTCTTCCTTTATGAATTTAAGATGGGACATAATGCGTCATTGGTAATGAAAAACATTAATTACGTATTTGAGGATGTGGCGATAAACGAACACACCATATGACGTTGGTTTGGAAAGTTCCGTTCGGGAGATTTCAGCCTCGAAAATGAACCATCTGGGAAGCCGGAAACGTAAGTTGACGAGGATGTTTTAAGAGCAACGGTGGATGCGGATCCACCAAAATCTGTGCGGGTGATTGCACAACGCATGGGAGTATCCCCAATGACAATAAGTCAACACCGTTCTCTGATAGAGAAGGTAAAAAAAACTCGATACATGGATACCCCATGAAGTGAACGAGTCCCAAAACTACGGCGCTGGAAATCTGTGCGTCGCTTAGATTAAGAAACCAAACTGAACCGTTTTTGCACCGAATAGTCACCTGTTATGAAAAGTGGATTCAGTATGATAACCCTAAAAGACCTCGGCAGTGGTTGGATGCCGGTGAAAAACCAAAACACACCCCCAAGCCCGATCTTCACCCAAAAAAGGTTATGGTGACAATTTGGTGGACATCGAAAGAACCAATCCACTTTTCATTTCTTCAATCAGGAGAAACGATAAACGCTATCAAATATTGTGAGGAAATCGACATATTGCGCCAAATTGGCTGATAAGCAACCTGCGTTGGTCAATAGGCGTGGCCCAATCCATTTGCATGACAATGCTAGACCCCATACCTCACAAGCAAAAACTGTTGCAGTTGGGATTTGAAATTCTTCCGCATCCACCGTACTCTCCTGACATTTTCCCAACAGATTACCATTTTTCCGCAATCTGGATTCATTTTGCCGGCAGAGGGTCTTTCGGAACCGAGCAGAGGTCATAAAAGCCACTGAAGATTTCATTGCTCAAAAAGTGAGCACTTCTACGAAAACGGAATATTTGACCTTGAATCACATTGGAAGAATATCATAGATGCCAACGGATCCTATTTTGATTGAATAAAAGTTTAGGGTAAAATAGTATTGGCTTTTAAATGTTTACTATAAAATCGGTCATTTCATGTGGTACAACCCAATAGTTGAGCTGGGAATCCCGAAAAAATATGCCGCCCTCATTCAAATTTGCCTGAACGAAAACAAAGGGCGAGTTAGAATAGACAGCCACCTCTCAGAATCATTTGAAATCCGGGACGGACTAAAACAGGGGGATGGCCTCTCACCATGTTTTTTTAACATTGTGCTCGAGTATGTCGTCAGAAAGGTACAAGACGACAACATGGCCGGATCATCCTTGAACGGGATCACACAAGTGCTCGCATATGCAGATGACATCGCCGTCCTGGCGAATAATCTAGAAACTGTAAGGAAAAACAGTGAAACCATCATGCAAGCGGCAGAAGAGGTGGGCCTAGAAATAAATGAAGACAAAACATATATGATTATGGCGACAGCCGGTGGACCTCAGGGAACACATATAAACGTCAGAGGCAAGATATGTGAAAAAGTTAAAGAATTTAAATATCTGGGAACAATACTGACGGCCAGTAACGAAATGTCGAAGGAAATTAACAAAAGACTACACTCGGACAACGCTAGTTGGCACGCAGTCAGTAAACTGCTGAAATCCAAACTGCTATCATGTAACATAAAGCTCCGTGTCTATAGAACTATAATCATACCGTTTGTTCTATACGGATGCGAAACATGGACTCTCATAACATGGGAGTTAAACAAATTTCGCGTATTTGAGAATAAAGTTTTAAGGGGTATCTTTGGCGGTAAATATGACGAAGAGGCAGGACAATGGAAGAAACCCCACAACCACGAATTGGAACAGCTATACCACAAACCTACAATAGTGAGAGTAATCAAGTCGCGAAGATTAAAATGGGCCGGGCATGTGGCAACGATAGGACCGTGCGTAGAATTCTTGACGGTAGACCAACAGGAAAGAGACTGTCAGGATGGTCGCTACGGAGATGGGAGGACAATGTTAGGTTTGACCTTGAGGAGATCGGATCGGATGGTCAAGCGTGGAAGGAGAGCGCACAGGACAGGGAACGATGGCGGAGTCGGGTCTGCGAGGTCATGAACTTCCGGGTTCCTACAGGCCAATAAATAGTATAGGAAAGAAATTCTGTAGAATACATATATACCCATAACGGACAAGCCCACAGTATTCAACTCGTGTGTACTGCCATGTTTAACCTACGGATCATAAACCTGGTTCCTTACCAGCAAACATAGTGCATTACTCAGAGTATATCACAATAGAATGGAGAGAAGCATTCTAAACATCAAGCTACGGGACAAAATCAAACTAACAAACATAAGAAGTAAGACAAAAGTTGCAGATGTCACGTATACAATAAAAAAACTTAAATGGAAATGGTTAGGCCACATGATAAGAAGCAGAAATAATAAACGGTCAAAAGATGTCACTATGTGGTACGCTCGAGATGGGAAACGAAGAAAAGGGCGTCAAAGAAGAAGATAGGATGACGAAATTTAAAAAAAAATTGCTGGAACAAAATGGCAAAGAAAAGCCTCAAACAGAAAAGTATGCCAAACCATAGGGGAGCCCTATGTCAGGGGGCAAGCTGATACTGACGTTACCGATGTCGAAGATTAGGAAAAGCAAAACTCTTATTATTGCAAATAAACTGTACACTTTTTCAGTATCAAAAGTAAAGGCATTTGTATATATTTATTTTTCAACACAACATCCTTTAAGGGAGGATATAACTATGTAATACTCCTGGTCCACCACCGTGCTTCCGGTTCTCCGCAAAGAGCTGCCTAGCGTTGCTGTCGTTGATAACTTAATCCACGGCTGGGTGAACCGCATGATATTGTCAAACGTTTAGAGACGGAAAATTGTCACTGCACACACTCGAAAACACATTTATAAAAACGACGAACTGGAGAGAAATGTTCCAGTCACGAAACACGATAAAAGAACATGTAGCCTTCTTCTTAGCATTTTATTTTGTGTTTGTCGGATTTGGGTAAAGGGTGTCTAGACACAATGTAGTGTCAATGAAATTTAAAAATGTGTTGAGGAAATTTTATTTTTAAGGAATGAATAGAAATTTGTGAAAACAGCCCTAGAAGATCGTGAAAATGCTGACGCGCATTTTATGATCTTAGATAAAATTAGGAAATGACTTCGGTATAGGAAATTTTAGGATATGGATGGGTGAATCCTAAGACCTTAACGATGTTTGGTGAATGTTTGGAGAAACATTCGAGGGGGGGTAGACGAATGAGTGTATTAAGCCTCAATGGCTGAGTTGTAAAAGAGTTTGTGTCATGCATTTGATTGCGCATACGTAGGTTCAACTGATGATTCTTGCTATTGTGGCAGCCAGCCGACCCATTAAGTTACAGGTTCCGTGAAATTATTGGTACAGAATCGTTGACAATTTTTTTGAGTTTCACTGTTCGGCCCGGTCGAAAACAAAGACCACTTCAGTGTTGTGTTTTGCCTCTCCTGCGAGAAGTGCATAAAAAATGCCTTTTGCTATGCAAGTACCAATAAGTCGGGCCTCTTTCATAACACAATTTGCCCGGTTTCATTGCGCGACTACCCAAAAACCGGTTTTCGGGCATTTATTTAGAGAAAAGTATTGCATCGAATGGGTCCTCGATAGTATAGTGGTTAGTATACCCGCCTGTCACGCGGGAGATCGGGGTTTGATTCCGCGTCGGGGAGCCTCCGGCGCAAGACTAATGACCTTGCCCGGAAAAAACAAATCATTATGGAAAATTTAACAAGCCTCAGGACTTGCTAAATAAGACCAAGACCGGTTCCCGGTTGTAGTGCCGATGATGACGATGATGGTGATTGCATCGAATATTTTGAAACTGCAAAGTTATATTTTTATGTAAACGATCTATATAATTGATTTTATGAAAATAATCAGCGTCATCTCCGGAGTCCCCAAAATAGGGTTCCATTGCTGCAGTGAGTATCTGACGTCAAAAAACATAAAATGTGCTTAAACCTAGGAGGTATTGCCCGTACAATGACGCATGGCATAATCTTCATCGAATAACTACAGAAGGGAAGAACAGTCCCAGTAGAGTATTATGCAGCGTTATTGGACAAACTGAACGAGGAAATAAAGAAAAAACAGGCCCATACGGCGAAGAAAAAAGTTCTGTACCATCAAGATAACGCACTGTCACGCATGTCTTCGAAACCGATGGCCAAATTGGACCAATTACGATCCACGTGACACCCCTGGATAGCTACTTTGGCACCCGCCAAGTAGTGAACCAATGAATGCAGCGACATCCTGAGAAAGGTTGGCACAAGGCTAATAACCTTGCCCGGAAAAACAAATTATTATGGACACTAACAAGTCTCGGATAAGGACCGAATACCGGCGGAGAGACTTGCCAAAAATAGGCTAAGACCGGATCCCGGTTGTAGTGCCGATGATGATGATGATTGGGAGAAAAGTATTGTATCGAATATTTTTAAGTTTTTTTTGCAGGTGGTATACAGGTGGCCCAAATCCATTTACATGTCCGATTCACTCCGTCCTTTCTTTTCCGACAATACCTACGGACTAAACCCACCCCACTCCCACCCCCCTGCAACCCATTCCTGTTTGTACCTAGATACCGTCTCTCCACCCTTCTCCCGGGAGCAGGGTCGAAGTATTTTGTCTCTAAGGTTCTTGTAGTTCTTGTAGAATAAGGAGCTTCTGCATGATGTTGTCAAGCCATGCACTGATGAGTTCCTATCCATTGCTTGAGCTTAGCACTAGCACTCTGATTTTGGATGTATCAACTGCAGCGTTGATTTGCTTAGCAAGCATGTATTCCGTTTTTTTTACACATCCTTGCACGACGGACAGTGTGGGTCTTCCCTGTGCTTGAATCCGAGCAGGTATTATCGAAAGCACCCATGTCCTATCAGGCATTGGGACATGTGAAAGTGTACCTCCCCGTGTGGTGTATTTGTCTACTCTTTGATGTTCGGCGTCGTTTCGTGCGTCCATCTTCCTGTGACTGGAGTCTCATACGTTCAGTTGGTGCAGCTTATATAGCATATCTCCACCACCGAGTTTGCTGCCATTTCTATGGGTACTCGACCCGCATTTACCGCAGGTGCTTCTGTGGACACCGTTCTGTTGATCGTGCAGATTCTTAGGTTTCTTCTTCGTTGGACGGATTCCATTCACTTAGTGTATGAGCTATACGGGGTTGCTCTATCCCATATGGGAGCTGCATATAGGAGGATTTATCTGCTCACGAAAGCTAGAAGTATTCTGCCCTTTCTTTAAGCCAATTGGCGTCAGTCTCTTCAGTACTAAGTCTGTTGCCGCTGCCGTCTTCGCCGCATATCGCATGGGTTGCTTAAAACTCATGCGATCATTCAGTATAACCCTAGATATTTTCTGGTGGGATTGGATTTAATAATGTGTCCGCTAACACATGGAATAGTTTGTTCGGCTTTTGGCTGCTGGACGTTAGTACCACTTTTGTTTTGTTCTCTGCTCGTTCCAGTCCAGCATTTGTGAGCCATCGTTTTTATCGCCTGGCTCGATTTCTGACAAGTTTCATGGAGGTTTTTGCTAGTGTGACAATTGCTAAGTCGTTCGCATAGCCTATGGTTTCTACTCCAGCTGGTTTATTTATGTTTAGTGTCCCGGTGTACATCATGTTCCATAAGAATGGTCCGAGGACTGAACCCTGTGGTACTCCTCTCTTTACGTAGTGTTTCCATGGGCCACCCCCTGTATTATAAAAATATTAGTACCCTATCTCTGAAATATGAGACCGCGGCGTTCAGGAGGTAGCCTGATACTCCCAATTTATGCTGCGCATTCATTATGTATTAAATGTATTCTTGGCGTTTAGCGTGACAACTGCGCAATAATGCTTCGTGCCACCATGTCATTGTCAGTGCTCCATTGGCGTTTTTGGACATTTGGGCGATTGCATCGACTGCACTCTTTTCCGTCTGAAACGTGTTACTATAGAGTCCTCCTCTTCGCTCCGCATACTACTCCAGTATCGATATATTTTCAGCTGTGCTAAGCAAGCAGAGGCGACGGAATGATGATGGTTCTTGGGGTGGTTTATTTGGTATCGGGATAAATCTCTGTTCCGGCGCAAGCCTACATACCCTGCCCGGAAAAACAAATTATTATGGAAAATTTAACAAGCCTCGGGACTTGCTAAATAAGGCCAAGATCGGATCCCGGTTGTAATGCCAATGATGATGATGATAAATCTCTGTTACTTCCAGCATATTGAGGGAACTCCTTCCTTTAGGCGCTTGGTGTATATTGTGTTGAATATTTCTGGCTAGACCAGTATGATCATTTTCAGTATTTTTTTTTATTATTATACTTCTCTCAGGAGAGGCGAACTTATAGCACCGAGTCGGTGCCCCGAAATGCCACCAAATAACTGTTGCACTTCTTCATGAACAGTTGCAGGTTTTAACGCTCTGTCAACAGTCGCGTGGGGGCGGAATTCCCTAGCTTTCCCGTTCTGTAACGGAATGAGTTCTAATACAAAGATGTTCGCGCCGTCGGGAGAGGAATCGCAAATTGGTTCGATCCATCGGATTGTCTTGTGGAGCGCAAATAAACCGAATTTCGCGGAACGATACCACGAGTCTCCAAAGAATAGTACCCCAGTCCCAGAGCCTTTGACACTGATTTTTTGTATTTCCTCTACGATTACTGACTCCATCACAGCTTGACGGTGCGTTATTATATTTCGAACACGGAGATTTCCGTCGCCTGGGAATAGACTGGTCACAATGGGTGTCTTAAATGTTTTGAAATTGTGAGGTTGTATTTCTTAGTCTGGTCGCAAGCGTTAGGTTTATAATTAACTCGAGTGTCGTCCACTGGTGGTGAGCGCGCCTGTGGGTTCGTCGGCGATCGACTGCAAAGAGGAAAGACTGATTATCCTTGCACCTTGCGGACGGAAGAACCCTGCGTCCGTTTCCATTCTACGCGTGATCGGAACCACGTAGTGTCGTGTAGACTTCGTGACATATCCCACTTCAACAGCCGGTGTCGTTCAGAATAATTTTGTGGCGTTCTTGGAGATGCGTTTCTTGAATAAAAGCAATTAAGATGATTTCCCGTCGGAATAATTCAAAAAGGACGATTCTCCGTGAATGGTCGACTAGGGAGCAAACGTCCAGCGTTAGGATTTCAGCTATTTTTGATACTTATAGCGGTTCAGGACTTCCAAGTATTAGATTTTGATATGAGGTGTAATTTGTTGAAAAGTTTCATACCAAAGATGTGGCTAGGTCCATAAATTCTTCCATTTTACGTACATTTTTTTTATATCTTAGGGTTTCCAGCCTTGTATTAGGGAGTATGGCATCTAGTTCCGCCTTAATTTCGTCCGACTCGAAATCTGCCGTAAGGTCTGTGAGGACGAAGTTCACCGTTTTGTTGTGCGTGGGGGTGAAGGAATGGGCATCAAATTTTCGGCTATCTCGAAGCACTTTTAAATGCTCCTTATGTATTTGAAGGTCGTCAACATAGAGTCTAGATTTAACCCTGGTTATATAAACAGTCTAAAAATTAAGCTTGTTTTACTAATAAGCTGTTAAACCTTCCCATTAAATATAAAAATTGAGGAATAATATGTGATCTTGTTGGGAGCTAGGAAGACTTACCCGAGACCGTCAATTCTTTGGCGTTCTCTTTATTTGTGGCTTTGAGTTGGGCGTTCTGTTCCTCTACAATCTGAAATCGGTTTCCCTGATTTGTTACTGGACCAGTTTCTGGTAGTTTTGGTCTGATCGGATCTACTCGCCTTCTGGCACTGATGGTGATTCAGGGTGTAACTGTTGGTACCGATAACTGATGTTATTATCGGCATCGCAGCTCCCATTTAGGTTCATCTGCTGTTTTGCTGCATCCACTCTCTTTGGAGTTGGTGGTTTACCACGTCCCGACGCTATAGGTTCGCCTTTCCCGAGAGAGGAGGAAAAAAACGTGTTTATATTTTCATTGCTTTATTATTCAATGTATTGCTATTTGTATTGATATAATGTTATATGGAACAGCGCTAGAGTGTTTTATTGTTGTATTGGGTAACTGTTGTATTTTTGTATTGCTATATTACTATATTGTTATATTGTTATATTGTCATATTGCTATATTGTCATACCGCTATATTGTTATATTTCTATTCTGTCATATCGCCACATTGTTATATTGTTATGTTGTTATATCTCCACACCTATATATCGTTATATCGCAATGCCGGCATATAATAGCACTGGCATACTGTTATATTTCTATATTGTTATATCGCGATACTGATATACTGTTATATTGTCATACCGGTATATTATAGTATTATTATGTTGTTATATTGTTAAATTGTAAAATTGTTATATCGTTATATTGTTATATTGTTATATCATTATATTGTTATATTGGCGTATTGCTATGTAGTTATAGTGTTATGTCGTTATACTAGTATATCTTTATATTGCGATACTGTTGTGCTGTTATATTCTTATATTGTTTTTGTTGTAATAATATTATACTTTAATGTTGTTATGTTATACGTGTTTGTTGTTATTATGTTGAACTTGTTTGTTTTCCGAACAAAAACAGTCTTTCGATTATGATACATAAGTAATGGTCATTGGAAATCACTGTTTGAAATGAAAACTATAAAAAATATCTCAATGCTCGAGGAAATACTCACTGAATTTCTAAATAAACGTACTAAACTGACGGCCTTACAGTCTTTTCGAACATTAGTATTATTAAAACAATTTAATATTGTTCCAAAAAGCTACCGGAAGGCTCCACTTTGAAATATATATCCATTACAAAAAAAAAACATAAATAACAACACAAAAGAAATCCCCAATGTAATTAACTAACACATTTTTTTCGCCTCGCTAAAAACAAAACTTTGGATCAAAAAATTCTGTTTTTCCTTGAAAGGTTCACAACATTGTCCTATATCCTGACAAACACTCGTGGTGTAAGACGACGACAATCAAACAAGTCATAAGCTATCCAGGATGTACATCGATCGAGATCGATAATAATGTCTGTGTCGGGGCGTGCTTTAGCTATTCGATACCACACACAGAGCCCTCAGATCCAGGGGAGGTAAGTACATCAGTGACACATGCGTTAAATTGTGTTCAAGAACTCGTACGTTTCAATAAAAAAGAATATTTTCAAATGTCTCTAGGTAATAGTTCCGTACTGTGACAGCTGTCAACCGTCCGAGACAACTTGGCACCAGGTAAGGATGTATATCTATTTTTGATTTTCTTATCATTTCTATGCCCGAATTGTCAGGTTACACTACAGTGTAGTAAGAACGACGTTGATACGCCATGGCAGTTGATTAAGAATGTCCAGATTATCCAGAATTGCCTGTGTACCCCATGTGAGAAAGGCAGTCTGCGTATGTCCAAGGTACCGAAAAATACCGATGATTCACTATTGCAGCCAAAAGTTGATGCGGAGTTTCTGAACGCACTGCAGAAACGAAATGGATCGAGCTACAACCACATTGACAATGCCCATTGGAAGAAGATGCACTCGTTTTTAAGTCAAAAACTAGTGGGCTTGTTGAAAAACATCGAGGCTAACAATACAGAACATGACAAGGAACAGCTTTTGGATCTTATGGATATCATCAGGCAGCCAGTGAAGAACAAATTAAGGATTAAAGATATTGTCGATCTGATAGAGAGTTTAGAAAATACAAACGACACCAAATTCGATTCGGAGAAACTGGCTGAACTGTTATATAAATATGAATCTAGCCGACACACCAAGTCGGACAAGGACATAAAGAGTGATTCCCCGAACGATGTTAAACTATTGGAAACCGATACAGACGGTGACATGGATGGTGAAGAAACATTGTCACTTGAAAGTGCATCGTTGAACGAACCAGTTGTCGGCCGGATACAAAACTCTTATGAAGGACGCGAACATCCACATGATCGTGAATACGTTAACGATCACGATTATGAGGATGAAGATGATCATCCGAATGATCACAGAATACCGTCGGATAATTCCGATGAGAACAACTTTTTAGATACCCGACACATGTCACCGCAAAATGGTGACACTAGTCGCCATCATACCCACGGACATCCGCCTCATCTGCATCAACATCCACATCCCCATCCCCATCATGTAAACGAGAATGTTGCCGGGCATGGACACTTAGCGCATGGGCCCCATGGGGCTTTGATCATCGAACCAGATAGGATACATGAAAAGCTAGATGTCAATGCCCACGAGTTGAAGCCCAACCACGCGGGTACGTTACTTAGTTACCGTAGTCATGGGGGGGAGAATGTTGCCCATGATTAGAGCACGTCATCGGCTGTATGTAATAAACCATTTTTTTTTCTGTGCAACTTAAGGGCAACTGGGCAGGGGCAACTTTAACACTTAGGCTATCCTTATATTTATACCATTAATCTCTCGTGTAGAAACATTGCGTTTATCATTTTCTTTAACTCTAATGTAAACTACTTTTATTTACATTTAACGAAATATATTTATGAAGTTGAATAGGAAACGGTGGTGAAATTTGTTTTATTTAATCACCGGGATGTAGTAAAAGTTCGTCTAAATTTGCTCTGACACATACAGGGGTTTAACGACCCTATTTTTTATATAGAAAAATAAACCCACTAAGTCTGTGAGGAATTTGCGATATATGATCGATTGTGCGTGCGCAGGTTCAAGTCACGATTCTGATTGAACAAAAGTTTGAAATTTATTTTAGTACAAGTTGTGGAATCTGGAGTTTAAGTCTTCTATACTCTTTTGGGGAGTTGTGTTCTTCAGTACAAATTGATTTGCCAAAAGTGTCACGTCTTGCGAAGTAGTAAAGAACATGATTCCAACCGACGCTATGAAAAAGTTAGAACCAAAACACGATCCATCGAACCAAGTCACCAGATCGATCAGCTGGAAAAGGACGATGTCACACCCAGCTGGAGCAGCATCGACTATCCACGAGTTTGGCGAAGAAGAGTTTTACCATGGCCAGGTCGTATCGTGGCTCACCCAATTAATAAAAATAAGAACGAGATCCAGGCGTTGGCTCAAACGATAGCAAAGCGATCTCAAAAATGGTCGGACCCGACTACATCAAGGCATGAGTGGGCGGATTGCCTCTTGTTGTATAACTTCAACGTCCGCTTTCTTTTTATGTATTGTATTCTATATAATAATCCCAACGCCACATACCACACCATTGTTTTTCCAAATCAAAATACAATGAATTCAAATAGACATTTATTATAGTGTAATCTGGAGGACCCCTTTTAAATGAGCTCTCGGATGGAACTCAACTGAACTGAACTAAGACTAACTTAACTAACTTGGCTTGAACTAAAACTCCTTGACTTAAATTGATTTATTTTGACTTGAAACGATACCACAGTGTCATCTGAACTTGGATGAGAAAGGATGAACAGTACTCGCCATGAAACCAAAGCCTCCTTTTATAGATACGTGGGGCTGGCACCGATGTCGTGTGTGTACTGCCATTGTGTGTGATTTCTAGAATTAGTGCGCTATAGCTTGTCTATGCGTCTTTCAGAAATTTCCGAAAAATGGACACGTTGTAGATTGTGGCGCCTTCCAGGAATTTGCAGGCTGTGTCTTTCAGAAATTTCCCGAAAATGGACACGCTACACGTTATAGCATCTCCCAGGAATTGAGACGCTGCGCCCTCCAGGATTCGAACGCAGCGTCTTCCAGGAATTAGACGCATATGGCGTCCTCTGGAGAATTGAGTGCTGAGTTGCTAACAGCAGGAGATCGAGCTGCCATACTGATGTGGTGCCACTGAAAAATGGCAGGCATACAGAAGATCGTTTGAAAATACAACGTCCGCAATATGAGGAAGGGCAAAAGAAGCCGCGAAGAATCTTCTATTCTTCTCTGATGGGCCGGAGGATGTTATGAAGGGACTGGAGACACGTTCCAGACAGCCAGGTATTTGGCTTTGGCGTAATTGACAAACGATATTAGCTATCTATGTGAGGAACTCAGTTGCCATCATCAGAGCACTGGGCAGTATTTGAGATAATTGGAACACGAAAGGAGATGACCCGCAAGATGCTGTCATCCATGAGGTATAACTGACTCATGTGGCACCATAGTCATCGCGATGAGGAACAACCGAAGCTTATACTTCTCAACACCATTTTTGATGTTCAAGATGACGGAAATCGAAGGAGAACCATCGACAACATATTCGACTCTTGGGCTCGTTAGGCGTTTGAAACAGATATTTGACAATGTTTCGACATTTCCTATCCGCGCGGTTTATTCTATGGAATAAATCTCGCTCGGATGAAAGAAACAGCTGCAAGAATCATCATCATCATCATCGGCACTACAACCGGGATCCGGTCTTGGCCTTATTTAACAAGTATGAGGCTTGTTAAATTTTCCATAATAATTTGTTTTTCTGGGCAAGGTTATTAGCCTTGCGCCATTGCAGAATCGCTCTGGTTATATGACACTCGAGTAGATTCCTCCACAAGTTAAGCCAAAATCCGCTTAATCGCGGATTTTTCGGGTAACTCCCCTCCTCCATCTTTTCCGCTGAAATATAATAACCAGTTGGGGCTGTGTTCATTAAAACAACTAAGAACAACAATTTGAGAAACCAGGTGGTTGATTTGCATCCAGTCGACGATGTGTAGTAGATGTTCAATGAGTGCCGCTGGTAGATCGTCATTTGGAGAACGAATTATAGAAATTTGTTCAAAATTTTACGAAACCTCCTAACATGATTTCCATCCGAAATGAGATTCTTTTGGATTCGAATGCTTCTTCCCTATGGGCTAAGCTCAGCCAGGCCCGGACGCAGACTCCACCTTTTAAATGAAATCTCGCATGACACTCATATCCGTGGTAACGAAAATAAGGCGAGCCAACTCGAGCGAATGGTGGGTTACGCTGTTTACAAATATTAATGGAAGACGTCCACAGTCGTAAACCGAGTCCTTGGATGTTACAAAGTGCTCTTACTACCTGCACGTTGACAGAAACGAGTTATTTACAACTTGGTTTCGTATCAAACTATTTGCACGTTGTTCCATCTGAGGTAATCACCCCCGGAATTCCGAATTGGGGAGAGGAGGACATGTTACTCAACCAAAAGATATCACCTGTACAATCGATTCGTGACCTTGGCATCTTATGTGATAGAGAGCTTAACTTTATACCACATATTGATGACATTAACCTCAATGCCAACTGTACCTTTGATTTTGTGAAACGATGGTCGAAAGAATTCTCTAATCCCTACGTTTCTCGATAATGCATAGCCTTTGTCCGTCCCCTTCTGGAATATCCTAGTTAGGTTTGGTCTCCCCACTACTCACTACTCACTACTGATTACTGACTACTCACTACTCACTACTCACTACTCACTACTCGTACCATATTCGCAGGATCGAAAGCGTTCAACGTCGTTTTTTGCGTTTTGTCCTTCGAAGACTGATTTGGGTAAATCCTCTGATTCTAGCCCCATACACAATCTGTCTCCACTTAATTAACCTTAGCACACTTGAACAACGTAGAATTCATGTCGACATCCTTTTCATCCACCGTCTTCTCTCAGATTCAATCAACTGCCCAAGCCTGGTCTCCTCCATCGCGTTTTCCACTAATCCCCGTAACCTGCGAAACCCTCGTCTCTTCTATTTGCCCGCCCATCACACTTCTTACTGCTGCAAACTCTTACTCCACCTTCTTTGACATCAATTTTACCTCTCCCGCTTTTAATCGTCGTCTCCCCTCTACACCTCCTGACCCCATCCCGCTCACTAGCCACACTCGTACAACCCGCACTCATACTCACACCCTAGCCGCCGGCCTATCCCCGATCCTGCCTGTCCTACCGCTTATACTATGATCTACCCACCTTTATTTAGTTACCATTCCCCAGTTTTTAATGTTACTTTAAAGTTAACCCTCCACGCCTTAGGTCTTATATTAGTTCGTAAATCTATTTATATGTTTATACCACTTGTACTAAGCTAAATAAAATGAGGGTCCTGCCCTCATTTCATTCATTCATTCATTCATTACGTTTAGCTTAGAGCGTCCGCGTAGGACCAGTAGGTTATAATATAAGATAATCAAGCTAGAACTTAAGCATTTTTTGGCTAGGCTGTAATTTATAATCTAATAATCATCAACATCATCGGCACTACAACCGGGATCCGGTCTTGGCATTATTCAACAAATCTCTCCACCGGTCCCGATTTCGAGCCGATGTCATCCAATTTGGCACTCCCAGGCTCCCTCACATACGGGGCCAACAATTCTCCTTAAGACCTTCCTCTCGAACGCGGCTAAGAGTTCGGAGTGCCTTTTATTTAGCACCCAGGTCTCGGATCCATACATGAGTACTGGTAAGACCATGGTCTTGTACAGTAGTAGCTTCGATGTTCTGGATAAATGTCGGGATTTAAAGAGCCTTGATAGACCATAATAGGTTCTGTTGGATTTGATCAGCCGTTCGCGTATTTGTTTTTCCATATTGTTATCGGCTGATACTATTGACCCAAGGTAGTTAAAGGATTGCACTACTTCAATTTCCTACTCCCTTACCCTGATAGTTTGACCAACGTTAGGTCTTCTCTTCGCAGAAGTTGCCACCATGTACTTAGTTTTCCCCTCATTAATGTGCAGTCCCAGTTTTTGGGACTCTCGATCTGGTTGAACGTGGCGCAAGGCTAATAACCTTGCCGTAAAAATAAATTATTATGGAAAATGTAACAAGCCTCGAGACTTGTTAAATAAGGCCAAGACCGGATCCCGGTTCTGGTGCCTATGATGATGATGATGATGATCTGGATGAAGGAGTCCTGTACAGACGAATCGGATCTACCGATGATGTCGATGTCATCTGCGTAGGTAAGACTGGACTTGGTGACAATAGTCCCTCTAGTTGTAACGCCAGAGTCACGGATTGCTTTCTCCAACGCCAGATTGAACAGAAGGCAGGCCAGACGGTCCCCTTATCTAAGTCCAGTAAAGATGTTTATTGGTTTGGACAGCAATCCCGCTATTTTTACTTGACCAGTAACATTGGTCACTGTCAATCTACAAAGTCGTATCAATTTGTTTAGAATGCCGCACTCTCTCATGGCATTTTATAGTTCTACTCTGGCTATGCTGTCGTAGGCGTCCTTAAAGTCTATGAACAGATGATATAATGGAATCTTAAATTCCAGACATTTTTCCTTCGCCTGGTTAAGCGTGAATATCTGATCAATCGCTGATTTGCCTGGGATGAAGCCACATTAATATTGACAAATGATGGCTTTAGCGTATGGGGCTATCCGATCTTGTAGGATAGAGGAGAGTATCTTATAGGCGGTACTCAGCAATGTTATACCCCTATAGTTGCTGCATAGCGTGATATCTCGCTTCTTATGTATGGGGCAAATTATACCACGACGCCAATCTTCCGGCATCTCCTCTTGCTCTCATACGTGCACCACGATCTCATGAATTGCGTGATGCAACGCTATCCCTCCTTGTTTGATCAGCTCGGCTGGTATGCCATCAGCTCCGAGGGCTTTATTTGATTTGAGCTGTCTTATGGCTTTTAATGTTTCCTCAATGCTTGGTGGCGGCAGCATTTGGTCTTGATCTTGGATTGGTGGAGCCTCCAATTCTTCTGTGAGCTGACCATTTAGAAATTCATTGAAGTGCACTTCCCATCGCTCCAGAATGCCTTCCTGATCGGTGATCAGATTACCCTCTTTATCCTTGCAGTAAGTGCAACGTGGTGTGTACCACGTCATACTGCGGATTATTTGGTAGAACTTCCGCGCCTGGTGCGGAACTAACTCTCAACTTTTCTCTATTTCACAGACAAGGTTGTTTTCCCAGGCACTTTACTTTTGTCTGTGAAGTCTTTTATCAGATCTTCTGAGCTCTTTGTATTTCTCTTCGCGTACCCGCGTCCTATGAGACTGCTGCATAGCCCGGTATGTCGTTCCGATCTCTACGACTACTGCCTAAGATGGAGTTGGCAGTACTAATGACAGTATTCTTAAGGCGTGTCCATTTCTCTTCTACGCCCGGCAATCGGGCCCCAGGACTTACTCTCCCTCCGTCGAGCTCTTCGAGGGCGAGTCTTAACGCATGACCAAAGGTGTTACTGGTATTCTCATTGCGTAAGGCAGCCGTGTTGATTTGAACCTGATCCGCGGATGCAATACGTCTCCGTAAGGCAATCTACGCTCGGAAAACTATACCAACAAGAGAGTGATCCGAGTTGACGTTGGCACCTCGGTACGTTCGTACCGTCATCAGGCTCGAGGGGTGGCGGCGATCTATCAACACGTGGTCAATTTGGTTGCGAGTGGCTCCATCAGGTGATACCCAGGTGGCTTTGTGGATATCTTTACGCGGAAACCTGGTACTCACAACGACCAAGTTTTTTGATGCTGCCAGTTCGATGACTCGTAGTCCATTGTCATTAGTGTTCTCATGGGAACCTGCGTAGTGGCTGAAAACCGGCTCCCGACCTATTTTGGCATTCAAATCACCAAGAACGACTTTCACATCGTATGTTGCACAGCCATTGAGGGCCCGTTCGAAGTTCTCGTAGTATTCTTCTTTTTCGTCGTCAGGGGACTCCTCTGTAGATCCGTGAACGTTTATGAGGCTTATGTTCTTAAACTTGCCTCGCACGCGAAAAGTGCAAACCCTTTCGTCTATTGCATTAAAGCCGATGATGGCAGACTTCAGTTTTTGCCTGATTAGAAAGCCTACCCCGAGCACATGGTGTTTTGCATGACAGCTGTAATAAATGTCATACTCGTTTCTTTGAATAACACCACTCCCCGTTCATCTTATTTTTTGTAATGTTGTTATATCAGCTTTATATTCGGACAGGGTATCGGCTAGCTGTTGTGCTGCTCGAGCTGTGTATAGTGAGTGGACGTTCCATGAGAAAATTTTTAATTCATTTAGCCATTTTCGTTTCCGTGGTCGTCGTCGTGTATTCGGTCCATATCCGAGGCTTGTTAAATTTTCCATAATAATTCATTTTTCCGGGCAGGGTTATTAGCTCTGTGCCAACCCTCCTCAGGATGTCGCTGCATGCATTGGTTCACTACTTGGCGGGTGCCAAAGTAGCTATCCACAGGTGTCACGTGGAGACTGCATGTCAACTTGGATTGAACAGGGACAAAGATCGTCCTGGCCTTCGTCGGGTTGAAAGCAATCAGAGACTTTGCCCTGTGTGTTCGCTCCCACCCCCCCAGAATCTAATAATAAAAAGGAAATAAAAATTGTTGCAAAAGTAAAAATGAAATGAGGTTTATAAGTTCACTTTTGATGCGGTCGACCACATAATCGCGCTGAGTAGTTGCCAGGATAACATCATCGTCTTTGGAGATTTTAATCTACCACAACTCGATTGGGTTATATCTAACGATCAATCGCACTTTATCTCCCACCCCACCTCTGCGAAGAAATGTCTCTTCATTGATCGGCTAGTCAAGTCAGCAGACTTCTAAATCTCATGGGTATGGAGCCAGACACCATCTTTACAGCAGACTCTATCAATACATCAGTCTCACCCATCCCCTTCGTCCTTACATGTATAAGCTAGCACCACCCCCTTCTCTTCGTGGCCTTCTTTTGGGACCACTCGCCACCGCCTGTCCCCCCTAGCAATTACTATGCTTATGATTTCCATAAAAATAATATTTGCCTCATCAATGACTACCTTGGCCGTCTTTCCTTCAACTACTATCTCCTACTTGTCGAAGATGTCATCGCCCACTTTTATACCGAAATCCTTTATTATATTTCCTTGTACGTTCTCTACTCTAGACAAAGAACATCGATATCTTCTCCTCTTTAGTACAATCACAAGCTTCGCTTCCTGCATAACAAAACGAACAAGCTATGGGCCACCTTCACACGGAATCGAATTATTCTCGACTACTCTCTCTTTCTCGGATGTTACCTCCCATTCACTGAACTATATAACACCCTTTACCGTAACATCTTATCAAAACTCAGGACAATCTGCAAAATGTCCTCAAAACCTTCTTTCAGTTCGTCGATCATAAACCAAAATCCGATGATTAGCCCCACATCGCTTACCTTAAACTTTGATCATCTGATCCTGTTACAACTGCTAATCTCTTCGCCATTCATTTCAAACAGTCATTCACTAATAACTCCTTGTTCCTGACCCGTAATACTTCGACTACTTTCCTAAGTTTTCCTTTGGGCCCCTTCTCACTAACTCCTTCGATAAGCCCTAATTGAATCTAAACTATTCCTACTCAAAAACGAGTTCACGCCGGCCCCTGATGGTGTCCCTTCAATTCTCTCCAAGAAATGCGCATTCATTCCCTCTGCCGCACTTTAAAACGGGGGCGCTACTACTACTACTAATTATTGGCCTATAGGAAACAGGAAGTTCATGACCTCGCCGACTCGACTCCGCCATCGTTCCCTGCCCTGTGCACTCTCCTTCCACACTTGACCATCCGATCCTATCTCCTCAAGGTCAAGCCTAGCATTGTCCTCCCATCTCCGTCGCGGCCGTCCTGTCGGTCTCTTTCCCTTTGGTCTACCGTCAAGAATTCTACGGACGATCCTATCGTTGCCCATTCGCGCCACATGTCCGGCCCATCTTAATCTTCGCGACTTGATTACTCTCACTATTGTAGCTTTGTGGTATAGCTCTTCCAATTCGTGGTTGTCGAGTTTCCTCCATTGTCCTGCCTCCTCGTCATATTTACCCCCAAAGATACCCCTCAAAACTTTATTCTCGAAAACGCGGAATTTGTTTTCTTCCCGTTTTGAGAGAGCCCATGTTTCACATCCGTATAGAACAATCGGCATGATTATGGTTCTATAGACACGGAGCTTTATGTTACGTGATAGCAGTTTGGATTTCAACAGTTTACTGACTGCGTGCTAACTAGCGTTGCCGGAATGTAGTTTTCTGTTAATTTCCTTCGACATTTCGTTACTGGCCGTCAGTATCGTTCCCAGATATTTAAATTCTTTAGCTTTTTCAAATATCTTGCCTCTAACGTTTATATGTGTTCCCCGAGGTCCACCTGCTCTCGCCGTAATCTTGTATTTTGTTTTATCTTCATTTATTTCTAAGCCCACCTTTTCTGGCGCCTGCATGATGATTTCACAGTTTTTACTTACAGTTTCCAGATTATCGCCCAAAATGGCGATGTCATCCACATATGCGAGCACTTGTGTGATCCCGTTCAAGGATGATCCGGCCATATTGTCGTCTTCTACCTCTCTGATGACATACTCGAGCCCAAGGTTAAAAAGACATGGTGACAGGCCATCCCCCTGTTTTAGTCCGTCCCGGATTTCAAATGGTTCTAAGAGGTGGTTTTCTATTCTAGCTCGCCCTTTGTTTTCGTTCAGGCAGATTTGAATGAGGGCGGCGTATTTTTTCGGGATTCCCAGCCCCACTACAATATGGTAGAGTGTTTGTCTTGCGACTGAGTCGTAGGCTTTTTTGAAATCAACTAACAGTTGGTGAACCGCCTCTCCGTATTCCCACTTCTTTTCCGGCAGTTGCCATACTGTAAACATTTGGTCGCTTGTTGACCGGTTCCTACGGAATCCGCACTGGTAGTCTCCCAGTATTTCTTCTGCGTACGGTGTGATTCTCGCTAGGATGACATTTGTTAGTATTATGTATGTGGTTGGGAGCAATGATATTCCTCTGTAGTTTTCGCAGTCAGATCTGTCGCCTTTGTTGAAAGTGGGGACGACTATTGAGGTTTTCCATTCTTCCGAAGTGACTTCCCTATCCCATATTGTTTTGATGAGTTGGTGGATCTTTCGAGCAGTTGCCTCTCCTCCATGGTTCACAAGCTCTGTCGGTATGCAGTCGACTCCGGGAGCCTTGTTGTTTTTCAATCGATTTATTGCGTCTACAACTTCGTTGAAAGTGGGCTCTGGGACCTGAGGTTCGGCTGTATGTACGTCTGGTGCGTTTATTTGTGGTTGATGGGTGCGTACATTGAGCAGGTTTTCAAAGTACTGCTTCCATCTTGTCACGATATTGTTTGTTTCTGTGTCTAGACAGCCGTTTGCGTCTCGAATTATTTTGACTCTCCCGAATAGCCATTTCTAATCGAGTTTATGCCGGCATACATACCTCTGATGTTCTTTGCTCTGGCATGTTCTAGGATTTTTTCGATCCGAGTCTTTTCCCATTCTTGTGTTTTGCGTTTGAAAAGTCCCATTGTCTCTTTCCGAATTGTCGCGTATCTTTCTGCGTTGACTTCATCATATCTTTCTAAGTGGATCACTCTGAGGCGTTTACGTTGTTCGAGCTTCACCCTGCACTCATCGTCAAACCAAGGTTTGGACTTAATTGTTTTCTTAAATCCTAATACCTTTTGGGCTGTTAGTTTGATTGTATCTCTGATCGATGTCCATTTAGTGTCCACACTATCAACTTCCACTTCCAGCCTGCTCCCATTCTCTAGAATGCTAAATCTATTCGTTAGTTCGTCTCGATATTCAACCCTTTTGCGCAAGTCTTTCAGTTTATGTGGGTTTGCTGCGAGGCGACTCTTGATTTTGCCAATCGCTAGAAGATGATCGGAGTCGCAACCTGCTCCTCTATATGATCTTACGTCAAGGATATCCAAGTGGTGTCTTTTGTCTATGAGGAAGTGGTGTATTTGGTTACGCGTTACGCCGTCGGGTGATATCCATGTGGCTTTATGAATTTGCTTGTGCTTGAACATCGTGCTTTTCACTAACAGATCTTTTGACGCCGCGAACGTAATAATTCGAATTCCATTATCATTTGAAACGTTGAGTAAACTTTCTTTACCTATAGTTGGTTGGAAGATATCTTCCTTTCCAATTTTCACGTTGAAGTCCGCAAGGAGGATTTTAACATCGAATGATGAGATCCCATCAAACACTTCTTCTAGGGTCTCGTAGAACGTGTCCTTCGTTTCTTCGTCGGTAGATACTGTTGGGCCGTGTACGTTTATGAATACATAATTGTACCATGGGCCCTGTATTTTTAGCCCAGACATTCGGTCATTAATAAATTTCACATCTTTTACATGGGGCGTAATCTTCTTGCTTATGATGAAGCCAGTTCCGAGGTTATGTGTATCGGTACCTCCACACACCAGTGTAAATCCGTTGGTTTCGATTACTTGATGTGGGAGTCAGACTTCCTGAAGCGCGACGATGTCCATTTTATATTGTTTCGCGTTTTCTACGACCGTCTGTATCGCGCCTGGTTTATATAACGTTCAAACATTCCACGTGCCGACGCGTATATCCCGCTTTTTCCGTTTTCCCCTACGTCTTATTTTTGCTGAGTCGGTGTTTTCTTGATGATTTGTTCCCTTATGGTAGTGTCGGCTCATCACGCCTATGCCTATCGGATTTTTCGCAGGATCAGAACAAGCCATCTGCTGAGCCGCTAGGTCAAAAGTCGGCGCACCGACGGAAGCGAGCGCTTTGCCAGAAGTAGGGGCTCCACCCGAAGTGGACGCTCCGCCAGAAGTTGTGAACACACCTGAAGTTCCGGAAGTTTCTTCGCCTGTATTTTAAAGCTCAGAATGACCAAACGCTTGCTTGTATATTGTCCGGATCCGCCCAATCGTAGCTGTGGTCGGGACATCTATCCCTACCTCGTGCAGGGCTTCCGTCATCTCGTTCTTCCCGAGTCTATCGGGCATCATTTTGATGGGTGATTAATCCGATTATGTTTGATGATCCGCTGAAATTTGATTACTTACTTTGTGGTAAACCCCACATCTGATGTTTTAAGAATTATGTTTTTATTTAAATTATTGGCATTCACAATTTTCATTTCTTTCCTACGTCTACCCACCGTGACTGCTCAAACAAGAAGAAAGCAAGGAACGGGAAGTGCATCTTTGGCGGATTTGTGTCTATGTCTATGGCTGATGGGTTAGGTGTTCCGTCGAACACCGTTCGCGAAAAAAAAAATGACACGCGGAGCGAATACCGCCACAAGTGAAACACAACGAAACGTTTTGTTTTATTTTAATTTTGTTTTATTTGTTTGCTGTCAAATTGTTGTACAACTCAAGGCTTTACTACACTTGAACACCCGTGGTGATACTATAAGAACTATTTCAATGTCAATCACTTACAAACACAATTCAAACCAAAATTCCAAACGAGCGTTTTCGAGATTCTGATGGCATAGTACCACTCACGAAACTTCTGCAAACTAATACTTTTTTTTACAATTTCGAGTCACTTCGCTAAACCACAAGTTCGTTCGTCACTGGATATTACTTTTAAGCGACACCAAACACATTCGCAACGGCACTATAACAACGTAAGCCTCCCAGAAACTCGGTCTTAACACCACCGTACATAAAATACAACTTCTCCGTTTAGATTCTCAATGTAAACTGATTCATTTTTCTTCTGGATATGATTCTATTCACCCCATAGATCTCTTTTCCCTTTCGTTTTCCTTGTCATGGTGATTCTCTCTCAATCGAGAATCTCTCCATCAGGGAAGATCGCACTCACACATACAGGCGCGGAGGTTGCCGTCCGTGGGATCGCCAGAATTTTCACACTTCTGTTGCGTTGCTTATGCAAACATTCAGGTGTGTTGTTTATTCTTGGCGATCCTGGGATCGTGGTAATTATCGTATTTGCTTTGTCCTATGGGAACAGCGTTTTCGTCTATTGCTGTTTCTCCGCAATGGCCTTTGTTTAGGCGAAGTGCATTGCGGCAGGGACAAAGGTTTTGCCGACGAATTGTTTTACGGCAATTGGCTTATCGCCGGGGATTTGATATTTGTCGACATCTGGCGCAGCTGTGCCAACCACTTGTGCTTATCCAGCTAATGGATGGATACACAATTTCTATGCTGGGTCGTGTCCTTCGATCGCCGTGCAGGCGTTGGGAAAATGTTCGGGACTTGGGGCCCACGTATCTGTGGATACGTGGAGTTGTTGACACCAGTATGGATGTCACCTTTGGTGAGATGAAAAGGTGGACTTTGGGGACACGTGTCTGTGGGCACGTGAAGTTTGGTTATAGGTGAGTATGTTCCTTGGTAGAACGAAGATTGTGAACACGTGACAACCGCCAACGAGACAGCACGTGCGCTTCTGCCTCGTGATCTGCACTATCGGATCAATTGTGCAATCCGTTTTAGCATTCTTAGATACACATAAGATACCCAATTGCACCATTGGTTCGGACGCGAAGTCTTACTGTGAGATCCTAAACAAACAAACGGTTCTTCACACACACGCCCGAGTGCAGTGCAAAGTGTGCGATCCTATGCAAACAAATGGATCTCCGCACACGCGTCTTAGTGCTGTGAAAAGTGCGAGAATGTACACACGAGTGATGTGCAGTGCGGGAAAACTCTCTACCCTTTCCATCCCTTGTGTCTGTTTTTCTTTTTTCGCACCTCTGTCTGCATCCTTCAGGCATCGATACTCTCGATTGGTTAATAATCCTTGCAGAGTTTTTTGTGTCTGAGTGGCATAATGTTCATCATGGAAGGGATGTGACCTGGATTTCGGAACGGATCTAGTGGGGCACCTACTACAAGGGCATAACACCTGTAGTGGTTGCTTTCGCTTATCTATTGCTGGTCCCGACTTGCATCCTTTCCCGAGACGGTATTGGTTTTCTGTGTGTGGCCATTTCAAAGGAGCGGGAATTTCGCGTTGATTTGTGTAACATTCGCGGCTTGAGATGCAATTTCTCTTCTATGTCTGCCCATGTTTCTAGCCAGAATCCAACTATCCTTGCACTTAGCGAAACCCAGGTAATTACTAATACATATATTTCCGATTTTAATCTACCTGGATATAACTTAGTGCCACTGTAGTTTCCACATCGTGGTATAGCTACATGCATACGAAATGATATTGCTTATCAGCTTCTGCCACAATATGGGCTCCGTTCCAACCCAGAATTTAATTTCTCCTGGCTAAAACTTCACGTTCGTAAGCATATCATACATTACTGCTTTCTTTACAGAAGCCCAAACTTGGATAGAAATGCATCCTTTAACGAATTTGATGCGCTGTCTGATTCTATCGATAGGATCTTGACCCTATATCCCCACACTGAAATCGTTATTGCGGGTGATTTTAATGTGCGTGTAAAGGTCAATATGTCCAGCTTTTTGCTGATTCAAATAGCTTAACTCAACTTGTCAATGAGCCAAAACGGGTACCAAATATATATGGTCATTTCGCCAACACATGGGACTGTTTCTCACCTCCCACCCAAACAAATACACAATTGAAGTTTCTTCGCCCTTGGGCACTTCAGACCACTGTGTCATGTCAGCTAAATTTCCTCCAACCAACAGTAACGTTAGTGAGAAAGCTCCCAAAAGAACACTATGGTTCTACGATAAAGCCAACTGGGAAGGTCTGAACGACTTTTTTGGGAGGTTAAATTGGTCGTTATTTTTCCTTAATAACGATGTTGACTGTATAGCGGACACATTGACAGACACGATTCTACTTGGCATGCGGACCTTTATTCCACACAGAGTAAAGAGTATCAAACCCAAGAGAAATATGTGGTTCGATTCTCGGTGCAGAGAAGACATTAAGGTCAAAGAGTTGAGCTTCCGGTTGTATAAATCAAACAATACTGAGGAAAACCGGAAAAGATTTAAGAGAGCTAGGAATGACTGCAATGCGTATATTCAACGCGCCAAGTTCTTGCATGACCAGAGAGTGAGACAAAAAATACTACACTCTCCCACGGGTAGTAGAAACTTCTGGGCATTCGTGAAAAACATTCAAAACCCAGTCTCTTCATCCGTTCCATCGCTTATAGTCGATGACAAACCAGTCACCACTGCAATAGAGAATGCGAATCTATTTACTGCACATTTTGCAGCATCAGTTCCACCTCAACTTGAGCATAAGCAGCACACCATGAGCCTGATTCGCTTTCGAACGCGTACTGTTGCCCGGGCACTCAAAGAGCTAAACGCACACAAATCCGCTGGTCCGGGTGGCATTCCCCCAATCCTCTTGAAGAGATGTTCCTCTTCACTCGCCAAACCACTGCGGAAACTCTTCCATTTGTCTTATTCTACTGGTCGTTTCCCAAATAGATGGAAGTCAGCGAACATTCAGCCAATTCCCAAAAAGGGTGACAAATCATCCCTTTCTTCTTATCGATCCATAGCACTAACTTCTGTTCTCTCCAAGGTAATGGAATCTGTTATCAACCGTCAACTTTCGAAATATCTGGAATCAAATGACCTCCTCAATGACCGTCAATATGGCTTTCGTGGCAACAGGTCCACAGGAGATCTGATAACGTACCTTATCGAAAAGTGGAGCCATTCCAGCCACTACCTCGGTGAAAGCAAAGTAGTCGCATTGGATATTTCAAAAGCCTTCGACAGAGTTTGGCATCTAGCCCTTTTGTCAAAATTGCATTCGTATGGAGTGGACAATTTCCTGATCCAATTGATAAGAGACTATCTTTCTGGCCGTTCAATCCAAGTGGTTCTTGATGGTGTCAAATCTGTATCCCATCAAATTAATGTAGGTGTTCCCCAGGGTTCGGTACTTTCACCCACTCTCTTACTGATCTTTATAAATGATCTCTTGTCAATTACTCACAACCCAATTCACTCGTTTGCTGATGGTAGCACGTTGAGTCTCTCATACTCATACGAACACTCCCATCCAAACTCTTCGAACGCCACTACCAACCAGCAACTTATGCGTGATACATTGAATACAGACCTCAACAAGATATATCAGTGCGGATTATCTAACCGAGTAGAACTCAGTGCTCCCTCTTGTCGTCAAAGGTGAATCCCAAAGTAAATATACTGTTTATGAACGGCACTTGCGTCGACGAAGCCAAGGAATTATCAATCCTCGGCACTCGAATTAATTCGACTCTTAAATGGAATGACCACATATTTGAAGCTGCGAAAAGTGCAGCCAAATGTATGGCATTCCTTAACAGATGCAAAAGATACTTCACTCCATCCAACCTGGCCACTATTTACAAAGCGTATATTCGTCCAAAAATGGAGTTCAACTCCCATATTTGGTCAGGCGCAACCAAAACTGCACTACACGTGCTCGACAGGATGCAAAAACGAGCAGTGAAACTTATTGCGGACCCAGCCGTAAGTCGATCAATTCTGTCCTTAGAACACAGGCGCAACGTATCATCCCTATCTCTTTTCTATAGGTATTACCACGGTCGTTGCTCAACTGAACTTGCTGAATGTGCTCCGGCCCTTCAGACATTTTCCCGCGATACCCTTCAATCTGTGAATGCGCATCAGTTCACGTTGAAAGTGGACTTTAGGCGCACAAATAAACATAGAGAGTCATTCTTTAACCGAACCACATGAATGTGGAATGTTCTGCCTGATCATGTGTTTCCTGGCCGTTGTGATGTCCAGACATTTAAGACCAATATACATCGACACCACATTTCCTTATCCGCTTCCTCTCCATCCGCTCGCACTGTGCTCTGACATTTAAGGGTACTTCAAAATCCTCTTTTGTGCGCGCGTTAGTGTAAAAAAAAAAAGAAAAAAAATCTCAGCCTATGGTGATTTGTGCGGTTCGTGGAACCGCCACACATCCATTATCGTTCTATTGTACTAAATCAGTCACAACCATCATCATCATCATCGGCACTACAACCGGGAATCGGTCTTGGCCTTATTTAGCAAGTCCTGAGGCTTGTTAAATTTTCCATAATGATTTATTTTGTCTGGGCAAGGTCATTAGTCTTGCGCCAGAGGCTCCCCGACGGGGAATCGAACCCCGGTCTCCCGGGTGACAGCCGGGTATACTAACCACTATACTATCGAGGAGCCCAAAATCAGTCACAATGGGTTTACATTAATGATGGACTTACGGTGTAAGGTCTAGCCATAAGTTATGTGTACACGTTTTTTACTACAAACTCTAGCGTATCTATATTAAATCTGAACACACTGGTCCCCAGTGGACGCTCTAAGCTAAATATAAGATGACTAATGCCATCAATTGGGCTCCTCGATAGTATAGTGGTTAGTATACCCGCCTGTCACCCGGGAGACCGGGGTTCGATTCCCCGTCGGGGAGCCCCTGGTGCAAGACTAATGACCTTGCCCAGACAAAATAAATCATTATGGAAAATTTAACAAGCCTCAGGACTTGCTAAATAAGGCCAAGACCGGTTCCCGGTTGTAGTGCCGATGATGATGATGATGATGATGCCATCAATTAATGATTTACGTGTCTGAAATCAGATTCAAACCTTAATGGCATACAGTTATCGTTCAATTAAAGTCACATTTGCGGCCATTAAAATTATTTTCCTGTATTTCACATAAATTCAAAGTTCCATATCTCGAAATGAAACACCATTTAAAAAAATGTGTTTCCTGCTCTCGAAGAATGTACAAATGCTTCTAAGAAATTATAGGGACTTTGAATACATTCTCGCAGGGCACCCAAGCCACTGCTAATAATTCCAAACGTTTTAAAATTGTTGAGCGATCACCTTCTAATAAACTTGCAAGCATCTGACCTGAGTAATGCCATCTGTTGTAAACGCACTGAGATCTGCTGAAACTTAATCCGTACTCCAAAATTATCTAAACAAGAAGCTGAGAAAACCTTCTTGAAAATTGGCATTTTTCGACCCTCTATATTAATTCATGCTTCTTCTTGATGTATATAAATCCTTTTAGCCGAAAGCCTTAGTAGCTAGTGCTGTTTAGATTTAAGTTACTTCTTAATTTATTTACACTGTAATAAGTAATATATAAATAAAATAAAACCTAGTAGCGTTGTAAACTAAATAAAAACTATCTGTTAGATAATCCAATTTGTTCAACCCCACTTTATATTAATTTGGAGAAGTCCAGTACAACAGACATCCCGTGGTCACATTGGAATAGTTTAACCCACCTCCTCCTTCGATATATGCAATTTGCACATATGGCAGCACCCACTCTGCTCCCGGTGTGCCTATTTCCACGGCGCGGACTGTGATTGTCGTGCATGTGTGTTCCTCCTCGGCCACACATTTTCCTTGCCTCGTTCACATCGTGTAAATAGGATTTTCTGTTTCCCGATCAATCAATTGAACCAAATACAAAAAAAACGCCTTTATCCATGAACACAACAACGTATGGGCCAGGGGGAGGGGAAGAAAAAATCATATCAAAAGGAGGATAGAGTAACAAACGTTAGGGTCCCATTGGCATGGGAAATTGTGTGCCTGGGGAAAATCTAACGAGAAAAGGGAAATGAATGATGTCTCCTTCGAACAGAAGGCATGGGATGACGTGCGTGCCTGCTCTGGTTGTTGTGGCATCGCATCTGCAGGCGACTACGGCTGTCCCCCTCGTGGCCAGTTGGTGGGGAGCTTTTGTCTCTCGCGTGTCCCGCTCGCCCTGTTATGAGAGCTGTGCTGTGGGTGGTTCATTGTCACGCTCAGTTCCAGTGGATGCCAGTCATGAATGGAATATCTGGTGCGTTGTGTCGTGCTACTCGTCGCGCTGATTGTGATCTGATTGTGATTGTTCTGTTGGCGGCCTCCTATCCCCAATCTGATTCCTGACTTGTGTTCAACTCACCAATTATTGTTGACTATTGATTAATTGTTGTAACTCGGTGTGTGATGTGTTGAGTGGTTTTTTCCTTTGCAAACGTGTGCTGTTAGTTTTTTCGTCGCGTGCTCTTGTGTTTCCATTTGCATCTTTGTGTCCATTGTATATCCTCGGTCCGTTATCCTAGATGTACATATTATTATTAATCAGTGCGATATCAAAGTTTTATCGGTCCCTTGATGTGGTTCGACATTGAAGGCGAAAGGGAATAAATCGTGACACGAAATCGAATCATCGCTACCTACGGCACGACGAGGTGAGTATTGGGACGACTCTATCTATTCCTTATCATGGCCAGATGTAGCTGCACAATTGTCTTTCTGTTTACTTCTTCGCCACCCATTTTCGGCTTCGGCGGAGGCGAAGAAGAAAATTCTCCAGCGACACTCGCGGCGCATCGATTTTATTTATTTAAATTAAGGGACACCTCCGGTAAGGAGTCCAAAACTTGGTTATCTGGAGTTGGAGTGAGACCGTTTCTTTTCTTCTTTTTTTTTTTTGCTGCTTCTCCCATTCGATGTCTCGTTGAAGTCTCTTGGGTTGGCATATTAGATACGCCTCACACCTTGTCGTCCTTTGTCCTTGTATCTGTCTGCCTTTCTATGGGTATGTTCCTGTGTTCCGATGTGTCTGCCTATGCATGGGCCTGCGGGTGTGGGAATGTACGTACGTATGGGTGACGTGAAATATTGTGTTCCCAATAGCACACACATGCGGATGGCCTGAGGGATTCTGGTTCATTTAGCAATTTGTTTAGTTTCCGAACAGATAAACAAACAAACAATATGGTATCGTCTCTATAAATAATGAGATGATATCGTAATCACTGGTCGCTGTTTGCTGGTCGACGTTGTGCCTGTTCCCTATCCCTTGGTTGATGGCTGCTGGTCACTGATCCCGGCGAATCGGTAATTGTCCGATCGCCCAACCAGACATATGATCCTCGCATGAAGTCATTTTCGACTTTCTCTTCTCCAGCCAGGTGCGTTTTAGTCTTTCCTTTTTGTGGTCTTTGATCTTACTCTGGGTCGTGCTTGTTGTTTTGCCAGAGGAAGGCGTTCGTCAAGTCTCTAATGTGATATGTTGCTAACCCTTAAACGATTCTCTTGCAACTCACCTTGTTCTCCTCTGCCTGCCATATACCTTTGGGCTATCTTCTCTGCCTTCGCCTTCAATTGGACGTCACGTACCTGAAACGTTGAATACAAAGCTGGATGACGTCACTGATAGGCGACGATAATAATATCCTTCTCGTCTGTACGTGCTTTGCAATGTTTTACGATTGGCCATAAATTCGTTAGTTTACAGAATATTAACATAACAACAGCAACAAAATATTTTAGTAGAGGCGTTATTGAAATAACGTTTGCCATTATTTAACAAGCAAATGCGAACCATGCCTTGCGGACACAAAAAGGAATGAGCAGCCATAAAATGATAAGGAACACTTGGGGGAATGGCGAACACTGATTCAACAGTGAGTAAGCAAAGCAGAGAGTGGCAAATTCTTAGGTTGCTGACTTTTTTGAGGGCATTTTCAGGGTTCTAATGTGAAATAAAGCCGGTGTCCTCTCCTAACCCTAAACCTAAACATAAAGTCGTTAACTAAACCTAATCTTAAAATCATAATCTTAGGTATTGGCTTTTATATCCTCTTTTACGCGTGGAGAGTCAAGATCAGTGGCTTGGGATATATTCAAGGCTTTTGATCGCGCCTGGCGTACGATGTGTAGATATAATTTTTATTTAAAAAAAGGGAGTTCGAGGTACTCTTAAATATCAAAGTATAGTGCTAACAGGGAGAAAATAAGAAAAAGAATTGTCCATGTATAGGCCCTTTTTTCAGAAGTATGGAACTTTAAAATGAAATAAAACACATAAAGATCATGGTATGAACATGGTTTTGGCATTTATGGAGGAGATAATTTTATGCCATTAATGCTAAATTCGGTTTCTGGCGTATGGCTACCGCGACTGGCTCGAATAAGACGCAATCTCGAAGTCTAATTGTCGGCCACTTTTTCAAGCACCTAATATTGACTTGTAAGTGATCTAAAGTCTGTGGTTTCAGTTGAATAGTTTGAGATATATATATATGAGGGCGGGAACAAAGGGTCTTCCCCTCCCAGTCCACAGAGATGGAATCGTAAGAAACTAATGCTCTCAATTCTGCATTTGTAAACCTACTGATAAAGGGACCATATTCAAACAGTGGACGAGCAAAAGAAAAGGGTTGTCTCTTGACTGACAAAAAGTCGAAAGAAGAATGCTGTGGCGGAGCGTAGCATCACCACAGCCTGGATGCCACAAAAATGCCCCAAAGATGTCCTAAGGGTGTACCGAAGATGTCCCAAAAATATCCTAAAGGTGTCTCAAGTATGTCCTACGGGAGTCTCAGACATAGCGCAAACATTACATGTATATGTTCCAATTCGCGAAAGTAATTGTAGCATCGTGACTAAGACCATCTCCGGTTACGTTTAGTCACCCGTGTGTTTTCAAATCCTTGCGTCCACAGTGTTAAAAGTTGAAGATTTGACCAGTCGAAGAAGAGTGAGTCAGATGTCGAGGAATACCAGTATAGTAACTTACACTCATGTCAGTAAAATAGTTTATCATAAATATAATATAACATAGCACCACAGTAGAACATATATACTACATACCCTGAAAAGTCCTGAGTGAAAGGTAATGCGATCCCATCATAAACATTCGTACATGCTGTCGCCTTGCAACATATGTGTTGGTAGCGAAGACATTTAAAAGCAGGTCCTGGTTTTCTTCGCGATCTCCGATTTTCCGTGAGTGCTGGTCTCATTGAATTTGGGACATTCAAAGTTCCAATGTTCTTCGTGGCATACCGGGCACCTTGTTTTACTGTGGTTCGTCATCTTCTTAGAACATCTACTAGATAGGCTGAAAAGTCCCGGAATTTTTGCTGAAAACAAGCGTGTTTTGGCCAAAGTTATATTTATTCCTCCTCATAGTTGCCTTGAAGGGCGATACACTTGGTATAGCAATATTCCAACATTTCGATGCTCTTTCTGTAGTACGAAACGTCCAAGCCTTCGAAATACGCCTCGGTTTCCGCCATGACTTCCTCATTCGATCTGAATCTCTTTCCCTGGAGCCACCGTCTGAAGTTGGGAAACAGATGTTAGCCGCTGGGGGCAAAGTCTGGAGTGGTGGTACGGTAGGTGAGCAACCAATTCAAATCGCAATTGGCCCAATTTTTGCCATCGTTTTCAAGGACGTGTGTGGCGGTGCGTTATCGTGATGGTACAGAACTTTTGTCTTCGCCATATGGGGATTTTTTTATTTAAAAATAAATTTATTTCTTTATTTCGTCTTTCAGTTTGTCCAATAACGCTGCATAATCCTCTTCTCTCATTGTATTTCCCTTCTGTAGGTTATCGATGATAATTACGCCATGCGCATCCTAAAAAACGGAGGCCATATCCTTCGCGGCCGAGCGTTGGTCCTTTGGCCGCTTTGGTCGACTTTCGTGGCTTTCTAGCCGCTCTGCAGATTGTCTTTTGGACTCAGACGTGAGGTAATGGGTCCAGGTTTCATCCATCGTCACAAAACGTCGAAGAAAAAAGTCCGCTCGATTGCACTGCAACAACGCCAAACCGGTCATTGAATCATCAAGGCGCTGCTAAATTTAGTCGACGGTCAGCAAACGCGGCACTCATATCACCGATAGCTTTTTCATTTCCAAAAGATTGTGCATAATGTAACCTGCCCATGTGTTCTTGTGAAATGCCCACGGTCTCAGCTAACTCGCGCAACTTCAATTTACAATCAGTCAAAACGTTTCGATGAACTTGCTTTACAATTTCCGTATTCGTAGCCAATTTTGACCATCCAGAGCAAGGCGCGTCTCCGGTGTTTGTATGACTCATTTTAAATTCACTAAACCACCGATAAACTGTTGTTTTCGAAGAAGCAGATGTGAGGTAATATATCTGCAATCATTGGAATGATTGTTCGAAGTTTCTCCTATCAAAAAACAACGTTTGATCAAGATGCGATATTCTTGTTTCTCCATATTTTTTTACGAAGGCGAAAGTAGCGCCACACAAACGACTGTAGCTTGTAAACGAATGAACGAAATGCCATGAAACTTCATACATAAACTATTCATAGATGAGCATCTCGAAATGGGCATGTTCATTTTCTGGTGGCGCCACCTATTTAAAAATCCAGTGACTTTTCAGCCCACGTAGTGATATAACAGCAAATCTCACAGCAATGAACACTACAAGAAGTAAACGTATAAGAACTACTCATGTAGTGTGTATTTTAGTTTAGTTTGTGTACAGTGTACACGGGATGCACAGTATAAGAGTTTGCGGCGTGCGTTTGAAGTATGAGGATTTGTGTCATGAAAGCTTGCAGTATAAAAGATTTCTATACAAGAGTTTACAACAAAAAAAAAAGTGCAGTATAACAGTTCGTTGTATAAGAGAATATAAACGTTAATAGCATGCGGGCGAATGTCATAACACACGGGAGTATAACACTAAGCCAGTTGTTGTTTAACATATGTGATCTTATAGTAGTACAATTATCAGTGACACGTAAAAATCAGTCGTCTCTTGGCAGTACGAGTGAATAGTTTAAGTATAAGAATGAATGATTTAAGAGAGAAGATTACAAGGGTTAATAGTACACAAGGGTGCGCTATCTTAAAAAACAACCGATTTCCATATCTGAGGTAATTTTATTTAATTTGGTCCTTTACGATTTATTTGGACTAGTTTTTGAATACATCAATCAAGTGGCCGCCTCTAAAGACCAAAGCAAAACGTCCCTTTTTTTTTGCTGCATATTCCATCACTTTTTCGAGCATTTCGAGCGGTATAGCGATGATTTCGGCACGAATATTAGTCTTGAGCTCGTCAATGATCTGAGTCTTGCTGGCATACACTTTGCTTTTCAAATAACAAAAATATCTGGTGATCTGGGTGGCCAGTCAATGTCGCCATTTTTTGACAGCACACGTCCAGGGAATTTTTGTTGCAGAAACTGCATTTTTTCTTTTGCAGTGTGGCATGACGCACCGTCTTGTTGCAATCAGTAACCGTCCAGACCTTTTTCACACATTTGTGGGCAGACATGATGACCCAACATCCACCGATACCGATTCCCATCGACTGTTCGCTTTCTCTGAAAAAAAAATGACCCAGTGATAGTTTTGGCGTAAACATTGGCCTAAACAGTGACTCTTTGGTCATGCAATGGTGTTTCATGGATCTCGTGTGGATTTGCCGTGCCAGAGAGTATGAACTAGGCCTCGTCGCTCATCAAAGTTTGTTTCCAAAAACCCGGTTCAGTGTCCACCATTCGAGCGACGGTTTGGCCGTATTCCAAGAGACGTGGACGGTCTGTCGGCAATATTCTTTGTGTAAACTGCACTTTATACGGAAAAAGTGCAAATCATTCTTCAAAATGAGCCGCAAGGTGGTTCCACTGAGGCCAAAATACTGATCACGGTGACGACTCGACATATGTGGCTTCTCGGCAACACTCTCTCTTACCCTTTTAACCAATTCATTGGAACGCCTTGGGCGTTGATGAACGGCATCTTGACGATCACCCACTGTCCCGTGCTCAATAAAATTCGATACCAAACGACGAATAGTGTTGTCAGACGGTGCTTGTTGGCCACGATATTTTCGACGATATGCACGTTGAGTTAACACAACTCAACGACTATTTTCAATGTACAGCGCCACTATTTTGGCGCATTGTTTCGGTGTGAAGCAATTCATGGTTAAAATTGTACTGAATTGACGTTTCAAAAACATGTTTACTCAAGTCAATTGGTTGATAAATGTCAAAGTTATTCAATGTTTACATACCGACATAAAAGATGGCGCATCATATATAAGAGTGAATAGTATAAGAATGAACATTGTAAGGATGAATAAGATAAAAGTGAGTGGTAAGGGCGAATATTATAAGAGTGAATAGTATAAGAATGAACATTATAAGGATGAATAGTAAAAAAGTGAGCGGTATAGGGGTGAATAGTATAAAATTTAGCGGTATAAGGGTGAATAGTATAACAGTGAGTGGTATAAGAATGAATATTACAACGGTGAATAGTATTAAAGTGAGCGTTATAAAGGTGAATAGTATAAGAATGAACATTATAAGACTGTTAGTATAAGAATGAGCACTATAAGGGCGAATAGTATAAAATTTAGCGGTATAAGGGCGAATAGTATAAGAGTAAATAGTATAAGAATGACCATTATAAGGATGAATAGTATAAAAGTGAGTGGTATAACGGGGAATAGTACAAAAGTGAATATTATCAAGGTAAATAATATAAACGTGAGCGATATAAGGGTGAATCGTATGACAGTGAATAGTATAAGAATGAACACTATGTGGTATAAAAATATTCACTGTATTGATTCAAAAATATTCACCTTATTAATTCATCTTAGAACAAACTTTTACTTTGAGCTGAAAATTAATCATAAACTGTCTTTTTCACTCTAAATCATAAGACTAAACAAAATTCAGCCTGTCTCCATTGTCGCGATGGGAACTATAAGTTTATCTCAAACTCACCTTCGTCATTTCCATTCCATACAGGGCAAAGTCTCTGCTTTCCATCCAGCGAAGACCAGGACAATCCTTGTCCCTGTTCAATCGAAATTGACATGCAGTCTCCACGTGACACCCCTGGATAGCTACTTTGGCATCCGCCAAGTAGTGAATCAATGCATGCAGCGAGATCCTGAGAAAGGTTGACGCAAGGCTAATAACCTTGCCCGGAAATCAAATTATTATGGACAATTTAACAAGTCTCGGATATGGATCGGATACCGGTGGAGAGACTTGCTAAATAAGGCCAAGACCAGATCCCGGTTGTAGTGCCGATGATGATGATGATGGTGAATAGTATAAGAATGAGCATTCTAAGGGTGAATAGTGTAAAATAGTGCGGTGTAAGGGTGAATAGTATAAGAGTGAGGATTATAGGGGTGAATGGTACAAGAATGAACATTATCAGGGGGAATAGTATAAAAGTGAGCGGTATATGGGTGAATAAAATAAGAGTGTATAGTATAAGAATGAACACAATAAGGGTGAATAGTATAAAAGTGAGCGGTATAAGGGTGCATAGTATAAAAGTGAATAGTATAAGAATTAAAATCTAGGTGAATAGTATAAACGTGAGCGGTATAAGGGCCCATTCGCGCCACATGTCCGGCCCATCTTAATCTTCGCGACTTGATTACTTGAATAGTATAAGAATAAATAGTATAAGAATGAACATTATAAGGATGAATAGTATAAAAGTGAGCGGTATATCGGTGAATAGTATAAGACTGAATGTTATGAAGGTAAATAGTATAAACGTGAGCAATATAAGGGTGAATAATATGACAGTGAATAGTATAAGAATGAACATTATGTGGTATAAACCTATTCACATTATTAATTCAAAAATATTCACCTTATTAATTCGTCTTAGAACTAACTATTACTTCGAGCTGAAAATTAATCATAAACTGTCTATTAATTTTCACATATACCTGCCTATCAAGAGTGCCTTGCACTGATTGACTATAAAATATAAGACTAAACAAAATTCGGCCTGTCCCCATTGTCGCGATGTGACTGTGAACTATAAGTTTATCTCAAACTCACCTTCGCCATTTCCATTCGACAATTATAAGGGTGAATAGTATAAACGTGAGCGGTATAACGGTGAATAGTGTAAGAGTGAAGGGTGAAGATTATAAGGGTGGATAGTATAAGATTGAGCGGTATAATCGTGAATAGTATACGAGTGAATAGTAAAACTGAATCGAAAAATCTTTATTATTATTACTATTATTATTTATTATTTATGGGCCTATAGGGATCCGGAAGTTCATGACCTCACCGACTCGGCTTCGCCATCGTTCCCTGTTGTGGGCGCTCTTCTTCCACGCTTGACCATTCGATCCGATCTCCTCAAGGTCAAACCTAACATTGTCCTCCCATCTCCGTCGCGGCCGTCCTACCGGTCTCTTACCCGTTGGTCTACCGTCAAGAATTCTATGCACGGTCCTATCGTTCCCCATTCGCGCCACGTGTCCGGCCCATCTTAATCTTCGCGACTTGATTACTCTCACTATTGTAGGTTTGCGATATAGCTCTTCCAATTCGTGGTTATGGAGTTTCCTCCATGGTCCTGCCTCCTCGTCATATTTACCTCCAAAGATGACCCTCAAAACTTTATTCTCGAATACGCGGAATTTGTTTTCTTCCCGTTTTGTGAGAGCCCATGTTTCGCATCCATATAGAACAATCGGCATGATTATGGTTCTATAGACACGGAGCTTTATGTTACGTGATAGCAGTCTGGATTTCAGCAGTTTACTGACTGCGTGCCAACTAGCGTTGCCGGAAAGCAGTCTCTTGTTAATTTCTTTCGGCATTTCGTTACTGGCCGTCAGTATCGTTCCCAGATATTTAAATTCTTTATCTTTTTCAAATATCTTGCCTCTGACGTTTATATGTGTTCTCTGAAGTCCACCTGCTCTCACCGTAATCATGTATTTTGTTTTGTCTTCATTTATTTCTAGGCCCACCTCTTCTGCCGCTTGCATAATGATTTCGCAGTTTTTACTAACAGTTTCTAGATTATCGCCCAAAACGGCGATGTCATCCGCATATGCGAGCACTTGTGTGACCCCGTTCAGGGATGATCCGGCCATGTTCTCGTCTTGTACCTTTCTGATGACATACTCGAGCACAAGGTTAAAAAGACATGGTGATAGACCATCTCCCTGCTTTAGTCCGTCGCGGATTTCAAATGGTTCTGAGAGGTGGTTTTCTATTCTGACTCGCCCTTTGTTTTCGTTCATGCAAATTTGAATGAGGGCGGCATATTTTTTTGGGACTCCCAGCTCAACTAGAATATGGTAGAGTCTCTGCCTTGCGACTGAGTCGTCGGCTTTTTTGAAGTCAACGAACAGTTGATGAACCGTCTCTCCGTATTCCCACTTCTTTTCCAGCAGTTGTCTTATTGTGAACATTTGGTCGCTTGTTGACCGGTTCCTACGGAATTCACATAGGTCGTCTCCCAGTATCTCTTCTGCGTACGGTGTAATTCTCGCCAGAATGACATTTGTTAATATTTTGTATGCGGTTGGGAACAATGATATTCCTCTGTAGTTTTCGCAGTCAGATCTGTCGCCTTTTTTGAAAATGGGGATGACTATTGAGGTTTTCCATTCTTCCGGAGTGACTTCCTTATCCCATATTGTTTGGATGAGCTGGTGCGTCTTTCGAGCGGTTGCCTCTCCTCCATGCTTCACAAGCTCTGCCGGTATGCAGTCGACTCCGGGAGCCTTGTTGTTTTTCAGTCGCTTTATTGCGTCTACAACTTCGTTGAGAGACGGCTCTGGAATCTGAGGCTCGGCTGTATGTACGCTTGGTGCATATATCTGTGGTTGATGGGTGCGTAAATTGAGCAGGTTTTCAAAGTACTGCTTCCATCTTGTCACGACATTGTTTGTTTCTGTGACCAGACAGCCGTATGCGTCTCGAATTATTTTGACTCTCCCTTGGTAGCCATTTCTAATTGAATTTATGCCGGCATACATACCTCTGATGTTCTTTGCTCTGGCATGTTCTAGGATTTTTTCTATCCGAGTCTTTTCCCATTCGCGTTTTTTGCGTTTGAAGAGCCTCATTGTCACTCTTCGAATTGTCACGTATCTCTCTGCGTTGACTTCATCATATCTTTCTAAGTGGATCACTCTGAGGCGTTTACGTTCTCGATCTTCGCCCTGCACTCATCGTCAAACCAGGTTTAGACTTAATTGTTTTCTTAAATCCTAATACCTTTTGGGCTGTTTGTTTGATTGTGTCTGATCGATGTCCATTTAGTGTCCACACTATTAGCTTCCTCTTCGTCACTGCTCACATTCTCTAAAATGCTAAATCTATTCCTTAGTTCGTCTTGATATTTAGCCCTTTTGCGTAGGTCCTTCAGTTTATCAGTTTCGAACTTTTTGCTTGTCTCCCGTGACTGCCCATGTGGGATTGCTGCGAGGCGACTCCTGATTTTGCCCATCACTAGAAGATGATCGGAGTCGCAATTTGCTCCTCTATATGATCTTACGTCAAGGATATTCGAGTGGTGTCTTTTGTCTATGAGGAAGTGGTCTATTTGGTTACGCGTTACGCCGTCGGGTGATATCCATGTGGCTTTATGAATTTGCTTGTGCTTGAACATCGTGCTTTTCACTAACAGATCTTTTGACGCCGCGAACGTAATAATTCGAATTCCATTATCATTTGAAACGTCGAGTAAACTTTCTTTACCTATAGTTGGTTGGAAGATATCTGCCTTTCCAATTTTCGCGTTGAAGTCCCTAAGGAGGATTTTAACATCGAATGATGAGATCCCATCAAACACTTCTTCTAGGGTCTCGTAGAACGTGTGCTTCGTTTCTTCGTCGGTAGATACTGTTGGGGCGTGTACGTTTATGAATACATAATTGTACCATGGGCCCTGTATTTTTAGCACAGACATTCGGTCATTAATAAATTTCACATCTTTTACATGGGGCGTAATCTTTTTGCTTATGATGAAGCCGGTTCCGAGGTTATGTGTATCGGTACCCCCCCACACCAGTGTAAATCCGTTGGTTTCGATTACTTAATGTGGGAGTCAGACTTCCTGAAGCGCGACGATGTCCATTTTATATTATTTCGTGTTTTCTACGACCGTCTGTATCGCGCCTGGTTTATATAACGTTCCAACATTCCACGTGCCGACGCGTATATCCCGCTTTTTACGTTTTTCCCTACGTCTTCTTTTTGCTGAGTCGGTGTTTTCCTGATGATTTGTTCCCTTATGGTAGTGTTGGCTCATCACACCTACGCCTACCGGGTTTTTTGTGAGATTGTTTTTTGTGTATTGATCATTCATTTCATTGGATCACTCTGGGGTTTCAAATGGTCCGCCATATCAGAGCCCCTCTTTGATAAGGTAAGGTCTGCTTACTGCTCTGATTCGACCCGGTGTCAGAGAGGCGCCGTTATAATACAGCCGGTATACCCCTGACTACAAACCATCCAATGGGCACGGTGACGCGTAACACCCTGGATTAGGGGCGGTAGATCTTTGTGTGCTACTCCTCGCTAGCCTGTCTGACATGGGTGGCCCTACTGGAAGCGTAGCCTGAGTGATTCATCGTAGTTTAAGCCCCTGCACCACGTCAAGGTTTCTACCAAGCGGCGGAATCGAAAAATCTTGCGGGGGTTATTATTTTTTTTTTTTTTTAATATACTTCTCTCAGGAGAGGCAAATCTATAGCGCCGAGTCGTGGCCCGAAATGCCATTAAATAATTGTTGGAGTTCTTCTTGAACAGTATGAGGTTGTAACGCATCGGAAATACTCGCGCGAGGTTGGAGTTCCACAGCTTTCTCTTGATTCACTATGTTTTTTAATTGCAGATGTCCAGATATCAGTTACAAATGTCAAATGATCTCCCGTGGACCGCCTGCTACGGAATCCCTATTGACGATCATTTAAAAGTCCGTTGCATTCCAAATATTTAATCAACTCGGCATTCATGACCTTTTCCGTCACCTTGCATAACATAGTAATGGCATCGGCCGGTAATTTTGGGGAAGACATATTTCCCCCTCCTTTGGGATAGGTTAAATTCGAGCGGTTTTCTAGCACGTAGGAAAGGTCCTCTGTGCATAAGATAAACAAAAGAGTTTGCCAAGAATCTGCGACAGTTCCGGAGCACAGTTTTTAAGGACTATTGCTGGTATTCTACCCGGGCCGGTTGCCTTCTTACAGTCTAGTCGGAGGAAAATGCATTAAATAGCTCGTGGGCCGAACACAACTGGCATTGAAGACTGCACCGGCGCAATCACAGGTGACTCCAAAAGACCCTCTTCGAGGATTGAATTCGCCGAAAATAAATTCGCAACGCATTGGCTTTATCCTTGAATTCGTGACTAATGGCCCACTGCCCGTTACTAACGGAGGAAAAGAGGAGGAACCGAAATGATTGCTGATAGCCTTTGCTGTCCCCAGAAGGTACGCAAACTAGTTGGGGACTCAATAGTTTGTTGGTCACTTTGTCATTGTGAACCTTTTTCGCAGGCTGCTTAGGTTGGTTATTTGTTTCAAATATAAGAGATTGCGCAGCCGATATCAAGTAGTGATCTGAGTTTCCCAATGGCGCAGTCGTTTCCACAGTATAAATGTCCAGCTCGGATGTTAAAAAGAGATCCAGGGTGTTCGCATAATCACATCGGGCACTCGTGTAGGTCCTTCCACGAGTTGAGTCGAGTTACGGCTAACAGTAGATGTAAAGGATTTTTCAAAACATAAAAGAGCGCGGTGGAGCCACATCCTACTTTGGACTACTAAGAAAATGACAATATAATTTTTTCTGCTCAAATGATCTAATAGTGTAGCAGCTTTTTGAAATCTTCATAAATTCCTGTTTTTAAAGTAATTTGTCGTCGCAGTCCAGCAATTCTTTTGTTCACCACAAAGCTCAAATTTGACCGATGAAAAGTAGGGACATTTTTTTTCCTGGACAAAAATATTAAGTACAGTTAAAATATCTATTTTCCATTAGATGTAACAATTGTTCAAGAATTTTTTAGCATAAAAAAATTTACCATATATGTCCTAATGTGGACAAGTCGGCGAATTATCTACGACAAGGTGCGGACATTCAGAAAATTTGGAAAAACTCAAGTAACTCAAAACAATGCGACTTTTACCATGGCTATGTTTTGTTTTTCTGATAGGATATGAAGTAAGAAATCACTAAAGAGAGCTATTAAGGGACACCCTGTATATACATATTTTGGTTACATTTAAGAGAATCATGCTTTTACTCGCCGAAGTTCAAAAAAAAAAAAAACTAGTCTTTTTGACTCTGTATTCGTTGCATAAGTTCTTGTACTTCCAGTTTAGAAAAAAACGTCATAATTTAATCCTTGTGAACAGTTTTCGAACTAAAGGTATAGCGACTTTATAGTGTGGTATATGCCTTGCTTTTACGCTTACTGTGTATTAGAAAACAGGAGCCACTGAGTTCAATAAGAATCCTGTCAGTTTACTAACCGTATGGTCTGTGCTCCTTTTTCTCTGATCTTAGCTACCCTATAATCAGAGCTATGAAGGAAGACGACAAGACTTCAAGAGCCATTTTCGTGCATATACAATTTACGAGTACAACAGCCACTGACTTCGACAAGAGTCCTATGACCTGCGTTACCATGCAATCGCTGATATCTACACCCTAGAGAATATCTAATTACCCACAAACAAACTCAATGCTGACACTTGTCAACCACTTGAACGGGTGCGTTATGAAATCGCCGACATTCTTATGTCGGACTTGGTAATGTGAAACTTCCCTCGACATATGTTTAGGGGACAGCGGGAACCTATCATCGATGGCTGCAAATAAATCTTGTGGACACGTTCACACTTTGTCGTAAACACTGTCGTTCAAAAGAGCTGATGTTGTTAGAGACCACTTGAATTCTGAAGGATATTAGGTTTTCCTTGTGCATGTTTCAGGAAGTGCGCCTGCGGTAATTCATTTTTGTTACTCATCATATCGTTAATTTTTCTTTTAGAATGTTATTCGGATGGATTCAGATGGTAAAAGGTTGTGAACGGATGACACGATGTTGCACTAACTGGTAGATGTTTGAAAGAGCACCGGAAATAAACGCCCAGGACTCAACTGTATTACACAAAGATGGCGGGAATGCATTTCATTATACTTAAGGTAAGGAATAGTTGGATGTTTTTACAGAGCAAGACTGTTTTGATTAAGTTAAAAAAAATACGAATTTTAAAAATACGGATTCTAAAATAGTAAATGTACATTCTGGACTCTGGACTTTCCAGATATCGTGTAAAAACAACACATTTAGCAGTTGTAGTTTCGTTGTTGCTATCTTAGAAACAGTATTCATTTTTAAACCAAATTTGTCTGGCAGAAAATTAATGGTATCGAATTATTCGATGCAAAATTCACATTTCAATCATTCGACGTTTTTTTTTCTGACGTGACAACGTCTTATAAATCGGCATACCTTGGGAGGCATTCGGAAAAAAGTTTGTAGCGTTACGATAACGATAACCGATAGCGCACGAGCCGCAGTGAGCGAGAGCGCGACTCTCTTAATTGCTCCTAAGTCAAATGCAGAGAGACAACGGGAATACAGACAGCGCCTTGCACTGTCGAGAACAGCTGTACAGGTTGAAAGTGTAAAGACAAAAAATACACAGAGACAACGCGAATACAGGCAGCGCCTTGCAGCATTAAATAAATCGGATATAGCTAAGAGAAAATTGTCTGTTCATAGTGGTTTCGCAGCGGCAAGTTCAAACAACGTTCAAGAACTACAGGTTGTAAACCTACAACAGCCTTCAGGAGCAGAACCCGTTTATTTTACAATACAACCAGTTATATCGGCGCAAGAGGTATGGGACATGAAATGGAACAAATCGATATCAAGATTTAAATTGATGTTTCTTGACAATGACTTTGGGTATGCTTGGTCTGTTTACGATAGACTTTGGTTTGAACGCGATTTAAAACCGATCACAGTGTAACAGATGAACGTAATTTCGGACTGGCACACAAAAGAAAATCGACAACTGTGTCCTGACGAATACACAGTAGTTTGCAATACTTGTAAAATTTCGTTAAGCAAACCAAAATTAATGCCTACACTTGGAGGCATTCGGAAAAAAACACTTTAATTTTGATTTAATAACTTGTATATTCAATGTTACATATTTAGGATACGTTGTCACGAATATAATGTCCGAGCGCCTTGCGCCCAGACAACCATTTTTTTTTTAGAAAGTTCGTATGTGTCTTGGGTGTCCCCCTCGTCGAGGACAATCGACGATTGATTTGGTCCTGTTGATGTTTCGTTACCATTTCTCCACCTTCTTTTTACACGATATCTGGTCCTAGTTTGCATGTGTTGATAAGGATAAATCATCAGTGGATATGGTTCTGATTTGTTTTTCGGCATACCGGGGATGGGAAATCGTTCTTAAACGCTTCAGCGGTGTCTTCACTGCTCTGTAATGGTTTAGTTCGATCTTCAGTTGATGATGCATCTTCGGACTCGCTCCCAATGTAGTGCTCGAGATTATCTTTAATCACAGGATCGTCTGTCACTGGTTTGGGGTGGCGTGGGATCTCTTAAGTTTCCATTTTCAGGATGTTTAACGTCTAAATGATCGTCGACCTCACAACCCTCACCCACCTACACCCTCAAAGTTGAATTCTCCTTCGAGGATTCTCGGATTAGGAAGGCCATTGTTGTTAGTTAAGATGTCAACTAACTCGTCAATATTATCGGGCATTAGATTCTTAAACATTTCCTTTCATTGTTGATGCTCCTCTTTGTTGGGTGACAATGTGCTGTCTTCGTCGTCGGAAATGAAGTCGTCTGTGTCCTTGACGGCTTCATTTGATTCGGTACCTTGTTCAAGTTGGAGATCAACTTTCAGCTCATCAAATAGTTGGGATTGATTCAATCGCTGTTGGTGAAGATACTGAGGCAGCTGCTGCTGTTGTTGTAGCTGCAGTTGTTGATATTGTTGGACTTGGTATTGCGATCATTGATTGATGTTGTGTGGTAGATGTTGCTGCTGTGACATGTCCATGCCCTGTTGGTCCTGTTAAGATGGCTGTAGAGTTTACGCGTGTGTCTGCTTTAATTGGCGCAGACGAGTCACTTGATGTGTTAGCTGTAATACTTTGGGCGCTACCAGTTGATGCTGTGACTGCGGTTGGTACTGTGACTTTGGGTGGTGCTAAGCTTGAGGATGGTGTTGGGGCTGGGGACGATTTTGAGGGTACGGCTGGTGCGGTGGTTGTGCTTAGCGATGTTGTAGCTGAGAATGGGTTAGAGGGGGTTGCTGTGATGGTATGCTCATGCTGTGACTTCTGTAAATGATACAATTGATGTTGATGCAGTTGATATTGGGGTGTTTGCTACGATAGCATCTGATTTGACACTTGCGGTTGTTGCAGCTATTGTTGTGGTAACTGATGTTGTGGTAACTGGTGTTGTGGTAGTTGTTGTTGTGGTAACTGATGTTGTAGTAACTGGTGTTGTAATAGCTGTTGTGATGATATCTACTGCGGGATCTTTCAATGGGGTAACTTGCGGTGCTGCATTTGAACTGGTGTTGTTGTAGCAAGGGTTGTTGTGGGATAATTGGCGTAAGAACTGTGATTGTGAAATCGGACGTTACTGTAACTGACGTTGCAAAATCTGTTGTTGTGTTAATTGTTGTTGTGGTAACTTTTGAGGAATTTGATTTTATCGCATGTGGTGTTGGTGAAGCACTTGGTGCTCTTGAACAGATCTGGGATTGAGTTAAGTGATGCTGCTTAGTGCAAGTGTTTTTGCTACAAATGCTGCTTTTGGTGTTGCGGTTGTTGAAAATGTTCTTGTTGATACTGTGGGTGTTGTTATTGATGTGCCTTGATTGGTGGCTTTTTAGTTTTTTTGCTGGTTTGTGGCTGTTGTGTTTTTGGCCGATCTGCTCCCTTTTGTTCATCTGGTTTGTGTTCTGAGGTTTCATTTTGTTTGGCCTTCTTTTGGCTTCGACTTTCCTTGTTTGGTTTTTTGTTGTTCCAGCGCTTCCATTTTTTTCTTTCTCCTTCTTTCTTCCTGTCGCGCTTTTGGTTCGTTGGTTGCTGATGTTGGCCTTCTTTTGGCTTCGACTTTCCTTGTTTGGTTTTTTGTTGTTCCAGCGCTTCCATTTTTTTCTTTCTCCTTCTTTCTTCCTGTCGCGCTTTTGGTATAGTTACTTTCGCTTCTAACTCATTTATTTCTTCTTCTTCGTCCTCTAATTCAGAAGAAGCCAGATAAGCGAATATGTTATTAGAAAAATTCCCGCTGTAGTTGGAAATAGAGGGGAATATATTCTCCACCTCCATTTGTTGTTGTACTGACATAAGATCTTCTGCTTTGTTGCGAGTCGTCATTATGTTATTTATATCGTCCTTATTTACTTGGATTTGGCGTTGGACGTCTTCGTCGGTTGACGCTTCCCGAGTCTAGTTGCAGGGGGCGTAGGATTCTTGATCCCCCTGTTAACTTATTTTATCTTGAATTAGTATCACTCGTGTTTAACACTCGCGGCGGTCAAAAAGTCTGTAAGTAAGTTTTATGTAAATTTGCATAAAGTAGTTTATGCAAATTTACTACTTGGCGCAATTATAAATGGAGAGATAGAGAGGGGACATTTTGGGATTTTGGGTGAGGCCTTGGATGTGACTTCCGTAACAACCCGCAGCTCCAGATGCCTCGAATTCTTCTTTTGAACCGTCCTGATTTTCGCCCGGAACAATTGGTATAAGGGTAGTTTTTAGCTCATCGTACAGCTTCTCAACCCTTCCAATTGTATCGCCTTGGATATAGGGGTTGCTTGCTTAACGAAGTTTTTTACCCATTCATGGTTACCAACGAACTACTGCCATAGGTCTTCGATCAGATTCAGCCTTTTGTCCCTATATGCGGCTGTCTTCCTGACGGGACCATCTTTGCCAACATTGGTCTTGATTTTCTGTAGCTCATCAGCTACTGCCGTTTGCCTCGCGATGATGCGGAACACCTCTATCTCTTCCATTGATGGTTTCTGCTATCGTACTGCAGACCTTGCTTCTCGTCTTCGGATGATGGTACCAGTATTCTAGCCTTGGTAACGCATATATTTTACTTTGGATTTGAGAGTGATTTGCCCCTTATCGCTGGTGGGGGGAAGCAAGATCACGTCGGGGTCACCAAATGTTTGATAGAACCTACTTTGGTGTAGATTCGATGCACAGGCACGTAAATCAATACACCAAATAGATAATAAAGATAACTATCACCTTTCTTTGTGCTTATCTATTAACAAGTGACTTTATTCTCCAAAATGTTCTATCTTAAATACTAATTGACATCACAAAAATCGTGGGAATGGAAAGGGAATTGGATTGAAAAGATCATCTGACTCGAGGGTGGAATTTGGATAACTTGCATAAAATTATTCCCATGGATAGGACCATGTGGTTCGAGCATGGAATCCATAAGACATTTGGATACCTTGCATAAAATTATTCTCATGGATAAGATTACGTGCAATCCAAAACCCTGTCTGGTATTCGCGTCTATCACATTTTCTGTTCCGATTGTGGGAAAGGTAATGGGAATATGAATATTTAGGTATTTGACAGTGTGGCAGGAGAAAAAGTAGAAGATTTATGCTAATGATTACAGTAGGGTATACAAGCAAGTATCGAATGTGCATATAACCTCATAACATAAAAAAATCTAATTCTTAACAGTCGTAACAGTACTTTAAAAACAAAAGGAATGGTGTGTTTCAGAAAGGTGAACGAGTATGTTAAGTCTTGAAGATGCAATTTTCAACAGTGTCCAATAAAAAGGAATAAACAGGAATTTACATTCTAACTAAACTTCCTGTCAAATATCTTTTCAGGTGAACGGGGTTGATGTTACCCAAATGCCCCATGATGAAGCCGCCCAAATGTTCCTAAAAGCGTCAGAACCAATTCTAGTTGAAGTTCGACGCCGATCCTACAATGACGACAATCCTGAAAGAGTTGTCGAAACTCAATTATCCGATACTCCAATTCACAAAGAACACATCAGCTCACGAAGACAATCACCGACAGTATCTCAACTATCTTCCCCCGCTAAACACCAAAGAGTCCTTGCCGAGTCCCAAACAAACGAAGTGGTGGATTCCCTTAAATTTGATGGTTTAAAGATTTCGTCCAGTCAAAGTTCTTTTGGCCTCTCGAAGAATGTTAGTAATACCGGATTACCCTGTCCTACAAATTCAACAAAAACCAATACAATAAACATTAGTGCCTCGACCTCATCCTATTACTCGTATAAGGATCAAATATCTTATGCCGACGACGTATCCAAACGATCCACGTATTCTTCAGGACAACAGAAAAGCTCACCAATCTCATCAGCGTCTGTTTCTAAACCGTTGCATTTACAATCGGCCGCTTCGTCGCCATTTAAAGAACAAAGAACTACATCGCAAGATGAGGATACTACAAAATTATCCAATAAAGAACTTGTGTCTATTGGCGTCCAAACAGAACCGTTTACAACAAATTTCATATTCAACGATGAAAATGACCACAATCTCTTCAGCGAATGCTTGGCACCGGAAATCGACATCGAGGTAAGTTTCTTATTCGTCAAATAGTTTGATTTTAAATTGTAGACGATAGGAATTTTGAATTCCTTGATGGGGGCTACTTAAAAATTTAGTTACCCCAAGTGCTTGGTCACTACTTGAGCAATATCTTTATAGTCTATAAGGAAAGAGTCGTCACTTTAATGTGCGTCGCGCAATTGAACCAACAACATCAATATATCTAAGCTAGTTGAGATTGAACTCTTATCTAAGTCAGTTGAAAACTTTTTAGGTATACCTCGAAATCGACCTTTGATATGGAAAACTATTTTCCCCATCAAAAAATGTTTTACTGGCGTTGAACGTTAATATTTACCTATTGGGGCCGACTCCCACACTAATCGGAATGCAAATTTCCAGGTGAGAATCAATTTATACTTAATCAAGACAACAAATGTCTAAAAAGTCATAGGAGGCAAATCATAGAATATGGATACCCACATCTGGAAAAACTTTATGATGGAACAAGAAAGTAAATACCCATTTTAAGTAACAAAAGGATATTTACATATGAGATGAACGTTTGGCTCATCTGAGAATAAAATCTATTGTTGAAGGACTTAAATCGATCAATCATATGGGTACCGTATTCGAGCCTCTGTTACAGGATAAAACTGCCATCACCCAATACTTACTCGTTGGCCGGCGATCGATCAAAAATTGCAATATAAACATTTACTTGATCTTGTTTGAAAAATTATGCATAGAACTGTATGGTCGAAGATAACAACACTCCAAATCAAACTTTTTGATCGAGATGGTCATATTCACAAAGACGGTCGCGTCATATTAAAAGAGAGTTGTTCACAATCCATCATAAGGAACGGCATTGTTTTTATATCAAATTTTAATTGACTAAAGAATTAATATTAAACAAAAAAAAGTTGTTCACAAAACACAAAAACACGGTCGATCACAAACCGTCAGCGAAGACGGACATCAATTCAACTTTAAAATTTAACTACAAATTGAGGAAATTTCCCATCACAGTATAGTGTCAGTTTGAAACAAAAAATAATGCTGCGATAATGAAATATTGTAATTTAAATCTTTCGGTTAAGTATGGAAAAACATAATTGAAACATGATATCTGAATATTTTTCGACTTTCTGATTCAGTTTGTTAGTTTCAATACTATATCTTACAACACTAACTTTTTTTAACTAACCTACGCTAACCTAAGAAAAGCCAAAATTATGTAAGTCTATCATTGATTCAAGACCGCGGACTGACTTTGGGTTTTCCTTCGCGAAGCTGGTTAGCTATTTAGGTTGGTTAGCTCTATAGGCTGGTCTGCCGTTGCTTTCTGCGATTTCTCGTCTTACTTTTTCGAGTTCGCGCACCTTATTCTGTACTAGGTTTACTAGAGTACAGAATTCGGTCCAACACTCTTGTGACCGCATCGTATAGTCTACGACGCATCTTGTGATCGAACGGCTGCATACAAAAATGGCATGTTCAGCATCCTCTTCTCGCTCTTCACATGTGGACAAATGGGTGAACTGTCGTGCCCAAAACGGTTTAGGTATTTTGAATACCTGCTGCTCCCCATCAAGAACGGCGTAAAGTAGTAGTTCCACTCCCCGTGTGACCGCCGCATCCAAACTTCTACGGATGGGACGAGTTTAAAGATTCATCTGTTTCTAACCTCGTGTTCTATCTGGCCTACATTGAAGCAATAGAAGCTTCTCTTTCTTCTAGCTTTATCATCGCCATTCCACCAAGCATTTCATCTCTTGTGGTTGTCCTTTTATAGATCCGAAGCATTTCCCCAGGTAGGATATCTATGGGGTGTAGTCCGGTTACAACAAATCCTGCTTCGTCAGAGACCGTCCTGAAGCTGCATATAGTCCTTAATGTGCAAAGCCTGTCTGTTGCTCTCAAGCTTCTGCCCACACATCGACTTAAACTAGTGCTGATGCGACCACCCTTGGCGGAATAATTCTCTGCCTATATCCCGATCCACTGATGTTTGGCAATATACCGGATAAGGCTGCGTGTACGCGTGCGGCTTTTTGACTCGAATACTGTACGTGAGACTTAAATCTTAGTCTATCTTAGTGACTCCCAAGTCTTTGACAGCTTCATCATTACGCGATCAGTGTGGTCTGATTTCCGATCTGGAAGTTTGTATATTCCACACGCTTTCGACTAGTAATCGTTTTGTGGTCGGCTAGTTATAGTCCAGCGCATTATAACCAGCCTTTACTTAGTCGAATTACGTAATTAGTGGTCGTTTCTACCTCGTTTATATGTTTAGCGATTGTTACAACAGCGAAGTCGTCTGCGAAATCAATCATTTGCAGTCCTTGTGGTTCTGTTATTTATAAAACGTCATCGTTCCTAGTATTCCACAAGAGTGAATCAAATACCGACCCTTGAGGAAGTCTTGCCCATACATTATACATTTTTTTGCCCTCGTCCATATTATACATTAACTTTTTACTGGTGAAGTAGCTTATAATGATTTTTAAGGGAGTAGGGTGGAGTGCCCATATAACTAAGGATTCTTCTAATAGATAACCATTTGGCGGAGTTAAAGGCGTTTTTAACGGCGCAGTATTTCTTTGTTCCTCCTTTTCTTCTTTTACCTTTTATTGCTTCGGCTGGCATATCGACCACTGTTTTGATCATCATCATCATCGGCACTATAACCGGGAACTGGTCTTGGCCTTATTTAGCAAGTCCTGAGGCTTGTTAAATTTTCCATAATGATTTGTTTTTTTTTTTTTTTTGGGCAAAGTCATTAGTCTTGCGCCAGAGGCTCCCCGACGGGGATCAAACCCCGGTCTCCCATGTGACAGGCGGGTATACTAAACACTATACTATCGAGGAGCCACTGTTTTGATAGCGTCGATGTTTGATCGTGACCTCCTAAAGCTCCGTTGGCTTCCGCTATAGCGAGCATATATATAATCTTCTCCGGGATGTTCCCCATTGTACCCAGGAGACAGGTGGGATGATAGGACGATGGACTATCTGATGGTTTTTCCTTTCCTTTTAGCAAGAATACTAGGTATTGCATTTTTCACGCATCGGGAAATGTTCTTTCTTCGAGACATTCCTGAATCGCGGCTAAGAGCACCTCCGGCCTCGTTTTAAGTACCGTTTTGACAGTTTTATTTGGAATCCCGTCAACCCCTAATAACCTGGCCTGTAAAAACAAATTATTATGGACAACTTAACAAGTCTCGGTTATGGACCGGATACCGATGGAGAGACTTGCTAAATAAGGCCAAGACCGGATCCCGGTTGTAGTGCCGATGATGATGATCATTATTATTATCATTAGGGGCGGATCTAAGTTCCCGCTGTTTGTCAATAGATGGCTCCAGCAATAAATGTTGGTCGATGACAATCGGCATTAGGAGTTATCCGCTAAGCCATTTCCAGGCGATTGCATGCGTTGGGAATGATTCAAAAGCAAGGAACTTGGGTTCCTTATGATTTGAAGCAAAGGGACGTTGAGCGTCGTTTTTTTCCCCTGTGAACAACTGCTCCATCGGCAAAAAGGAAGAGTTTTCTTCATCGCATCGTGACGAGTGATGAAAAATGGATTCATTACAGCAACCCAAGAAAAGGAAGTCATGGGGACTGCCCGGTCATGCTTCTACGTCGTCGGCTCGGCCGAATATTCATGCTGCGAAGGTTATGCTGTGTATTTGGTGGGACCAGATCGGTGTTATTTATAGTGAGCTGCTGAAACCGAACGAAACCATCACTGGGGAACGGTATCGACTTCAATTAATGCGATTGAGCCGAACACTGCGCCAAAAACGGCCACATTACGAGCAGAGGCACGAAAAAGTGATTCTACAGCATAACAACGCTCGGCCTCAGGTTGCCAAACCCGTAAAACCCCTGGAAACACTCAAATGGGAAGTCCTACTCCACCCGCTATATTCCCCAGATATTGCGCTGTCCGCTTATTACTTATTCCATTCGATGGCGCATGGTCTGACCGATCAACCGATGGACAACTGAATGGAAGAATAGGTTTAATGAGACGAAGTCCAACCATGTCATATTTGCATTGCGGAGAACAATTAGCAATTACCAAACATATCTCAACTGAATCCCGGTTCCGCAAGCAGATTCTGCAAAATACCTTGGGTTACATCTTTTTTTTTTTTTTTTAATACTTCTCTCAGGAGAGGCGAACGTATAGCGCCGCACGTCGCCCCGAGATGCCATCAAATAACCGTTGCAGTTCTTCTTGAACACTTTCAGGTTGCAACGCTCCGCAAACACTCGCGTGCGGAGGGAATTTCACAGCTTTCCCCCTCTGTAACGGAACGAGTTCTGATGCAGAGATGTTCCCGCCGTCGGGAGATGAACCGCAGATTGGTGCGATCCGTCTGATTGTCTCGTGGAGCGCATATAAACCGAATTGCGTGAAACAATACCACAAATCACGCCTGCCGTGGAATCCGTATTGACGATTATTCAGAAGTCCATTGCACTCCAAATACTTAATTAACTGAGCATTGATGACCTTTTCCATCACCTTAGATAACATAGACAGTAACTACCCTAACTAACCCCTACTTTGGGATTGGCTGAACTCAAGCGATTTTTCAGCAGGTAGGAAATGACCTCTGCGCATAAGATAAGACACGCAAGGAGTTTATTGGTCACTCTGTCATTGTAAGCCTTCTTCACTCTATCAATCGCCTGGTTGCACGCGTTTCTGATTCTAACAAAACTTGTTCTGTTAACATTGGTAGAATTGGAGCACCATTGCTTAAAGGCTCTATTTTAGGCCGCCGTAACCTCCTCGCATGTTTTATCAAACCAAGGCTTATCAGATGAATTTCGTTTGATGGAATGCGGAACGTAAATCTCCATCCCGAGAAGAATAATCTCTGTGACCGACTCCACGCATGCGATAACATCGGAGTTTCCAAAGCACACCTCCGACCACGGAAAGGATGCGAAGAAATCTCGCAAATCATCCCACTTGGCAGTCCCATACCTCCAAACATGGGGAAGCTTCTTAGATCGGTTATTCGTTTAAAATGCAAGTGGCTGCAAGATCAATACCATGCAGTTATCTGAGTTTCCCAGTGGCACAGAACCCTCTACGGTATAAATACTTGATTCGGATGTCAAAAACAGATCCAAGGTGTTCGCATATTCACCTCGAGCATCCGGCACTCAAGTGGGTTCCTCCACGAGTTGAGTCAAGTTGTTGCTAACAACAAACATTTCCGCCAGCCGGTTCTGTTAGAGTGTACCAACCAGCCGGAATTGTGCACATTAAAATCGCCAAGGACAACAATTAAAAGCTGGGTGGTTGATCTGTATCCAGTCGACGGTATGTGAGAGATGTTCGAAAAATGTCGCTCCTCGATCGTCATTTGAGGAGCGGTAAAGACAACAAAGAAATTTAACAGAATTCTTCAACACGACCCTCAACCATATGATGTCCATGTTACTGGGTTCTAACGCTTCCATCCTCTGGCAACCCAGATTGGAGCGCGCGAAGACGCAGACTCCGCCCTTAAAACGGAATCTCGAATGTAAGTCGTATCCTGAGCAAAGAAGATATGCCGAATCAGTTGACGAATCGACCTGGGTCTCAGTTAGAGGAAGGATATCAGGTTTCGCTGTTTGCAAATGTTGGTGGACGGCGTTTACATTCGTATTGGTGAAACCGATGCCCCTGATGATACAAAATGCCGTTACTAGTCGAGCGTCGATAGAGCCTCGAGAGCGAGTCCGATTATGCGATGACGATTTTCTTAAAGTTCGGTTATTTATCATAATAATCTGCATGACGTTTCCCCTGACATAGTCCCCCCCGGAGATCCGAATGGAAAACTAGTTTACCTCCGGAATTTTTTGTATCAGAAGGTCCCATCGGTAACATGTAACGGTAAACGAACGCGCTATACGACGATGGTTTGAAAAGTTCCGTTCGGGAGATTTCAGCCTCGAAAATGAACCACGTGGGAAGTCGGAAACGTAAGTTGACGACGATGTTTTAAGAAGGGAAAAATAAAGAAACTCTCATAGGAAAGGTAAAAAAACTCGATAAGTGGGTACCGCATGAACTGAACGAGTCCCAAAAACTACGGAGCCTAGAAATCTGCGCATCGCTTAGATTAAGAAACCAAACTGAACCGTTTTTGCACCGGATAGTCACCTGTGATGAAAAGTGGATTCTGTATAACAACCGTAAAAGACCTGGGCAGTGGTTGGATGCAGGTGAAAAACCAAAACGCACCCCCAAGCCCGATCTTCACCCAAAAAAGGTTATGGTGATAAATTGGTGGACATCGAAAGGACCAATCCACTTTTCATTTCTTCAATCAGGAGAAACGATAAACGCTATCAAATATTATGAGGTAAGTGATATATTGCATGCCAAATTGGCTGAAAAGCAACCTGCGTTGGTCAATGGACACGGCCCGATCCTTTTGCATGACAATGCTAGACCTCATACCTCACAAGTAACTGTGCAAAAACTGTTGCAGTTGGGATTTGAAATTCTTCCGCATCCACCATACTCTTCTGACATTTTCCCAACGGACTACCATCTTTTCCGCAATTTGGATTCATTTTGCCGACAGAAGGTTTTCCGGAATTGAGCAGAGGTCATAAAAGCCTTTGCAGATTTCATTGCCTCAAAAAGTCAGCACTTCTACGAAAAAGGAATATTTGACCTTGTATCACGTTGGAACAATGTCAAAGAAGCCAACGGATCCTATTTTGATTGTATAAAAATTTACGGAAAAATAATATTGGCTTTTAAATTGTTACTATAAAATCGGACATTTCATGTAGTTCCCGCCAATAGTTTAGACGTCATTACGATCACCAACCGAAGAAACTGCGTAAGCTGAAGCTGGAGCCTTAGATAGGTTTCATGGTGAATAGGATTAGCCGAAGCGATCAGGAGAACGGCGGAAAAGCAAAAAAGGAGAATATATTGGAGTTCCATTAAAGGCACGCCGAAGTTTTGAATCGCGTGGATTTCATTGTATTCAGCAATTAACTCGGGCAGTTGAATTGAGTACTATAAAAGAAACACAAAGGAGAAAGGAGAGGATTAATGGGAACAAAGGCGAGCAACACGACAGTTGTGCTCGAAAATCAGTTAAAAGTAATTTGTTTTCGACTGATAAGAAACGTGTATCATCCGAAGTACGCGTGCGTCAACAAGGATCATCGGTAACCTAACAAAAGATCAGGTGCAAGAAACCGGTGGCAAGTTGATGATAAATCTTGGTGTTCTCCCGGGGAGTTCATTCGCAACAATCATCTCGTCGCAGCAGTGTCCCTGCCAACCAACCAACATACGAATTTTGGAATCGTATCAACGGTTTGCGAATTAAGTATTCCGATAACAATTTTATATTCAATTAAAAATATATCTTTATTATTTTTTTATTCTTAGGACTACTTATTTTTAATTCTTATGCTGCGGCTATGCCGATTGGTGTCTCCAAGAAGAGTGAGCTACTTAAAAAACCATGCTCACTCGATCAGTATCCCAGACGAAAAAGGAAGTAGAATCGCTCTACCACCATTATCTGACTGTCGATTCGTTAAGTTTCCAACAAAAGTATACAGTACACGAACAGCACGCCACAACACAGAAAAAAAAACAGTCGGTATCCTTTAATACTGGTGTGATATCTATTAGTTTTTGGAATAGGTACCATGGTTGCTGCGAAGGCAGTCCCAGAATTAATCGGCCCGACAAAGAAAACGCAAAATCTTCAATAACTTCGATACCTTGTTTATAGTAAGAAACGTCCAGCTCCTCAAAATAGCCATCTACTGCAGATATCACCTCTTCATCGTTGGCAAATCTTTTACCACCGAGCCATTTCTTCAAGTTTTAAAAAAGAAAATAGCCCATGGGGGACTAGATCTGGTGAATAGGGTATCTCAAATCATTGATTTTGGCCTCTGCAGTAACGGATGTGGAAATAGGCGCATTGTCGCGATGGAACAACACCTTTTTCGCCGAATGCGGCATTTTTCCCCTAATTTCATCAATCAAACGCCCCAATAAGTTCGCATAAACTCGCCGTTGGTGGTTTTACCTTTTTCAAGATAATCACTGAAAATTACACCACGCGCATCCCAAAAAACTGAACCCATAACCTTGCCTGCAGATGGAAGCGTCTTTGCGTTCTTTGGAAGCGATTCTCCCCCTTCAGGAGATTGTTTTGACTGTTCCTTCGACTCGGCTGTGTAGTGATAGACCCATGTTTCATCAATAGTTATGAATCGACGCAAAAACTCGGCTTTGTTGCGGCGAAACATGGCCAAACACTCTAATGAAACATCCTCATGACGATGTTTTTGTTCTATTGTGAGCAAACGCGGCACCCATCTTGCACACAGCTTTCTCATGTCCAAATGTTCAGTCAATATGCTATGTACAGCACTTTTTGAAATGTCTGCCATTTCTGCTAACTCGCACACATTAGTCATCCATCCAACCGGCCATCCAATACCATTTTGTGGAATTTTTATCATTTCTGGAACAGACACATGATTTGGTCGACCACTGAAACCTTCATCTTCGCAGCTCATTTAAACTCTGCCACTCAATACTTCACTGTTGGAAAGGAAGGTGCAGACTCCCCCCAAGTAGAATCTAGTTTGACTTTGATATTGGTTGCACTAAGTTCTTTCGAATGAGGGTATTGAATCACTGTATGGTTCTACGAGAAAGCCAACTGGGAAGGTCTGAACTTTGGGAGGTTAAATTGGTCGTTACTTTTCCTTTATAACGATGTTGACTCTATAGCGGACACATTGACAGACACGATTCTACTTGGCATGCGGACCTTTATTCCACACAGAGTAAAGAGTATCAAATATGTGGTTCTATTCCGGGTGCAGAGAAGCCATTAAAGCTAAAGAGTTGAGCTTCCGGTTGTATAAATCAAACAATACTGAGGAAAACCGAAAAAGATTTAAGAGAGCTAGAAATGACAAAAAATACTACACTCTCCCACAGGTGGTAGAAGCTTCTGGGCATTCATGAAAAACATTCAAAACTCAGTCTTTTCATCTATTCCTTCGCTTATAGTCGATGACAGACCAGTCATCACTGCAATAGAGAAAGCGAATCTACTTGCTGCACATTTTGCAGCCAACTCAACGCTGCCTGATACCACATCAGTTCCACCACAACTTGAGCATAAGCAGCACACCATAAGCCCGATTCGCTTCCGAACACGTACTTTTGCACGCGCACTCAAAGAGCTAAACGCACACAAATCTGCTGATGCTGATGGCATTCCCCCAATCCTCTTGAAGAAATGTGTCTCTTCACTCGCTAAACCACTGCGGAAACTCATCCATTTGTCTTATTCCACTGGCTGTTTCCCAAATAGATGGAAGTCAGCGAACATTCAGCCAATTCCCAAAAAGGGTGACAAATCATCCCTTTCTTCTCATTGACCCATAGCACTAACATTCTCTCCAAGGTAATGGAATCACTTATCAACCGTCAACTTTCGAAATATCTGGTATCAAATGACCTCCTCAATGAGCGCCAATATGGCTTTCGTAGCAACCGGTCCGCAGGAGATTTGATGGCATTCCATCCACTACCTCGGTGAAAGCAAGGTAGTCGCATTGGATATTACAAAAGCCTTCGACAGAGTCTGGCATCCAGCCCTTTTATTAAAATTACATTCCTATGGAGTGGACAATTTCCTGATCCAATGGATAAGAGACTATCTTTCTGGCCGTGCAATTCAACTGGTTCTTGATGGTGTCAAATCTGTCTCCCAACAAATTAATGCCGGTGTTCCCCAGGGTTCGGTACTCTCACCAACTCTCTTCCTGATCTTTTTAAATGATCTTTTGTCAATTACTCACAACCCAATTCACTCGTTTGCTGATGATAGCACGTTGAGTTTCTCATACTCGTACGAACACTCCCGTCCAAACTCTTCGAACGTCACTACCAATCAGCAACTTATTCTTGATACATTGAATTCCGACCTCAACAAGATATGTAAGTGGGGATTATCTAACCGAGTAGAATTCAATGCCTTAAAACCTCAGTGCTGCCTCTTGTCGTTAAAGGCGAGCCCCAAAGTAAATATACTGTCTATGAAGGGCACTTGCATCGACGAAGCTAAGGAACTATCAATCCTTGGCACTCGAATTAATTCGACTCCTAATTGGAGCTACCAAATTTTTGAAGCTGCGAAAAGTGCGGCCAAATACATGGGGTTCCTTAAGAGATGCAAAAAATACTTCACTCAATCTAACCTGGCCACTATTTACAAAGCGTATATTCGTCCCAATGGCGCAAGGCTAATAATCTTGCCCGGAAAAACAAATTATTATGGAAAATTTAACAAGCCCCAGACTTGTTAAATAAGGCCAAGACCGGATCTCGGTTGTAGTGCTGGTGATGATGATGATGATGTTCGTCCCAAAATGGAGTTCAACTCCCATATTTGGTCAGGCGCATCTAAAACTGCACTACACGTGCTCGACAGGATCCAAAAGCGAGCAGTGAAACTTATTGGGGACTCAGCCATAAGTCGATCAGTTCCGTCGTTAGAACACAGACGCAACAATCATGCCTATCTCTTTTCTATAGGTATTACCATGGCTCAATTGAACTTGTTGAATGTGTTCCGCGCCTTCAGACATTTTCCCGCGATACCCGTCAATCAGTGAATGGGCATTAGTTCACGTTGAAAGTGGACTTCAGGCGCACAAATGAACATAGAGAGTCATTCTTTAGCCGAACCACACGAATGTGGAATGTTCTGCCTGATCATGTATTTCCTGGGCGTTGTGATGTCCAGACAATCAAGACCAATATACATCGACACCTCATTTCCTTATCCACTTCCTCTCCGTACGCTCGCACTGTGCTCTGACATTTAAGCGTACTTCAAAATCCCCTTTTGTGCGCGCGTTAGTGTAAAATAAGAAAAAACATAACGATGACCAATTTCTTCCATGTTTATAAATTCACTGAGAGCGTTCACTATTAATGGATGTCAAGCTTAGTGGGTCTACCGCCCCATTTACTGGCTTAATTCAAGTAATATAAGCACTTATAAGCTAAAGTATATATAACTGGAATACAAATTTTCATTATTCACACAGGTAATAAATAACATGGCCTCTTCAAACTTGATACTTAGGTTGGTACTATCTACCACAGTCATTATATTTTAATAAATACCGCCAACTATGCGTCAGGCCGATTAATCCTGGGCCTGCCCTTATACTTTCCACGTTTGGGGAATATCTCCACGGTCAAAAATGTTCTTATATAAAGACAATAATCTATTCTTAAAACAATGTGGACTGTTTCTAAACATAGTATATATTATTCGGTCAAAACCCGGGGTACGTCCCTTTGCAGAGCGCAAACTGTTTTCCAACTCTAAGAGATTAATGGGAGATTCAATAAGGGCCGTTGACAAAGAGGTAGTGTATTTTGGTTCGGTTCCGTTTAGGTATCTGTACTTTTCAGCAATGTATTTTTTGTGAAAATTTGAACTTTCGAACTTTCCCAACATTTGGCGAAAAAATCCTTGATTTCATATGGACAAGTGAGGTTTCTTGAATCAGTTTTCATAAGTTTAATTGTGTGGGGGCACAATTTCCTGTAAGGCTGACATTAAAAGCCACATTATTTTGGGGCTTGGGTTACGATTTATTACGTCGGTGAATTTGGTGAAACAACAAACTTTTGCTGCCTTAGCAGCTCTTTTGAATTTGGCATTGGCTGTATGATAGCCGATTAAATTTGCGTCAGTTGGGTCCTTTTTAAATTCCTTCCAAGCATCTTGTTTTCCTTTTCGGAGAGTGCTAAGATTATGGTACCACCAAGGAACTGTTTTGTGGAACTTGTTTGTGGTCTGAAGGATTGCCAGTGTAAAAAAATTAGAGACTTGCCCCTTTCCGAACGAAAACCTTGGGAGTTTCGCCAATTGATTGGCACAAGTTTTCCACGTTTTCCTCGTGTCTTGACTATCCAGGTCACTTTGTCTGTGGTTTGTCCATTGTCTAACCATTCTTCAAACGTCTGCCCCCATGTCGTGATAAATTGAATAGTTGTTGTTTTCTAATGTCACCGATTGGGTACAAATTGGAAAATGTTCACCAATCAATGACGACAGAATTATTCTCTCTTTATTGTAAAACCCGAGGACATAGTACGCCCATCGCTCCATAGCGATTGAATTACCAATGACGGAATTAGCTATTGGCAGTAATTGCATTCGTAAAGGGAGCTTAAATTGAAAACACCCTGTAGATGACCCCCCTAACTTTCAAAACAACAACAATACTTAGCAATACTTCTTATGAATTCCATTTTATGTTTTAATCATTTTTTCATCCTTCACACGTTTGACTTTTTTTCTAATATATCCTATTATTAAACCGCCTTGCTTCATTAAATTTTTATTGTCAATCAACAGTTTAAGAATTAGAAGAAACAATATTGGGATCCTAGGTGACTGAACTCATAATATAGCCTCCGTACTAATCTACGCAAGGTTAGTTTAACCCATAAAAAACGGTACCTTAGGAATAGCAAAATAGATAACTTAAGTTAATAAAAATAAAATAAGTAGCTAGGGATCGATTTCAAAATCCATTCACATTACGGCTATGCTTATAGATTAAAGGGAACTTTTTTTTATATCTGCCCAGAATTCGCCTTTGAACTCGTATCTGCTTTCTAGACCGGATATACATTGGAATCGGTTCTCCCTATTTTGTTAATTTTCGTCCCCTCTAATCCAGAACAGAGAAGACATGACGAATTCTTGACGGCTGACGCAAACACTGTTCCAAAATACTCCATCGACACTGAGGGGTGCTACACCGCATTGCGTATACTACACGCCGATGATTATACGACAATAGTCTTGAAAGAACCTTTCATTAAAAGCTGTTTCTGCTAATGTTCCGTATTTAAAAAGATCCTTTACCTCGTTGAAATGTTCTCGAGTATACGATTGGCTGAGGAAAACCATCCAACACGAACTATAGGCAATCCACCTCATCCCTGCAGGGCAATTAGAGCACATCCGATGTCCTATATCCTCTACCACATCCAAGTCCTCTATAAGATGTTTCTCACAATACCATTGCAAAATGGAGATGCTCGCCCAAACGAGGGCATGACATTTTTCTATGAATGCGAATCTAAGAAGTCAAATAGTTGCACAGGAAACACGAGACACATTTTCCTACATCCTGATGAATCTTTGAATTCCTCCTAATAAAGATTCACTATTATTCACCGTAGAAATGATGAAAGGAAAGCGATATGAAGGAAACTGAGCCACAACGATGTGAGGCTGGGAGAACCATTTCTATTCATTTGCCAGCAAAACGAGAACCGGAAATGGAATTAACTGAACATTAAATTGGAGTCCTTTCTGTTTTGTTCTTCTGCTAAAACACAGTTCTTGGGAATAATGTTAATTGCCTTTTTAAACGAAACAAATTTCTGTGGTAAGCAGTTTTCATTGCAATTCAACTAAATTTAGTCCAAATAAATTCAATTCATAATTATTTGTACAAGGGTGAATCAGATATAAACCGGAATTTTTTTTATTACAATTTAATAGGGCATGGTAAAAATCCAAGTTTAAAATTATCTTTCTATATAATCTGATTTATTGAAAGATTTACAATCGACGGATAATCTTTTTATCTCGTAATCGTAAAACGAAGATGGTTGCGCCGTAAGCCAAAATATATCAGGGTGAATCAAATATAAGCCGGAATTATTTTTGTTTTAACTTATTGGTATATGATAAAAATACAAAGGTTTTAAATTGTCTTTGTAAATAATCTCCTGATTTCTTGACAACGGTGGGGTGTTTTTTTTTTTATTTTGTTATCCCGTATTTTAAAGTGATACTCTCAATGAACTGGCGCAAGGCTAATAACCTTGCTCGGAAAAACAAATTATTATGGAAAATTTAACAAGCCTCGGGACTTGCTAAAAAGGGCCACGATCGGATCCCGGTTGTAGTGCCGATGATGATGATGATTCGCAATGAACTATAATAAGTTTAGTGGGGCTACCACCCCATTTATTTGCATAATCCAAACAATATAAGTACTTACAAGCTAAAGTATATTGGCGTATAAGCCAATGGTTCTACCCCTAGAGGTGTAACCTTTGCTACTATTTTCGCAAGTACCCAATTATGGAACCTGGTTCTCGCACACACTTAATGTGTGATTGATGTAAACACTAACTGTGTATTAAAGGTTGATCTCAGTACAATCGCTCTCTCAAAGCTCTTTTTTACGAAGAGATTGGAGTGATCGAATTGTGCAACGAGTCAGTAGTTAGCTTAACCTCAACAGTGGAAAACCTAGTAAAAAAAAATCGAATAAAAGTTTGTACAAAATAACGTGTTTATTTTTTATTGGCCCCATACGAGTGGGTCCAAGTTTAGGTGGGGTCCCGACGCCCTGTCATCCAGTGAAATACCACCCCATCAAGCTATAGGCTCCGTGAAACGGTCGGGAGCAATCCCTGGCCATCTTTTGGAGCAAGACTGATGGACCGGTTCAAGAAAAGGTTGGTTTAGGTAGTAGTCGGTCCAAAGGTGAGATACTGTAGCGTTAAGCAAGGATAGTGAAGAAGGTGAATTGAACACACGATGAAACGATTGAAAAGCGAAGCAGTGAAGCATCAGACTACTGACCGTGTTTAGAATTTGATTTCCAAACTCGACTATATTCCACTGGTATGAATTATTTTTATTTTATCGCTTGGTATACGGTTCTGATGTATTTTTCTTATTCGATTTTTTTTTTTTCGTTCGGTGTTCTTCACTATTTTTGCTTGTGAATTGTGTGTATCTGTTAGAATCGCTACACACTCCCGCCGCAGTAACTTCGTTACGATCAGATTCGTATGCGGACGACGGACGAACGAGAGAGAAACGAGAAAACGTCGGAGGCTGGGCTCTATGCGAAGGTCGTGACCGTGTGTGAAGTTCTGCTTTACTATGGGAAGTGGATGCTGCGTGTTCAGATCACGTCGGGGTCACCAATTATGTAGCGTTAAGCAAGGATAGTGAAGAAGGTGAATTGAACACACGATGAAACGATTGAAAAGCGAAGCAGTGAAGCATCAGACTACTGACCGTGTTTAGAATTTGATTTCCAAACTCGACTATATTCCACTGGTATGAATTATTTTTATTTTATCGCTTGGTATACGGTTCTGATGTATTTTTCTTATTCGATTTTTTTTTTTCGTTCGGTGTTCTTCACTATTTTTGCTTGTGAATTGTGTGTATCTGTTAGAATCGCTACAATACCACTCCGTCACACTGCACATTCCGCGATATCGTTGGGAGGAATCTTCGACTATGTTTCGGATGTATGACTGATGGCCCGGATAAGTCATGATTGTACCTTCTGAGATAAAGAATTCTGGTTGTAAGCTAGTTTTGGATCCGGCTAGTTGGTGAATTCCAAAAGAACTCACGAGGCTGGGAGGCTAGCGGAGATGTTCGCTATTAATCTCAATTTGATTCAACACACGGAGGATCCTAGGCGAGTGACGGATACCCGAGGTGGTTATTCGAACACCCTGGATCTGTTTTTGACAACCGAGTCGAGCGTTTATACGGTGGAAGTTGTTGTTCCTCTGGGAAACTCAGATCACTGGTTTGTATTGGTCGCGCAGCCACTTGCATTTCAAACGAATAACCGATCTAAGAAGCTTCGCCATGTATGGAACTATGGGGCTGCCAACTGGAATGATTTGCGAGATTTTTTCGCCTCCTTTCCGTGGTCGGAGGTGTGCTTTGGAGACTCCGATGTTAACGCATGTGCGGAGTCGATCACAGAGATTATTCTTCTCGGGATGGAGATTTACATTCCGCATTCCATCAAACGAAATTCATTTGATAAGCCTTGGTTTGATAAAAAATGCGAGGAGGTTACAGCGGCAAAAAATAGAGCTTTTAATCTATGGCGCTCCAACCCCACCGAGGTTAACAGAACGAATGTTGTTGGAATTAGAAACGCGTGCAACCAGGCGATTGATACCGCGGGGAAGGCCTACAACGACAAAGTGACCAATAAGCCCATTGAGTGCTCAACTGGTTCGCGTCCCTTCTGGTCAATGACAAGCAATAACGTCGCTTCATCCTCTTTGTTTCCGTTAGTGACGGGTAGCGGGACACTAGTCAAAATTTTAAAGATAAAGGTAATGTGTTCGCGAATTTATTTTCCGTGAATTCAAACCTCTATGCCGGTCTTTTGGAGTCACCTGTGATCGCGCCGGTGTGGTCTTCGATGCGCGGTTTAAGGTTCCGGCTGCGTACTATTCAACGCATTCTACGTGGACTGGACTATAAGAAGGCAACCGGCTAGGACAGAATACCAGCAGTAGTCCCTAAGAACTGTGCTCCAAAACTGTCGCCGGTTCTTGGCAGACTCTTCCGCCTATCTTATGCACGGAGGACATTTCCTACTTGCTGGAAAATCGCTCGAGTTCAGCAAATCTCAAAGAGGGGAAAAATTGTCTCCCACAAAATTACCGGCCTATGGCATTATTGCCTGTGTTATCTAAGGTGATGGAAAAGTTCATCAATGCCGAGTTAATTAAGTAGTTGGAGTGCAACGGACTTCTGAAAGATCGTCAATACGGATACGTGCTATGCAGTCCACAGGAGACCTTTTGACCCTTTTAATCGATATATAGACATCTGCGATGGAGGGTCATCGTGAGTCCAGAGCGGTCGCATTGGGTATTTCCAAGGGTTTTGATCGCGTCTGGCACGGAACATTTCTGAGCAAACTTCATTCATACGGACTTTCCCTGCAGCTTTGCGACTGGACGAAGAGCTTCCTCGAGGATCGATCGATCCGGTTTGTTGTAGACGACGAGTCTTCGGATCAGTATCCTGTTAATTCCGGTGTCCCTCAAGGTTCAATTTTGGTTCCAAACTTGTTTTTGCTTCACATAAATGATTTGTTGGAGTCAACGGATAACCGACTGTTCAGTTTTGCGGATGATAGTATGCTTGTTTCCTCTTTTTCGAGTGGTTGGCTGATTAGTGCATCAATGTCACACCAGCTGAGACGTAGCCAAATTGAATATCTGAATCGGAATCTGTATAAGGTTCTACAGTGGGGAAAGGCCAATCTCGTCGAATTCAATACAACGAAGATACAGTTTACAACATTCACAAAGAAAAGTGGATCATCAGTTCCACAGCTGATGATAAATTGCCAGGCCCTCGAATCTGGGGAAAGTATGAAATTGTTCGGCATCACGGTCTGTGGGAATGTATTGTGGCATAAACACGTGTCAAACATCGCCAGGTCCGCCTCCGTAAAACTGAGTTATCTTTTTAGAGTCAAGCAATATTTTACTCCAGCCCAACTTTTTCTTCTGTATAAATCCCAAATTACACCGGCGCTCAAATATTGTGCTCATGTTTGGAGCTCCAATCCTAAACATACCCTCAACCTACTTGAGAGGATACAGAGACTAGCGTTCTGCCTGATCGGACACGGAATTCTGTTGAGATATGTTTGGTAATTGCTAATTGTTCTCCGCAATGCAAATATGACATGATTGGACTTCGTCTCATTAAACCTATTCTTCCAATCAGTTGTCCATCGGTGGATGTTATTTGTTGCCTGCTACAATATTTCAATTGTTCTAATTTGCTTTCTGTGGTTGCAATTATGACCGTTTCATCAGCAAAAGTGCTCATGAATGTTTCTTTTGTGGTTGGTATGTCGGCAGTATGAAGAAGATACAAAAATGGTCCTAGAACAGTTCCTTGGGGTACACCTGCTTTGATTTGATAGAAGCTTGAGTACGTTTCCTCATGTGATACTCTGAACGTTCTATCAATAGTTCATCGGTAGAAGCTCACTCATCTTATGTATAACGTGCCACGCCTGTTTTGCTTTGAGCCTTTCCTTAATCAGATCTCTAATCTAGGATGGGTAACTGACTTCATATTTTGGTTTATCTCCTGGTGATGCTGATCCAGCAGCCAAGCAAACATCATTGATGAAATCTTCTGTAGATTGGTCTAGTTCATCATTATTGTTAAGTCTCAAATCCGAATTCGCTAAATTGTCTAGGCTGTCTCTAAATATTTTCGAATCAGTGTATTTGTTGGTGAGGTTTTCTTTCCTTTTCTTTTTAATGATGATTGCACTTAGTGTAAGTAGAACAGGAGTGTGATTCGATGTGAGATCTTCAGTAGTCTGATTTACAGGGCAATTAGATGCATTTTCTTTTGCGATAAAGAACTCTATCAAATCGAGAACTTTATTTCGATCTGTTTTCCAGTACTTGATGTTGCATGATGAATGGAAGCCATATTTTCTTTCGTTGATAACGGACAACAGTTCTTTGCCTTTTCTTGGGTTATAAGTCGCGAACCCTAAGGGGTGTATTTTACGTTGAAGGCTCCTCCAATAATATATATATATCCAATATTGTAAGGTACTGAAATTTAGCAATAGTGTTACAAATTGTTACGTAACATTAATATTCACCACACACCTAACACACATTAGAAATGAAACACACTTTTTAATATTTACTTCTAACTTTATTTTGCATTAAGTACAATCAATACACACGATTTTTCTATGCATACAATTTTAACTCACACAACACAAACGCACGGTATCCGTCTTTAGTGACCGATAAAAATCCACGTCTCGAATTAGAAGCTCCGTACCCTTTGCCGAATTATCCCCGTCTGGAACGATGGATTGATTGAGACTGTAGTTCTACTCCGGTCGTGCACACACGACTGATCTATCACACAAGAGATGCATGTCTCGCAGTACCTTTTTTTGTTTATCTAACGATCTGCGACACCTGATTGTGTGGATGTGTGTAATACGATCCTTAGAATCTTGTATTTACACAAGTGTTCATTTATGGTCAACGAAACAAAGATATTTTGTATATCTTATTGCATCGCTTCCATGGAATTGTTGTTTGTTTTAAATAGCACATTATTTTCTTTGTGCCGTCATAGATTTTTTCCAGGTGTGGTGTCTGGATTCTATGATCCGCCTGCGTATGCATTTGACTTCATGCACTTTCATGGGTACTCATTGAATTGGTATGTTGATTAGGGTTAATCAACATATAAGGGTACACATGGAGGTGAATCCGGTTAATAGTGAGAGGCGGCCACAAAAGAGTAAGTAGTAAGGAATGGTGGGCGTTGCGTGTAACAATAGTATTGGGTTGTACCGCATGAAATGTCCGATTTTCGCTCAGTCGGAAATAAGGAGTTCTCGAGTGAACATCTGTGCCCGTACGTCAAATTTTCTTTTTTTTATAAAATAAAATGGTGTGTGTGCTTGACGTGAGAGAATTTTAGGGTTCGTTACAAGTAGTTTTTTTTTTTTTTTTTTTTTTCTAGGAATTATTTACGATGGTGTCGGCAATTCAAATTCGAACCCCCTGTCCTTTATGAATTTAAAATGGGACATAATGCGTCATTGGCAATGAAAAACATTAATGACGTATTTGAGGATGTTGCGGTAAACGAATGCACCATACGACGTTGGTTTGGAAAGTTCCGTTCGGGAGATTTCAGCCTTGAAAATGAACCACGTGGGAAGACGGAAACGTTAGTTGACAACGATGTTTGAAGAGCAACGGTAGATGCGGAACCAATGAAATTGCGCGCACAAACGAGGATTTTGGAGTACCCTTAAATGTCAGAGCACAGTGCGAGCGGATTAGATTAAGAAACCAAACTGAACTGTTTTTGCACTGGATAGTCACCGGTGATGAAAAGTGGATTCTGTATGATAACCGTAAAAGACCTGGGCAGTGGTTGGATGCAGATGAAAAATCAAAACACACCCCCAAGCCCGGTCTTCACCCAAAAAATATTATGGTGACAATTTGGTGGACATCGAAAGGATCAATCCACTTTTCATTTCTTCAACCAGGAGAAACGATAAACGCTATCAAATGTTGTGAGGAAATCGACATATTGCATGCTAAATTGGCTGAAAAGCTACCCGCATTCATCAATAGGCAAGGCCCGATACTTTTGTATGACAATGCTAGACCCTATACCTCACAAGTAACGGTGGAAAAACGGTTGCAGTTGGGATTTGAAATTCTTCCGCATCCACTGTACTCTCCTGACATTTCCCCAACGGACTACCATCTTTTCCGCATTCAGCACTTCTACGAAAAAGGAATATTTGACCTTGTATCACGTTGAAAGAGTGTCATAGATGCCAACGGATCCTATTTTGATTGAATAAAAATTTACGGGAAAATATTGACTTTTAAATTTTTACTATAAAATCGGACATTTCATGTGGTGCAACCCAATATATCGTGGTGGGTAATATGCAGAAGTTACATATGTTTAATTCGGAACCATTATATTGAATGCTAATATTGACTTGAATATGTGGTTCTCTTACCTCTTTTGAGGTACCTCACGAGCACATTCACTCGGGTAGGTAGTCCAATAAGCACTATATTCGTTGATTTGTATATAACTCTCATGTGAAAAATGTGTTTGTGATATTAAAGCAATATCAATATTTTGTTATCTAAGATATATTTCCTGTTCTTGGGGTCGTTGGTTGAGCCCATTTGCGTTCCATATCTTCATACGCAGGAACTCATTACATGTGTTTAGTTTTTTGTCGCTTTGCTGTTTGGTGCTTTCTGGTATTTTTCCAGTTTTTCTATCCTGCGTGTTAGCCAACTTACATTTTGTTTAATTTCAGCCCGAAATGTGCTGAATATTTTAATCACATCCACGATGGATATTTTGGTGGCTAGTTGACTTTTTGTTGACCTAAGCATGTGGCTTTCCTGAAGTTGATTGTCCAGTTAATTTATTTTGCTTTTTCTTGGTTTCCTTGGACGATTGGCGTCCTTGTGGTTTGTCTTGTTGATTTGTAAGCTCTGAATAACAGAAACCTTAATCAGTTGCAGAGATTGGAGTTTTTCCTGATATACTGAACATCCTTTATAATATTGTAGCGAGCTTTGTTGTTCGCTCGATTAATTATTTTAATAAATAAGAGCCGTTAAATCGATTCTCTTTGCAAACACTTTATTAGCCTGTTAATAACAACCGTTACTTTTACCGTACACTTAACGATTTCTTGACTTATCGCTTGCTTACTCTGCTTACTTCTCACTTATTACTTCTTACTTACTTCGTCTTCTTGATCTGTGTGCGACGTATTTATACCGTTTCCTCATTCTGATTCGGCGTTTCGTTTCCGTCCGTTCCATAGCCTTGAACGTTCTACTGTTCATAGTCTCCAGTTTTCCCGTCCTTTTAGAATATTCTAGTACTGATTGTCATATGCGTCACAATATCATGGATGTCCTTTTTCCCCAGGTAATGCACACGTCACAACATTATTCCAGTGTTCAGGCCATTTTCTGTTGAGGTTCATCAGCACATTTCATGAATTTTAATTGACTGTAGCAGGAATTCATGGTGTGTCCAAGCTGTTTGCGATTAGTACATTGCGGTATACCACCTACTTTTTCAGGAGGTTCTATAGTTACATACATCAAAGTTCAATGAGTTTTTGATATTATTTATTATTTTCATTTTGTGGAATATCCACGGAAATAAGTAATATTGGTTTTTACTCTTTAAGCATTTGCTGTTTTTTCTTTTTTTTCTTCTTCATGTTAAACATTTTGGATCTTTTGTTTTTGTTGGGCTTCTTTTATTGACTCAGTGATAGTGGAGGAATGTAGTCCTCTTACCACAAATCGGAATACCCTTTTACTTTAGAACGGATTAATGTGGAATCCCACTCTGCAGAATACCCCTTCTGTATCTTTTATATTATTTTATAATAAATCGCATCTTTTCCCTGATCCTCTTAGCCCTCTATTTCGCCCTCTATTTTGTCACACCCTCAATACCCCAACAAATCTCGACCATCTAGTTCCAATACCAATAAACAAAAATCTATACACCAAAGAGTGTCTCTCTCCCACAATAACGGAGTTTGTACTAATTCTATTCCACAAGAGGGTTTACCCACCAACAAGAGGGATTACCCACCAACGTCCCCCTACTCCTAAATCTATCCATACAATTCTACTAAAACTTCGATTTTTCTTCTCAAAAGTGTCAAATGTCCTTGCCGCGTTCGGCCACTATCATCATCATCATCATCGACACTACAACCGGGAACCGGTCTTGGTCTTATTAGCAAGTCCGGAGGATTGTTAAATTTTTCATAATGATTTGTTTTTTCCGGGCAAGGTCATTAGTCTTGCGCCAGAGGCTCCCCGATGGGGAGTCGAACCCCGGTCTCCCGCGTGACAGGCGGGTATACTAACCACTATACTATCGAGGAGCCGTTCGGCCACTATGTTCCCTCTAAAAGAATTACACATCTCCAACGGAGCAAAGCGGACCGTGACACGTTTTTTCGTTGCTAAAATTCCAGCTACTCCACTCTTCCCAATAATTCATTGCAATACTCCGCTTACCTTCTACTATCAGAAGATAAGAGATCTTCGTTCTAAAACTCACTCCGTGCTACAAAAATCTCATGTTGCTAACCGAAACTAATTTAATATCCACCATTAATAACCTGGAATTATTCCTTCCCACCTTTAACGTCTACTGCGGCGACGACTCTGATCTACCAATCGATGATACTCCCTGTCGTGGATTGCTCATTGCCATCAAAAACAGCCTCGATTTGTTACTTATCGCTATATTATATTATACAATAAAATACTATAAACATATTCATCTATGCTTGATTATGTATCAATCCAAATTATACTGCCCCGCAAATTGGAGATTTTAACTTACAACAGTTAAAATAGATACTATCCGACGATAATTTGTTCTGCATTTCCAATCCCGCTTCTACAAAGGAATGTCTATTCATTGATCGACTAGCTGATTCTAACTTCTGTCAAGTTAGCAACGTTTTAAATTTCATGGGCAGGGAGCTACAGTTTATTTTTACAACCGACCCCATCAATTCTTCAGTTTCACCCAGGGGAAGTTCTCTCAACAATCGACAACTACCACCTTTTCTCGACGCCTTTCCATCGTCTACGTCCCCTAGTAATGTCTACTACTACGACTTTCCCCAGGCAAATTTCCGAGTTATCGATGATTACCTAAGTAGAACTCACGTTCACCTACAATGAATCATCTGTAGAGGTTACTATTACACACTTTTACGGAGAAATTTGTAATTCTATCTCTAGCTACCTTCCTTACTCTCGGCATAAAACGTCAACCTCATCACCGCCTTGATACAATCACAGGCTTCCTTCCTTACGCAATAAAAGGAACAAGATGTGGGCCATTTTCCTCCGGAAGCGTACGGTTAACGATTAGTCTAATTTTCTCGGATGTTATTTTAATTTACCGAAGTTTACAATACACTCTATCAACACTACTTAATCGATACACAAACTAACCTAACAGAAGACCCCAACATCTTTTTTTAATTCGTCAGTTACAAGCAACGATCCGATGGCTACCCCACTTCGCCTACCTACAAATCGGAAACCTCAACCGACCTACTTACTATGGCTGCTCTTTTTGCCACTCATTTCAAACAGTCCTTCACCAATGACTCCTTTGTTCCCGATTCTTCTATCTATTCCATTGATCTGCACTCGATTGAGAACAAATTACTCCAACTCAACGACGAATTCACACCGGGCCATTATCCTTAAAAAATAGTTATCTATTCTTTCAGTTCCCCTTCCGAAAATGTTCTGCTTATCTCTCTCTCAAGGGAAATCCCCCAACATTTCGAAAACCTCCCATATCACCCCTATACACAAAAAAAGGACCAAACCAGCTATCACGAACTATGGCCCTATTCCTAAGCATTTCTACCCAAGATTTTTAAAAGCTTTCTGTACGAAACGTTTAGCTTTCAACGGAAATCGCGCATTTCTACTAGACAACACGGATTTCTTGCAAGTAGATCAACAACAACCAACCTGGTCGAATTTACATCTTTCACTCTGTCAGCCCTAGAGAGTGGCAAGGACGTTACAACAGATCTGAGTAAGGCTTTCGACAAAATTTCTCATTAATTGATGCTTTTTAAATTGCCCACCCTCGCGTCTAAAATGCGGGTGTAGTGTAGTGCGGAAAAATTACCCATTTGTTTCTTAAGCAACTGTTTTCTCCCTCAAACATCACCAATACCCAATGACTTCTTATCAGCAACAGGATTGTGGTGCCAAAGCGGCTTATATTTATTACGGATATGGTGCGATCTGAGTAGATGCTTTTTTTTACACGAAACACGCTCACCAAACAGATTTTGAGGCGTCCTTAATGTCAAAGTACAGTGCGAACTGAAAAAGAGTGACAAAGGAAAGAAAGAAGGTTCCAGCAATTGCTTCAGTTCATCCATTACGGACTTTTGGGTTCATGAACCCTCATCTGTCACGTTGCCTTTTTTTTGTTGGCTTTACCTCAAAACTAGCGCAAAATTTACACCTTTCGTGAATTTTGGAACATCCTTTCATCACATTTGACTACTGATCTATATAGATAAAGAATACCTACCAAGTTTACCCGCACATCAATTCTGTTCTAATTCTAATATCTTTTTTTTTTCTTCTCTTTTTAGGAAGTTACCCTCCGGAAGTCAGACAGCAATGAACGCCTTGGCCTGACTGTTTGCTACAGTTCGGGTGGTGGGAACGGTTCTGGATCCGATGATACGGACACTTGTACAGAAGTGTACATAAGCGATATTGTACCAGACAGTATTGCGGGTAGAGATGGGCGCTTACGTCAAGGCGATCAAATACTCCAAGTCAACGGAAAAGACGTATCCAACAAAGAGGAAACTGAAAATCTTATTGCCGAGAATAATAACGCTGTAACTCTCTTAGTTAGTCGCTACTTATACGGCGTAAGATTCTCCATATAAAAGTAAATTCCCAGTTTGATGATAATTGTTTTTAATTTCAGGATGACGATGATGATTTCAATGAACAAGGCGATTTCTATGAGGATGATGAAACGAACATAGGCTACGAGAATTGCTTTCTTGAAAACTACATTCTTAACGAAGACTTCTCAAAATCCGCCAAGAATAGCAACAACACTTCACCTGAGAAGAAGCCACTCAGTGAGGAAATTGTGGTTCCCAAAGTTGAGACTGGAGCGAAAAATACTATCACTATCGACACCTCGACTGGAAAGGCTAGTTCTTCGACAAAGGATCCTTTAAATCATCAAAATATCCGAGCCCATCTGGAACAGGTGAATCAGGAGATTGCAATGCTTGATTCAAGAGTGGAGAATATGATGTCACAGCACACAAAGCCTCTGAAAGGTGTAGAACCAACTGAGGTGACGAAAAAACCCAAAGATCCCGCCCGAAATAATTCATCTTTACAAATTATGGATTATGACATAGAGCACATCTATGAAACGATCCCTGAAGATTCCGAATCGGAACCGTTCTACTGTTCGCCATATGTTAGCTCTGATCATCCGAATCGTATTGAACAATGGCTTGGACTGCAAGAAGGAGCCTCTGATCAAACAAAAGCACAAAAGCAGCACATCATCCAGCAAAACAATGATAATCTTGTGATTTGTATAAAAGCCAAAAATGAAACGATCCGCAGCACAAATTCTAGCGCTGGCGATGACCATGAAAATAGTTCGAGCGCATACAACACTGGTGGATCGTGCAATAGTAACTCACTGACTCCGTTGACGTTGGAATTAAACACCAACAATCGCGATCGCGATCACCATTCCATTTCAGCACTGGTACTGTGCCCAACGAAACACGCTGTCAGCCCTCTGGTGGATGTGGCGAATCAGCACAGACCACCATCCCTGCAACCAGTCATTGCTTCAGCTGATTCAACAGATAATGGTAGAGCTTCCCATCGTTATGCTAAGGATAAAAACTTTAGTCCTTCGCATTCATCGAAAGTCGCCTCGCAACTTGCCTCGTACAGGCCAAAAGTGTTCGCCACTGCTCCACAAAGAGGAACGGACTACAAGAACAATGGTACAGTTATCAGGGGTGATGACAAACTAGCGAGATTCACCTTAGCCAAGCAGATGCTGTATGAAATTAATTTGTTCGGCGTACGTGTTGTGTATATTTAGAAATGAGGTCCATTGTTGCTGCTTTAACTTCTTGACCTCTATATGACTAAACATTTCACTTGATTGTTATTTCTCGATTTCCTATTCTCTTCTTCAAATGCCAGTCTAGACTCCACTAACGATCCCCGAACAACGACTCGCACTTGACTACTTTCTCTTTTCGCTCGAGGAGAACACTCATCTGCTTTCCACCCTACCCTAGGGCACTGATAGGGCGCGAATGCACCGAATTTGGATAGATATGAGCGTCGTCTTCTGCATGGATAAAGATGCGATAAACATCATGTTTGATTTTGACACTTTGACGGTATTCCTTTTTAGGAAGAATTCTCCGCCATGTGATTTATAACCCATGATGTACTTTTTCGTGTACAATGCTATCTTCAGACATAGCGTTGATAGCTCATCTTATCTTTTGGTGGTAAAATGTTTGCAAGTTGTGGCCACAATGTCGAAACTGTGTCATATTATTCTTAATGATTTTTAATGCTGTTCGAATTGGCAAGATTTCCGTGGAGGAATACCCATTAAGTGCTGGCCCAAAACAAAGGGGCGTAAAATCTATTTACGTCAGGCTTTCATATTTGATGGTTGCCAGTATCGCGTTTAATCAATTGGTTTTACTCAGTATTTGGGTCGCTAGGCAGTTTTTTTTGGGTTCGCTGGTATGTGTCACGAGATCGTCGTATAAGCGTGGGACACATGGGAATAAGACCCACGTGTGACACGTGGAGGTATGGTCCTTTGCTGGGCGAGATGTCTCTCAGTTTCCCGCACGGATGTGGAGATTCGTAGAGTCATCACAAACTGACATCCAAACAAGTGAACAGTATTCGAGCACTAGCTTAGTTTTAGGTTTGTAAAGGAGGAGAAGTTGCTGAAGTAAAACATCCTTTATCTCTGAAAAGATAGACTTGGTAATATTCGACACAAGTTCGCATTGATTGTGACACCAAACGAATTCATGATTTCCTTAGGTTCGATGTCCTGACCGTCCATCATAACCTCCGTATCCGCAAGTGTCATAAATAGCGTCTTGTTCTCGTTGAAATAAATGAGACTGCCCTTTCCCCATTGTAAGATTTTATCCAGCTCTTGATTTAGGCAGTCGATCCCTTGCATTTCAGTCGGGGTTGATGTGTTCTTTGGTCGATCGTTTGAAAATCAAAAAATTCAGTAAACTATCATCGAAAAACTGACTACAGTCTTACCCGTTGATACCAGCGAATTACTATTATGAAATAAAAATAGAAGTGGTGCAAATATAGAACCTTGAGGTACATCGAAGTTAAGAGAAGGAATCAGAATATACATCGTATATGACAATCTTAACTGATTAATTTTCGAGGACACTTTATCGCAAGCTTCTTGGTTCGTAAGAATGAAGCTTAGTAAGGCTCTACGCCATGTCTAATGCGACTGCTCTTGACTCACCATGTTTTTGACTGATGATCCGTCTATGCTTATCCAAAAGCTCAACAGATCTCGTGTGAATCTTTGGCTGCGGAATCCGTATTGGCGATCATTTAGTTCCGTCATATTTTAAATAATTATTAGGACCTTGAACAAGTTTTCGCTGTTGTTCGAAATGTTGGAATGTAGTAGGAATAACTCAAAGCCATGATTCAAGAGTGTCGTACGAGTTGAAACCAGTGAGAACTTATTCAAGCTACTAATAATTAATTAAAAATTGATAACTTATTTTCATAACCTTGGATAACATGAACAGAAACGTAATTGAGAATTTCTTTCACATCAGTTGAGTGCGAACAGTTTTCCGATTAATAGGAACGGTTTTTCACCCACACGATGTACGAAAAAGTGTGTATAGAACCGACGAGAATCTTAGTGTTCAATTTTCATTAACGGTAGTTTGTATTCGATCCGGTGCAGTGGCGTAATTGCAGTCGAAATGTGTTGAACTGCATCGAAACTTTATATCCGGAATTAAAGATTGTACTGACGCGATTACAGACTCTAAAGAACCGGGATATAAGGTTGCATTCGTGGAAAGAAGACCGTGACCCATTGGCCTTTTTTCGCAGTTGTAGCGAGTGTCCCATTGAGAAAATAAATAGGAACTGAAGTTGTTGCTAATAATCTTTGCAGTTGAATATAAGGGAAGTGTACCTGTTAGACACTTGAAAGGTTGTTTAGTTAGCTCCTCGAGGTGAATCTCCTTTGCAGCCGCGATGATTTGTAAATTTGAAAGAAGGACCCAACTTGACATTTATGTTTTGTACATTTACTCTCTTCAGCTTTGGAGGCTTGGAGGCCAGTGTTTTAGAAGAACCTATTTTGGTTATATATATTTTCGACAAGCACATAAACTTGTCGAAGTATAGGCACTTAAAACAATACACCAAGTAGACCCTAAACTAATAATCACCGTTCGTAGTGGTTATCTATGTACAAGTGACTTTATTCTCTAAAATGTTTTCTCTTAAATATTAATTTTCATCATAGAAATCCTGGGAATAGGAAAGGGAATAGGATTGAAAGGTTCATGTTTGGATACCATGCATAGAATCATTCTCATGGTTTACTGAAATCCAAAACCCTGTCTGGCATTCGCGTCTTTCACATATCGTGCATCAAAATGTCTCATGGATAAAATTGTTCTCATGAAAGTTGATTACGCGTGCAATTACCGAAAAGCAAAAAAAAAAACTTCGTGTCTGTTCTGATTGTGGCAACGGTGATAGAAATATGAATACTTAGGTGTATTACAGTTTGGCGGGAAGAAAAGTAGAAGGTTTATACTAATAATTACAGTAGGGTGTGCAAGCAAATAGGGAATATGTTTATAACATAATTCTTAATTCCTAACAGTCTTCCCCCTCGTTGAATGGTACATTCAACTGGAGTTAGAATCAACGGTGATCACAAAATCTGCAGCTGTTAGTTGGTCATCTTGTGCCAGGTCTGTAAGCATGCTGAATTGATGCGACATCTGAGTTGAAGGATTTTGGATAGTTTTAACGGCCTCTCTAGATTTCTTGGTGGTTAACCGCCATATTTTCCATGCAATGTAACATATAATGACAGTTATGATGAAAAGACTAATGCTATAGTGATGGACAACATGATGGTTTAGTGTTGTCGGTAGCTCATTTTTTTAATGTAATAATTTGCCTTTTATGTCGTCTAATTCATCGAGATGTCCTTGATAATGTGGTGCCAAGTGCACTGTTGACATGGTGAAATTGCTGACCAGTGCTTCAGGAATATTGGTAGGTGGAGTATATGATATACTTCTTTCTGTGGATAGCAAGTTGTGTTCTTGTATGGTGAATAGGTGTTGCTTAATGACGCATCCTGATTGCATTTTTAGTAGCCCCGCTTGCTGAAAACTTAACTGGGTAACACTTTCGCCGCAAACCACATTAAGCGTGGTTCGTTCTTCCAATTAATATATCCATTGGTTTGGTGCATGCAGTTGAATCCAATGAAGACCTCCTTCCACTCTTGCTATACGACACGACGACGATTGTTTGGCTTGATTCATAAAGGTAATTTCACACGCGCTAGATTTATTTTTGTAGACGGGTCGCTGTCGTTTACAAATTTTCTTCCTCCTCGTTTTTTCCTCCTTTATTGAGGTGCAAGAACTTAGTTCTAGTTCGGTTAATGGGTGGTATTGATCGCGGAATAAGTTTACCAGCAGGTACGGAAAGGATGGTTGGATTGCAATGAATGTGTTGTTGATTTTTACTGGAATTGGTACGACATGGAATATTTCCAAACTTTCAGAAGCCAGGATTGGCAGGGTGATTTTAAAGATGATATAGTTCGCTCTTAACCTTCCCTAAATATGCATATGGCTATAGAGTCCAGAATATTATCTGCTGTAGACGGAAGTTTCAGTGACGGTGGAAGATTTGACTGTATTTGTTTAATCTCCTCACTGAGCTGGGATGCCGGTAACAACTGGGTGTTTTTGGCGGACTTTGGTCTATGTCGAAAGCTGACGCAGTGTTCCGCCGAACACTGTGCGCCAAAAAATACACAAAACGAAACCAGAGCGAATGATGTGCTACACAAATGAAACACAAGGATGTTTGTTCTTAATCTGTGGTTTTATTTTTATTGTTATTAAATTTAGTTGACACTGGTTGATAATCGTTAGGACACAATTCTAAGTTTTTATTAATACACTAGGGTGCGTACAGTTGTTTTTGCTAATACCTTGCCTGGGGTATTGTGTGCAACGTAAACTACTCGATTGCAGGCGAAGTGTCAAACTCGCGAAAAATTGTATGTACTTAATTTCACTTATGGTTTAGCATTATTTGTTGTTGAAACTGTCTTGACTAATACCACACTTAATTACTCCACGGACACGTTACTTTCCGACAACGTTAAACTCGGCACACGTTAAACTAGACACACGTTAAAGATCACCTCCTCGTCGGAGTTCTCTGGGACAACTTGTCTCGGAGTAGACTATTCTCTGTCAAATTTCGATTTCCCTTTCCGAGTCTCTTCCCCTCATCTGTAAAGGAAACTTTCAACTCCATTTTCGTTCACATCATCTTATCTGTAAAAACAATTTCCAACATGATCATTATTCTCGTTCTCTTATCTGTAAGAGAACTTTTCATCTGGATTCATATTTCCATCCTCTTATCGGAATCTTCTTTCGATGGATCAAGCGTACCGCCACTTCTTTCTCGGTCCTTTCATGGGATTTGTTTGGGTTACACATCTGGCTTACGACAACAAGAGTTTTTGTGTGCTTCAGATGGGTAACAAAGGAACCGTGGGATTTGGTAACGGTTTCTAGATCGCATTTCCAAGTCATAAACATCTGGCGTGAAATTGGCGTTAAGATGTTTATGATTGCAAGAATTCTGTGCCGGCGGGCGAATCGCTAAGCCTTTGTTTGCGCACGTGCGCTTCTTAGTTTTGGGATCTTGCGAGAAATTTAGGGTGCTAATTGCTATTAGCTACATGAGGAGATATGCGTTATTCTATTTGTTTTCAGAAAAATGTGTTTAATGGATGAATTTTTCCGTGCGTGTGTCCATCACGGCATCCAGAATTGCGGTTTGAATACGATGAAAGTTTGTGGCGAGCAACATCGACTGAATGGATAGTGAAACAAACATTTGCGAAAGTTGGATTTGATAGAGTCCCTTATGAGCTTCATTTGCGTCCAATGTTATTCGATTAATGTGGTCTTCTAATTCCTGAAATTGCCTGCTTATGGTCCTCTGGTCCTTTCGCATAATCTTGAGTGTTGCATCGATTAGTAAAGTTTGATTCTTTAATAGGTCAGAAAGATGTACTTCGTTTTGTTCATCCTTTCGTATCGTCTCTTCCACATAGTCAGCATATACGCAATCAAGTATGCCGAACAGTGCATTATCTATATTACCGATCAAGTTTACTGCTCCTCTCTTGAATCTGCTGGTTTTCCAGCAGCTCATTATTCTGGTTCAATGCATTGATCAGATGTTGAAATTGGTTAATGATCTGCTGATACTCATTGTTGTGGTATAACAGCTTGCACACGTCGACCAATCTCTTATAGTAACTTTTAAGAAGTTGCATCTCCTTCCAGTGTAAATCCGTGTTGTAGTAGGCCCCCAAGGTCCACTCACTGTTTATTATACGTGATGGTCCCAGATTTTCGAAGAACATTCGTGGTTGATTGTTGAATGGCGTGGTTTAATAGGTGCCGACTTCGTTGCAGTCATCACCAAGCAGGTAATAAACAGTGTAACAAGAGTCGATCCCATACACAACTTCATTTTCTTAGGCTTGATTGTTCTAAGATTGGCGCCTTTTTTAATCCCCCTGCCATTTGGGCGTATGACACACTTGGTGCCACGAAGTTGTTGTAAGGGCGAGTTTTATTCGTTTCTCTTCCTCAGCTTGCTTCTTTCTGGCTTTCAACTTGGATTTTAGTTGTTGGTACTTAGGTACTTAATCTAGAAACTGTAAGTAAAACACAGTGAAATCATCATGCAAGCGACAGAAGAGGTGGGCCTAGAAATAAATGAAGACAAAACAAAATACACGATTACGGCGAGAGCAGGTGGAACGCAGAGAACACACATAAACATCAGCGGCAAGATATTTGAAAATGTTAAAGAATTTAAATATCTGGGAACAATACTGACGGCCAGTAACGAAATGTCGAAGGAAATTAACAAAAGACTACACTCCGGCAACGCTAGTTGGAATGCAGTCACTAAACTGCTGAAATCCAAACTCCTATCACGTAATATAAAGCTCCGTGTCTATAGAACCATAATCATGCCGATTGTTCTATACGGATGCGAAACATGGGCTCTCACAAAACGGGAACAAAACAAATTCCGCATATTCGAGAATAAAGTTGTAAGGGGTATCTTTAGAGGCAAATATGACGAGGAGGCAGGACAATGGAGGAAACCGCACAACCAGGAATTGGAAGAGCTATACCACAAACCTACAATAGTGAGAGTAATCAAGTCGCGAAGATTAAGATGGGCCGGACACGTGGCGCGAATGGGCATCGATAAGACAGTGCATAGAATTCTTTATGGTAAGCCGACAGGACGGTCGCGACGGAGATGGGAGGACAATGTTAGGTTGGATCTCGAGGACTTCGGATCGGATGGTCGAACGTGGAAGGAGAGCTCACGGGACAGAGAGCAATGGGGGAGTCGGGTCGGTGAGGTCACGAACTTTCGGGTTCCTACAGGCCAATAAATAGAATAGAATAGAATAGGTACTTAGGGTGACCTGTGTTGTTACAGAGGACACAGTATAGTTTATTTCTATCCGGGAGCTGTTCTTTGCCCAATGGGCATTCCCCAATGATATGCTTATTTACGCATTTGACGCATCTGAAATGCATATTGCAATTCGCTGCCACATGGCCGAAGCGTTGACAGTGCATACACTGCAATACGCGGTCGGACTTCTTTATTCTCTCCTAACTTATTGTTTGGTGATTAATGTATTTAAGATATCTAAGTCCATCAACTTTATTATTAGGTTTTAGCGACACAATGAAGACAGGCAACTTGCGGTTGCGTTTTCTAGAATTTCCCGTAGAAAATGGTTTCACACCTGCAAATTTCAAGGTATCGTTTCCGAAGCTTTTTAGTTCTTCGAACACTTCTTCGGGAGTAAGAAAGGATCAACTCCTTTGAGGAGCACGGAGACAGTTTTCTCCGATTTAGGAGTGTACGTGTAGTATTCGCTTTTCGATTTCCCCAATGCCGATTTAATTTTGCTATAGCCTTCTAAATCATCGCATGTTAAATTTATCTTAAAATTATTTATACGTTTTGTTTTAAAAGTTTTGCATGTCAACTCGCCGAATTTTATGAGATCCTTTGTCCCCATGTAACTGATGTAGATAGGAGGTACTTTCTCCTTTTTTTTTGACTGGCACCTGCTGAGATAGTTCCTGCCTCTGATTTGGTTCCTGCTGTTGATGCGGTTCTTGCTGTTGTTGTTGATGTGATTCCTGCTGTGAGTTTCTTTAGCTTGTCGTGTTTTCTTGGCTTCATGGGTTGCTGTTGTTTTTGTCCTTGCTGTTGTTGTTGTACCATTTTCGTTTTCCGCTCATTCTAGCTCAAATTGTTTTTCAGTTTAAGAACTTCCTCCACTCATGGATGAGTCTGTTGAGGACCTCGACCTGATTGCCGGCGTCTGCATTTGTTTCGCTGACAGCTAGTTCTTGGAATTGGTTTCCAGCCCCAGAGTACTGGGCACCATGGGCGTTGTCTTCGTCGTCGCTGTTGTCACTCAACGTGTCTGTACCCTTATTTTTATTGGTTTTAAGGCGTTTAACCTTTAGATTTAGGTCTGTGTTTTGCCATCTCCGAAACACCATTTTGTCATCCATTTGATTTACGTCCATATTATGGACCACGTATTCTCACTTTTTTTTTAATTGTTTTTTTTATTGCACGAGTGACAGATAGAAAATCACGTTCAAGAGTTTTTTTTATTATACTGTGCACATACACAAACAGGAGCACTTCGTATATCGCGTGTCGGCACTAATTGTTTTTTAATTATTTTGGGTGCAGAGAAGTCCCAAGCGAACCCGTACTCATTTAAGATGTGCAACGCGGTTTAATGTAAAAATAATAATTTAAAAATAATTTTACATACACATCACTTTTTAGGCCGTTTCGTTGAACGGTTCATCAACTATCACTTGTCGATTGTCGACACGTCTACACCGGATGGTGGTCAAATTGGTACTGTCTTATCCAATTGTCCGTTGGATCATCTTCAGCCAGTCGGGCGAGTACCTCGGCTTTCGTACCGCCGATGGCTAACCCACACACCATAACCTTTGGTTGCAATTCGCTAACTGTGAAATCGCTCGCTTGAGGCGTGGTTAATTTATCCTTTCGAGGATGGAAGCTATGTTGTCGTCTTTATTCGTCGTCTTTAGTCTTTCTTTGTCGCCTTTAGTCTTTCTTTGTCGCCTTTATTCCTTCGTTGCCGTTTTTATACCTTCTATAATTCCTGGACAAGCCCGCCAAATGTACTGCTCTGATTGACTGTGAATTATAAGACTAAACAAAATTCAGCTTGTCTCCATTGTCACAATGTGGCTGTGAACTATATGTTTATCTCATATTCACCTCCGTCATTTCCATTCCACAGTAGTACATCGCCCACATTTTGTCACAAGTCAAAATCCGGACTAAAATTGGACAATTCCTGTTCCTGGCGAGCAAGATAAAACAAATATTAAGTCGATGAAATCGGTTCGCAGCAGTCAGTTAGTAGGGGATCCATTTACTCATTTTCCACGATATCCCCAGCTGATGCAAGGGTGTTTCATCGCTTACCTCAAATCGTTGAATAAATTCCTGACAAGATTGGCTAGAATCCTCTTCAGTTGCTACCTTTAATTTGTCCAAATCGAGAGGTTTTGATCGTTGAGCAAGTTCCTGACATGCTTGGCTAGAATCCTCTTCAGTTGTTACCTTTAATTTGTCCAAATCGAGAAAGTTTCATCTATCCGATCGAGATTTATCTTCAATTGTCTCATCGCCAGTTGAAAGGGCCTGAAACCACTTCCAACCTGTTCATTCACTAACCCTCTCCGAACGGTTCACATTCAATTTGAACTCGTAACATGCCCTAATAATTGCATTGGATGCAGCCCTACTTAAATACGAATTTCTAATCGGTCACTCAACCAGTTCTTTACAATGGCCAACGCAGCATGCCGATGCATAAGCTTTCAGGAGCCCTCTGTAACATGTACTATAGCATAATAAGTAACGTCCGTTGTAAAAATCGCACGAACTTCCTTGGTTATCTGATATATTATATACGTCCATGAATAGCCTGCCATTCGTAATGATTTCAGCGTTTTCAGTTCCTGGGAAAAGTAGATGATTACAAGATTTTAGGTGTTCTATTAATTTCCGTCTGTACTGAGTTTCACCTCAGTAAGATCCAAGCTTCCATAGCTAGATAGTTCTAGTGTGAATTCTGCCATTCATTGTGTTTCTCTCAACTTGACCAAAAAGTAGTAACACTGCCCACGTAGATTTTTGGTATATTGCAAGTGTAATAAGTGTCCCCTAAACACACAAATTATAAAAGAATCTTCTCGTTAGTTTTTGATCGAACCCAATTTTAGCCAAAATTCCATGGGATTTCATTTAATTTCACCGACGTTTTATATTTTAGAAACAACCAAGTCCACCCATCAATCCACTCCGATGTCCGCCAGCAACACAATGTATACAAACGTAGCCAATTTACAACAAACGATGCTCTTGCAGCAACAGCTCTTTCGCCAGGCATTGGTTCATCAAAGGGTTCCCTCAACTTCAGTGCCATGTCCACAATTCACTGCACCAAACTTAAGCCAATACCACTTTGTGAGCAGCCAAGAGGTATGTAGCCAGGTAATAATTGAATGCGATATGTAGCTGAATGATCCTCCTTACCCTTCCTATGTAGGTGAGCACCGTGAAGCTTAATACACATCCGCATGAAGAGCATATGGTATGGAAAGTGAAAAGACGTCAAGATGGCACCCGATACATAGTACGACGTCCAGCACGCAGTCGATTCCTTCGCAATCGTGCCCTACGAATCAGTGCAGAACGTGACGATCAAACAACCGAAGATGATACGTTGTCTGAGATAAAAACCGGCCGATATTGGACAAAAGAGGAACGTAAAAAACACTTTGAAAGAGCACGCGAACGACGACAACGCCAACAGATAATCATAGCAAATAAGAACAATGAATCAACACTTAGCACAACCCTTAACACAACTAAGAACCCAGATATCCTTCCAAAAATCTATAGTGATAAACATGTCCTCCAAATGAACCATGAAATTGTCCAACAGATAAACCAACCAAAAGTGATCCAAACAACAAATACAATAGCTACAACTTCAAGCGCCAAGGTCCACCGTCAGAGTACGCCAATCGTTCAGAGTTATTCAAAGAAATACGTTAAGAAAATAGCCAACAGCCCGGTCCAGGTGAGTTCATCAGGGAATACAGCCGCAAATGTTGTGGCTCCAACTGTTTCCAAACCAGCACCTGCTTCCGGTGGTGGAAAAATGGTTGGACTTTTATCAGTAACCACCGTCTAACAACATCAACATTGGATCACTGTATTTCATCGAAAAAGGTTTCTGCAAAAATAGGAAAAGGACAACAAATGAAAATATGATCTTTACTTTTTGATTAACTTCATGTTTCATAAGGAGCAGATCTTCGATCTGCCATAATAGAATAAGTTAGTTTCCTATCATTTGATTCGTTCCATCTGGTCGAGTAGATCTTAAGTCTAAGAGGTTAGCTGCATTATTTTGAAACGACTTGAGTGGTTATATTTTGATTTGTAGCTGAATGGACTCTGGGGAAACTTGTTTTTTGTTTATAATGTGCGCACCCAAACGGGAATAATATAACCCCTATAGTGTTAAAGGATACAGGATGGGCACTAAAGTGGGGATGAAGTAGTGAAGGTAGATAAGTGAAGAAAATGGATAGAAAGGAATGAATGCCATAATTTTTTTTTATTCTATCGGGAAATGTGAAGTTATGTTGTGGCGTTTCTAACAGATACACACACAATACACAAGCAAATAGTGAAGAACACCGAACGAAAATGGAGTAAGAAAATGCATCAGAGCCGTATACCATAGCGATAACATAACAATCCCACATCAGTTGAGTGTACTTGAATTTAGAAATCGAATGCGTACACACGGCCAGTAGCCTAATGTGTTAAGCATTGGTTCAATTTTTGGTGATTCTAATTGTCATAGCGTCAGTTCGAATCACACGTTCTTCACTATCATCGCAAATGCTATAATGTCTCTGAGACGCTATTAGATAACTTTCAGAGCTGCTTTTGAACGGTTGTAAGTTGGAGCACGTTGGACGCTCGCACCGGGAGAGAGTTAACTAGCGATAACCTCTACTGGTTTAGTGCATGCCTATGCTCTATATAACTATGTAGATGGAGGGATAAAAGGAATAAAATCATACATCTTGGGTGTAAGAGCCAAACACCAAATAGGTGTTGTTTTAATATGCAACCCGATTGTTTTGCTGTGTTCGAGTTGGTTAACACTGGGTGTATGTATAAGTTTTTTCCGGTTTCTTTGGTAAAAAAGACGTAATTTTCTAGGGAAATTAATTTTTTTTATTCAAAGTATTGGCCATCGGCTTCTACACATTTCGCCCGTCTTTCAGTTAATTTATGAATAGCATGCCAGAAAAACTAGGCTCCTCGATAGTATAGTGGTTAGTATACCCGCCTGTCACGCGGGAGACCGGGGTTCGATTCCTCGTCGGGGAGCCTCTGGCGCAAGACTAATGACCTTGCCCAAAAAAAAAAAACAAATCATTATGGAAAATTTAACAAGCCTCAGCACTTGCTAAATTAAGGGCAAGACCGGATCCCGGTTGTAGTGCCGATGATGATGGTACCAGAAAAACTGCTTGTCTTTCGCGGCAAACCATTCGTCGAACGATTTTCCAACTTCCCCAAAATCGCTGAAGTGCTGCTCTGCGAGCGCGTGCCCCATTGATGCGAAGAGGTGATAGTCAGATGGCGCCAAGTCTGAGGAGTGCGGCAGGTGCAGAAGGATGTCCCCTCCAAGCGATTTCAAGGTGTCTTTCACTAGTTTTGCTGTGTGCTGCGTACTTTTCGTTGGCGCCATCTCTTAGTTAAACCAGAAAAAAAACGTATGCATACATCTGGTATTGTTCTTCCCCATTGCTCGTAAACGTCTGCCGATTGTTTCTTGTGACACATGTAATGCTTCTGCTAATTGCCGTTGAGTTTGAGTTGGGTCATCATCCATAACTCCTGCAATTGATCGTCTTCACATTTTTGTGGTCTCCCAGAGCTCTCTCTGTCTTTCACATTGAAATCACCACTTTTAAATTGTCGAAACTATGTCTCACATGTTCTAATTGATGGAGCGTGTTCACGATATGTTTTTACCAGTAAACTATGACTTTCAACTGCCTTTTTCTTTTAATTAAATAAGAAAATCAATGCGTGCCGCAAATGTTCTTTTTTAGGCACAAAGCTCCGCATGATCATGGAACGATAAAATGAAGACGCTAGTTTCAGGCAGACTCAACTTGTGTGTGTTTGTAGTTAAATCTCAGACGGACAAAATGACGTATGTGTCAAATTAATACGCTACGTACTTTTCGCTCGCGCCATCTCCTAGTTAAACCGGAAATAACTTATGTATACGCCTAGTAGCATCTTATGCATCTTTATTCATATAATAATAATTTAAATGTTCTGTTTAGGAATTTGCTGTTTTAAGGACTAATTGGATTAATACATATTTTTTATAACTTGAGAGAAGTAAAAGAAAGTATCCATAACTTCCTTTTATTTTTCGAAGATAACTTGTTTGCCGTAGAGATTATCGGTTTTGTATTTTCATCTGAAAAACTTGGAGTACAATGTTGCTGTTAAGATTTACAAAGTTCTGTAACCGACTTCTGGTCTCCGAAACCTACAGAGTAACGAAGTCTGAAGGAGTTTTTTTATAAATTATTTGTATTACTTCTGATATTTTGATTGGTCCTTTTGTAGGTCTTGAATCCATGCGGCTTCAAAAGAGGCACGCTCTGCATTGATTTATTTTTACCGATACATTCTGTAGTAACTCGGTTAGTTATTTTGGTTCTGAACTAACGACTTTTAGAATCTCTGGAAGCGTTAGTATGTTGAGGATTTTCACTAGCTTAGCCTGCTTAATTACCCTTGATCTTGCCAAGTTAAAAGTCACATTCGAATCATCACATTCTGAACAAGAAATGCTGGGCTTGACATCGATAATTTTGATGCAATTTATTTTAGAAAATTTCATGCGAATAGTCCTTGGACCGAGGGAATTACTTTGCTTGATCTGGATGGCGTTTGTTGTTCGTCTAGTGGGCACAATGAAAGCTGGTTTATATTCCTTCTTCTGTCTCTCTTTTTCTCTAGTCTTTTTTGTCTTCCAGGCTAAGTATCGCATTAGACATTCACTTCCTTTATTAGACTTCGGTAATGTGTTAATTGAATTAGGAAATTTTAAATGTTCACTAATTTCTGTACCTTGTACTGATTTTACACTATTCCTTGTTGTCGGAAACCTGCTATCACGTAATGTAAAGCTCCGTGTTTGGGGAATCGTAATCATGCCGATTGTTTATATGGATGCGAGGCGTGAGCGCTCACAAAACGGGAAGAAAATAGGTTCCGCGTATTTGAGAATAAAGTTTTAAATACCCTCTTTGGCGGTAAATATGATAAAGAGGCAGGACAATGGATCAAACTCCACAACCGTGTATTGGAAGAGCTATACCCTAAACCTACAGTAGTGAGAGTAATCAGGTCAAGAAGATTAAGATGGACCGGGCACGTAGCCAGAATGGCCAACGATAGGACCGTACATAGAATTCTTGACGGGAGATTAATGGGAAAGAGACCGGTGGGATGGCCTCGACGGGATGGGAGGACAATATATGGTTTGACCTTGAGATGATTGAATCAGATGGCCAAACGTGGAAGTAGAGTGTACAGGATAGGGAACGATGGCGCAGCCGAATCAGTTACGTCGTACAGTTCCGGGTTCCTACAGGCCAATAAATAGTAATAGAAAATAGTTGTTGCCTGAACAACAGATTTCTGTTTTGGGGTATTGAAATTTACGTTTCTTAATTAATAGAAATTTTTCTGTCTGCTTTCCGTGTGAGTATTTCAAATCGGACATTTTTACTTGCCCCATAAAGGCTCACACAAAGGTCGACTTGAGAAATTCTTAAATGTCAAAGCACTACTGTAACAAGCAGTGTGAAAATAAAAATCTTTTATTTTAGTTAATGAATTTATTATCTTAGATGATTTCACACTCTATAGCCACTGCCCACTCATCGTTGATGACACCCCAATCAATGACCAGTGCAAGTGAATAAGTGTCAGTGCCCGATGAATAGACAAAGCTGTACAGTGTTCTCTTTTTTAAAACCTTAAATCTCTTACACGCAACACAAGTAGACGTCAGCCGCGCCAAAGTCGGGGGTACGCTGAACAGAATTGTGCTTCACCATTTAAATTTTTTTTAAAAAATTTCATATAGAAAATTTTATTCAATTGTAATGAAAATGTAGGCTTTTTAATATGAGTATAAGGCATTAATCTGAAAAATACAAATAAAAATTAAGTTAAAAACACTCACAGCTTGTCGTTAAACCTCGAAAAAGTGAAAAAAATTTCAACGATTGGCAGAAGTTTTTCGGCAAAGTTGATGATTTTTCGACTTTTTTCGGGCGTTTTTACAATAACAATTTCACTTTACAACATAAAATTCAAAAACATTTAGGTTTACAGACAAGCTAATAATATAAAAAAGATATCCTCAAAGTTGTAGCCAAATCGATCGAGTAGTTTTTGAGTAATCGTGGTCGTAAATTTGAAAAAAGTTGTTTCGAGAAAAACGCAGTTAAAGATTGGACTATCGAAAAATGGTACTTGCACCTTAATCTGCGATCCCAGGACTAAACAAAAGACCTCCAGACTTGTTTGTAGAGTTAATTGTCCTGTTGTTGAAGCTCTGTGAGTTTTACGGGCTTCTTTGCTGCTTAAAGAAGTCTTAGACTCTGACCTCTTTATCCGACTCGAATCTTTCAATCGCGTGAAAACGAAGCTCTCCTAACCGACGTTGATGTCCATGGCATTCATTATTCTTAAAATGGATGAGATATTCCTTCATTGAATACTCCAGCTGTGATGAACTCCGAAATCTCACCGATCTTAACACCGCAGTGTAGGTTTTTTGGAGCCAAGCGCCAAATCGTACTGTTAAAGCTCTCATTCGCATTCTGTGTGTGACCACTCAAGCAGTGTTGCAGTAGGTTGTCCTTTGATCATCATCATCATCGGCACTACAACCGGGTTCCGGTCTTGGCCTTATTTATCAAGTCTCTCCACCGGTCCCGATTTCGAGCCGATGTCATCCGGTTTGGCACTCCCAGGCTCTGGGCGTACTAGTCTACGCCATCCCTCCATCGCAGACAAGGTCTGCCGCGCTGTCTCCTTCCGTACATCCTTCCACAATGGACTCTCCGGGCAAGCTCCTCTTCGCTCCTTCGAGCTAGGCGTCCCGCCCACCGGAGTCTACCGAGCTTGATTTTTCTTACAACATTGGCCTCAAGGTAGATTGCGGACAACTCATGGTTGTAGCGTCTCCGGAATCGTCCTCCCTTACATATGGCGCCAACAATTCTCGTTCAGAGTGCCTTTTATTGAGCACCCAGGTCACGGATCTATACATGAGTACTGGTAAGACCATGGCCTTGTACAATAGTAGCTTGGATGTTCTGGATTTATAGACCCTTGATACACCATAGGAGGCTTTGTTGGATATGATGAGCCGTTCGCGTATTTCTTCTTCCATATTGTTATTGGTTGATACTCTTGACCCAAGGTAGTTAAAGGATTGCACTATTTCAAATTCGTGCTCCACTACCCTGATAGTTTGACCAACGTTAGGTCTTGTCTTCGCAGAAGTTGCCACCATGTACTTAATTTTTCCCTCATTAATGTGCAGTCCCAGTTTTTGTGGCGCCTGCTCGATCTGGGTGAAGGAATCCTGTACAGCCGATTCGGATCTACCGATGATGTCGATGTCATCTGCGTAGGCAAGTATCTGGCTGGAGTTGGTGACAATAGTCCCGCTAGTTTTAACGCCAGAGCCACGGATTGCTTTCTCCAATATCAGGTGAAAGAGCAGGCAGGCCAGACCGTCCCCTTGTCGGACTCCATTAAAGATGTTTATTGGTTTGGACAGCAATCCTGCTATTTTTATTTGAATAGTTACGTTGATCATGGTCAACCTACAAAGTCGTATCAATTTGTTTGGAATGCCGAACTCTCTCATGGCATTATATAGTTCCACCCAGGCTATGCTGTCGTAGGCGGCCTTAAAATCTATAAACAGATGATATAATGGAATCTTAAATTCCTGACTTTTTTCCATTGCCTGCCTAAGGGTGAATATCTGATCAATCGCTGATTTGCTTGGGATGAAGCCACACTGATATTGACCAATGATGACTTTAGCGTATGGGGCTATCCGATCTTGTAGGATAGAGGCGGTACTCAGCAATGTTATACCCCTATAGTTGCTGCACAGTATGATATCTCCTTTCTTATGCATGTGGGAAATTATACCACGATGCTACTCTTCCGGCATCTCCTCTTGCTCCCATACGTGCACCACGATCTCATGAATTGCGTGATGTAACGCTGTCCCTCCTTGTTTGATCAGCTCGGCTGGTATGCCATCAGCTCCGGGGGCTTTATTTGCTTTGAGCTGTCGTATGGCTTTTAATGTTTCCTCAATGCTTGGTGGCGGCAGCATTTCGTCTTGATCTTGCATTGGTGGAGCCTCCAATTCTTCTGTTAGCTGACCATTTAGCAGTTCATTGAAGTGTACTTTCCATCGCTCCAGAATGCCTTCCTGATCGGTGATCAGATGACCCTCTTTATCCGTGCAGTAAGTGCACCGTGGTGTGTACCGCGTCATACTGCAGATTTGGTAGAACCTCCCCGCTTTGTGCAAGATTTTTACCCAGGCATTTTTCTTTTGTCTGTGGAGTCTTTTTTCAGATCTTCTGAGCTCTTTGTATTTCTCCTCGCGTACCCGCGTCCTATGAGATTGCTGCCTCCATCGAGCTCTTCGAGGGAGACTCTAAACGTATGACCAAAGGTGTTACTGGTATTCTCATTGCGTAAGGCAGCCGTGTTGATTCGAACCTGATCCACGGATGCAATACGTTTCCGTAAGGCAATCCGCGCTCGGAAAACTATACCACCAAGATAGTGATCCGAGTCGACGTTGGCACCTCGGTACGTTCGTACCGACATCAGGCTCGAGGAGTGGCGGCGATCTATCAACACGTGGTTAATTTAGTTGCGAGGGGCTCCATCAGGTGATACCCAGGTGGTTTTGTGGATATCTTTACGCGGAAACCTGGTACGTTCAAATACCAAGTTTTTTGATGCTGCCAGTTCGATGACTCGTAGTCCCTTGTCATTACTGTTCTCATGCAAACTATGGGAACCTGCTAGTGCCTGAAAAGCGGCTCCCGGCCTATTTGCGCGTTCAAATCACCAAGAACGATGTTCACATCGTATCTTGGGTAGGCATTGAGGGCCCGTTCGATGTTCTCGTAGTATTCTTCTTTGGGATAGTATTCAGTTTTTGGGACTCTCGATCTGGATGAAGGAGTCATGTACAGCCGAATCGGATCTACCAATGATGTCAATGTCATCTGCGTAGGCAAGACTGGACTTGGTGACAATAGTCACTCTAGTTGTAACGCCAGAGCCACGGATTGCTTTCTCCAACGCCAGGTTGAAAAGGAGGTAGGCCAGACCGTCCCCTTGTCGGAGTCCATTAAATATGTTTATTGGTTTGGACAGCAATCCTGCTATTTTTACTTGACTAGTTACGTTGGTCATGGTCAGCCTACAAAGTCGTATCAATTTGTTTGGAATGCCGCACTCTTCTACCGTGGCTATGCTCTCGTAGACGACCTTAAAATCCATAAATAGATGATATAATGGGATATTAAATCCCAGGCATTTTTCCATCGCCTGCCTAAGGGTGAATATCTGACCAATCGCTGCTTTGCCTGGGTTGAAGCCACACTTATGAAGCCAATGTTACCTCAATGCTTGGTGGCGACAGCATTTGGTCTTGATCTTGCATTGATGGAGCCTCCAATTCTTCTGTGAGCTGACCATTTAGCAATTCATTGATGTGCATTTCCCATCGCTCCAGAATGCCTTCCTGATCGGTGACCGGATTACCCTCTTTATCCTTGCAGTAAGTACAGCGTGGTGTGTACCGCGTAATACTGCGAATTATTTGGCAGAACTTCCGCGCCTGGCGCGGACCTCGCTCTTTCACAGACTACGTTTTTTCCCAGGCATTTTTCTTCTGTCTGTGTAGTCTTTCAGATCTTCTGAGCTCTTTGGATTTGAACGTCAGCCTTGTATTCGGTCAGGGCATCGGCTAGCGGACGTTCCATGAGAAAATACTCAAATCGTATAGCCATTTTCGTTTCCGTGGTCGTCGTCGTGTATCTGGTTCATATCTGAGGCTTGTTAAATTTTCCATAATATTTTGTTTTTCCGGGAAAGGTTATTAGCCTTGTGCCAACCTTTCTCAGGATATCGCTGCATGCATTGGTTCAGTACTTGACGGGTGCCAAAGTAGCTGTCCAGGGGTGTCACGTGGACACTGCATGTCAACTTGGATTGAACGGGGAGAAGGATCGTCCTGGCCTTCGTCGGGTTGAAAGCAATCAGAGACTTTACCCTGTATGTTCGCATGTTATATTTAGTTGGGACTCTACCCGTCATATCGATGATTCACCATTGTCGCAAACGCTATATACCTTCATCAGAAATGAAATGCTATATACTTCTACACATCTATGCCACATTATTCCCGGATCGAAGTAAATTTGTAAGATATAGCAAAGTCTCTTCAAACGTTTGTTCTGCAACAACTTTTAACACGACCCTCCATCCCAATAGAACCAACGATCAGCTTATCTGTCAACCAGAAATGTTAAGAATTGTCAAACAAAAAAGGGTTGCCAGGTGCAGTGAACCGTTTTCAAGTTAGTGCACTTTAAAGTCAAACAAACAAAACGACAAATACTTTGTCTTCACACAATAAATTGTCTATGGGGTCAAATAAACAAACAAAACGCAAAATACGTTTTCCTCTCAAATCGAAGAGTCTATGAGCTTAATCAAATCACGAACGGGCCGGTTTTGCTTACAGAAACCCTTCACCAAGCCTTTATCCTTAACTGTAAGATTGAAGGGGAGAGAGTAAATTAATATAAAGTAAAACAAAAACGTTTCCCTATGAGTTGAATTATTCCAAGCTGAGATTGAAAGGATAGCGAATATGGTACATTTATCCTTCGGATCTTAGACGCATATAACATTTATTTTGCGTTCCGGTTTTATATTAAAGAACTGATATCATATTGCTGATGCAATTCATATCTTTAAAAAAACAAAATTTAATTACAAAGATAAGAATAACAATAAAATAAAAAGAACAAAATAAAGTAAAGTATAAACAATAAGCAATAATAATTTTATAAATTTCCTATTAACTTGTTAATCTTGATCTATTATATTATTATGGTAAAATAGAAATTCTATTATTATCACTATTATAATGAATTATATTGTAGCACGCCGATAAAAATGATTTATTATGTTTTTATTTCATATTCTCTATTATTTCCATTTTTCCTATATAATATTATCTGATCGTAGCCATCCAATTGACAGTTTTTTTTTTTTGTTTTTTTTTTATTATTTGTTTGATTCAATTTTTCTTTTCCAAGTATTTTCAAGTGATTTCAAATTGATTATATTAGAAATTGTTTAGCGGAGTTTGGTTATGAATTCACTTGAAATTGCATCTATTTATAAATACTAGTTGTACACGTTTATAAAAGAAATTAACTAGAAAATACAGTTGGAATGCATTTCTAATTGAATTCATGTGATATAGTTAAGAATTGAATCGTTTGATAGAAAACATTCAGCACACGTTAACATTTCGACCTTCTGTTCCCAATTAGCAATCTCCACTTAAAGAGATTAATATTATAATATAACAAAATAAAAAAAAATAAACAAATACAATACATTACCGCACAGACATATATATATATGTACGTGAATATTTATCTATACTATATATACAATAAATATATATAGACATGTATATGTTTAATGTAAAGAACGATTATATTTATTACGAAACTTATTAGTGTTTGTTGACCATAAGGACTTACTAGTACGATATTTGATCCTCCTAAAAATTATTTCATAGAATAAAATATTTGTTCAAAAAATATATTAATAAATAAAGTTGTCGATTTGTTAATTAATTATAAAAATTACAACTTATTTTAAATAATAAATATCTGATACACTCCACCCAGAATCTTACTCCACTGGAGTTTATACATTAAATTATATCCAGAGTATTCTAAAGTGTCGCTGTGATTTTCGCAGCATCTGAACTGCCACATCATGGAACACCCTGTCCTATCTTAAAGTACTTTGTTGGAAGTATACGCCACTTTTTGTAGAGTTTCCACATCGATCTGAATATCTACGTCAGATTTTTGCCGAATGGATATTTTTATAAGTCAGTGACCTTTTGAATAAAAGGTATATTTTCCGGCAAATAAGCGTTTTATTTGTCAACATAGTCTCCCCTTAGCTCGATACATTTAGTCCAGCGTTTTTCCAAGTTTTTTATTCTTTCCAAATAATAAGATTCCTCAAGGCCCTCAAAATAGGCGTTAGTTTCTGTGATGACCTCTTCATTCGACCCAAATCTCTTACCGCCCAGCTATTTCTACGGGCTTGGAAACTGGATTATATCAACGCCCTGCCGCCCGTTGAAATACCACCCTATCAAGCTACAGGCTCCGTCAAATGATCGGGAGAAATCTCTGGCCATCTTTCGGAGCTTGGCTGATGTACCGGTTCGAGAAAAGGTAGGTTTAGGTGGTAGTCGGTGCCAAGGTCAGATACCATCCCGTCACGCTGTACATTACATTCGAGATTCCCTTTTAAGGGCGTAGTCTGCTGATTAAGGCGTTAGAACCCAATAACATGGACATCATGTGGTTGAAGGTTGTGCTGAGGAACTCTGTTAAATTTCTTTGTTGTCTTTACCACTCACCGAATGACAATCGACCGGCGACATTTTTCACGTACCGTCGACTGGTTACAGATCAACCACCCGGCTTCTGAAATTGTCGTCCTTGGCGATTTTAATGTGCATAACTCCGGCTGGTTGGTGCATTCTAACAGAACCGAGGAGGCTGGGAGTCTGGCGGAGATGTTCGCTGTAAGCTGCAATTTGACTCAAGTTGTGGAGGAACCCACGCGAGTGCCGGATGCCCGAGGTGATTATGCGAACACCCTGGATTTGTTTTTGACATCCGAGCCGAGCATTTATACCGTGGAGATTGCTGCGCCACTGGGAAACTCAGATCACTGGTTGGTATTGGTCGCCCAACCACTTACATTTCAAGCGAATAACCGACATAAGAAGGTTCGCCATATATGGAGGTATGGGGTTGCTAACTGGGACGATTTGCGAGATTTCTTCACATCCTTTCGATGGTCGGAGGTGTACTTTGGAGACTCCGAGATTAACGTATGCACGGAGTCGGCCACAACGATTATTCTTCTCGGGATCTACATTCCGCATTCCATCAAACGAAGTTTATCTGTTATACTTTGGTTTGATAAAAAATGCGAGCAGATTACGGCGGCAAAAAATAGAGCTTTTAAACAATGGCGCTCTAATCCCACCGAAGTGAACAGAACGAATTTTGTTAGAATCAGAAACGCAAGCAACCAGTCGAGAGTTACCGCGAAGAAGGCTTACAACGACAGAGTGACCAATAAACTCCTTGAGTGCCCAATTGATTCGCGTCCCTTCTGGTCAATGGCAGGGGCTGTCAGCAGTAACTTCGCTTCCTCTTTTTCCCCCATTAGTGACGGGCAGCGGCACATTGGTCACAAATTCAAAAGATAAAGCTGATGTGTTCGCGAATTTATTTTCCGCGAATTCAAACCTCGATGCCGGTCTTTTGGAGCCACCTGTGATCGCCCAGGTGCGGTCTTAGATGCGGGATGTGAGATTTCGCCTGCGCACTATTCAACGTATTCTACGTGAACTGGACTGTAGGAAGGCAACCGGCCCGGACGGAATACCAGCAATAGTCCTTAAGAACTGTGCTTCAGTACTATCGCCGGTTCTTTGCAGACTCTTTCGTTTGTCTTGTGATCGAGGGACCTTTCCTAACTGCTGGAAAGTCGCTCGAGTTTAGCCAATCCCAAAGAGGGGAAAAAAGTGTCTCCCAGAAAATTACCGGCCGATAGCATTACTGGCTATGTTTTCTAAGGTAATGAAAAAGGTCATCAATGCCGAGTTAATTAAGTATTTGGAGTGCAACGGACTTCTGAATGATCGTCAATAAGGATTACGTGGCAGGCGGTCTGTGGCGTCTCTAACAGATACACACACAATTCACAAGCAAAATAGTGAAGAACACCGAACGAAAATCGAATAAGAAAATACATCAGAGCCTTATACCATAGCGATAACATAACAATTCACATCAGTTGAGTGTATTTGAGTTTAAAAATCAAATTCTAAAATCGGCCAGAAGCCTGATGGGTAACGCTTAGGTTCAATTTTTGGTGATTCAAACTGTCATAGCGTCAGTTCGAATCACACGTTCTTCTTCACTATTATTTCAAACGCTATAATTGGAGACCCCGACGTGATCTGTACACGCAGCACACACTTCCCGTAGTAAACAGAACTTCACACACGATCATGACTTCCGCATAGAGCACCAAGGCACACTCGCTTGCTCCGACATTCTCTCGTTCGCTCCGTCGTTCGCACCGAAGCTGATCGTAACGAAGTTACTGGGAAGGGAGTGGTGTGGCGTCTCTAACAGATACACACACAATTCACAAGCAAAATAGTGAAGAACACCGAACGAAAATCGAATAAGAAAATACTTCAGAGCCGTATACCATAGCGATAACATAACAATTCACACCAGTGGACTATAGTCGTGTTTAAAAATCAAATTCTAAAATCGGCCAGTATTTTTGGTGATTCAAACTGTCATAGCGTCAGTTCGAATCACACGTTTTTCTTCAATATTATTTCAAACACTATAGGTCCACGGGAGACCTTTTAACCCTTATACCGCTATATGGACATCTGCGATTGAGGGGCATGGTGAGTCAAGGACGGTGGCATTGGATATCTCCAAGGCTTCTGATCGCGTCTGGGACGGGGCATTGCTGAGCAAACTTCGTTCTTACGGACTTTCCCAACAGCTCTGGGACTGGACGAAGAACTTCCTCGAAAATCGACCGATCCGGATTGTTGTGGACGGCGAGTCTTCGGGTCTGTATCCTGTTAATTCCGGGGTGCCTCAAGGTTATTTTTTTGCTTCACATAAATGATTTGTTGGAATCAACGGATAACGAAGTGTTCAGTTTCACGGATGATAGTACGCTTGTTTCCTCTTTTTCGAGTGATCGACCGATTAGTGCATCAACGTCGCACCACTTGAGATGTGGTCAGATCGTCTCTCTGAATCGGGATCTGGATAAAGCTATGCAGTGGGGAAAGGGCAATCTCGTCGACTCCAATGCAGCGAAGACACAGTATACAACATTCACAAAGAAAATTGGATCATAGATTCCACAGCTGATGATAAATGGACAGGCCCTCGAATCTATGGAAAGCATGAAATTGCTCGACGTCATTGTCGGTGGGAATGTATTGTGGCATAGGCAAGTGTCGAACATCGCCAGGTCCGCCTCTGGAAAACTGAGTTATCTTTTTAGAACCAAGAAATATTTTACTCCGGCTCAACTTCTTCTCCTGTATAAATCCCAAAAAATTTGTTTCAGCAAGTTGTGGTCTTTGGTGGACTGTATTGTAATTAGTGTTTTTCTGTTTAAGCCAACGACACCGTATGACTGTAAATCCCAATTTAGACCCGCGCTCGAATATTGCTCTCAAGTTTGCAGTTCTTCTCCTAAACATACCCTCGACCTACTTTTTTTTTTTTTTTTTTTTTTTTTTATTAGACTTCTCTCGGGAGAGGCGAACCTATAGCGCCGAGTGGGCGCCCCGATATGCCATCAAATAACTGTTGCAGTTGAGAGCATACAGAGACGAGCGATCCGCCTGATCGGGGACACGGCGCTGACATCTGGACTACAGTCGCTATCACATCGAAGGCGCGTAGCCGAGCTCTGTCTGTTTTACAGATATTATCACTGGAACTGTTCTTCGCAGATTCGTGGTTATATTCCGCGCAATTCGGTCTATATGTGCTCCACAAGACAATTGGACGGATGGCACAAATTTGCGGTTCATCTCCTGACGGCGCGAACATCCCTGCATCAGAACTCGTTCCGTTACAGAGCGGGGAAGCTGTCGAACTCCCTTCCCACGCGAGTGTTCCCGGAGCGTTACAACCTACAACTGTTCAAAAAGAACTGCAACAGTTATTTGATGGCATCTCAGGGCGCCCACTCGGCACTATAGGTTCGCCTCTCCCGAGAGAAGTATATTTAAAAAAAAGGAAATAGTCGCAGGGGTTAAGCCTGGAGAATATGCTGGATGGGGTAGCTGTTCGCATCCCAATTTATGGATTTTTCTTGATTATTATGCTTAATCGTAGCCCGAAATTAATTGTTTTTTAACCTTTTTTTTTAAATGCATGAGGTTGTGCCAAATTCAATAAGTCACTGACCTATCAAACTGCCCTCGTACCTATCCTGATTTATGTGAATTTATTATATTGTAGCGAGCTTAGGGTTCGCTGGATTAATTATTTTTAATAAATAAGAGCCGTTAAATCGATTTTGAAATAATGTGATACTTTATTAGTCCGTTAATAACAAACGTTACTTTTACCGTACACTTAAAGATTTCTTGACTTATCGCGTCTTTTACTGCTTCCTTCTTGCTTACTTCCCGATCTGCGTGCGACGTATTTATACCGTTTTTCCTCATTCTGATTCGGTGTTTCGTTTCCGTCCGTTCCATAGCCTCGAATATTCTATTGCTCATAGTGTCCAGTTTTCCAATACTTTCTAGAATATTCTAGTACTTTGTTTCGGACTTTCTAGAATATTCTAGTACTGATTGTCATATGCGTCACAATATCGAGGATGGCTACGAAGAGTACAACATGCAGCAGTTCACAAGGGCGGTGGGAAATCGCTCTCAACAATTTACAAATTGAAAGTGGTTAATTTCAATTCCAAAGGTACACGTCGCCTACAGCAACAAACGCCCAATGTGCTATAAGCGAAACTAAACACATCAATGGCAACGACAACGTGCACGTCACTACTAACAATGAACGCCCGAAGCTCAACAAATGCAACGCAACAAGTACCGACTTCGCTACCAACGTCAATGTGCACGGGAGCGTCTACAACGGAAACCCAGAATCTCATCCCCGAATACAATCCATCGGAAGAGCTCTCGCCATCAGCTGAGCAATATATCAAACGAATCAACATCCTCATGAGTTTATACTCTTGAAGAGAAAGAAGTGTTCTCTACGTTGCATGAACCAAATTGTGCGGCCCGCGTAACAGTGGTCAGACTCATTGCTATGCGAGATACAGTCATGACAAAAGTTTTCGCATCGACTTATAGAGGACGAAAACGAAGCGGAAATTCACTTTAAAATGTCGTCGCACACTCGGAAGCAAGGTGAAAAGGTAATCGACTATTTTTACCGCATGCGAGCGCTTGGACAAAAATACCGGTTAAGCGCCCCAGTTATAATTAAAGATATTCGCAGCGGAATGAACCACAGCGAACTTCAAACAACACTAGCAGCTGACCACTTACACAATTAAATGATCTTCGCACTACCATCGAGCGTTATTTTGCGAATCGTCCAGCAGGATCATCACCCAATAAACTACGAAAAACGACCCGTCGCGGGTCGATACTTCACTTCGCCAAGAAATGCTACTACGTTCGAAAGCCGTCCTCCCATTCATAGTTTCTTATAATAAATTGTTTTCGAACAATACTCTATCCTTGTTTATGATTGATGCCGTCGAGTTTATTCTGGAAGATGGTCTGTGGATCATTGAAATTTCCGAAATATCTTTAGCAAACGAGTCGGGGAGGTTCTCATCTGAGAACCTCAAAAAAGGTAATTTTCCCAAATTTTTTTCTCATAGAAGGAAATAAATAAAGAAATCAAACTTTTTGTCACTTGTTTAATATGTTCTTAAGTACAAAAACAATGTTCTTATTAAAAAATATGGTGACAATAATTGTTGACGCACTGTAATGTGACCGTCTCAAAAAAGGTACCTTACTGTTAGTCACTCTAGCACCTGAAAAATGATCAAAAATCAGTAATCGCAGAATTTTCATAAACCATGAGTGTATTTGGAGCCCCTACTAGACCGATGTTGGCAATCTTTCAGCCTCATCGGGTTTCAACCCTAGCCATTACTCAACACTCGCACCCCGGGTGAACCCCGCGACCCTCACTATGCGGACCGCATCAGCTCACTCCGTTTGCTAAGGCCTTGCGGGTTTCCTACTTCTACTCCACTAGGCGACCACCACACACAGAGTGATGGCAGGGCTGTCGATCCTGCCCACTCAGAAAATCCACCGGTGCATTCGCAGGAGGTATCTCATACATCATACCTGCTTCCTGCGAATACACAATCATATCTTTCGCCTAATCCCAGCGGAAGGCCATTGGACACCACAATGCCTTCCGCAACCCAAGGTCAGATCGCACAAGACTCGCTTCACAGGCAATACCTGCCAGTGAATAAGGTGAGTCAGGTTGCTGGGGGCTTGTTTGGAAGGTCTTTAACAGGCCAACCCCAGTATGCTCTGGGGGGCTATACACAGCGTCCCCAGAATGTGACGGCTGCAGCCCTGCCCCTATCACAGGGTGGGTTTCCACCAACAGGGCCTGGGGCGTCATTCGCACAGCAGGCTGGCGGAGACTAGTCCCATCACATCAGCCTACCCAGGTCCAAGGCACTCAGTCGCGGGACCCTTTGGCTGCTCGTATGGACTGCAGCTTTTGCGACAGAAAGGGGCACCTATACGACGAGTGCCTGAAAAGGCGAAATATTCCCTTCTGCCGAGATTGCAGTCAGTATGGGCACGATATGAAGGATTGCCGTGCTCACCATGTACCGCCATCACAACGCAATCCCGGACCTCCACCACAGAACAAGCCACCACACCAGCGGAAGGAGTCCCAAAGAAAAACACACCAGGGACCACACCACCACTTTGCTACTGAAAGAACAGCAACATCAAAACCAAGGGTTTATAGCGTCCGATGTTGCTGCGAATTTTGTGGCAGCAAAGGCCACATGTGGGAAAAGTGTTAATACAGGGTGAGGTGGGAGAAAAATAGAAATTACCACACAACACACGCCCCAATGGCCACGACTGAACATCAACGCCAAAACCCACAGACCTGTACAATTGGTCAACTATGGGTGGCAGGCTGTCACCAAGAAATCAAGGAGCCACGGAAGCAAACACGGCAGACGCCGGAAACCCCGGCTATAAGGCCGTCGGCCTAAGGAAGGCCATACCAGCTCTGTTTCTGCGCTTTCAGAGTCCCCGAAGACTCAAAAGAAGAACGAAAGTAACCGCGACCAGGGACGGTAAACGCTAATTGCCCCGGCCACAACACCGTCGGCCCACGGCAGACGAAAGCCGTTCTCGCTCTGCCATTTCGGAGCCTGCTAAGGCTCAAAAGCAGAGCAAAGGCGTACCTACGGGCTCCACGAGCAAGAAGCCTACGGACTCCAAGAGTCGGAAGCACCGACTCCAGCAACATCGGCCCAAAGTAGGCCAAAAGCGCTCTAGCTTTGCTAGCACGGAGTCTACGGAGGCTCCAGGGCAGAGCGATCATTCGATTAAGAGCGGAAGAAATTGCGAATTTTTCGTCGACGCACACACACGGCGGCAGTGTGTCAACAAAAAGCAAAATGGGAGCGATCAGAAAACTCCCAGAGGTCGGGTTGGGAAACCGAACGCACTAAACTCGGAATTCAGCAAAAGCTGTTCTCAGCTTTCGCCAACCCAAGCCCCGATTGTCCAACTCCCTTTTGACATTGACCGTAAGGACACTACGCGTCTAATCGTGGACACAGGCGCTGAGATCAGCCTCTTAACGCACTCCACCCGAGTCATGTTGTGGATGTACAAAAATCCACGACATTGCAGACGCTTTTTGGCAAGGACAAGTCGAGCGGATGCTGCCATGGGAATTTCACTAGTTGCACTACGAGATTCCTTGCAGCCTCCAAATAATGGACTCCTTGCCCGGCTTATCGGAAGACGGGTTGTTGGGCTACGACTTCCTGTCAAAACATTGCAAAGTCAATGGACCGGGTGGTTGTTTGGAGTATCCCCCAACAACCGTAAATCCCGAAAGCTTTTCCGTTGGCTTTGCGAATAATAAGACGGGAGGGGTTAAGCATACGGCAGCCAAACGGGGAACCGTGCCAAAGCGACCTGGCAAGGTCCATACTGGGGCCGGTATTTACCCAGAGACCCTACCCACACAGGGGAAAGCTGTGAAAGATTGCTGGACCTTGTTATACCAACAAGACCGCATCCCGAAAGCCGAATAGGCGTCAAAGAAGCTTTGATACAAGCTTATTAACAAACCCTTCGGAGCCCGAAATCCCTCTGAGCGGACCGGTCAGACTAAGGCCTCTCTCCGTAAATCTTCGCCTTTCATTAAGGATTTTAGTCGAGAGGAGCCATTAAATGAGTATAAATGAAAAATTGTTAAGCCCGGGCCGAGACTATTAGGGGGAGGTTTGAAGGAAAACTTCTTTTTATGAGAGAGATTGTGGTTGTCGGGCTACCGTGTATTGAGGGAATAACAGTTGTCTTGATTGGGTCGGGAGGGGGCTAGTGTGGGTTTGAGACGAGCTGTAAAAAAAGTGCCGCCGTGAATGGGGGTCGGTTGATTGAGTTGGGGGTGGGAGTAGGGTTTTGGAGGAACGGCTGTGTCGGGGTAAAAAACTATGTTGGTGAGAGGTGTTGGGTGGGGATCTTGTGGAATTACTGCGTGGGGGGTGGGGACGTTTACGAGTGGGGCTCTTTTTATAAATGTGGGAAATGTTGATATTAATATCATTTTTAAAAACGGAAAATTTACCCATTTTGAGAGCGCCATCTGTCGGGTGATGGAATAGACATTCGTAGGGAGAGGGGATGTAAACACAAAACGAGTTGGAGGGCTGATTTGGGATCTTGTTGACATTAATGATGCTGATTGCGTAATTCTTTAGGAAGAAGTTGTATACCCAGGAAGCATCAGCATCTATAGGGATTTCGGTGATAGTAAAAGCAGAGAAGTGGTTTTTATTTAATTTAGTGATCCTCTCATTCCACTCTTCAAGGGACCAAGTTGATCCAAGACGGTGAATAAGGCGGGCGAGGGTGAGAGGGGGCTTAGTGTTCGCAGGCCTAGTTTCACCCAAGGCGGTATCCCCATCACACGTGTGAGGAAAATTGAGAATCGGTGTATCGGTAGTTAAACAACGAGCAGGTTGTATCTCGTCTTGTAATGAGACGCTGTTTCACGTAGCGGAAACCAGTTCCTGAACTTTAACTGTACGGACTGACATGGATTTAATCTCATCAGTTTGGTCGCTGATCAGGACCCGTATAAGAGTAAGGTCGTTTCCCATGTCAATCATTTTGTCGGCCAGTGCTGATAGTACGGATAGTAAGGCCTCCCCTTGAAAAGAGGAGGGGGGGGGGGTTGTTTGGGGGAAGAGCTTTGTAAGGAGAGATCAATATTTTTTGTCTCTTGTTATGTCTGTTTAATGATCTAAGGCCCTGATTTGCGTTCCAAGGTCAGACCTAAGGTCACAATTCACATTGTTGATGCATTGTTCTACGTCAGCTTTTAGTGATTTTGCGCTAGAGGCAATTAGGCTTTCAACCCTATTGTGATCGGTTATTAACGAACTGTCATGGCGTTCAGAAGCGGAGGCCACCTCCTCAGCTAATTTAAATACTTCATCAAGTCTAGTGAGCTCTAGTAGACCTTTTTTTGATATAGTTTTAGATCTTCCGAAGTTTGGCTGAGAAACTCGCTTAAACGTTTGATTGCAAGCAAAACATGTGACGAGGAGATTCTATCACATTCGTCGCAGAAGAAAGTGAAATTACGCGAGTATTCATTTATGTAGGAGGAGGCTCGTTCCCGAGGTCCTTGCAAGAGGGGTGGGAGGATTTACGGGATAAATATCCGCATGAGATTAATTTTGCGCCAGTTTCTGAAGCAGTGCAGTCCGGTCTAGCACAGTTTTCCATTTTGATTAGAGATAAAACAGTGCAGAAAGAAGAGGAACCGAATGAGAAAAGAAAAAGAAAGCTTATTAAAACGAATGTTTGAGAAATGCGAAAGACAATGACTCGCCCGAGATTCGAAATCCTCTATCAGAAAAGCAAGCGTCAGGCAATTTTCTTCACACCCGAGCTAACCAATCACGCACTATCGGCTGAATTAAGGAATATAGCTGATATCAAAGCGATCGCGGCCAAGGTTAACTCAACATTTTACAACTTATTAAATCTCGTTAATTATAAATATGAAATAATAAGATATTTGAGATTTAAGCAAGTCACACGAATTTCTGTTGGTCTTTGATTTTTCTTCTCTTGAATAAATTATAAATATAAATATTTTATTTCAAATGTTGTAATTACCATACATGTTGTTACTATATATGATTTGTAAATTTTTTAATGTGAACTGATTCCGTTTTGAATAACTTTACTTGTAAATATTGCTTCTTCCAAAAAGGAGGATTCCTAACATCATTTCGTTAATGTATAAAAAGAAGAAGTAGAAAATAATTATTGTATTTTGCAATTAAGATAATTATTTGTTACGTGAAATGAAAAATATTTATATATTAATTTATAACTACAACTGTTTCATTGAACACAATATCAAATGAAATGCAATTTCACTCCTTTTGATATTACCTTTAAAGAGTTTTAAATAATTCCTCAGCAACACTTGAACAGTTGATATGAAACATGTGTTTTAAATTCCATGACCAACAACTACTTCGCCATTTGGTATTGATTTGTTGAGATTTGTCTACCAATAAGAACTGTGTGTTCCTTCATAACCTAAACAGTTGCTTTAATCAAGCGCTGCAAGAAATTCTGGTAACTGTCTTTTACGGCAGCAACTGCTTCGGGAGGTCTTCCAGGCACCCACCGATGCAACAGGAGCCCATGACTGACAGCAACATCTTTACTGAAGTTTGTTTTCATATTTCAGTGTTTTGATTCTGATTGGTCGACCAATCAGAATAAGAATTTTGTGGCTTGAAATTATACAGTTATAAGAGGCAGGGACTCGAGTTGTCAGTGATGCCGTGAGAGGCTTCTATAGTATATCATTGTTATAATTGGTACTATGTTAAATATTAAAGTTACGTTAACAAGTTTCTTATGAGTGATTGTTACGCGCCTACAGAAAAGCGACTCATGGTTGATTTTAGCCATGGAAGCCTGACTGCCGGTGAATCTGTTATGTTTATTTATAACAATTAAATATTTTTAAATGTAAAAAGGGGACTTACTGTGATTTTTGATTTTGAGCGGTCGCTGCAGCTGTTGTCTGTCCGCGTCAGGTTGCAGGGGGCGTTGAACGTCGTGCTTCCCTGTTCAGCAAGCTGTTCCGTCGATATTTGGTTTTTAGTTGTTTTTTGTTTTGATTTGGTTGTGTACTATTGGGTTTCAATTGTTTAGAACAATATGGTATGATTCTCCTTTATACACTAGCATTCTCATCCTTTATTACGCCTTTTTCAGAATAAAACAGCGTGGTTGTTGTCCAATGTATGGCTTGTTGCGATATTGAATATTTTACTTTTTACCAAAAATTATTCGTTCTGTCTCTTTTTGAAGTTTACGACGAATTCTCATTTTTCCCAATTTATTTCCGGTGTATTATGTTATATTTTATTATTTTTTTCTCCGCCAAGTAGAATTTACATAAAGTAGTTTATGCAAATTAGCTACTTGGCGCGTTATTTTCCTTTTACAGGTAAAGAGGAGAGTCAAAGGGGGATTAGTGGATTATGGGGGGACCTGAACTCAATGTTGGTCCGTAACAAATCCACGTCTGGTTTAACTAATCTGCGCTGGTGTGAATGGAATGAATGAATAAGATTACACGTTATTATTATCAAATATATACATATATGGTATATATATACGAGGGTTGCCTCTTATGTTTCGGGATTTGGCAACCCTAGCGTTGCAATCCGACAATTGACGGCTCTGTCGTAAAGTTGGACATTTTTGAGGTTATACGCTCTCAGAACGTTTTGACATACCAGCGCTATTTGTGTTGTTTACAGTAACTTAAAAGATTCATCTCGGCCCAAAAATGGAATTAAATCGTCAACATTTTCGTGCGATTATTTTTTACAACTTTCGGCGTGGATTAACTCAGCAACAGTGCATGGATGAACTTAATTCAATTTTTGGCGATGAAGCTCCATCAAGGACCAGTGTTTATCGATGGTATGGTGAATTCAATCGTGGTCGTAGTACACTCCAAGATGAATTTCGTGAAGGTCGTCCAAAATCAGTTGTTGTTCCGAAAACCATTGATGCTGTGCGCGAACTGATATTGGAAGATCGTCATGTGACCTATCGTGAGATTGAGACAACCTTAGGCGTTAGTGGGACCATAAGAGGACGGATCACTCTTCACCACGACAATGCGAGCTCTCACACATCGGCTGCGACAACTGCATTTTTGAGCACCCAAAACATCGATTTGATGGGTCGTCCGCCGTATAGTCCTGACTTGGCACCGAATGACTTCTTTTTATTCCCGTACGTAAAAAACAAACTGAGAGGTCAACGCTTTTCGACACCTGAAGAAGCGGTTGCTGCATTCAGAATGCATGTGTTGGAGATACCTCAATCAGAGTGGCAAAAGTGCTTCGACAATTGGTTCAAACGCATGCAAAAGTGTATAGATCTTCATGGGGAATATTTTGAAAAACAATAAAGTGATTTTCGATGATCAATATTTGTTTTTCTTCTCTAATCCCGAAATATAAAATGCAACCCTCGTATACATATATGGTATATATATATATGGTATATATATATATATATATATATGGTATATATATATGGTATATATATCACTATCGTTAGTTGTCCTTTGCAATGACGGTGTTCGATTGGAATTCCCGAAAATCAATTATTCGTATTATCGTCGAGGGAGCGAATAGCACACGAATTGTTTGAGTCTCATCAGACGCCGATATAACTTGTATATTTTGCACTGCACCTTGTTTTTGATGTTCACCGGGTCTGTATGAGCTTGAACGTTTGTTATATTTTTTTTAATTGTCGGACTGAATTCAATTGGAAAAACGTATCACCGGGTTTTTTGCAGTTGATACTCCTTGCACGTTCCGTTGTTGGTTACGTCTTTTTTTATTAGGTAGATAATTACATTTATGGTATATTTTACAACTAGTATTTAAGAGTTTTAGGACAGCAACTCCTTTACAACTATAATCTTAAATCTATATAATGACAATAGGACAATTTTAATGAATAACAAATAATAAATTAAGGGAAAACTACAATAAAAAACCCTTATTTGAATCTTAAGACTAATATTGCACAGATTTCCGGTTATTTTATGTAATCCATATAATTTTCATAGACAGGGTGCATATGTAGTGATTTAGGATAACGCCAGATGGGAAACGAGAACATTGTCAGAAAAAGAACAATTGACGAAGAAATTTCGATTGATTTTGTCAATAAGGAATTCTATCGGTTTAACGTTAGCGTTTTCATGTAGTTCATGTGTCGATTAATGCCATGGCAAATTCAGCAACATTTTCAATATTTTATTTTGACACCTTTGCAATTTTATTTTGTGTGTGCGAGCACAATTACACCATACATGGCACCGTACAGGAGTATAGTTTGAAAAATGGTTTTAAAAATTATAATTTTATTTTCAAGGCTAAGCTTTGACTTTCTACACACTAATGGATATATAATTCTTACGACTTTGTTTATTTTGTCAATTGTGGTAGTGATGCGTTTTTGGAAGATAAGTTTTTTATCTAGAATAATACCTAGATAGCTACAGTCTTCGGACCAATCAATATCAACTGCACACATATTGAGCTTAGTGCCATTTGGTAGGTAGCAGAGTTTCCTACATCTCGAAAACCAGACAGCTTGTGTTTTATTACCATTTATTTTTATTTTCTATTTCACAAATTTGGAGACAGCCTTAGATAAGTTCCCACTTATCAAGCAATACCAACTCCTATCCCTCCCGCGCCATGACTATCTTCCTTCCATGAATGTCAATCAATCGGTCATATTAAGCTGTAGGAAGTTTTATACCGAATGATCTACAGGCTATTAAGAGTGCCAGCCAGATGACAGCTGATATCGATTCGATCGCGGCCAAGGTTAACTCAACATTTTACAACTTATTAAATCTCGTTAATTATAAATATGAAATAATAAGATGTTGTTACTATAGATGATTTGTAAATTTATTAATGTGAACTGATTACGTTTTGAATAACTTTACTTGTAAATATTACTTCTTCCAAAAAGGAGGATTCCTAACATCATTTCGTTTATGTATAAAAAGAAGAAGTAGAAAATAATGATCGTACTTTGCAATTAAGATAATTATTTGTTACGTGAAATGAAAAATATTTATATATTAACTTATAACTAGAACTGTTTTCATTGATCACAATATCAAATGAAATGCAATTTAAGGGCATGTATGTATGTTACAACTGCTCCGAAACTGGGCACATTTCCATCAACCGAGGAAACCGCGATGCAGCATTTGTAGAAGGGCAAATCATTTGGAGCACAACTGTCTGGAACAAGGTTACACGCTAGCGTCAAAGAACAACGTCATGGGAATTTCGAAAGATGACGTCAACGACGGTAACCGAACGAAGAACGTAATAGTGATCAAACACCTGGTGCAGGCATTCATCGACCCAGGCGGCGATTCTTTACCCATACAATATTCACTCGCACAAAGCATTGGGGAAATTCAACCACACGTTCCGTTCACGTTAAGTGGTTTCGTCGGTATGGAAACAACTGTATTATATCAATGAAATGCAATTTCAGGGCTTTTTATATTACGCATTAAATAGTTTAAATAACCCCTCAGCAACACTTGAACAGTTGGTATCAAACGTTTTGACTTCCATGGCCAACACCTTCTTCGGCCATTTGGTATTAATTTGTTGACATTTGCCTACCAATGAGAACTTCGTGTTCCTTCATAACCCAAACAGTTGTAATCAAGTGAAAATTATTCTTTGCGCTCTTGATAGGAGCAACCAATAAATTTTTGTCTTTGATTTCCATGCAGGCAAACAAACTGTTACGGCAACAATTTGCTTGGCGAGGTCTTCCAGGCAGCCGTCGATGCAACAGGAGCCCATGACTGACAGCAACCTCTCCAATGAAGTTTGTTTTCATATTTCACTGTTTTGATTCTGATTGGTGGACCAATCAGAATAAGAATTTGGAACCGAGAAATTATACAGTTATAAGAGGCAGGGACTCGCGACGTCAGTCTTGCCGTGGGAAACTTCAATAGCGTATCATCGTTATAAATGGTACTATGTAAATATTAAAGTTACATTAACAAGTTTCTTATGAGTGATTATTACGCGCCTACGGAAAAGCGACTGTTGTGTGATTTTATCCATCGAAGCATGACTGCCGGTGAATCCACGTCTATTTTAAATAATCAGCGTTGGTGGCGTTAGGTGTTTAATTTCAACATACTCATGGTTTTTAATAATACATTGTTTTCGAACAATACTCTATCCTTATTTATGCTTGATGCCATCGAGTTTATTTCAGAAGATGGTCTGTGGATCATTGAAATTTCCGAAATATCTTTAGCAAACGAGTACTTAAACGTAAAAATGACCTGCCTTCGGCGTTTACATTTATTTTAACTCACTTTAGATGATTTTGCACTTGGATTGTTATTTATATTGAAATAAAATTGAATTACTTCAAGAACTAGAGCCCCAAAACTACAGACAACGAAAAATGCACGAACATTGTGTTGAGCTATGTATGTTGATGTTGGATTGTTTCAGAAAACCTTATTCTCTTGTAAGGCGATTCTTCGCCAATCTAGGCAGGTTACTAAACAAAATTAGTCCATATGTGATTTAAGGCAAATGTAAATATATCATTTGTTACTGTTTGCGGGTAGCTTCCGGCCCATTGAGCCCGTGGATTGCTTCCGGCTTCCGAAACCCATGGGTTGATCGGCTGATTTTGCGCTTTTTTGTCTTTAAAATTTGTCACTGTCGCATTTTTGATTATCCAACGCTTGGTTGGCCAAACAGGGTCTCCTTTATGCTGTGCCTTCACAAATTGAATTGGATCTAGGTTATATAGCACTATATATATATATATATATATATATATATATATATATATATATATATATATATATATATATATAATTTATTGATATACAACACGGATTTCGTCCTTTTTAGTTCCTCATTAATACTTTCACTTTTACCGCAACCATAAAACTTCCTTACCTGTTCCTCTTACGAGCCCAGCCTTTTATTTATTATATTATCCTGTTGTTTTTCCAAGTGTTCAACAGGACTTTCGAATTTTTGTGTACATTCAAAATCAAATATAAACTATATTTTTCTAGATCGCGGTGCGATAGTTTATTTTATTCCTTTTTTTAATGTTTATGTTGATTTAGATTTTATTTAGTTTATTTATGTTTAAATTTATATTACACTCGCGTATCCTTTTTAGGGAGACCGGGATTCGATTCCCCGTCGAGGAGCCTCTAGCGCAAGACTAATGACCTTGCCCGGAAAAAACAAATCATTATGGAAAATGTAACAAGCCTCGGAACTTGCTAAATAAGGCCAAGACCGGTTCCCGGTTGTAGTGCCGATGATGATGATGAAATTCGTTTGGGATATATTAACACATTCCTTCGCTTGAAGCCAACGGTCTAATCTCCTCTTAGAAACTTCGATCAAATTCTTATATATATTAATTATTCTTCCCAAAACCCAATGCCAGCCATCGTCTGTTCCCTTTCTTTTTCTTTCTTCTTTTTTTCAGTTTCTTTATTTCCATGACCAGATTGCACCCTGAGACAAGCACCTGACGCCAGTTTTAGACGCAGGCCATCCCAAGGTGATGGGAACTGCAACCTTGCAGTACCGTCTTTATTCACCTTGAGGTGGTAACATTATGCCTATTCCTGTTGCAGATCGCCCCAAGGCGATGAGAATCGCAAAGCTGCAGGCAAGAGATCCTGGTGGCAGGCGAAGGTTATCCATTGCATGTAGCAATAGGTAGATTGAAAGATAGATAGCATGTAATAATAGGTAGACTGGCATTATGGAGAATAGATAGTTAGGCATTATGGGGTAGAGATAGTTAGACATTATGGAGTATAGACAGTTAGGTATTATGCGGTATAGATAGTTAAGCATTATGGAGTATAGTATATTTAGGCAGTATGGAGTATGGGTAGATATGCATGTAACAAAAGTATGCAACGCATGATATTTAAGTGTGCGCTGTTGTTGGTTTAAAAAGAAAAACAACAATTACAATACAGTCCACCAAAGACCACAACTTGCTGAAACCAAATTAAGGCACCATAACGTTGCGGTAGAAGTAAGTATCAGTTAATTCATTGCGCAATTGCCACAATAGTTCTGACTCCTGAATCCAAAATACGTACGCAATTTCGCACGCCTAAGCATCCTTACAAGGTGCGCCACTGATGTGGTTAGCTTTTTTCTCTTCGAAAATGTTGCATGTCAAATAGTTGATGACGGGTATGTTAACAAATTGGTTTTAGCATCCAATTATTGCCAATTGAACACATTGCATCCACACAACGATGCACTGTTTACTTACATATTTATTTCTAACGAACATTTTCATTTTTATAGTTCTCTCTAGAGTCGTCAGCCTATAACTCTAGACACAGCACCTCGAGATGTGAATAAGCCACTGTGCCGTTTTGGAAATACTTTTGCTAGTAAAAACTATTTAATACATATTTTTTTAAATTTCAGCATTTATTGTGCATACATAGAAGTGTTTAAATTGATTGTTTTATTAAATTTTATATATAAACAAGAAAGTTATAAGTAAAAGACATCAGACCCAAACAAACATTTTTTGTGGTGTGGAGTGTAGAGCCTCGTTGAATGATCCGTAAAAACAAGAAAAATGGTTTCGTTCAGTTTATGAGTGTAGTAAATTGATGAGTATTTAGCGTATTTAAAAAAAATTAATAAAAACCTGATTGAAAGAAAAATTATATTTTGCGGAAATTTGCAATATATTTTTGCTTATGACGTTTTATAAACAAAATTTTAACTTCTAAAAACACAATCATTAAGTGGCAAAATAACTAACTTTCATTAAAAAAAAAATTATATAAATACGTCTGTAAAATTATGAGTTAAACAAAAAAAAGTTTTAAAGAAATTCATTTAAAGTTTCCGAACACTGGACAGTGTGCTCGAACATGTGTATTTTTCGAGCTAATTTTGACCCCCTAAAACACAAATTCATACTTGGGGCTTTGAGAAAATATTCTACAAGTGGTATACTATCGATTAAGACAAAAAAAAATCGATTTTTGGTAGCCGCTGCATCAAGATACCCCTTTTAAAAATCCATTGCCTTGACTTACGTTTAGTCTCTGGCATATAGGAGTAGATACTGGTTTCATCAACATTGACGACTCGACGCAAAAACTCTTGTGACTGTCGCTTAAATACATCAAAACACTGGCTTCGAGATTTACAGCAGTGTAGTGTTCTTGATCCGCTCCATTTATCCCATAAGGTCCTGTTTCATTTACTACCTCCCGAAGACCGTCTTATATACCATTCATTTAGGAAACCAAATGGATTGCCTCCTATCTTCATAACCGCCAAAAAGAATGTCATTAACATATCTGCAACAAAAAGTGCAACATTGGCATTTCTTTTACAATTTCATAATGAACAATGAGTTCATTAAAAATGAATTATAGCATAATTACAGCAGAACCAAAAGACGTGTGTCGCCACCGTTTTGGTTTATATTTCCGACGCACGGCGTCCTTGTTTCCAACTCCTAAACCAAAGGTTATTAAGGAAACAAAAGCAATTAAGACTAGAGAAATAATTCACCTTAATTGCTTTACAATAAGACGAAAAACCCAGTCGACGGAAGACTACAGATTTCCGCATCTGGCAAATATTTCAATACATCTTGGCAGGAATCATATTTCATTACAGATACCTTTTCCCTAATATCTTTTTAATGCCCGAAATGGGTCATCGTTATTGACCGAATAGTTTAAAAGACTCTATATATAGTTTTATGATCAGTTTTGTGAAGACCGCTCCGAGGGGAGGACGAAAGTTAATAAAGTAAATATCATTTAAAAAAATTGTCGACTTTTTCCTTTCGAAACTCCGCGCTCAACGCTCTTCCTTCAAATAGAGAAAGCACGGCGTAGAAAGTGTTATTATGGCATTAGTGGCTTAATTTAAACTACATATTATTTTTTTAAATATCGTCAGAAGAAGAAGACGAGATTAATCTGAAGCAACCTACCAAAAGACGTAAACTTGACACAGTCGATTGTCGGACGAAAATAAGAAAATTAGACTTCCAAGTCATGAAACTTGTCCAAATTGTAATTGCAAGAGATACAAATGTTTTGAACCTATTAATGAGGGATGAACAGAACCTTTAGTTATGTGGTCGAATAAGTGTTTTGGAAATTCAAAGAAGACGATCTAGAAAAGCAGAGTCTGAAGCTAAGTTAGATACAGCAAACTATGCCTAAAGAGTGAGACTTGTGGACGAAACCCTGCAGCGTGATATGCCAGTGTGTGTATTTATTGCTATGCATGGAATGACAAGGCAAAGAATGTGTACAATAAAATAGTCGTTACTCACAACAGGTAAAGCCCCAACCGACATGCGAGGAAAACATAGCAATCGTCCTAAAAAACTGAGTACAGCACTTATGTCGTAGGTCATGGATCACATAAGGCCATTTCGTGGAAGGGAAAGTTATTACAGTTTACATGACAGCTCAAAAATTTATCTACCACAAGAGTTGAAAGTTAAGAAAATATATGATATGTTCGAAGACAAAATCAACTATCCTACAAAACATATCGATCTATATTCGTAAGTCATTTTAACATAGTGTGACGCATATGACAATCAGTACTGGAATCTTCGAGAAAGTCCGAAACAAAGTACTAGATTATTTTAGGAAGTACTGGAAAACTGGAATAGAACATTCAAGACTATGGAACGGATGGAAACGATACACCAAATCAGAATGAAGAAAAACGGTATAAATACGTCGCACGGGGACGGGAGTTAAGTTATAAAAAGGAAGTGAAGCAAGCGATAAGTAGAAAGTAATAAGTAAGAAGTAAGCAGTGAAATACGCGATAAGTACGAAAGCGATAAATCAAGAAATAGTTGAAATAGTAAAAAGTAACGGTTGTGATTAACGGACTAATAAAGTGTTATATTAATTCAAAATCAATTTAACACCTCTTATTTATTCAAAATAATTAATCCAGCGAACCCTAAGCTCGCTACAATTGGTGTCAGAAGTGGGATTAATTATTCGTGAAGTGAATAAGTCTGTGAAAGTGTGTTGTGACGATGTCAGATCGACATTTGGAGGATCTTCGCGTTCCTGAGTTGAAGAAGGAACTTGAGGACCGGAATCTGGATAGCAGAGGACAGAAGCAAATTCTTCGACAGTGTCTACAGGCAGCAATGGAGGAAGAGGGTATTGATGTTGACACATATGTTTTTGCGATTGCGCCAGACTGTCCGGATGGAGAAGAAACACTGAGTCAAGATGGGGCTAATGTAACGGAGAAGAGTTCGCCACAGTTGGACATTTCGGAGATGCTCAGGATGATGATGATAAAATTGGACGCGCAAGCTACAGATGTTAATGCAAAGTTGGATGCCCAAAATTCAAAATTCGACACCGTAAATTCAAAATTCGACGCCCAAAATTCAAAATTGGACGCGCAAGCTGCAGATGTTAATGCAAAGTTGGATGCCCAAACGCAGTGGATGAAATGTAATTTTCAACACTTTAAGGAATAAATTCGGAACGAAGTAGAAAATCTGGATCTAAAAGTCACCGATGAAATAATGCGAATCAAAACGAGACTTGAGTGTGTTGAGAGAAATAAGACATCGCCTAGCAATCAACATGACTACAAAGATACAAGGATGCAACCACCAACCTTCGATGGAACGGGACCCTTCTCCGTATTTATACGTCAGTTTGACGCCGCGGCCAATTATAATAAGTGGTCGGATGAGCAAAAGTCAACATCACTAATCTTGTCACTCCGTGGGGCGGCTGCAGAATTGCTACAAACCATACCAGCAGAGAAGCAAACAGATTTCCAAGCGGTAAGAGACGGCGTTGAAGCTAGGTATGGCGACAACCACATGCAGCAGGTCTACCACATGCAACTGCGGAGCAGAACGCAGAAGCCTGGAGAAAATCTTCAACAGTTACAGGCAGACATTGAGCGATTGGCAAACTTGGCTTATACAAATATGACTAAGGAATTTCTGAACGAGGTAGCAATGGATACATTTATAAGCGCAATCCAAGATCGGGACTTGCAACAGGCCGTTCGTTTGGCGAGAAAGAAGACAACTAATGAAATACTGGCGTTCGCATTGGCATATGAATCTGCTAAACTGGCTACCAGGAGTACATATAGAGTTCGAGAAACGTCCGTCCAAGAATGTTCCTGCCAAAGAATCGGGCATGTACAACGGAGAACCCCGAGAACTGACATGAAGTGTTGGACATGCGGCGAAGTCGGCCAAATCTCTGTTGACTGTAGGAAACGTCGACGAACGAATGAAACATCAAGTGAGAATTGTCGTTCATGCGCTAATTATAAGAGGAGACTATCAACGGACCAACCTGAGGTCAATAGCTCTGGAAACTTGTATGGGCAGACTTTACGGGGCGAAAGTCGCCGCGTGCTGGGCAATATTTCCATCTCACACAAATTTTTGGTTGCCGATATTACGGACGAATGCATTCTTGGAATGGATTTCATGAAGGAGCACCAAGTTGTTCTGGATATCGGGCAAAGAACACTGCGAATTGGTAACTTGGAGGTTGCTATTACACTGCAGGACGAACAATTGCGAAGGCTGAAATGTTATGTACGTGAGGAGGATGAGATCCCAGCTCGTTCAGACTCGGTAATTTGGACCAGTCTCGAGAGTGATCCCGGTGACAATCGGTTTTACATCACCGAAGCTGTACAAAATTAGAGCAAGGGGAACATCCTTGTTGGGAAAGCGCTTATCGATGCGAAGAAGCGCATCGTACCCGTCAGAGTACTAAATGCGTCCAAGGAGCCGATCGCAATAAGAAAAGGAGAGGTAATCGCAGAATGTGCACCCGTGTCAAGGATAAACTCAATTCAGACAAGGGGAGAGGACTATTCAATTCAATAGCCCTCTGGTGCATCCTCTGCGGTTAATAAGTTGATGTCCCAGAAAATCGGATTAACAGACAGAGAAAAGGCAAGCGTTAAATCACTCCTGAACGATTTTTCTGATATTTTTGTGGCAGGACATGATAAATTCGGACGCACCGGTATAGTTAAACATCGCATTGACACGGGTGAGCCAAGACCTATAAGACAGCCACCTCGTCGACTACCGTTGGCCAAACAATCAGAAGTAGGCAACATGATTCGAGAGATGGAAGAGCAAGGAGTCATCGAGAAATCATCGAGCCCATGGGCTTCGCTGGTAGTGCTCGTCAAGAAGAAGGATGGGACAACTAGATTTTGTGTCGACTACCGCCGGTTAAACGACGTTACGAAGAAAGACAGTTACCCACTTCCTCGAATCGACGACACACTAGATACCCTTTCTGGAGCTCAGTGGTTCTCAACATTGGACCTAAAAAGCGGTTACTGGCAAGTGGAAGTGAAGGAGGAGGACAAGGAGAAGACAGCGTTTACTGCCGGAAACGGACTTTATCAATTCAACGTGATGCCTTTTGGATTGTGCAATGCCCCAGCAACGTTTGAACGATTAATGGAAAGTGTTCTACGGGGACTTACATGGAAGACTTGTCTTGTATACTTGGACGATAGCATCGTTGTTGGAAGGAATTTACCAGAACACATCAATAATCTGCGCTCCGTCTTCGAACGACTAAGACAGGCCAACTTAAAGCTCAATTCGAAGAAATGTGAACTCTTCCAAAGGAGAGTAAAATTTCTGGGACACATCGTTTCATCTGCAGGAGTTCAAACGGATCCTGATAAGATAGCAGCCGTCCGAGAGTGGCTTACTCCAGAAGACAAGCAGCAGTTGAGAAGCTTTATGGGATTAGCCACATATTACCGACGGTTTGTTAAAGGTTTTGCCAACGTCGCTAGAACCCTACACGAACTAACGGGTAAAGACAAGAAATTCAATTGGACAGAAAAATGTAAGGCAGCATTCAATACATTGGAGGCCGAGTTATGTAAGACACCAACATTGGCATTCCCAAGTGCGGATTGTCCATTTATATTGGATACTGATGGAAGTAACACAGGAATCGGAGCAGTGTTGTAGCAGGAAGTCGATGGTAAAGAGAGAGTTGTCGCATATTATAGTCGAGTTCTATCTAAGCCAGAGAGAAATTACTGCGCAACAAGGAAGGAACTGCTGGCTGTCGTAGAAGCCGTTAAGAATTTCCATAAATACCTCTACGGAAGTCGATTCCACCTTCGGACGGATCATGCCTCCCTGAAATGGTTGTTAAATTTTAAGAATCCGGAAGGACAAATAGCTCGATGGATCGAACGACTTCAAACGTAGATTTCCAAATTTCCCACCGTCAAGGGAAGGTGCATAATAACGCTGATGCTCTATCAAGAAGACCATGTAAGCCAGATTGTAAACATTGTCATAGAGCGGAAGAGAGAGAAGTGGCGTACGACCTGCGAAATGTACAAGTAGAAGTACTAGATGGGTGGACGAGTGATGCTATACGCGCAGCTCAACTTCAAGATGAAGATATGTCGCTAATCCTGGAACACAAAGAAAAGAACGAGCGACCAACTTGGAACAATATTTCCGACAAGAGTGCAACATTTAAGGCATATTGGGCACAATGGAATTCCTTGCTGGTGGAAGATGGAATTCTTAAGCGTAAGTGGGAAGCCGCGGACGGAAAATCCCATCGAATGCAGATTCTAGTCCCACCATCAAAAGTGAAGGATGTACTAACAGAAATGCACGACGGGGCCTCCGGTGGACATCTGGGAGTTAATAAGACACTTTCAAAATTACGATCTCGATTCTACTGGCTTCACATGAGAGACGACGTCGAGTCTTGGTGTAGGAAGTGCACAACTTGCACTGCGACCAAAGGACCAACAGCAAAACAAAGGAGCGCTATGAAGTAGTACAACGTGGGTGCCCCTTTCGAGCGAATTGCGGTTGATATCTCAGGACCATTCCCAAAAACAAACGACAACAACAAATACATGTTGGTTATCATGGATTACTTCAGCCAGTGGGTGGAAGTGTGGGGGACGAGGACGAGTCGCCTGCATGGGCGCAGGGTTGTACCTCGTCCTCCCAAATGTTTCACGGTCCTTAATTGAAAATTGTTCCGCCTCAGCACGAGAAATCAGTTCACCAAGAGGAATAAGGAAACGATGATTGCACTTCGTTTCCCGTCGGACACAGCATAGAATAACACACAGGTGGTATTGTTTAAAAGAGAGAACACACTATTGAGGAGCACCACAGGAACAATAAAACGCCCGATTTCGTTCATTCAGATTTATTTTATTTGGTGTAAAAAAAAAAGGAATTAATATTTATTTTTCAAACACTCATTCGAATCGATTCGACTTACAACTCGATTATCGCACCGCACCGCGCGCGCGGTACGGTGAATGGCAAACGCGACCGACCTCCTTGGTGTTTGGATGAAAAAAACTCAAACGATATCCTCTCCAATAAGGATATCGTTTTTTACCTACCACCAGGGAAACGTAAAGTCTCTCTTGGTGGTATAGGAAACCAGATCTTGTAATAAAGGTCATGGTGGTATGTGTGGGATCGTTGAGATCAATGCTATTCACACGTGCAGTGGAACAACGAAACAGGCAGGCGGCAAGGACAATAGGGAAAAACGACCAAATGCGCCGTTGGTAATGCGGGTCATTGTTTACACGATGCCTCGTCGCTATTTTCGACGTTGGGAGAAAAAGATGCTAAAAGCAAATTGGATGTTTATGGCATCTCTGGCTGCAGTAGAAACCGGGTGCATATTTGCATTAGGAAATGCTGGAGAATTTGGTTTCGGCGTCTATTGCGCTAGTTATATGCAGCTGCTTGGGTTGTTTATTGATAAGACAAACAAAAAAGGTTGCCAGGCAATGTGTATGAAAACGTATATGACGCGGCTGGGAAAATAGACGGCGCGATATTTATGGTCCCTGTCATGACGGTTACATTGAATGCGATCCGAATTATTTTGTTTACAGGAATTCATATAAGGGAATTTGACTGGCGACGTAAATGTCGAAATTGATTGGAAATTCCTGGTAAGTTAATAAAAAAATCTTAAGGAGCAATGGTATGCGAAGAGAATGCATGAAGGTAAGTTTTCTTTACAGGGACTTAAAGATCATAGATTTGATCTCTTAAATGCGTGCAGCATTTTTAGGTTCTAATACTGTTGCATTAGCAAACTAAAGGGAGTTGGGTAGTAGTTATGGGGGTTTTTCAGGTAAGTAGACCGTAGGGTTTGGCGGCATCGCTACAGTACTCCCCCCAGTGACGTAGTCACGAAATAAAGGAGGCAGGGCTGAAGGGATGCTCGAATGAATGGTGCTATGCTGGGCGGAGGGCTGAACACTTGACGAACAAGGTGGCCCTGCGCACTTCGGTAGGCGCTGTAATTAAATCGGGGGAACTGTCATGGTGACTAGTTCCAGGTATAGTATGGGCCTTTGTCGATAATAAGGTGGACACAGATGTTACCGATTGATGCCATCAAAGGCAAGGGTGTGTGGCGTGGTCCATAGGCCTGTTATGGGTCTCGTGGACCAACAGGCTTATCGTTCGAATAGGTCGGAACCTATCGGAAATCTGCTCGCATCCGCAGTCACGAAGTAACATGTGCGGGGAGATGCAGATACAGGCACTGTGGGTATTGATCTGGCGTTGGCGGTATCTGCCAACAGGTTGTACCTATCTAGTAGGTATAATTTCATTAGGGGTTCGCCGCCATCGTGGTGAAGTGCCAGGAGCTGGAATTTATTGGTGACTCACTGACATCGTGCTACGACGTGTCAGTGGATAAAATTGAAGAAAAAAAAACTGAGCCCAGATTCGGTGCCTTTCGTCCATACGTTTGTATGACGGATTGTTTGCCGCTGGGACGGGTAAAAGGGGGCGGGCGCTCCAGTTGCGCGGCTTACCGATCGAGAGAGGTCCGATATATCGGCTCCGGTGTCGACCCCGGAGCTTGATAAACGGCGACCGCGACCTCAACCAAGCGGCGCTTTGTTGGGAGGGCCGGCCAGTCGCGATCGGTTAAGTTGGGCGGCTTAGGTTATGGGGCTCCTGGGGTATGGTTGGTTGTGTCTAACCACAAGGCGGCCTAGAGTAACTGCTGCACTCTCCGAAGTATTATGCACCTAGGTATTTGAGGCGGCGTAGAGGGGCGTGTATAGCCTTTAGTTGCCGCTAAAGGTGAGCCATGGTGGCTAAAGATTGGGGAACCAGGTATATTGTCTCAGTCCGGTGGTATCGGTTTGACCGGTTTGGTGTGGACCAGTGTTGCTGAGACATTTGGGAGACGTTAGGAGATCTAAGGACGAAAGTCCTGAAGTTTAAATAAAGAGGCAAAGCCAGGTGTCGTGCTGGGTGTTGCTACGCGTAGTAGCTGTGGTAACGGGGGGAGCTGGCTTGCTGAAATCGGGTAGAAAGGTCGAGCATTGATGAACGGTTTCGCGTGATAACTGTTTTTGGCGTGGATGGGCGCCAATATATGAACCGGGGCAGGACAAGTTGTTAGCGGTCAAGGAGAGTCGAGAAGGGTTGCATGGGGTTGCGTGAAGGCTATGGTTGGTGAGCGTGAGCGCCAACCTTCAGAAAAGAGACAGAAAAGGGGTGAGGGTGTTTCACGCGAAACAAAACCGGGCGTTCTATTGATTATATGCTACGCGTAGTAGCTGTTGTTACCTAAGGGGCCGGTTTGCAGACATTGTATATAGACGAGAGTAGGCGGACAGGGTCGCATAGAGGCGAGCGAAGTCGCGTGAAGACTGCGCTTGGTGGGCATATGCGCCAATATGTTGAGAAGGCGTCGGAATTGAATAAACCCGAGCGAAGTCGAAAAGGGTGAAAAGAAGTCGGGTGTGAGGTGGCGTGAAGCCGAAGGACGTTGAAAATGAGTCGAAGGAGTTTGATGACGTCGAATAGGAGGTCTCGAGTGAAGTCAAAAGGGTTGAAAATGATGCCAAAGGGGTCGGTGGGGTGAAAAATGCCGAAACAGTTGTATGGAGTCTAAGATGGTCGAGTAGAGTCGCGTGTGGGTAACGGGGTCGAAATAAAGTGCGAATGAGCCGAGTCGTGTGGAGTCGAGTGTTTATGGAACATTGTGTCCCGATGTAAGAGACGAGCTATTAAAAGAGGAGTCGGTTGTGAAGGAATGAATGGAGTCGCGAGACGACGAAAAAGAGTCTAGCGAAGTCGAAAAAAAAGTGAAATGGAGTCGAATAGTCGTGTCGAAAGGAAGTCGAGAGAAGTTGAGTGGCGTGTGTAATGATTCATATTTGTCTTATATTATACTGGTATAAATTTGTCAAATTTACAAAACTTTATAAATGGTTTATTATGTGTTTGTTTGGATGTTATTACAATACAATAATTTTCGCTTAAACAATCCATAACAATAACGATATTGTACAAATATAGAAAGTGAGTGAAGGTTTTGCAATTTGTATTATTTTCTTATGTAAAATTTTATATATGCTTTCGAATAAAAACAATCTCGCTTCATTTGTCTTTGGTAAATGGCCGTGTACATATTTCGTATTTAACAGAAAAATGAAAAGATAAATGAGGTAAATTTCGGGTTACAAAAAATTTAAAAGAATGACAATGCCCATGTAAAATTACGAATTTATCCTGGCTATTTTATTGTTATTTAAGGTAAATTCAACACGACTCTGAAGGAGTTTACACCTATTCATTTTCATTTTTCTTCGTTTCTTAATAATTGGGCATTTCTTTGGTTAATCAGATTTTCTGCCATTACTTAACGGCTTGATTGGTGAGAATAAATGGAATAACATTAACAAAAATACGTTCACATATGATATTTCTTATTCTTTACATTTAGGTAGTTGTTTAATTTCTTTTTGTTGTTGGTTGCCTTTAAATTAATTTGAATTGTTTAAAACACAAGCTTAATGATTAATTTGTAATTTCATACATTGGGTGTAGCCCAATTAAACAATTTTTCGGAATATTGTTGAAAATTTTAATTTTGAAACTGTTTTGCTTGATGAGCTGTTTTGAATTATGTATAATTGTGTATAATTGTGCACGATATTTAAAAAGAAAGTACAGTATGGGATAGTTAGCTTTAATTGCGTGTTATTTGTATTTGATGTTATGTTTGGGTAATGTCCGAGTATATACATTTGTACATATATATCGAATCAAAAACAGTACGTGGATACGTTTCTTAACAATACAAAAAAAAAAAACAAAAATGAAACTAAATCGTATATTCGTTATACAAAACAAACTCACTGAATGTTCATGTTATGTAAAAATGAATTCAAAGAAAAACAAAATAAAACAAAATATTCCGATCTGCGATTCGGAATACCTCCAGACGCCACAGACAAGACCGAAGACTACGTAGCCGAATGGAGAAATCGCCTCGATGAGATTCATCATTTGGTTCGAAAGCAAATCAAGGTATCCAGTGACAGGATGAAAACAAGGTACGACGTTCGAGCCAACGCATCCGGATTTAATGCAGGCGATAACGTATGGCTTTATAACCCTCATCGGCAAAAAGGAAGGTCTCCGAAGTTGCAGCAACATTGGGAAGGACCGTATAAGATTCTCACAAGAATTAACGACGTTGTCTATAGGATTCAGCGAAGACCGAACGCCAAGATGAAAGTGGTACATCGTGACCGACTGGCGACTTTTGTTAACCCAGGAGATCAGTGAACTTAGTTCGGGACGAACTAATCTAGGCGGAGGGTAGTGTGACGCATATGACAATCAGTACTGGAATCTTCGAGAAAGTCCGAAACAAAGTACTAGATTATTTTAGGAAGTACTGGAAAACTGGAATAGAACATTCAAGACTATGGAACGGACGGAAACGATACACCAAATCAGAATGAAGAAAAACGGTATAAATACGTCGCACGGGGACGGGAGTTAAGTTATAAAAAGGAAGTGAAGCAAGCGATAAGTAGAAAGTAATAAGTAAGAAGTAAGCAGTGAAATACGCGATAAGTACGAAAGCGATAAATCAAGAAATAGTTGAAATAGTAAAAAGTAACGGTTGTGATTAACGGATTAATAAAGTGTTACATTAATTCAAAATCAATTTAACAGCTCTTATTTATTCAAAATAATTAATCCAGCGAACCCTAAGCTCGCTACAATAGGATTTGTATATCCCAGAAGTGATACATGCAAAATCTGTGATGAATTTCTGGCTAAGATAAAGGCTCTCAAAGTAAAACTGAAGAATGCTTTTGAACCCGAAAATGATTCTGAAAAAGAAATAAAAACGTTAGAAAATGAGATTAAGTTACATAAAATGAAGACTAATATTTGCTATAAACGAAATGGAGAAACTAGGATTCAATGCCAGTCATCCTCTCAAAAGGAAGCTATTGCAATGGACTTACAACAAAATTTAAGTATGCCGAACATTACCACATTGACGTTTACTATAAAAGACAATTAACCTTAAATCTTTTTAATATCCATAAACTATCTACATACAAATCACATTTCTTCTACTACCCAGAAACAATTGCAAAACAAGGATCTGATGAAGTGTGTTCATTCCTCCATCACTTTATATTAAATATGCTTGATAAAAAGACTCGGGAGCTGGTGATATTCTGTGATCCTTGTAATGGGCAATATAAAAATTACATAGTGTTTCGTTTTGTGCACTATGTAGTACACAGTGCAAAATGCTTGGAGGCGATCAAAATCATATTTCCCATTCGCGGACACTCATATTTGGAATGTGACAGAAATATCATCATCATCGTTGTACCATCATGGTTGTACCGTCTCCGGAATCGTCCTCCCTCACATTCGGGGCCAACAATTCTCCTTAAGACCTTTCTCTCGAGCGCGGCTAAGAGTTCAGAGTGCCTTTTATTGAGCACCCAGGTCTCGGATCCATACATTAGTACTGGTAAGACCATGGTCTTGTACAGTAGTAACTTGGATGTTCTTGATAAATGTCGGGATTTAAGGAGCCTTGATAGGCTTCTCGATAGTATAGTGGTTAGTATACCCGCCTGTCACGCGGAAGACCGGGGTTCGATTCCTCGTCGGGGAGCTTCTGGCGCAAGACTAATGACCTTGCCGGGAAAAAACAAATCATTATGGAAAATTGAACAAGCCTCAGAACTTGCTAAATAAGGCCAAGACCGGTTCCTGGTTGTAGTGCGGATGATGATGATGATAGACCATAGTAGGTTTTGTTGGATTTGATCAGCCGTTCGCACATTTCTTCTTCTATATTGTTATCGGCTGATACTATTGACCCGAGGTAGTTAAAGGATTGCACTACTTCAAATTCGTGCTCCACTACCCTGATAGTTCTTCCCTTCGCAGAAGTTGCCACCATGTACTTAGTTTTTCCCTCATTAATGTGCAGTCCCAGTTTTTGTGCCGCCTGCTCAATCTGGGTGAAGGATTCCTTTACAGCCGATTCGGTTCTTCCGATGATGTCGATGTCATCTGCATAGGCAAGTAAGTATAAATAACAATCCAAGTGCAAAATCATCTAAAGTGAGTTAAAATAAATGTAAACGCCGAAGGCAGGTCATTTCTACGTTTAAGTACTCGTTTGCTAAAGATATTTCGGAAATTTCAATGATCCACAGACCATCTTCTGAAATAAACTCGATGGCATCAAGCATAAATAAGGATAGAGTATTGTTCGAAAACAATGTATTATTAAAAACCATGAGTATGTTGAAATTAAACACCTAACGCCACCAACGCTGATTATTTAAAATAGACGTGGATTCACCGGCAGTCATGCTTCGATGGATAAAATCACACAACAGTCGCTTTTCCGTAGGCGCGTAATAATCACTCATAAGAAACTTGTTAATGTAACTTTAATATTTACATAGTACCATTTATAACGATGATACGCTATTGAAGTTTCCCACGGCAAGACTGACGTCGCGAGTCCCTGCCTCTTATAACTGTATAATTTCTCGGTTCCAAATTCTTATTCTGATTGGTCCACCAATCAGAATCAAAACAGTGAAATATGAAAACAAACTTCATTGGAGAGGTTGCTGTCAGTCATGGGCTCCTGTTGCATCGACGGCTGCCTGGAAGACCTCGCCAAGCAAATTGTTGCCGTAACAGTTTGTTTGCCTGCATGGAAATCAAAGACAAAAATTTATTGGTTGCTCCTATCAAGAGCGCAAAGAATAATTTTCACTTGATTACAACTGTTAGGGTTATGAAGGAACACGAAGTTCTCATTGGTAGGCAAATGTCAACAAATTAATACCAAATGGCCGAAGAAGGTGTTGGCCATGGAAGTCAAAACGTTTGATACCAACTGTTCCAGTGTTGCTGAGGGATTATTTAAACTATTTAATGCGTAATATAAAAAGCCCTGAAATTGCATTTCGTTTGATATAATGCAGCTGTTTCCACCGGCGAAACCACTTAACGTTAACGGAACGTGTGGTTGAATTTCCCCAATGATATGCGCGAGTGAATATTGTATGAGTAAAGAATCGCCCCCTGGGTCGATGAATGCCTGCACCAGGTGTTTGTTCAATATTACGTTCTTCGGTTTTTTGTTTTGTTTCATATCCACATTTATTCAACAATTCAATTACATATTTCACTTAAGACTAAATGTTAACATCTATTTTACAAATAACATGCTTACATTAACTTACTGGCTCTTCGCAAGCACTCTAAATTACACATTATCATATTTCATATGCCTTTCGGCGTACAATAACTGTTTTTACAACATGTCACAATAATTGATACGTTTTCTCTTTTAAAATTTATTCTATTTTTTCTACATCCTGTAGCATTTATAATTTTTTTTAGTTTTTTTTTTTTTTAATTACATATATAGGGGGTTGACAAGCAAAATAAAAATAAAACAAAACGGACAAACATAAACAAGGAATAAAGGAATATAAATAAAAATTAAAATAAAAAAATAAAAAATTAAAATTAAATTAAAAACAAAATTAAAAGATAAAATAAAAATATTGGGGATAGGGGGGAGGAAAGCGGTGCGCCTGAGTGGCATACTATGTTTGGGGACGTGTAGTCCTTTCTTCATCACTGATCCACCACCAGTTGGGATGGGATCGATCTTTTATTGATTTATCTCTTTCACCGATCACCATACTAAAACGCAGGCGATCTGGAAAATTAGAGATATCGTTATCGTGGAGAATTCGTTTATACCTGGCACCACGGAAAGCGTGGTAAATAATAGGGACTCCGCGTTTGTCTTGGGTAAGTCCTTTTTTATCCCAGAAAGGGAACGCTTCTGGGGGAATGAACCCATTCTGGAGAGTACTCTCCATATACATATCATTGGGATAGAACGCTCCCGAAATGAGATCGTTTTCGCTGCACATTGCCCTTGTTGTGTGACCACGAATAGTCTTGATAATGAAGTTATCTATCCTGTTTAGTCCTGATTTATCATACAGGACTTTATTCGGATAGTATTTCTTATACTGCGACTCTGGGGTTCTATACATTCCCAGGCAGGAACGCAAACACTGCCTCTCGAACACCCGAATCTTCTCCATGTAAAATGGGGATATGTTGTACCATACCGGGCAGCCATACACCAATATTGGTCGGATGAATGCTGAGTATGAAATTATTTTCACCTTGGGGTCCAGCAGACCACTACGGAAGAGTCTTCGTGTCATTGCATATGCGTTTTTAGCTGCTGTATGCTTATCAAAGTAAAGATATTGATCAAGCCAGATTCCAAGGTATCTGACTACAGTTTTTACTTGTAGTGCAAGATTATTACTTCCCGCAATGGAAAATGTTTTCCAATTCCGTTTTGTGTCCCTTGCTGCACTGGACAGTGGCGTTCTGAAAAGGATGGTCTCTGTTGTTTTCTGGAAATTTATTTTTAATTTCCAGTCCTCGCAAAAACGTTTGATTTTGTTGAAATCATCTTGCAGAAGTCTGATGATGACATCAATCTTTTCTCCAGATTTATACACCACAATGTCGTCGGCATACGCAATTGCATGGTTGAGAGAACCCACTAGACCATTAGTGTAAATGTTAAATAAAATGAGAGAATTTACTGGTCCCTGTTGTAGGCCGTTTTTGATGTGGAAGGTCTTGTTAGAGATTATATCTCCACATTTCACTACAAATTGTTTACCCATTATCATATCGTAGATAATGTATAATAAATATTTGTGCATACCTAGGTTTGATAACTTATATACAAGCCCTTCTAACCATACGGTGTCGAAAGCCTTTTCAAAGTCAACCAAACAGGCCCCTGTGCATTGTCTCTTCGCCTTGTTCCACTGTATGTCGGAAACAAGTTTTGTCGCAGCATGAACTGTGTCATGTTGCGATCGAAAACCAAATTGGTTGTTCGGGATAATACCATTTTCCTCACACCAATTAGTCAATGCTTTATTTATAATTTTCTCGAATACCTTGCTGATGTTCGGAAGCAAACTAATCGAGCGAAGATTGGCTGGATTGCTCCTGTCCTTGCCCTTTTTGGGGATGGGATGGACTACTGCAGATTTCCATTGGATTGGATAATATGCATTATTTAGAGCGTTATTGAACAAAATAGTGTAAACCTTCACTACTTCAAGAGGTAAATGCTTTAGAACAATGTTTGGAATACTGTCTATTCCAGAAGATTTTTTGTTCTTAATCGATCTAAGAATGTCCGTCAGTTCGTCCTTGTGTGCAAATATACTAGTGTTTAGATCTCTAAGCGGGGAATCCGCTCTATTATTTTCACTAAAGATAGTGAAACATCGACTTAAGAGACGCCAATTGTTAAGTTCATTGCGTAACGAAATATGTTTTTGGAGAGCCCTATTTTCCAGGTCAAGGTTAGAATGAGCCGATTCGTTCAATTTATGCACTGCTTCGAAACAAGCGCCAATTGAGTTCGCCTTTTTTTGCGGATACTCGACTATTATGAACTCTTCGTTAGAGTTGATGTGTTCCAGGATAAGTCCTGCGTTCAGCAGCGTTTGACAATTCTCGGGAGTCCGCGGAACTCGCAGACATGGGATGCCATTATAATCTTTCCTTCGAAAGACTTTATTTATTTGTGGGAACATATTCGGCCCACTAGCTTTAATGGCTTGAATTCTCTTGTTCCAGTCTTCATTGATTACTGATCTATAGTTGTCACGGATCATTTTTTGAAGATTTTTAATTAATGACTTAATTGTTTTTATTTCCTGGCTATTTGGATCTCTGAATTGTCTGTAGAGCAGTTTTAACTTAGAGAGCAGAGTACTCTTTTGCCTATACAGCTCGTCGATCGTTGCGTTTCTGTACCGGTTTGTATGACTCTCGGAGTGAGACACTTTTGGGATAGAACGATTCATTGTATTAGTAACAATGTTGTTCATCGTCGAAAGATAATGATCAATTTCGTCATTATGAAGATTTCTGTCAGTTGGTGGATCTATGCCATTGGAGCGTAATTCTTTTTTTATTATCCGATCAAAGCGCGACCAGTGTGCTTTTCCGAAATTAAAAGAATGTATCTGTTTGTACTGCTCAAGTAGTGAATGTTCGTTTGGGACATGTATTACAGCACCAAGTCCATAATGATCGCTATCGTACTCGATTGTACGAAAACAATTTCGAGTAGTTAGATCCGTATCTAATAGTTGTATTCGCTCGTCCAGCAACAGTAAATCCAAGAAGGAATTTCCTCTTGGATATGAGGGGGTACTTGTAGCGTACAATTCTAGTTTATGTTCGATAGCGTTTGTTTGCCACCAGTCGAACAACACATTGCCCTTTGTGTTTGTGATAAGGTTACCCCAAGCACTGTGCTTGGAATTGAGATCTCCCGCCATAAAGAAATAATTATTTTCTGAGTCTAACTTCGAAAGATTTCGAAAAATGGTATCAAGTTCATTGATAAACTGTATACACTGTGGCGCTTCGGGAGCATAAGCAGAGATAACATATAGATGCTTTTGACTTTTCAAAGGAATATCTATAACGCAGGCTTCTAGTACCTGGAACTTGTATACATCTCTACTGTAAACGACTTTGTGTTGTAGACCATTTTTAACTAAGACAGCGACCCCGCCCCCCTGAGTGGAATATGGACGATCTCGTCTAATTATTTTATAATTTGGGTAGCCCAAATTGTGCCTTTGATTTAGCTTAGTTTCGCTAGCCAAAAGCACATCTGGGCGTTCAGCTTCCAGCAGATTGCTGAGATTATCCCTTCTTTCCATGCGGATTAGTGAATTAACATTCACAGCAATAACTTTTAGGGTTAATTCAGTCGCAGTGAACGTTGTGATTAGAGTGTGGGTTCGTCTGGAAACAGGGTCGAATAGATAATGTCCGTTCGATCCACTTGTTCCGTCAGTTTTTTTTTTCGATCATTCCGAATTTTTTATCAAACGCAGCAAACTGTCCTTGTATGGACAGTAATATTGCTGTTATATCAGTTTGTGCCTCTGGAGCAGGCGTTTTAATGATATTGCGTGATTGTTCTAAGATTGGTGGATTTTTTACTCCACCTGCCATATGAGTGTATGACACACTTGGTGCCACGAAGTTGTTGTAAGAGCAAGTTTTCATCTTTTTCTCTTCTTAAATTTGTTTCTTTTTGGCTTCCAACTTTGATTTTAGTTGTTGGTACTTAGGACAACCTCTAAAGTTAGCAGGTTGACCTGAGTTGTTACAGAGGACACAGGATAGTTTATTTCTATCCGGTAGCTGTTCTTTGCCCAATGGACATTCTCCAATGATATGCTTATTTAGGCATTTGACGCATCTGAAATACATATTGCAATTCGCTGCCACATGCCCGAAGCGTTGACAGCGCATACACTGCAATACGCGGTCGCACTTCTTTATTCTCTCCCAACTTATTGTTTGGTGACTAATGTATTTAATATATCTAAGTCCGTCAATTTTACTATTGGGGCTTAGCGACACAATGAAGAAAGGTTGCGATTTCTAGAATTTGCTGTAGAAAATGGTTTCACACCTGTAAATTTCAAGGTATCGTTTTCGAAGCTTTTTAGTTCTTCGAGCACCTCTTCGGGAGTAAAGGAAGGGTCAACTCCTTTGAGGAGCATGGAGACAGTTTTCTCCGATTTAGGGGTGTACGTGTAGTACTCGCTTTTCGATTTCCGTAATGCCAATTTAATTTTGTTATACCCTTCTAAATCCTCACATGTTAAACTTATCTTAAAATCACTTATTCGTTTTGTTTTAAAAGTTTTGCATGTCAACTCACCCAATTTTATGACATCCTTTGTCTCCATGTAGCTGATGTAAATAGGAGGTACTTTCTCCTTTTTTTTGACTGGCACCTGCTAAGATGTTTCCTGCTGTTGGTGTGATTCGTGCTGTTGATTTGGTTCCTGCTGTTGTTGTTGATGTGATTCCTTCTGTTTAGTTTCCTTATCTAGCCGTGTTTTCTCTGCCTTCGTGGGTTGCTGTTGTCTTTGTTCTTGCTGTTGTTGTTCTAGCATTTTCGTTTTTCGCTCGTTGTGGCTCAGGTTGTTTTTACTTCCTCCATTTGTCTATCCAGTTCTTCTTTTTTACGACTAATCTCATGGATGAGTCTGTTGAGGACCTCGATCTGATTACTAGCGTCTGCATTTGTTTCGCTGACATCTAGTTCTTTGAATTGGTTTCCAGCCCCTGAGTACTGGGCGCCATGGGTGTTGTCTTCGTCATTGCTGGTGACAATCGACGTGTCTGTATTTTTATTTTCACTTGTTTTAAGGCGTTTAGTCTTTAGGTTTAGGTCCGTATTTTGCCTTCTCCGATTTACCATTTTGGCATCCATTTGTTTTACGTCCATATTATGGACCGCGTGTTCTCACTTTTTTTTATTCTTTTTTTTCACTTTTTTTTTTGACAAACAGATTGTAGCCTCGCGCACACACTCACAATGTTCGCACACTCACACGTAGATACCGTTAACGTGTTACTAACACACTTTTTGTATTAAATTGTGTTCTTCGTTTTAACTGTCACAACACGTGGCTTCGTTCTCTTTTAATTGATTCTATTTATTTATATTTACTTTGTTTTGACTGTTTTTATCACTGTACTTTATTTATCCACCAATAGTCTCTTTATAATACTTCAGCCACTCGCGACACATAAAAGCAACTTTTTTCATTTAATTCGACCGTCGAACCGAAAACACGTCCGCACTCGGTCACTGTGTATCGTTGTATGATTACGTTCTTCGTTCGGTTACCGTCGTTGACGTCATCTTTCGAAATTCCCATGACGTTGTTCTTTGACGCTAGCGTGAACCCTCGTTCCGGGCAGTTGTCCTCCAAATGATTTGCCCTTCTACAAATGCTGCATCGCGGTTTCTTCGGTTGATGGAAATGTGCCCAATGTTGACGTCCGGCGCCGTGCTTCCTCGGTTGAGGGAAGAGCGGGGACCTTTTATTATTCCTTTTCTTCTTTTGCTGGTCCTGTACGCACAACAATCTTATTACAACTTTTCCACTCTGCTGATAGAAGGCAGTCACATCCGCAAATAGTTAAACCAATTAGATCACTCGCTCTGGTTCCTAAGAATTCTCCACGTATTATGATCCGCGTCCCAGGCGGACCTTCCTTTGGTGAAAGTCCAGTTACAACTGGCTGAGGCGCCATTAACAAGAAAAACCCCTTTTTAAATTCAACGGCTCTTAAAGGGTTTTAGATGATATTAAAACTCATATATTATCACTATATTTAATATATTTATATCAACTTAGGGGTTCTTAACTCAACTTTCCAAACTCACAATTCAACTCACAATCTCAAACTGAAAAAACTATTCTCTCTCTGTGACTTTTCACATTGAATTCATTTGGACGAAAATCCAAGTTACTATGTTTTGAATAAATAAAAAGGTGCAGGTTATTAAGTGTGCTGTAACTGGCAATATTGTGAATGTTTATGAATGGTATGTATTAAGTGAGAATGTAATATATGTTGAGTGAAGTTTTTAAGGATGTGTAAGGAGATTCAGTGTTAAATTTAATAAAGGGTAGTATTCTGGAATACAACATCCCACCCTTCTTCGAGAAAGAAAATTATCCTTGAAGAGAATAATTTTCTAGTAACTATATATTAGATTAAGAAAGACTTGGATTTTCCTTCAATTACATTACAATGGTTTTCAAAATTAATCTTTATCAAAGGTTACAATAATCAAGGGTCTTAACACTAGAAAATTAATCCAAATAGTCTATTTACATTACATATTAACTAACTAAATTTAAATATTTCTCCTTGGAACCTTTTGTTTTCTTATCCAAAAGTTATTATTACTTATTATATTAATTACATAATATTAATATTATTGTTTCAAAATTCTCATTTCCGTTCGAATATATATATTAATTTCAAAATTTCCAATACATATATTACCTCTAAAATTTCCTTTGTTTCCTTTTCCGTTCGAATATATATCAATTCTAAAATTTCCAATATATATTACCTCTAAAATTTTCTTTCTTTCGTCCCCCTCTTTAACTTTTTTTTTTTTTTTTTTTCGTTTTCGTCAATTCCTACAATTGTTTGATTAGTTCATATATATTAAATAAAAAAACAAAGGCCATTTGTTATGTGTTTATCTTTTCCTTAAATTTATGGAAAAGTTTCCAAAACCTTTTTGGGACTATTATTATGATGATTCTATAAAAATGCATAATACCAAAAATCTTCTTAAGAAATGATTTCAAATGTCCTAAATGACTGTGTAACTTTTTATTTTTTTGTATTTTGTGTTTGAATAAATGTTTATCGTTGAAAAAGAAAATTTGTAATGTACTTATATGGTTTTCCTTTTCCGTACCTATTTTAGATAAATTATTATTTTCATTATTTATTATATCGTGTTTAAGTAAGTGTTTGTGTTTGTTTTCGTTGTTTAAAATATTTATTGTTTTCGGCTTAGTGTTGTCATTGTCCATAGCTTTAACCGCTGTCGGAACGTTTACCTTTTCAGTCTTACTCCCTGCTGATGGATCGTTTAGTTTCTCAGTCTCATTTACTGATTCGCATAGTTCTTCAGACTTATTAGCTGTTAGAACATCTTGGTTCCCAGTCCTATTTGCTGTTTGAACTATTTCTTCAGTTATATCTGCTGTGGAAACATTCAATCCTTCAGTCTTTGCTGCAGAAAAGATTTGTTCATCAGTATTAGCTGCTGGACTGACTTGGGTTTCGATTTTTATTGCAACTTTTGGGTCTTCAGTCTTTAAAACTGCTGAATTTTCAGTCTTTGTTGCTGAAGTGTCGGGGTTGTCTATTGGGATAGCCGGAATATTAGGGATTTCTGTTTGTATATTTTCTGCAGGATCCGAATTTTCAGTCTTTAATACTGCTGAGTTTTCAGTCTTGGTTGCTGAAATGTCTGCGTTGTCAATAGGGATATCTGAGATATTAGGGATTTCAGTCTTTAATACTGCTGAAAATTTCGAATTTTCAGTCTGTGTTGCTGAATTATTTTCCAGAATGGGAGTATGAATCGGAGTCTTTATATTAGGGACAGGGTTATCTTTGTTTATATGTCTAGGTTTATAGGAGTATGTGGGCTCAGGGTAAATTTGGCTAGGAGCTTCATTAAAATGGTCGTTATCTATTTCCAAAGATCTAATGCTGTAAATAGAAAACTTTGGTCTGTCTTCCTTCAATTTTGGTTGGCGTCAGGCCTCGTTTTCCGACTCTTGCACCCGAGAAAAGTGAACATTTTGCCGATCGTTTTGTCTATTGGTGGTCCTAGAATTTTCACCAAAACGATTTTCAGAGTTTGTAGGATTATTTCGGAATGGGTAACGCGTTGTTGTACCTTGTTGGTAATTTGTTGAAGACAAATATCCATTCCTAGATATCTTGTATCTACACTCATTCTCTGTGTGATTATTCCGACCACAGAAATTGCATAAAATGTTATATTCCCTTTTTATGGGTTGTCTATTCGGAAAAGTGGACTGCATGTTTCGATAACATGTGTCCTGTGTATGCTCTGACTTACCACAGGTTTGGCAGACTATACGATTGAATGTAGGTTTTTCGTTATATTGATATGACCTGGGAGAGTTGTCCATTCGAGCCGCATGTGACACTACATGTGCAATCGACTGTTTTAAATTGTTTCCCCCATGGGCTTTAGCTAGTATCTATAGCTGTTCGTTGTTTAGTCCATCCTCAAATGTTTGTACGGCCAATTTTATGTTTTCTTCTATTAAGTATTCCCTAACCACCGCGTCTGCTGTTATTTCACACGTGGCAGAGTTTAGAGTCCTTAGAGCATTCGCGACTCTATCGCCGTATTCCCGGACGGTTTCTCTGTAGCGTTGTTTCAGAGAAATCAACTCGTTGTGTGCCGTCGACCGAGATTGTTCCTCTTTATATTCCGATTCTAATTTTTCTTTTAAATCCTCCCACTTAGCGATTTGGCTATACCTAATCAGATCGTAAGCATGACCCTCTAGTCTATTTTTGACTAGCTCTAAAAATGTCTCGTATATATCCGGGTCTGCCTTCTTTATGGATCTAAATAAAACGTCTCCCCCGGAAATAAATTTACCTAAGTCGCAGGGTTTCCCGTCAAAGGTAGGGACGATTCTGAAAACATCAGAAATTCCGACAGAAAGAGCCATTTCAGGGGGTTTAATGTGTATCGGTTGATAGTGGATTTGTTCTTCCCCCTGCCTAGCCGCCTGTCTCGTGTAATATGGACTCGTAATAGTGAAAGTTTAAAATAAAAGGCGAAAATTCGTTATCAATTCTTAAAAATATGGTTAACTTAAAAATATGGTTATGGAAAAATTGGCCTTTCTTTTTGTTATTCAATATATATATATATAGGAAAGAAAAATAAATTGGTCCCAAAGCTGCAAAGAAAGAAAATTCGACGAGAAAGAAAGGAAAAAAAAATGGAAATGTCTTCGAAATACTGAAATGAGAATTTTCAAAGAATATAGATAGAAATTTCTATCCAAAAAAATTTTTTTGTGAAAAGGAGAGCTTCCAATTAGAAAATATTCCTAAACAAAAATAGAGAAAAGTCGCTATTTAAAAAAATTTCTTACTCTACTAAATGTTGTCGTTGTACTGTTGATAGCAGTCTTGAGTGTTGCTGTTTTGTTTTTTTTTTGTCTTCAGTTTTCCCTAGTTGTTTCCTTTGTGTTTTTTTTTCTTTTTTAGATTTTTTTTTTCTTTTCCGCCAGGCAGACTTCACGTCCTAAAGTTGATTTGCTCCTGGTCTTGGCTGCTTTCCTTTTTTTTTCTCTTTTTTTTTTTTTTTGTATGTCCATTCGTTGTTTTATGTTTATTTTGTTTTTCGTTGTTTTATGTCTACTTTTTTTTTCTTCTTCTTATTTTGGTTTGGTTATTTCTCTTGTTTTTTTGTCTCTCTTTTCTTCTTATAAAAATTTTTGTTGTTTTAAATTTTGTTTTCTGTTTAAAAATTTTTTTTTTCTTGTTTTTTTTTTTCTTATTTTCTTTCTATTTGGGATCCTTTGGTTGGATCATCCCACCGCTGCCACCAGTGTTGACGTCCGGCGCCGTGCTTCCTCGGTTGAGGGAAGAGCGGGGACCTTTTATTATTCCTTTTCTTCTTTTGCTGGTCCTGTACGCACAACAATCTTATTACAACTTTTCCACTCTGCTGATAGAAGGCAGTCACATCCGCAAATAGTTAAACCAATTAGATCACTCGCTCTGGTTCCTAAGAATTCTCCACGTATTATGATCCGCGTCCCAGGCGGACCTTCCTTTGGTGAAAGTCCAGTTACAACTGGCTGAGGCGCCATTAACAAGAAAAACCCCTTTTTAAATTCAACGGCTCTTAAAGGGTTTTAGATGATATTAAAACTCATATATTATCACTATATTTAATATATTTATATCAACTTAGGGGTTCTTAACTCAACTTTCCAAACTCACAATTCAACTCACAATCTCAAACTGAAAAAACTATTCTCTCTCTGTGACTTTTCACATTGAATTCATTTGGACGAAAATCCAAGTTACTATGTTTTGAATAAATAAAAAGGTGCAGGTTATTAAGTGTGCTGTAACTGGCAATATTGTGAATGTTTATGAATGGTATGTATTAAGTGAGAATGTAATATATGTTAAGTGAAGTTTTTAAGGATGTGTAAGGAGATTCAGTGTTAAATTTAATAAAGGGTAGTATTCTGGAATACAACACCAATTTCGGAGCAGTTGTAACATACATACATGCCCTTAAATTGCATTTCATTTGATATTGTGATCAATGAAAACAGTTCTAGTTATAAGTTAATATATAAATATTTTTCATTTCACGTAACAAATAATTATCTTAATTGCAAAGTACGATCATTATTTTCTACTTCTTCTTTTTATACATAAACGAAATGATGTTAGGAATCCTCCTTTTTGGAAGAAGTAATATTTACAAGTAAAGTTATTCAAAACGTAATCAGTTCACATTAATAAATTTACAAATCATCTATAGTAACAACATCTTATTATTTCATATTTATAATTAACGAGATTTAATAAGTTGTAAAATGTTGAGTTAACCTTGACCGCGATCGAATCGATATCAGCTGTCATCTGGGAGGCACTCTTAATAGCCTGTAGATCATTCGGTATAAACCTTCCTACAGCTTAATATGACCGATTGATTGACATTCATGGAAGGAAGATAGTCATGGCGCTGGAGGGATAGGAGTTGGTAGTGCTTGATAAGTGGGAACTTATCTAAGACTGTCTCTAAAATTGTGAACAGGGATCAATCATTTTCATCGGATTCATTGGTGGTGATTTTATAATCATCAGTTTCGTTATTGTCTACGAGGAGGTGTAGATTCTCTGGCAATTCAGTCGGATTTGCTGTCATTCCCTTGAACGAACCTACCTGAGAGTTCGGAGGATGAGTTGGGTTTTCAAGTTTTGGTTCAATTTAATCTTCAAGTTTTTCTTTGTTTTGCTCCGGTGTTTCTTTATTGATTGGAATCACGCTGTCTGCCCATTTGGTTCGTATGATTGTTGTACTTCTTTTTCTTCCCGGGTTTCTTCTATTGGGCTGTTTGTTTTCAGACCTTATCTCATTCAAGAGAGTGGGGAAGGTTTCAGACAATCCACATTCATTTACAGCACTAGTCACTTCTGTTGTCGAGTTCGGCGGAATTGTTTCCGGATAAGTGGCGGCCACAGCTTTCAGTGTTGGTGTCGAATTTCTTCTATTATGAAGAAGATTACAAAGGACCGATGTCTGGGTCTGGCTGAGTTTGCTTCAAGCATATCTAGATTTATAAAACTACTTTAGGTATCACTATAACCATTCATGTGGTCACTACTTCCATCATTATAATCTACACACTCCTTTTGAGAGTGTTGATGTAGGTTGTTTTGCAGACGATTCGTGGTATTGTAGTGCTCCACAAAGCCTCCCTCTTAGCCATTGCTTTCCGGTTGTAATTGAAGGTCCTTTTTTTATGAATGCTCCCGTCGCCTTTTAGCCCAATCCCGAAGGATGTAAGCGGAAGGTGCATTTTAGTCAGTTCTATGGGAGATTGCTGGTCGGACTGCATTTGTGTTAAAATTTTTGGCGTTGAGCGACGATAATTGAAAGACGTGTTCGTGGTTCCGTAATGATTGTCGGTTGTAGTGAAAGCAGTGTTGTGAAATTCCGGAAGTTACAGTTTATGTCACTCTAAAGTAAAAGAAATAAACGTATGCAAGAAAACAACGAAGTAAAGAACCTGTTCTTTTCAAATTTGTCGAACAAATGAGGAGCACCCACTTAGCACAGTGATGTGCCCAGTGTTGTGCAAAACATAACACTATCGAACTACATGCGCTGAAAAGAACTAGAAAATGAACATGACTTGTTTCGAGAGGCTCACCTCTCAGTAGTTTATGTATAAAGTCTCGTCTTATTTCGTCCATTCGTTTACAAGCTACACTCGTTTGAGTGACGCTACTTTCGCCTGGGTAAAAAAAAATGGAAAAACAGGAATATCGTATCTTGATCAAACATTGTATTTTAGTGGGAATACTTCCGAACAATCGTTGCAATGGCTGCAGAAATGTTGTCCCACATCTGTTCCTTCGAGAACAACAGTTTATTAGTGAATATAAAATGGCCAGTACAAGCACCGAAGGCGCACCTCGCTCTGGAAAGCCAAAAGAAGCTACATCATCACCATCATCCTCATCATCGGCACTACAACCGGTATCCGGTCTTGGCCTTATTTAGCAAGTCTCTCCACCGGCATCCGGTCCTTATCCGAGACTTGTTAATTTGTCCATAATAATTTGTTTTTTCGGGCAAGGTTATTAGCCTTGCGCCTAAAGAGGCTACGAAAGCGGAAATTGTAAAGCAAGTGCATCGAATCGTTTTGAGTGATTGTAAAATGAAGTTGCATGTTGATACATTTTGCACGAACATTTGGAGATGCAAAGCTGTCGGTGCGATGGCTGCCGCGTTTGCTGATCATCGACCAAAAACAGCAACGCGTTGATGATTCGACGACCGGTTTGGCATTTTTGCAATGTAAACGAGCCGACTTTTTTCAACGTTTTGTGACGATGGATGAAACGTTGATTCATCACCACACGCCTGAGTGCAATAGGCAGTCTGCAGAGTTACTGAAAAGCCGACCAAAGTGGCCAAAAGACCAACGCTCAGCCGGGAAGGTTATGGCCTTCGTTTTTTCTTTTGTGATGCGCATGGCATAATCTTGATCGATTACCTGCAGAAGGAAAGAACAGTCACGGGAGAGTATTATGCAGCATTATTAGACGAACTGAACGAAGAAATAAAGAAACAAAAGGGCCACGTATGGCGAAGAAAAATGCCTTGCGCCAAGAAAACCAACACCGCCTCAGAAAACGATGCAAGTTGGACCCGGCGACAGACAATCGAAAGCAACCCCTACAGGTGTTATGCCCTTGTAGTAGGTGCCCCACTACATCCGTGTCGGAATCTAGGTGACATCCCTTTCGTGACGAATATTACGCTACTCAAAACACCAAAAACCCTCCAAAGATTATAAATCAATCGAGAGTACCGATGCCTGAGGGACGCAACAGAGGTGCGAGAAAGAGGAAAAACAGTCACAAGGAAAGGAAAGGGTATGAGTCTTCCCGCACTATACACTTCCACACAATTTTCACATTACGGCGCGAATCCTATATATATCACTGCACAACACTTGGGCGCGTTTTTGATGATCCGTTTGTTTACTTCGGATCCCACAGAACACTTGACGCGGGAACCGATAGTGGAATTAGGGTATCTTGTGTTTACCCTAGATACCCTAGACGGATTACACAATTGATCCGATGATACGGATCACGAGGCCGAAGCTCACGTGCTGACTCGTCGGCGGTTAATTAACAATTCAAATTACATACCAATTGAATTGAAATCATTTTACCCTAGTTTTAAGTTAGTTTTCAAGTTATATATAGTCTGTTTTAAACTGAATAAATGCCCCCACCAAAATTTCAATTCAAAATGAAACTTTGACTTATTTTACTTCACCTCTTCAATTAAAGTGCGTTATCGGCGGAAAATTTTAAAACAACAATGAAAGGAGTCGAAAATATATTCTTGTAATTGTTCTTTATTATTGCTTCTTTTTTCGTGGCACTTCTTATACTTTATGCACAACAATAAATTCAAATACCTTATACAGTCGGCTTATTTTAATTTACCTTTTTCAAAACACTCTTTGCTTTTTTCAATCTTCAATTTAAATTTTTTTCTCGCAATTTTCAACTCCATCATCCTCAGTGTTTTTTGATATCTTGATTTTAATTCACAACCTTCCGTCAATTTGTTTCCCTCTTCATGTTCAGTTGTCAAATTTGACGACCACTTGCGCCGCTTTAATAGCAATGACACTTGTAACCTATCGGACGGCAAGTTGTCAATATTTGTATGGGGCATAAAACTTTATGAGTGTGCAGCTTGTTTGACAGAATTTGTTCTTCTTCTCAGGGATGGGCGGTTATGCAAATACGTGACAAACCAGATTCGAACATAGAAGTTCAGAGTAGTGGTGATAGCATGTTATTGCTTGGACTGTCATTCCTATTGACGGGAATCGAATTGGTAGACAGTCAGTGTTTGTCATTCTTCGAATTGTCAATCGTTACTTAATTCTGTGTTTGTGTTTCACTCTTGTTTTTCGTTTCGTTTTTTCGTTTATTTTTTTATAGTTTAATAAGAATATTATATTTATATACATTATACACATCGACATTTGTTGCAGGTAACACTCTATAAAGTCCTTTAATTCATCTTCAATCGAGCCCAGTACTTTTAGTAGAACTCCAATGTTGTGGCTTGACCACACCTTAAGTGCTAAACAATTGCGTGTAATGTTGTCAAGGAAAAGGGTGGGTCGTCGGTTTTTATTTGGTGTCCTAAATAGTTATGCTACGTGAAAAAATACCGTTTAGGGATGCAGAACAAGAATTTCATTCAATGGAATGAAGTTTCTTAAACAAGTTTTAAAGTAATTACATGTGTGATGACTCGTGCGTCATTCTGGGAATTACGACTGGCCAACTGTGGGCTGTGCCACTGGAAATGTAACTGGGTGGATGTAATTCAATTTCTGGCGCAAAATGAAGAGTAAAGTATTTGGGTCGTGGCTGTTAATTGCCTGGCGTGCCAGGTCCAGATATTAGTCCCACAGTTTATGGGTATTTTTCAATTGACCTGAAATATAGGGCATTAATTTTCTACTTGTTAGTGATTCTCAGTGCCCGATAACGTAGTTGTAGACTTGGTCATGGTATTCTTATCAAATTTCGTGAGAAGTCATGACAGATGTCCTTATTCTTATCTCTTCTCCAAACTATTTACCTATATTATACCATTCTATGGGGCTTTTCTAAATCCTCATAATGCACAGAAATAAGATGAGTGTGGCTTCATATTTGCAGTGGGCCGTTTGGACCAAAGGAACATTATCTCGCTACCAAAAACGGTCCCCAAATTAGGGAAATTCTGTTCACCAACTTTAAGATAAACACTTAAGTTTAGTGGGACTACCACCCGATTTATTAGATTATTAGATTTTCTTATTTGCTCTATTTGTCTCCCACCGCATGTAGTGACTTTGAAATCCTATTAATGACAATTAAGTAAAGCACCACAGACCCAAATGAGAACATTGAGTTATCATCAACGTAATTGAGATGGCTTTGTTATATCACCTAATTGAAATTACTGTTCTTTGATTTCCATTATTTTCACTCATCTTTACTGACTCGAGTAAAAATGCTTATGGTGACCGGAGAAATGATTCGTATCGCAAGAATGTCACAACGTCCATATCTGAACATCCACTAAACCGGTTACTTTTCTAATATAATTCGTTTACACTACACCAGCATTTTTGTAATAAATGCAAGCTTGGATCAATAAATAACCGTGTTGGGATTGAAGATCCAAATTTTTCGCACGTTCTTCCCCCCCTTTAAATTTACAATTTGGTCTAAGGTTGGACATTTTTCTGAACTGCTAACGCTCCTATAGACCCTAACAAAGTAACCTAATACCTTGAGGCGCACGACTTCCTCCACTTGGATAATCTTACGGAACCATGTAAATCAACTGGAAAGTAATTTAAGTTGGAAGGGCAGGTTGTATGTGTTTATCAGTTCATTTTTTTAACTGTTTATTAGATATGGTTTCTACAATCCTAACTTAGTCAATTTATTAGTATTCTTGAATATAATACTTTGAAAGCACTGATGTGAAATCAGTGGGCTATTCCACCGACTCCCATGGGGTGTGGCAAAATCGTTTAGAATCTCTGTCTTGACCAGATTCGTGGTAGTACCAGTGACCCTTTATCTATAAAAATTATTCTTACTCCACTGTATTTGCCTTGTTGCAGGGACAAATCATCCAATTACAAGGCCACGTAACAGATACAGTAAAATTCTCGATGATGACTCTTCTTCAATTGTTTTATTGCGGTGCGCTCTTAATGAGGCTTTCGGTCATTAAATTAATGATTGATGACGCATGAACATAATAGTAAGTCTTGGGCGTCGATATCTGCGACGGGTGTAGTCGATTTTATCATCTACCTTTCGTTGAACTAGTTGAGTTAGTTCAAACTAAATTTTTCTGTGTAGCTTCCTTATTGTTTGATCCTCTTAGACTCGGTGCGTGTCAGTTGCATGGATCTATGACTATCTGCCGAATACGGTCCATCCTCAAAAGAGCTGCGTCGCGATTAGACATGTAGTTGTTGGTCATAGGTAGAAATGTTAAGATCTAGATGCCCTCCGTGCTGCCCATGCACGGTTGTCTTCACCAATTACGATGTTCTTTATTCGTCCCAGTGGTCACCTTAGACTAGGGACGTTTTCCTACTTGATTACCATTAACCCAGGCTTCACACTCTGGCCTCTTTCTTTCCATTTATGTCTGTGGTTCAGGTGATGCAAGTACTTACGAGACAATTGCTTCCAAAGACATTGTTTACGCATTTGATGGTCTTCCACCGTGATCGTACGTCAGCTGCAAGTGGAGTTGCCCTTGAGTCGATGTTGATGGTCAGAAGTTCGCCAATAAAGAAATGGTCTTCGGGAGTTACCGATATGGGCAGTCTGCCATTAGTTTTATAGGTAAAAGAAGGCACAAATGTAGTTCATTTGTGAGTGCTTTACCTTATGTTTAGCTTGGGTTGTGTATAGAAAGTGGACTGTTTTGTTGTTTAAGCTAAACGCCCGATATTGCGAATAAAAGATAGATAAAATTTTGTTGAACAATTCGGTTGCTTTTATTTTATGATAATTTTGTTGTTACTCACGGTTTCCGTTTTTAGTTATGTGTTGTGTTAACAGTCTTCCCTTCTATCGGGTTTTCCAATAGGGACTTTACAACTTTGAATTTAATTTGTGAACACACCCTTTCACTAATCATCGAACTGTTACTGTCAGTTTATTCAGTAAACTCAACATTTTCATCATGTTTAAGTACACGAACGAACAACGTCTGCAAATTATAAAAATTTACTATCGAAAAAAAATTGTCAAGTCCCTATTGGAAAACCCGATATATATATGTGTCATCGAGTGATGAAGATTTCGCTATTGCTGCAACCTTTCCTGTAGCTCGTGCAGGATCTTCCTACTTACTTCCCTTTGTGAGTTCGCAACTTCGTGTTGTATTGAGTATAGTTCTTTTTGTTATATATTTTATTGGTATTAGGTGCCGAGTATCACACTTATTCATCACACCGCCTCACTTATGGCTTTCCGTTGTTTTCTCGTTTTTTCGATTCTCCTTTTCCTCTATTCTTCGCTTCGTAATTCGTTCTCGGTTCGTCCACCGTAATCAATTATAGATCTTTTCATATAAAGTCTGTAAACAAAGTCTGTTATTTTGACATGTTATGTTTCAGTCAGCACAGATCAAGATCAGTACTTTCGTCCAGTTCTCTTGATCTGTTCTCAGTATTTCCAGTGTCACAACAAAACGTAGTAGAACTAAGTGGAGGGTAGTTCTAAGGTTGTGACACCAACTGAGCACAATGAAGTGTTCTACACGAAAGTGTTTTAATGAGCACTTTTTCATCACCTATAGTTGCAAGCTGCAACACCTTATAACTCAAAACAGGTCCGCAGAAATCTACGCCTGCTCTAGCGAAAGCTCTGTCCGGCTGGACCCCCTGTGCTGGAAACCTCCCCATGGCGATGATAGCAACTTAACTCGTGCGCGTGCGCATGCTATACAGCTCTGGACTATTGAGGGATCCAATGTTCTCCTTTTGATGGACCAAGTCGTGTATCTGGCGATGTGTAGCAGGGTCTAAGATACAGCATGATTGTTCTCACATTGGATACTTCTCAGCAGCATTTTTGTGAATGAGTTTTTGTATGGTGCTTGTATTAGGTTCTTGGCATCATATCCCAGGTCTGTTGTTCGTCTTAACGAATTGTTCTGTCTGATGCTTTCCAGTAAATTTGGTGTTGCTCTCTTGAATGTTGTATGCATTGAACAGGTCTGTTTCCAATATCGGGCCTCTTGATCTGCTCTGTGATTTCCTGGTTTTGTTTCACGGCCTTCTCTCGAGGGCAAAACACTTTTGGCGGACGATATTCTTGGACTCTCTCTACCTGATAGGATTCTCCTTGAACGGAAGTCTCTCCACAAACTGACCGTCCGCATTCCTTGTGCTTATCTAGTACTAGTATTCCTGTAGGAATTCTTGGTATAATTTCCTAACGTCCTCCGTCTTAGCGAGCCTTCAATTGAGAGCAAAGAACCTTTGGCGGATGATATTCCTAGATTCTCCCAACTCGACATTGTTCCCCCTAGCTGAAAAATCCCTTTTGTGTGCGCCTTTGTGTAAGAAATTTCTCAGCACGAACCAACCGTCCGCATTCCTTGTACTTATCTAATAGAAGTATTCCTGTATGAATTCCTGGTATCATTTCCTAACGTCCTCCGTCTTGGGGGAGAGCAAAGAACCTTTAGTGGGCGATATTCTTACATTGTCCTCCCTGACTGAAAAATCCTTTTTGTGCGCGCCTTTGTGTATAAAAGGTCTGACCACAAATCAACCGTCCGCATTCCTGTGCTTATATAGTAGTAGTAGTCCTGTATGAATTCCTGGCATTATTTCCTAATATCCTCCGTCTTGGTGAGCTTTCACTTGAGAGCGAAGAAAATTTGACGGGCGATGTTATGCTCCCAACTCGACATAATTCTCCTAGTCAGAAAAAATCCCATTTGTGCGCGCCTTTGTGTAAAAAACGTCTCACCACAAATCAAAAGTCTGCATTCCTTGTGCTTACCTAGTAATAGTAGTTCTTGTATGAATTCCCGGCATTGTTTCGTAATGTCCTCCGTCTTGGCGAGCTTTCACTTGAGAGCGAAGAAAATTTGACGGGCGATGTCCTTAGATTCTCCCAACTCGACAGAGTTCCACTTGACAGAAAAAAATCCCTTTTGTGCCCACCTTTATGTAAAAAAAAGTCCTACCACAAATTGACTTTCCGTGTTCCGTATGGCTATCTAGCAGATGTGTGGTTTTCAGTTCCTTTCTGCAACTGTTATCTCCTTTTAACCTGATGCTTGTTCGACATTCCAGAATCTCCCCACCTACTGCACGATGATATCATCAGAAGCTGCAACTGTCAATTCAAAGATTGTGTTCTGCAGAATGGGCAACGGGTCGCAATCTAATCTGACCGATCGACAAGAGTGTGAAGTATAATTTTGCTCCAATCAGCAGAGAATGTTAATGGTTCTGGGTTTATTGAATGTCGCCTGTGCTAACTAGACACTGCTAGGAAATGCCTCATTGGTAAAGTTTATTAAATCTCCTGGTTCGTTCGACACGATCTTAGGCGGAATGGAAGCTTCTACTCTCGCCATGAAGGATTTTGGTCGCGATCCAAGCTTCACGTTTTCTCTACGCCCAGACCATTGTCTAACGTCACCAATGCTCTGGATACTCATATTTGCCGGGAGTTGCATCAAGCCCAATCGTTTCACGATCCGCTCTTGTGAGTTGCGAACCAGAACCCCGTATGGGTGCATTCTATCGGTTTCCCGCGAAGGTCGATCGAGTGGACCGTTGCAGTTCCGAGCGATATATATGTTTGTCTTGGACTGGTCTCTTGACGGCTTGGGTCATTCCCTAATTGCCAGTCGCTCGTGTAATGGGTGGCGTTGGCAGTAGGTTAACCATCGATTCGGTATGTAAGAGTGTGTGATGTCTTCTATTGTTTTTTATTTATCCACGAGAGCAATATTTCTCTCAAAGATGTTCGACCTGCAGGCAATTGAGGCAAAGTGATTCCTTACCACAATCACCGGCCTTTCACTAACTGGATGAATTCGGGGCAATTTTGTGGGTCCTTTCGCATCTTCGACAGAGATGGGACTCATCGAAAACTGCGACCAATATTCCGTGAGTGGCGCAAAGCTAATAACCTTGCCCGGAAAAACAAATTATTATGGACAATTTAACAAGTCTCGGATAAGGACCGGATACCGGTGGAGAGACTTGCTAAATAAGCCCAAGACCGGATCCCGGTTGTAGTGCCGATGATGATGATAATGATGAATATTCCGTGATGTTGGATGCGTTTTAGCGCATCAGCGAATGCTTTGTTCTTTCCTGTGAGTGGCTCTATGGCTTAGAATCCATTAGGTCTTTCAAAGGCGGTACAACATGGGGTCGTTCACTGATACCTTATAGTATGGGGAATTTATCTATCTTCTTCGTCATTATGTGTATAATGATCGGATCCAACAAGCTTGTGTGAATATCAAGGCCATTTAATGCGTGAAGGTATTCTTGGGAGATATCATTTAGCACATTGATCGATTTATCATCCTTGTTGGATGTGCAAGAAGCCTAGTGGGCATTATTTTTACTATAATCCGTTTATTGGCATATCTGCTTGTCAATATGTTCCAGGTCGGTATATACTTAGCCCCTAAAGATGCCAGATGTTGGATCAACCACTCTGCTTCTCCGACGAGAGTAGCCTCCAAGTAGTGCCCCATCGCGGAGACCTATATTCTCTTATTAGGGAGCACTTCGGTGAACAGCTTGCCGAATGGTGGCCATTTCTCCGTCGAATGGTGTTGGTCAAATTCTGGGAACCTAGGCCCTAGACTATTGCCATTTTCTGTTGTTCTAGATATCATTTCTGTAATTTGGTTAGGCATACATGTGCCTCTTTCTCTGATCGGAGTACTCCACGGTATGGTAACCCTCTCGACCGAGATCGGGAGGTTCTTCATACATTTTGCTGTGTGTAGTTTAGATTTGTTCGCACTGCTCTTTGACCTGGACAAATTCATTCATTGCATCCGCCTCGAGGCTGGATATCTGCGTATATTCTTCTAATCCCGTCCACTATACTTCTTTGTTTGCGTATCAGCCTTGTGACTGTTTCGGACCCCTCTTGCCCATCCTGGGTGTGCCCTGCCTACCACTCCCATGATCAGTGAGTAGAGTTCCATAACCATCCCTTCGCGGATTTTTTTATGTCTTCTGCAGTTTTCCATATTTGTCCATCGTGAAGTAAGGATGAATGTCACGGATCGATTAAATCCCTCTTTCCCATTCTAAATGTGCCCCTTCTCTGTCCCTTTCATGGTCAGCGATTCCTTAAGATTCGTGCTGATCTCATAATCAATATTTTGTATGACTTCTGTATTATTCCATATCTGTCCATCGTGAAGTATAGATGGGACTGTTCTTGGTCGTAGCTCCCATGGAGCTGTCTGTTTCATCCAGCTCTGTCCATAGCTGTTCGAGGATATTTAGGCTTTTGGTTAGCATCTTACTCATTTTTCCTGCTAGTGGCTGTGATGAATCGTACAATTCCTTCATGTTTTTTTACCGCAGTGGCGTTACCTCGTTTAGGGCTCTTCTTGCTTTGGTCATTCCGTGAAGCTCTTCCAGTTACTTGCCACTAATTGATGCTCTAAGGTACGCGAACCTGGACAACCACAATATAAAGGCTAAATCTTTATCTTTGTTATTTGTGTCGAATGCTTACGTCAGGTTCACCAATGTTAAATCAGTGGGGCAGTGGTTTGAGAACGTGGAATCCATTCCTTAAGCACAACTCTCGCTGTGCCAAGTACTTATACTCGTTCCGCCAAGGGATACCATTGATTCAATGTGTCGTGGTATCTTACCAATTCACATATGGACGGTGTACTATTGCGAAGTGCCCCTCACCATTGGTGCAGGAAGCACGTCTGATTTACCTGGAGTTTAAATCTTTTGAATATCTCTCACCACTGATGAGGGAACTACTTCTGTAGTTCCTGTAGAATAGAAGCGACTCAAATGGAAGTTCCTTTGCGAGTGCATTTTTATTTTTCCTTTCGCTCTATTTATACAATGTTTACTTACTCTATCTTATTCTAAACTCTCACCTTGTACCCATAAATCATTCACCTGCCGAGCCAAGCATCAGAAATGAAGCACTTGTCGCCTGCATTTGTTTCATTGCAACTCACTGTTTCGACGAGTCGCTGGTCATAAAATTAATTACAATTTGATTAATTTCATATTTGGTTCTGTATAAATTTTAAATTGGACGACGTAGAAGTACTAGAGAAGTGCAAATCAATTGTATCTTCTGTGTGTAACCTGCACCGGACTCGCTGCGTGGATCTATCCTTGTGCGTCCTGTCCGGCCCATCCAGATAGGCGTTGCGTTTACGCTTGAGGATGGAGTTGTGGACCCTAGACAGTGTTGCTAAGTTACACATTGCTCACCGAAACACTATATTGGCCGTCTGTACTCTTTCGGAGGCTGTGGTCTCCGATCAGAATATTTTTAATTCGTTTCAATGGGCATCTTAGCCTAAGGATATTGTCTTTATTGCTGATGACCATTAGCCCAGGCTTCACATTCGAGCACCTTTTCTTCCACCCAAACTATGCTGCAGCTGATATAGGTAATCACGGGACTCTCGCATCCACAAATCATCTATCAGGCCCGAGTGAGACCGTAGGTTTAGTACAAGTGGAGTTGTTCTGGGATCAATGTTGATGACGGGTTCGCCAATCAAAAAATGCGTTGGAGTTGGCACGTTAGATCGTTAGGTGAGTCTGACATTGGGGTTATTGGTCTGGAGTTCATAGTGACTTTCGCTTTTATCGCTGTGGTATCTTTTAGAAACGCTACAAATTTCACATCAACATAGAGTGCAGTTGTGCCAACTTAGCGACAAAAAGAATGTTGACAATCTTTAAACGGGCTTTTCAAATTATCACTTCCCTGTACTTTTTTGACAGGATGTATATCTCCGATGCACAAGCGGATATGATTATGTATCTTTCGGAGTCACTATCCGCGAAGTTGATTAGGCCACTGAGCTGATCCTTTACCTACACAAATTGTGTCAAAATCGCAATATATGTTCTTATAGTGCCTCCGCCTGCTTATGAATCTTTCCAAGATGCTCTTATGAAGCTTTGTGCGGTCAAATCAGTGACGAGCTCTAAGTAACCGGGTTCTGGTGGAAAGAAAACACAAGATACAAATGTAACTCTTTTGTATGCTTATTTCTCTCCTTACAATGAATCATAACCGGTCCGCAGAAGCTCACGTCTATATTGACGATAGCTTTGATTGGTTGCCACCTCTGTGCTGGTAAGCTCTGTCTAATGCATGCTATACAGCTCTGAACTATTGAACGAGGCAATATCTTCCTATTGACGGATCGTCTGGCGATGGTTAGCAGAGTCTATGAGACAGCATGATTGCTCTCACAGTTGCTATTTTGGGTATTGGTATGGTATCAGCATCGAACGCTTGGCGTCGTAGGCCAAATCTGCGGCTTCATGTCGTCCTACTGCTCGCAAGAATTCTTCTACTGAGAAAGCTGTTGGTGGAGACTCCGCCTCTCTGTCGTAGCGGCTTTATGGCGGTTCCAAACTCTGTACGCCGACGACATTGTGGTGTATAGATCTGGAGAAAAGATTGATGTCATCAACAGACCTGTACAAGATGATTTCAACAAAATCAAACGTTTTTGCGACGACTGGAAATTAGAAATAAATTTTCAGAAAACAAACACTATCCTTTTCAGAACGCCCCTGTCCAGGGCATCAATGATACAAAACGGGTGTCTTCCCTGATGTTCAGTACGTTTTTCTTCGCCTCATACAATACCGAGCTCCTGAGGGTGTTGATGTGCTCAGTGCGTGCTGTGACGGTATCCCGGCTCGTATATAGGCATCAATTTGTTGAACTCGTATGAACGAATTGTTGGGTCTGTTGCCGTCTAGTTAATTCGATGCTGTTCTCCCGACTATTGTAGGCAGGTATGTATTGCAGTATGGAGCGTCTTGTATTCCTGTATAAATTCCTCTGGTAGTATTTCCTAACGCTCTATGTTTTGGCGACCCTTCAATTAAGAGCAAAAAAATATCCTTAGCTTCCAACTCGAAAAAGTTTTCCATAACAGGAAAAACCCATTTTTCTGCACTTGTTGTAAAACAAAGTCTCGTTACAAACCGATCGTCCGCGTACCTTGTGTCTGTCTGGTAAAAGTGTAATTCTCAGATCCTTACTGCCACTGTCATCTCCTTTTTGCCTGATGGGTCTTCTGACTTTCGTAATATCACCATTTGCTACTCGATGACATTGTCTTATTGCTATATTCCGCAACAGTTTTTGCCTTAGTGTCTTTGATGTTGGATGTACGACTGTCCACCCAAAGATTATGTTCTACAGAACGGGCAACTGGGGTCTCAATCGAAACTGAATGATGAACCTGATAATTGGATGCTGCTAAACACTAAATGGCAGTATTTATTTCACTGATTGGTCAGACACGGGTAGAATGTGAATCCCAATTCTTGTTGTGAAGGAATTCATTCGGGATTTTTCCTTGACGTTTATCCTACTCTGCTGCAAGCCGAGACGATTTTGGTCAGAATGCGAGCTTCTATTCTTCCCGTGAAGGAATTCGTTCGGACTCTAAGCTCTAGGTTTTCGCTCGGTACAAACCATTGTGTACTCAGGCCAGTACTCCGGATGCTCTTATTTTCCGGGAGCATGATCAAGCTCAATCGTTTTTCTGTCCCTTCTGTGATAAAGTTGATTTGCGAGCCAGATTCTAATATAGATCTGTATTCAACTGACTTTCTGCGGTCGCTGATCAGGTTGATCCTTGCGTTTTCGAGCAATATATAAGCCCGCCCTGGACCCGTCTTTTGAGCGCTTAGGGTCGTTGGTGTAATGGGTGGCGACGTCTTGTGGGTGTACCGTCGGTTCGGTATGTGTGATGTCTACCATTGTATTAAACGCATCCACGTTTATCCACAGCCGCCTTAAAATCAAACTGGTTATTGGGAATAATGTTATTGTCATTCATCTATTTGACACTTTTGAGCACTTTACTGATACTCGGAAATAGACTAAACGATCGCATGTTTATTAGGTTTTTCCGTACGTCAGATGGTACATTGTTATTCGCATTGCTAAATAGGGCTATGTATATGTTCATTGGTATTTGGGTGAAATGCTTAAGTACGAGGTCGGATATTCCATCGGTTTCTAATGATTATTTGTTTCTCAGTGATTCAGGATATCATGGGTTCCTGCCCCCGTTGTTAATAAACTATTATCCCTGTCGGTGCCCTTAACGCCGCTTGTCATATTTTCGTCATTAAATAGGGTAAAACCAGAATTCGCCGATGGTCTCTGCGAAATATTAATTAAAATATTAAAATTTTCAATTAATTTCATGATAACCCCGAGGTAGGGGCACGTTGCGCCGTAGACCGCTGCGAAATAAAGGACCTCGATGGCGACTGTCCTACAGGTCATAAGATTTATCTGAAACAAAAAATCGAAAAAGGTTACTGGTTAGTATGACTGTGGTTATGGCATGCACCACGAAAAATGAAATCTATCTAAAAATAACAAAATGGCGACGTTTTGAAATGTATGTGCACTTTTAATGAATGTTTTCGTTCTTTCTTTTGTTTATAAAAAAATCAATTTACAACGTATCGGCATAATTATGGTTCATGCGATAGAATCTTAATGTTTTTAAAAAAGAACATTAAGATTCGTTGAAAATTGACTGAGTTATCACAGTCGCCAGCTCGAAAAACGTTGTTTTCCAGAAAACGCGTTTAAAGTTTTAAGTGTAGTAGCTACCTGCTTTGACTCAGTCGGCTCGGAGGCTCATAACTTTTTAGTCGTTACGAATTTCGATTTTTCCTCTTAACATGATATTCTAGACAGTTAAAGCTATCGAATTCCGCAAAAAATAATTTTGACCCAACTGATGAGAATGTACCCTTAAAGATAAGGCAATCGGGTAAAGGAGCACTTAAAACTGGCTGTTCCTGTCTCAAAGGTGTTCGCTCAAAACGAAGTTGTTAATTGCATCGGTGTTATCAAAGGTAACATCTTCAGGGAAGTTAACAGTCGTTGGCATACGAAAAAATTGCTCCGCAAGACTCAGACAGGTCTGAGGAAAAATCCTTTTATTGGACCATGGCATCCAAGTCAGGTACCACTCACATATTGTTGCATGCGCTGGTCAAAAAGGTTATCACCACCGCACAGTAGTCGACAAAAAGCCCAACCGCATTGGAGCAGGATGATCCATACGAAGGATGAAAAGATCGTAAAGAATAATGCCGCTAACGAAAATGATTTGACCGACAAGAGAATGGGTGGTTTCTCTATTATGGAGAAATTAACAATGATTTAGTTATGCCTAAAGATTGTTGCATTGGATTAAAGAAACTGTGATCTCTTTGAAGAAGTTGCTCTTGGTCCACACCAGCCAGTCTGTTTTGGAACACATTTATCGATACTTTCTGGAAAATAGGTTACGATCGTTTCCAATTTTCAACTTATTAATTGGTTTTCATGGGCTCACTTAAAAAAGACCACATTAAAGAGGAACAGGCGTAGACCATTGTTACTGCGGCCAGTTAAATTCGCACCGCAACATTTTCCGTGACGTATGAACGGTTAACCCTTGATAGGTTCTAAGAAATAAAGTTCATGGGAAAGGTTTGGCAAGGACCCTCAGTCATCGAGAACTCTTTCTTTAGCCCGGCGTTCATCGCATCTATGCCTATGTTTGTTAGCATTTGCTCCTGTTTTTCGGTTCGTGGTATTTGGAAACACTAAATCTTGTTTGTTAACCTGAATGTTTTATTTACTTGTGAGAATTGTTGGATTTCATACCCCGAATTCTCCAGAATGCGCTCATCGATGAATACTCTAAGCACACCAGACTGATCTACCAATTAAAGTGGTTACAGAAAAATACGAAATTAATGGAGTAACTTATTATTTTGGCCACTATTGCAGACAATTCCAAGCATTATCTTTAAATTTCTCAGCTCTATCTTTCGCCCATTATATTTATGAACCCTTTTTAAACCTTTGCAGCCCGGTGAATAATAACCATGCACGCCCGTAATTGCTCAACATAGAATTGTACACAAACGAGTTACCGTGAAAGAGAAGCTAGAATGAAGCGTTTGCTCATCATCACGTTAGTCGCGTGGCTCGCGAGCGGTCAACAATATCAGAACACGTACAAACCCAACGAATACCAACCACGTTACAATCCACAGTATGCCCAGAATACCAACCTACAACCAGTTCAGCCACAGTCTCAAAATGAGTACCAGAAGCAACAATCAAACCCTGCCCTAAGGGGTGGCCCTCCGCAGTCGACCAATACTAATTTCGCGGAGCCTTTTGACTCATACGGAAGGCAAAAGTACGGCGGAAACTTTGTTGATCAGGCTCTTCCCGAGGATAGTTATTGCCCCGAATATTGGATATCCTTCCGCCAGACGTGTTATCGTTTTATAAAGTCACCAAAGAGAAACTGGCATGACGCTAAGAAGATCTGTAAGGCATATAATGCCGATCTTGTTCACATTGATGGAATTGAGAAGCATTCTTTCATCATGAAACAATTGATTATCCAAAATCAGAGGCAGAGTCGCTTCTGGATATCAGCAAGACAGACGGGGCCCAATAGTTGGGTGAACGATGACAACTCTCAGTTCTTGATGCTCGAGGATTCGTTTTCATCCGAACCAAATCCTCTAGAGAATGAGGCTTTACACGACAATCGATTTTTGGTTTCGCAAAACAGGGGTCCATTCGAACAGGATGTTGTAAATTATAATACTGGACCTCGTTCGAGCACCAGTCGAGTTCCTAAGGTCGGTGAGCAAATTTACCTCCCGGAATACTTGGTGCGAGATCGTTTGGTTTACGGCTATTCAAGAAAGAACGAGAAGTGGATGTTTATGCCAGCATACAGTGAGGAGTTGAACCTGTTTATTTGCGAATCGCGTCAGTTGTATGACCCAGAGAATTTTAATCTTAAGAACGAGGACCACCGACCGTTTGACTATGGACTTGATATACGAGATTTCGACAAGATTCCCAGGGGACCATATTTCATTAGGCAACCTAACGACACAACCTTCGATACGAGCAGAACCCGTATTATTAATGATGTGACGCTTAGCTGTATAGCTGCCGGATATCCGACTCCGACTTATCGATGGTTCAAGGAAGAGTATGTAAACGATACCTTGAAATACTTCGCTATTGATCCGTTGAAGGATGAGAGGTATACATTGAGCGGAGGTAATCTTGTAATCTACGATCCGAAACAATCTCACGACCAGGGACTCTACCATTGTATTGCGGAAAATCGCTTTGGTCGAATTCGGTCGGAGAGTGCGCAGCTTAACTTCGGGTTTATCATGGAATTTAATCTTAAACGTTCGGGCGAGAACGGTGAAATGAATTGGGGCAAGTCGGTGTTCTGTGATCCACCGCAACATTATCCAGCTGTCAAATACTACTGGTCTCGAGATTTCTTCCCAAATTTCGTTGAAGAAGACCAACGGGTGTTCGTGTCCAGAGATGGAGCTCTGTACTTCTCTTCAATTGAATCTGTCGATCGTGCCAACTATTCGTGCACCGTTCAAAGTTTGGTATCTGACAATGGTCGCAATGGTCCATTCTTTCCGTTACGTGTCGTACCCAACAGTAACTACCAGGCGTTAATTTTCGCGAATGCTTTCCCGAAGGTATTTCCCGAAGCTCCAATCGCTGGCGATGACATACGCCTAGAATGTGTAGCTTTTGGATATCCGATTCCGTCGTACAACTGGACCAGAAAGGGACAACCACTCCAGAGGAATGCAAATCAAATAAATTATAATCGTGTGCTCATCATATCTAATGCTACTACCAACGACAATGGCGAGTACACATGCACCATCTCGAATCCACAGAAAACTATCAAAAAATCCATTTCGATCAACATACAAATGAAACCGCAATTCACCATTCCATTGAGGGACAGGATCAAGGATTACAACAGTGAAGTAACGTTCATATGTGAAGCCTCCGCCATACCGGATGTCAATTACAAATGGTACAAGAATGCCGAACTCTTGGACATCGAACACCTTGACAAAGATCGCTATACCATTCAAGATAATATTCTTAGTATAAAGTACCTCGATCCCTTCAAGGATGACGGAATGTACCAATGTGGGGCCAGTAACCAGCTTAAAACCGCGTTTTCTTCCGCTCAGCTGCGTGTTCTCTCCATGAAGCCTTCTTTCAAGAAACGACCCCTTGAATCTGAAATTTATGCCATATACAATGGCAACACAACCATTGTATGTGATCCCGAAGCCGCACCGCGTCCCAAATTCCAATGGAAAAAGGATGGAAATGTCATTGGACCTGGTGGCCACCGACGTATACTCCCCTCAGGCACCTTAATTATATCTCCGACTTCCAGAGATGATGAAGGAATTTACACATGTGTGGCCACTAATTCTGGCGGAACCGATGAGTCCAGTGCGCGCCTAATTGTCCTGCGTAAGACCCCTTTTGTTTTTATCGACTGTTAACGTCGATTTATTTGCTATTCAAATTTCAGAGGAACTTAGATTCACTCAAGTCCCACCGCCAAGGATCACATCCCAAATACACGACTTGATCTTCCTACAGTGTGAAGTAACGTACGATGAGATACTAGATGTGGCCTTTATCTGGCACCACAACGGGGAAACTATGCGTAATGACGGCGATGATCGAATCGTAAGTGTACCTTCTTTATCTGTTCAAGAATTACATAAATCTTCCCCACAGCTTGTCGAGCGCAACCGTCTCACTGTCAACAACATTACCTTCCTCGATGCCGGCGATTACGAATGCATAGTTAAGTCCTCCGTGAACAAGATCTCGGCCAAAACCGTCGTCGTAGTAGAAGGCCCACCGGGAGCACCCGGCGGAGTGACAGTAATTGAAGTAGGCAAGACCAAGGCTCTCATTGAATGGGTTAACGGCGATTCGAACGGCCGCCCCATCTTATATTACAATGTCTTAGGCCGAACCAATTGGAACCGCACTTGGGTCAATGTTTCAACGCACGTGCAATCCCGAGAAATTGATCGATACACCAGCCGTCAACAGGCCGAAGTGACCAACTTAACCCCTTGGTCTTCCTATGAATTTAGTGTGGCAGCGGTGAATGCACTTGGCATAGGAGCACCATCGGCGCCGTCTCCAATTTACAGCACTATCGAAGATAAGCCATATATTGCTCCCAGGAACGTTGGCGGCGGTGGTGGTAAAATCGGCGACTTAACGATCACATGGGATCCTTTATTGCCCCAGGAACAAAATAGCCATGGCATTCATTACAAAGTTTTCTGGCGCCTGCACGGTACTGAAGAATGGGCTACGGAGATCCTTAAGAAACAAGGAAACGTTGGCATAGCCGTCGTCAATATTCCCCTAGACAAATATTATACCAAGTACGACGTCAAAGTGCAAGCAATCAATACCGTGGATAAGGGCCCAGAAAGTGATGTTGTCACCATCTACTCAGCTGAAGACATGCCGCAAGTGGCGCCGCAACAACCAATTGCCATTGGCTATAATTCAACTGCTCTGAATGTAACTTGGGAACCGATCGAGATGACCCGAGAGAAGATTCGCGGCAAACTTATTGGACACAGGGTAACAACAGAATTCAAAGCCAGGCACAAAGGTACACCATTTTCTCCTCTTGTTTTAGATAAAATATTGGAAGACGAGCTCTGCAGAAGAGGACTCCGTGTATTACCTCTCACGAACGACTCGAAATTGGGCGCTGATTGTCGGTCTAGAACCAGACACATACTACTTCGTCAAAGTCATGGCCTACAATGCAGCTGGCGAAGGACCAGAAAGCGAACGATACATTGGTAAGTCCGACCTCGCACCGTCCAGTTCTCACAAGTACCTAATTCGCATTCCAATGCAGAACGTACCTACCGAAAGGCGCCTCAGAAGCCACCATCATCTGTGCATGTCACTGCAATCAATCCCTCGACTGTAAAAGTGGTATGGCGCTATATTTCACCATCACAAGAAGAAGAACCAATCCAAGGATACAAAGTAAGACAGCGATGACTTGACTAATCCTACTACTGGACACATGATTCCTTCTTTTGTCTAGGTTCGAGTTTGGGAATCCGACCAGGACATGGTTACTGCAAATGACACTATCATCCTAATTGGCAACAAGCTCGTGGCCTACATAACCAACCTTACACCAGGAAAGAGCTACAATATGCGTGTGTTAGCGTTTAGCAATGGAGGCGATGGTCGTATGTCCAGTCCAACTCTCAGATTCCAAATGGGTAAGACGTCCGCAGTTGCTACATAGTAGACTTAGAAACAGTTCATAAGTAAAGCATATGATATAAGCACCCTTTTTCAATAAAACACAACACAGTTGCCAACATTTCACGACTTACATAGTCACCGTCAATCAAGCAAGGATTTGACTGGAAGCAAACTTGGAAATCCATCGTAATTTGTTTTGGGATGTTGCGTGCCAAAAGAAGTTGTCGTTTTTCGCTTATTGTACTGCAAAGCGTTGGAAGGGGTCTCAGACAATGAGTCCTCTCATATTTTTATATAAGCTGATCATCGTCTTGTAATCTCACAAATCCGTACGAGATGATCCTTCCCATGTTTTTCCGATGAAGAAAAGAAAAAAACTTCTAGTATTTACAAGACAACAAATTTATTTCGTCGCCCTTTCGAGGTATTGGAACTCGGAGATTTGGTACCTCGATCTTTTGTAGCTTCTTCGATATACACGTTTTTCTTTTGTATTCTTATTCTTCGGGTCTCCTTTTGTCTACCTTCACGTTGTTATTTCAGGTTCACCTCTGACATACAGACAGAGGTTTCTTCAAAAGAATTTCTCTCAAGAACTCAGGAATTTATTTCGCTCTTTTTTCACTATGTTTAAGTCCTCGAAATTCTATATTAATATGCTTGTCGTGTGTCCAATAGATATATATAATACACAGAGTGAAGAACAGCACCAACAGAAAATCGAGGAGATTAACCATTGGAGATGTATACCATAGCAATTAACAGAGCATTTCCGCGTCAGTAAATAATAAGAATAACGATCTTGTTATATAGTTCCGTGAGTTGTCGGTTGTAAAATTTGTGTTAATTTCTTTATTCTCCAATACATGCGGCCGTGTTTTTGTGTTTGTTTGAAGGCCCCCACTTTACATTGTAGATTCGCTTTTTGTCTATCAATGAAGTGCTAGTTTAACAATGGCGAATTCTATAAAACATTTGCGAAGCACTCTCGAAGTGTTGCCTCTTGACATTGCCAACAGGTCCGTTGTCGCTTCTCAAATGATCGGTATCTTCTTGTAACTTCAAGCGATCCTCTTCACCACCCGTCTTGACGCATATGCCATGGTCCCCGGTGTAATAGCAGTATTGAATCTGAGTATTACTGCCTTCTACATCAGATGACGTATTTTTCCCTAGCGACTGCCGAATCTTCCTTCTCTCTATAACTCCTTACGTAATATTACTAGTAGTGTTAGGAATTAAGTTAAACGGATGGCTGGCTCTCAGTGGGTCCACAAGCTTTTAACGGCTAAATAAACTAGCTTCCAGCGTCAGCTGGTCAAAGGATATCTGAATCCGAAACAACTTCCCTCTAAATATCGGAGAGTGTTTTCTATATTCCAATACAAATAATTTATTCTATATGTCATCATCATCATCATTGGCACTACAACCCGGAACCGGTCTTGGTCTTATTTAGCAAGTCCTGAGGCTTGTTAAATTTTCCATAATGATTTGCTTTTTCCGGGCAAGGTCGTTAGTCTTGCGCCAGAGGCTCTCCGACGGGGAATCGGACCCCGGTCTCCCGCGTGACAGGTGGGTATACTAATCACTATACTATCGAGGAGCCCATATTCTATATGTACATATATACAATTTTTGATTCTCTATGAGCGAATACCCTTAGGAGCTCTAGAACGAACTCAACTAGAATGCGAGTTTGTTCGCCTTTTATAGAATTTTACACACGGAGATCGCCCGCGTGTGCCATTGTCCTGCAAGCAGCTGCTCTGTGTGCTGCTATTGTATGTGTAGAGTCCTTCTGCGAATTGAACAATTGGTGTTCGGTCTTAACGTTTTCTCATGAAGCGAGTAATTAGATGCCGATCCTGTTGTCCTTCTGAAAATCAAGCAAGTGATAATCGATCCTAATTTCGGCTGAAAAATCGACATGCTGTTGTTTGATGCACCATGTGCACCCTGCACCTGGGAATTGACATAATGCGACGCTAACAATCTCCTCCGCAGTGCGAAGAACTTTATCCTGCGGTATCGACGTTGGCTGTTCCGGCCGTCTAGTTCCGAATACACTGTTTTCAGGTCATTCTCTAGCCATGTCTTTCCAGATCGTGAAGTGCCTACCATCATGATATGTTTCTTGGTCTATTGTTCCCCACTGTGGCCCATTAAGTACTGCGCTGTTCTCGATTCGTCGTTCAGATGAGCTCATGGCCGCTGCACTTTCTTTTTTGGTTTGTAGTCTTTTTGCGGCAACCCAAGCTTTGTCGGTTCTGGGTAACGGATCCCATTTCTTCCACTGCATCATCTGGTTTTAGGTGAACATTTGCATTGTTTCTCCTCCTAGTTTTCGAATCCTGATACATTTTATTGGGATCCGAGCTTATAATAGATTTAGACGTATTTTTGTGGATTCTTAGATTCCTAGCCGTGTTCTTCAGCTTGGAGTCCACAATTCGCTCCGGATATATGCGCTTTATCAACGCCAACTTACTTACCCGCATAACTCTGCTCATCGGAGATCTCGTAATTGAGATTATCCTTCAAGTTGGCGTTTTGGCATTTCGTCCTTCTTATAGTCGTCAAAGATATTGTGTAGGTTCCGTCGGTTGAGTTTCTTTTTCTGTCTCTTTGCCTCGTTTTCCAGGATATGCTCATTCAACACTGTCAATGTTTCCAAGTATTCCACATTTTATTTGCCGTTCCAAGGACTTGTTCTACTGGTACGTTATAGTTCCACGATTTTTGCTAGCTTATCCTAGGAATTTCTTTGCTCCTTTGTTTAGGTCCTCTTTCTTGTCCAGTTTCTCGTTGACTTCCTTGCCTTGACCTTCAATGTCGAGTTCAATATCATCCTTTTTCGGGCGAGACGGCCGTATTCTCTATATCTAATTTTGCAATAGCGTCGGACAAACACTTCTGCCCTGTTTTCCGTTTGCCTGAAATAAGCGACGATACTTACTGGAACACAGTCTCTGGCGTCGGATCCACGAAAAACCCATCCTAAACTTATGAGTGGGGCAACTGGCTCGAGGCTTGTGCTTTTCTTTAATGTCCTTGACACCATGAGACTCCAGTTGTCCTGTTCTATTACTGTGTGCAAGTCAGTTGGGCCTCATATTCCATAGATGCCTGCATCTTTTCACCATCTCCTTCTATATTTCTTCTTCAGGGAGTTTCAGGTTGTCGATCGTTCTTACTTCATCATCATCATCAGCGGCACTACAACCGCGTTCCATTACCAAGTCTCTCCATCGGTCCCGATTTCTAGCCAATGTCATCCAGTTTGGCGTTCTCACTTCAATTGACTTTTTATTTTTCCTATGGCCCCCTTTGAACTTCACTGGAACCCTCCTGATGTCTTATCCAGCGACTGTCTCTAAGATGAGCGCTTCTCGCCTGCCTTCTGTATCGATCTTGGCGATTGTCGAATCTAATAGCGAGGTGGTGGATTCCTCGTCCACGACAGCTAAAATTCGGGTTGATTCATTCGGTCCGAAAAGACCGACGTGTACCATTTTTAAGGACACCTCGCCGCTGCTGGAGGTGCGCGCGGGAATAACTACTTCCTCTCTCGACACATTTAATACCTTATCAGGTTCTTCTGAGTGGAGGGTATTGTGATGCCATCGTAAACACTTCCTACATGCTGCCGCCTTGCAGCATGACTTTATATATTGGTGGCACAGGCGTTTGAAGCATAGTCTTGCTTTATTTGGCATCTCCCATTTTTCGCTCGTACTGACCTTGTTGAATTTGACACATTGAAAGATCAAATGATCTTCCCCGGGCTGCGTTTCTCACAGTGTCCCTCGGTGTGTTCGTTCAACACTGTCAACGCTTTCAAATGTTTTGCTCCATGATTTGTTGGCTGTCTTTGAAGTTCCGTGCAGATACCTTAAAATCAGCTAAATGCAACTAACCAATGTTTTGCATTGGGATTTTGATTAAATTCCGCGTGTCCATTTACAATAAAATGTCTGGCCTTGTAGGAGCCGCCTAGTGTATTACCGAATCTATCGGTTCTCTATATGGTCTTTTCCTCAAGTCTCTGTCCTTATCTTCACCTTGTGTCAGTGGCTGACCTTTAAACTCCACTGACGTGTTGACTGGATTACAATCTACCATATTGAATCTTTGCAAGATTTTTCTTAAGTACAATTTTTGACTTAATCGAATTTCACCGTCTTTCTGTTCAATCTCTATCCCCAGGCAAGTGTTTGCAAGACCTAACACATCGCTCAATAAATCCCGAGATCAACTTTAAAAACAAAATTTTTTTGGTAAAATTCTTGTTATTCAACATAATCTCCTTCAACTTCGACGCAATCATTCCAACGGTTTTCTAACTATGTGTGTAAAACGATTTATCCTTAGCTTCAAAATATCCCTCAGTTGCAGTGATGACTTTAGAGCCAAATCACTTGCCCTGGACCATTTTCTTGAGGTCTGCAAACAGCCAGTAATCACTGAGTGCCAGATCTGGATAATACGGTGGATGGGGAAACAATTCGAAGCCCAATTCGTGTAGTTTGGCCATCGTTTTCAACGACTTGTGACACGATGCATTGTCGTGATGAAAGATCACTTTCTTCTTCTTCATTTGTTGCCGTTTTTCAGCGATTTCGTCATTCAAACGCATAATGTAATATTCGCTATTGATGGTTTTTCCCTTTTCAAGGTAGTCTATGAGTATTACGCCCTGCACATTCCAAAATACAGAGGCCAAAACCTTGCCGCCAGACTGTTGTGTCTTCGGACACTTCGGACGTATTTCGCCGGCTGCTCTCCACTCAGCTCACTGCTGATTTGATTCCGGAGTGAGTCCGTGTTTCATCCATTGTCACATACCGACGCAAAAAATCCTTTTTATTTGCGGTAAACAGCGCTCAATATATGCATTTGTTCCATTGTGAGTAAACGCGGCAGTCACTTGTAAAAAAATTCATGCGCAAATTCTGATGCAAAATAGAAAAAAAAAAACTCCCAATTGATATCTTCACGATCTCAGCACTTGCTTAATGTTTTCTTGAGTTATTGCTTCATTTGGACGACCAGAGCGTCCACGACGACCACGTTTTAAAACAGCATCCCACCGACAAATGGTTGGTTTCGAAGGAGCAGAGTCCAGATAACACTTTTTAAGCCATTGCTGGGGTTGAACTGTATTTTTTTTCTCATTAAAAAGCAAAGGATTATCAACACACGAAACTCGTTTTTTTTCCATTGCTTTCAATATTGTAAATATAACGGCACTTAAAATACTATAACTCAATATGTTATGGTCCGATTTTCATAACATTTTGCCACATATTGTTTGAAGGTTAGTACTTCCTAAACGTCATAAAGATTTTTTATTACGGGCGCCATCTCCGATTAAGTCTCGGGACTTATTCAACGATGTGTTAGATTCTTTGTTTCAAGCACATCTTGCGGGTCCGTTTTTGTTTTCTTTCAGTATCCTCTGGTTCTTCGATATATACAGAATGTCATCGATTTATACGACAGCATCGCGAATTCTTCTTCAGTTGAATCAAAATAGAAACAAGCTTCATTTTCAGCTACTATTAATCCAAGTCCTCTCCACGCCCATCAATTCGCGTTGAAAGTCAACTTCAGGCGCAGAAATAAACATAGAGAGTAATTCTTTAACCAAACCACACGAATGAGGAATGCTCTACCTGATCATGTGTTTCCTCGTCATTGTAATGTCTAGGCATTTGAGACCAATGTGCACTATGCTCTGATATTTAAGGTTACTCCGAAATCTCGTTTTGTGCGCGCGTTGGTGTTAAAAAGAAAACAAAGAAAAAACTTGAACTAGTCTTTTATTCAACTGCCGACCACCAGCTTCACGAAAACCGTACAATGTTTTCTTTTTTTTTTTTAAGGTTCACTTATTTTACTTAAATACTATTACATTTTTTTTGTTTCTTAGTCTAAATAAACATAAAACTATAATCTCTTGTTGTTGTTGTTTTAATGTATAAGGCCGTAGTGGCACGTAATCCTTATCATATTATTATTATAATATTTTTTTTCCTTATACTTACAAACCGTTTATACAATGTGCTGTTTAGTGTAATGTTTTTTTTTAAGTATTATATGAGGAAAATGTAACAAAAAACAACCTACTCAATTGTCGTATATTTATTTTTTATTTATAATAAAACTATTCAAATCTAGTAGAAGTTAAATCTAACTAAGACTAAATTAACTCTAACAAAGCCTGGTTTAAATCTATATACTATTTATTGGCCTGTAGGAACCCGGAAGTTCATGACCTCACCGACTCGACTCCGCCATCGTTCCCTGCCCTGTGCACTCTCCTTCCACGCTTGACCAGCCGATCCGATCTCCTCAAGGTCAAACCTAACATTGTCGTCCCATCTCCGTTACGGCCGTCCTGCTGGTCTCTTTCCCGTTGGTCCACCATTAAGAATTCTACGCATGGTCCTATCGTTGCCCATTCGCGCCACATGTCCGGCCCATCTTAAATTTCGCGACCTGATGAATCACAATTGTAGGTTTGCGATATAGCTCTTCCAGGTCGTGGTTGTGGAGTTTCCTTCGTTGTCCTGCCTCGTCATATTTACCTCCAAAGATACCCCGTAAAGCTTTATTCTCGAATACGCGGAATTTGTTTTCTTCCCGTTTTGTGAGCGCCTATGTTTCGCATCCGTATAGAGCAATCGGCATGATTATGGTTTTATAGACACGGAGCCTTATGTTACGTGATAGCAGTTTACTGGCTGCGTGCCAACTAGCGTTGCCGGAATGCAGTCTTTTGTTAATTTCCTTTGACATTTCGTTACTGGCCGTCAGTATTGTTCGCAGATATTTAAATTCTTTAACTTTTTCAAATATCTTGCCTCTGACATTTATATATGTTCCCTGAGCCCCACCTGCTCTCGCTGTAATTATGTATTTTGTTTTGTCTTCATTTATTTCTAGGTCCACCTCTTCTGCCCCGTTCAGGGATGATCCGATCATGTTGTCGTCTTATACCTGTCTGATAACATACTCGAGCACAAGGTTAAAAAGACATGGTGAGACGCCACCCCCCTGTTTTAGGCCGTCCCGGATATCAAATTGTTCTGAGAGGTGGTTTTCTATTCTAACCCGCCCTTTATTTTCATTCATGCAGATTTGAATGAGGGCGGCATATTTTTTCGGGACTCCCAGCTCCTCTACAGTATGGTACAGTCTTTGCCTTGCGCCTGAGTCGTAGGCTTTTTTGAAGTCAACGAACAGTTGGTGAACCGTCTCTCCGTACTCCCACTTCTTTTCCAGTAGTTGCCTTATTGTGAACATTTCGTCGCTTGTTGACCGGTTTCTACGGAATCCGCATTGGTAATCTCCCAGTACTTCTTCTGCGCACGGTGTGATTCTCGCCAGTATGACATTTGTTAGTATTTTGTATGTGGCTGGGAGCAATGATATTCCTCTGTAGTTTTCGCAGTCAGATCTGTCGCCTTTTTTGAAAATGGGGATGACTATTGAGGTTTTCCATTCTTCCGGAGTGACTTCCTTATCCCATATTGTTTTGATGAGTTGGTGAATCCTTCGAGCGGTTGTATCCCCTCCATGCTTCACAAGCTCTTCCGGTATGCAGTCGACTCCGGGAGCCTTGTTGTTTTTCAATCGATTTATCGCGTCTGCAACTTCGTTGAAAAAGGGCTCTGGGATCTGAGGCTCGGCTGTATGTACGTCTGGTGCGTTTATTTGTGGTTGATGGATGCGCACATTGAGCAGATTTTCAAAGTACTGCTTCCATCTTGTGGCGATATTGTTTGTTTCTGTGGCCAGACAGCCGTGTGTGTCTGGAATTATTTTGGCTCTCCCTCGGTAGCCATTTATAATTGAATTTATGCCGGCATATATATCTCTGATGTTCTTTGCTCTGGAATTTTCTAGAATTTTTTCGATCCGAGTTTCTCCCATTCGCGTTTTTTGCGTATGAAAAGTTTCATTGTCTCTTTCCGAATCGTCGCGTATCTTTCTGCGTTGACTTCATCATATATTTCTAAGTGGATCACTCTTAGGCATTTACGTTGTTCGATTTTCGTTCGGCACTCATCGTCAAACCAAGGTTTGGACTTACGAGTATTTGTTTTCTTAAATCCTAATACCTCTTGGGCTGTTAGTTTGATTGTGTCTTTGATCGATGATTGGCTTCCTCTTCCTTACTGCTCCCATTCTCTAGAATGCTAAATCTATTCATTAGTTCGTCTTGATTTTCAGCCCTTTTGCGTAGGTCTTTTAGCTTATCAATGTCGAACTTTTTGCTCGTCTCCCGTGACTGACCATGTGAGTTTGCTGCGAGCCGACTCCAGATTTTGCCCATCACTAGAAAATGATCGGAGTCGCAATCTGCTCCTCTATATGATCTTACGTCAAGGATATTCGAGTGCTGTCTTTTGTCTATGAGGAAGTGGTCTATTTCGTTACCCGTTACGACGTCGGGTGATATCCACGTGGCTTTATGGATTTTCTTGTGCTTGAACATCGTGCTTTTCACTACCAGGTTTTTTGAAGTGGCGAACGTGATAATTCGAATTCCATTATCATTTGAAACGGCGTGTGGGCTTCCTTTACCTATAGTTGGTTGTAAGATATCTTCCTTTCCAATTTTTGCATTGAGGTCCCCGAGGAGGATTTTAACATCGAATGATGAGATCCCATCAAATACATCCTCTAGGGTCTTGTAGAACGTGTCCTGTTGGGGCGTGTACGTTTATAAATACATAATTGTACCATGCGCCCTGTATTTTTAACACAGACATTCGGTCATTAATAAATTTCACATCCTTTAGATGGGGCGTAATCTTCTTGCTTATGATGAAGCCGGTTCCGAGGTTATGTGTATCGGTACCTCCACACGCCAGTGTAAACCCATTTGTTTCGATTACTTGATGTGGGAGTCGGACTTCCTGAAGCGCGACGATGTCCATTTTATATTGCTTCGCGTTTTCTACGACCGTCTGTATCGCGCCTGGTTTATATAACGTTCGAACAGTCCGCGTGTCGACGCGTATATCCCGCCTTTTCCGTTTTTCCCTACGTCTTCTTTTTGCCGAGTCGGTGTTTTCTTGATGATTTGTTCCCTTATAGTAGTGTCGGCTCATCACACCTACGCCTACCGTGTTTTTCGTGAGATTGTTTTTTGTATATTGATCATTCATTTCCTGGGAACACTCTGGGATTTTAAATGGTCCGCCATATCAGAGCCCCTCTTTGATATGGTAAGGTCCGCTTACTGCTCTGATTCGACCCGGTGTTAGAGACGCGCCGTTATAATACACCCGGTATACCCCTGGCTGCAAACCACCCAATGGGCACGGTGACACGTAACACCCTGGATTAGGGGTGGTAGATCTTTGTGTGTTACTCCTCGCTAGCCTGTCTGACATGGGTGGCCCTACTGGAAACGTATGCTTCCGTCAGTATACCCTGAGTGATTCATCGTAGTTTAAGCCCCCACACCACGTCAAGGCTTCTACCAAGCGGGGGAATCACAAGCCGAATAGTGTGTTAATTTAAAAGTACTTTGCCGCGATCTGGTTTTCACACTTCATTACGATCCATTTCAGTTCACCAGAAACCCGGTAGTAGTTGAGAAGGAAATGTCATGGACGTCACATATAAACAAATTGACGTAACTTGCTCATAGGTTGACAGCTGGCAGGTAACTAGATTGGTATTCTCCTGTCCCCCTATTCATCATCATCATCATCATCATCGGCACTACAACCGGGAACCGGTCTTGGCCTTATTTAGCAAGTCCTGAGGCTTGTTAAATTTTCCATAATGATTTATTTTTTCTGGGCAAGGTCATTAGTCTTGCGCCAGGGGCTCCCCGACGGGGAATCGAACCCCGGTCTCCCGGGTGACAGGCGGGTGTACTAACCACTATACTATCGAGGAGCCCTGTCCCCCTATTGACCCCTAATTATTCAGTGCTACATCCTTAATAAAAATGTTAAGAATAATAGAAATCAAGAGTTAAGTAAGTAAGTAAGTCAGTAAGAGTTAAGTTCCTTAAATGCTCCACAGCAAAACCGTGTTATAAATACCTTAATGATATAATATTTATTTTATGACATGAAGCGTGTTTGGAACCATGTAGATATATCTCATTGTAATGCGTTATTAAACTAATCTTTCCTTTTTCTCACAGGCAACACGAATGCACGCAATTTGTCGGACATTAAAAAAGCTAATTATGCCCTCATTGTTGGATTCCTAACGGTCATGTATGCGACCACACGTTTGTTTCGCGTCACATTCATCATGAGTTAGTGGCAACAAAGATTAAAACACCATCCAAATTCAGTATATGTTCATTTTCACCTCCAAAGGACTCCACATTCCACGTAGTGTCACTCAAAGTGATCACGACTACACACACCATACACTTCATTGGAGGCATCTGTGGTAGAGATTCTGTCCATTTTTGTTTAAATATTGTCCTTTTTTACTTTTTATTATTTTATACATTTTTTCATAGTATAGCCGTTTTTTTATAGTTGTTTAAAAATGGTCACTGGATGTCTCTAAGTAAATACCGTCAGGGACCATATATAGTATAATAAGTAAATATCTTAATTTTTAACATCAATTGTGATGCATGTGAATAGTTAAGACTAAGTACAAAGAGGAAGCATAAGAGAGTGAGTTGCACGTTAATGACAGACTCTAGTTGGACATCATTTGGCACGTACACACACCCACACGTTCTTACACAGAAAACACTCTATTAACCATAGACAGATGGCCTGTCAGTACGACCCGGCATCCGCAAAAGGTTAGTTATATTTAAGGTATCATTCATTTTTTGATGGGGGTTTTTTTTTTTATTCAGTGCTCGTGACATATTCCAGGTTTATTTGCATGCATGCTCGATATGTGGTTATCAATTAATACCCTTAGGATTTCTGTGGAATGTACCTGAAAAACTATCTATCGCGTTTTTTCCTCATCTTGAACTATGAGAACGGTGATTGAAGAGCTCTTTTGGCACCCAACAAACATGTTCCATGACATGCCTCTCAACCTTTTCCATGATTTGCGAAGTCTTGGATTTTAGCAATCTACTCTTTGTTCGCAATCTCAAATTACGAAGCCTTATAACGGAGTAACAGGAACAAATCGTTTGTCACCCTGAAAATCAATCGGGTTTCTTGATTATTTTCAGTGGAATTATTTTTCTGCAGAAGAACTGGAAAATGCGATGGTTCGTTACCATTTCATTCCTAATACTAAGTTCAATGAACATCAATATCTTCTTCGTTTCATCTCTCTATAAATGTTCAGCTACTTTGTTCTATGACATTATTGGAAGATTCAAAAAGTCATGTGAAGCAAAGTTCTTACGTTATTTTCTAAATACGAGTATGAAAGCCATTTTGCGATCCAGTAGGGTTCGCCTTAGAGGCCACAAAGTATCCAATACACTCTAAAACTCTGTCAACTCAAACGTAGCCATAACTCTTAAAAGTCTCTAATCCGTTGACATAACCCACCATGTGTCTTTCACATGTTTCTAAAACAAACTTGAAGGTCTAGATTTCGAAGTACTTCCTTCAGTTCTTTTCATTTTCATTTTTACAACATTTTTTATTTTTCTTTTTATATTCTTAATTTCTAAATTAAAGGCTAGACAAAAAATGCTTAAATTCTAGCTTAATTATCTTATATAATAACTTACTGGTCCTTCGCAGACGCTCTAAGCTAAACATTACTTAACATTTGTATAATTTGCCTTTCGGCGACACTTCCTTCAGTTCTCCAAGTCGCAGCAGACAAGAACATGCCAGTTCAACTATTACAATAAAATTTCTTTACGACCCTCTTTAGTAAAGTTCATTGCTCATATTATGTGTTTAGATTTGCTGTTACCGCCAATTATATTCTCCAAGTCGCAGCAGAAAGAACATGACAGATCAATCATTATAATAAGAGCCCTTTCCAACCCACTCTAGTGTAGTACATTACTTTTATTATGTGTCTAAATTTATTGTTATGCTCTCTGGCATCGAACCGGAATATTCCCGAATTGAAGGTTCAATTCACTGATACACTTCAAAATCTTCGCAGCTCAGCCTGTTACTTGTGGGTACCATTGAAAAATCGTAACATAAAAGAAAAAGAACAAAGAATCATATGCCGATAATTGCTTGCCTTTGTGCCGCCTAATCAAACATTTTTACATGTTCGAAATCCGACATTTAAATGACTTGTTTGCCGTTGGATGATTTTTCAATCTATCAGAAACATGAGGTTCAGAATTCAATTCTTTTTACATACGTCCGAAAGTAGGTTATGGAACAATAATATTCAGTTGTCTAATTACTTAACATTTTACAATTCTGTGAGACGAATTTCAAATATCTTTTCTATAAAAGAATTTTCTCCGGGCGACGAATTTGCGACCAATTTTGAGCAAGGCATTATTGAAATATTTTTATTCATGTTGTGGAGGTCGTGTTAGATATTATAAATCTATCTATTCTATAAAAGAATTTTCTCCGGGCGACAAATTTTTGACCGATTTTGAGCAAGGCATTATTGAAATTCTCTCATTCATGTTGAGGAGATCCTGTGAGATATCATAAATCAATCTATTTTATATAAAAATTGTCTCCGGAGAATAAAAAACTGTATATTCTACGACAAAATTGGAGCAAGGTATCATTAAGACGTTTGTTACTCACTTTGTATCAGAAAACAGTGAATTATAAAACATATTGCAAAAGTATCGACACAATGGAAATTACAGATGTTTTAAAATTCGGTAGTTTGCGTACCCTCAACAAATTTTCTGTTGGAACCCGAGAGAAGTCGTCAAACTAGTCAATATCTTGTACATCAGTTAGATGTCAAACAGTAAACGGATTATAATTTTTGAGATCTGTCACAAGTCGGAAACAATGGGTCAAGCTACTCAATATTTTCTACGTCAATTAGATGTCAAACAGAAAACTGATTACAATTTTCAAGACCTGTCAGAAGTCAGACACAACGCGTGACACTGCTCAATATTTTGCACATCAGTTAGATGTCAATCGATAAACTGATTAAATTTTTCAAGATCTGTCAGAAGTCGGAAACAATTCGTCAAACTGCTCAATATTTTGCACATCAGTTAGATATCAAAGAGTTAACTGAATACAATTTTCAAGGCTTGTCAGAAGTCGAATATAATTCGTCAAACTGGTGAATAAATCAACAATCAAACAGGAAAGTCATCACCGTTTTTGAGATCCATCGGAAAACAGAAATAGGTCGTCAAATTTGACAATATTTTTCACACCAGCTTCAAATCCGATGACCACACTATTTTTCAAATATGTCTAGCTTTTCAATATTTTGACATTGCATTATATTTTTATGTGAATATGACTTTCTATCCCAATTTGGTTGGAAGTGTTTGTAAGTACTGTATTGGACACCCTGGCTCATTTTGGACGAATTTTTCTGTGAAAAAGGGTAATGCTAAGTAAAGTACAAATATTAAAGAACAACTCACACTTTATTGAAGCGAGGATGCATTCACAATTACTCTAAGCATGTTTATCATAAAAGAACTGTATTCAACATTCTCAGCCACTGTCATAACTCATAAAAGATGATATGGGATTATAAATATAAGTACCTTAAGCGTAGTCGGACGCTCTCTAGCAACGTATGCCATATATCTTTGGGACTAACCGTAGGATTTGTTCATTCACAGTATGGTTCTGCATGAAAACATTGGTATTTCTGGCCTATGCTTCCCATTTCTGACTAAATGGTGCCTTCCCTCCCATCAGATTTGGGGTTTATTCTCACATTGTAGCATGATACGTTTTAAAATACATAAATCCACAATGGAAAAACGAACATTTTCAATAACTTACCACCATGGTTGAAGGTGGGGCTAAGAACCCATTTATTATTACCTTAAAACAAGCTTGTAGCGTCTCTAACAGATACACACACAATTCACAAGCAAAATAGTGAAGAACACCGAACGAAAATCGAATAAAAAAATACATCAGAGCCGTATACCATAGCGATACTATAACAATTCACATCAGTGGAATATACTTCAGTTTAAAAATCGAATTCTAAAATCGGCCAGTAGCCTGATGTGTTACGCTTAGGTTCAATTTTTGGTGATTCTAACTGTCATAGCCTCAGTTCGAATCACACGTTCTGCACTATCATTACAAATGCCATAAGCTTACAGAAAGATATTATACATACGGGCTTACCTATGCCAATTCGAATTATTTTTAATACGCACCTATTCTCTACTCGATTCCCTCCATTTCACGAAATACAAACTAATTATGTTTTTCATCGCCCAGTAATGCGTGCGTTGCCCTAAATACCTCCTGAAATTTAATTAATTAAATAATGTGAAAAATAAGCGTACAGGGTGAGGCAAAAATAATGTAATAATAAAATATTTATGTAATAAATAACAAATAATAATAAAATATTTATATAATAATAAATAAAAAATAATAATAAAATATTTATATAATAATAAATAAAAAATAATAATAAAATATTTATATAATAATAAATAAAAAATAATAAAATATTTATATAATAATCAATAAAAAATAATAATAAAATATTTATATAATAATAAATAAAAAATAATAATAAAATATTTATATAATAATAAATAATAATAAAATATTTATATAATAATAAATAATAATAAAATATTTCATCATCATCATCGGCACTACAACCGGGAACCGGTCTTGACCTTATTTAGCAAGTTCTGAGAGGCATGGTAAATTTTCCATGGTAATTTGTTTTTCCGGGCAAGGTCATTAGTCTTGTGCCAGAAATAAAATTTTTATATAATAATAAATAATAATAAAATATTTATATAATAATAAAATATTTAAATAAAAATATAATATTTATATAATAATAAAATATTTATATAATAATAAATAATAATAAAATATTTATATGATAAATAATAAATTATTTATATAATAATAAATAATAATAAAATATTTATATAATAATAAATAATAATAAAATATTTATATAATAATAAATAATAATAAAATATTTATATAATAATAAATAATAATAAAATATTTATATAATAATAAATAATAATAAAATATTTATATAATAATAAATAATAATAAAATATTTATATAATAATAAATAATAATAAAATATTTATATAATAATAAATAATAATAAAATATTTATATAATAATAAATAATAATAAAATATTTATATAATAATAAATAATAATAAAATATTTATATAATAATAAATAATAATAAAATATTTATATAATAATAAATAATAATAAAATATTTATATAATAATAAATAATAATAAAATATTTATATAATAATAAATAATAATAAAATATTTATATAATAATAAATAATAATAAAATATTTATATAATAATAAATAATAATAAAATATTTATATAATAATAAATAATAATAAAATATTTATATAATAATAAATAATAATAAAATATTTATATAATAATAAATAATAATAAAATATTTATATAATAATAAATAATAATAAAATATTTATATAATAATAAATAATAATAAAATATTTATATAATAATAAATAATAATAAAATATTTATATAATAATAAATAATAATAAAATATTTATATAATAATAAATAATAATAAAATATTTATATAATAATAAATAATAATAAAATGTTTATATAATAATAAATAATAATAAAATATTTATATAATAATAAATAATAATAAAATATTTATATAATAATAAATAATAATAAAATATTTATATAATAATAAATAATAATAAAATATTTATATAATAATAATATATTTATATAATAATAAATAATAATAAAATATTTATATAATAATAAATAATAAAAAATATTTATATAATAATAAATAATAATAAAATATTTATATAATAATAAATAATAATAAAATATTTATATAATAATAAATAATAATAAAATATTTATATAATAATAAATAATAATAAAATATTTATATAATATTAAATAATAATAAAATATTTATATAATAATAAATAACAATAAATAATAGTAAAATATTTATATAATAATAAATAATAATAAAATATTTATATAATAATAAATAATAATAAAATATTTATATAATAATAAATAATAATAAAATATTTATATAATATTAAATAATAATAAAATATTTATATAATAATAAATAACAATAAATAATAGTAAAATATTTATATAATAAAAAATAATAATAAAATATTTATATAATAATAAATAATAATAAAATATTTATACAATAATAAATAATAACAAAATATTTATATGATAATAAAATATTTATATAATAATAAAATATTTATATATATATACATTTTTTTATTACACTTCTCTCGGGAGAGGCGAACCTATAGCGCCAAGCGGGCGCCCCGAGATGCCACCAAATAACTGTTGCAGATTGTAACACTCCGGGAACACTCGCGCGGGAAGGGAGTTCCACAGCTTCCCCGTTCTCTAACGGAACGAGTTATAATAATAAAATAACAATAAATAATAAATACAAAATAATAATAAAATATTTATATAATAAAAGATAATATGTAATAATAAAGCGTTTTGCCATTTTGTTAGAAATGAAAAAATTGGACTCTGTTTTCACGAAAAGTTTGTTTGAAGGTGTAAAAATAATGATTCTCTATCTGTCTGTAATATAAAAATCAAAGTACAATGACGTTATATACCATTTTAAAAAATTATGGCACGCTCACATTCAATTATCGCTTGTATTAAGCTTAATATACGACGGATCTGCCCTCATCAAATAGTAATTGTAAATGTAATGCCCACTCATGAGAATTTTAGCCTCGATTTTTGGATATGCGAGGGGAGAAAAGGTTTTCTACAAATAGTATAGTGAATTGTAATTCACATTATGACATTACTTACATCCCACCCGGAATTAGGAAGACCGACTTTACTATGTCCTTCATCGTAACCTCTGTCTACTGGTTGCCTTATGACCGCCAGAAACCCGCCCACACATGAGAATTTTAGTCTCGGTTTTTGGATATGTGAAAGGAGAAAAGGTTATGTACAAAGACAATTTCTACGAGATTAGTACAGAGGAATTGTCTAACTACAAAGATGGATAAATAATAAGAAAATCAAAGAAGACAGGGCTACTTTGTGTGTTGTAAACTGATTAACGTGACATCGAGGGTGAGTTAACATACATGTTTTGTTACAATGAAGCCCTAGAAACGATATTTTCTGATACCCCTATATTCCGAACCATGTTGAAGTATATTGACATACAAGGTTATTTCCGATACCCGTAAATGTCAAAACATATTAAGCTATATTGACATATTAGGGTATCTCTGATACCCTTAAATGTCAAACTATATTAAGCTAAAATAATCTCATCCGCTATCTTTCAAAATTATTTACATTGAATAGCTCTTTTTTTTTTATGTAGTCCTAACAATTTCTTTAAAGTTACGGCTCGGAATCTCGTTCTTAAATGTGAGGATATAAGTGTGTGTGTGTGTATGTGTTCCTGTGTGCCTACATTTAAAAAAAAAAACAAAAAAGACATGTCCGTTTGCTTTGTTTTGTAAGAAAAAGCGTATATAAAGAACAAAATCGAAAAAAAGAAAGCAGGCCCTTATCAGAACTACCTTCGTCCATATTTTACTATATTATAATTTAATGACTAAGCACAACAAGCCTTAAAGTAATCGATACAATGATGTAAAAATACAATTAAGAATAAGATTAAAGACGTAAAGCCGAAGCACAAAAACAAAATAAAATAAAAACGTTTTTCTACTTTACTCAACTTTTTTTATTTCGCATTAAAGAGAATTTCTGTGTCTAACGAACTTGAAATTAATTTTTTTTAGTGTAATCTAACAAACATTTTATACAAAATTTCGCTTTAAATAAACAATATAAAATGAAGTGTTGGTGTTGAGTTTTATTTGAATAAGGATTGTTAATTAATTATTTAATTTATTGACTAATGCAATTGTGCATCGCTCAGGTGCATTTATTTGTTCACATAGTTTCGAGAAATATATAAAGATTAAATTTAGTAGGAGTTGGACGACAAACATACTGGGCAAAGTCTCTGCTTTCAACCAGGCGAAGGCCAGGACGATCCTTGTCCCTTTTCAATCCAAGTGGACATGCAGTCTCCACGTGACCTCGCTGGATAGCTACTTTGACATTCGTCAGGTAGTTAACCAATGCATGCAGCGACATCCTGAGGAAAGTTGGCAAAATGCTAATAACCTTGCCCGGAAAAACAAATTATTATGGACAATTTAACAAGTCTCGGATAAGGACCGGATACCGGTGGAGAGACTTGCTAAACAAAGCCAAGACCGGATCCCGGTTGTAGTGCCGATGATGATGATATAATTTTTCACAGCACAGTAACACTTTTCGATACTGTTGTTGTTGTACTCCCTCGGCTATCTTTAGTTTCAATATTAAGAACATCTTCGGTAACGTCGTCTTGGTCTATTGTTGGTAATGTCGGATATGTACAGTGTTCTCGTTCTCGGCCGGATTGGTCCTTTCAATGGTGAATGATTTTGTTATTATCTATGGATCATATATTGAAGCTCTTCAATTTCCATGAGCACCATTGAAACAATTTTCCAATTTTCATAGAGTTTCGAATAATGAAGTGGAGTTGCCGCTCGTACACTTTGTTTACGAACATCGGTTTTAATTTTAAAGTCTGTCTTCTTCCTTTGGTTGTTAGGTGGGTCTGTGGAGTTTAGAATGTACTTTCAGGTAATGCGCTTACAAAACCCCCGTAATGAGGTTTTGCAGCGGGGGTTAAGGGCTTGTCTTCTTTAATCATGTTTGTTTGAACATAGGTGTCTTCAACCATTCGCTTTCTTTCAAATAATACTTTATTAAAGGGACCTTTTAGGATCTTCATATTTGCAATGCTCTTCCCTCTGGAGGTCTCCGCAAGGTACGCGGCACATCCGATGATGAGTATAGAGTTGCTTTGTGTGTTAAATTTGTTAAAGTTTTGTTGATTATAAAGACGGCAGAATCTCCATGAAAGTTGTCAATTCAAATTGTACGTCTTTCCCATGATTACTACATCCCCCACCCGTTTGTAAGTTGTTTGAAGCAGATTTAATGAATTTTTCAGGTACTCCTTAACCAAATTGGTGTAAATAAGATCACAAAAGCTTCCTGTTTTCATGGATAACGCCATTGCCGTTTGTTCAACAAGTTGCTTTATACAAGCTAACCCATACATGATAATACGAGTTAAATAAGCATCATATAATACTCCTCGACTAGATTGAGGTGATGAAGGCTTAGATGTTTCAGTTATCCTTTTACCTATGAGCATGGACACAATTTCGAGCACGACTGGGTTCCCTGATTGAATCTTGCCATAGCACTGAGTGTGAAGAAGGGAGGAGGAACCAGATTGTTGGTCCAACTAATACGTTTGTAACTATCATTGAAATGCTTATTTAGCTGATTGGACATTGTTCTTGAGGTAGATTGTGGAGTTCTGGTCATTAATTTTAACAGGCTACCCATTTATTGGCTAATTCAAGCTACATAATTACCTCCAACTAAAGTGTATATACGAGGGTGGTTTGAAAAGTTATCCGATCTCAACGTGAATATAGTAGCACTCATCAATAAAAGCTAATGTAGTTGTCCATCTTTTGACAGTTACTCACCAAAATTTCAGCCATTTTGGAGGCGTAGTTTTTATTTGACAGTCATTTGGGTGAGTCGATGTGAGTGTTTTTGTGAAAATGGACAAAATTGAGTATCGAGCTGTCATTAAATTTTCGTTTTTGAAAGGCAATACGCCTACGCAAATCAAAGATGAGTTGGGCTCTGTGTATGGGGACTCTGCACTATCATTCATCATCATCATCGGCACTACAACCGGGAACCGGTCTTGGCCTTATTTAGCAAGTCCTGAGGCTTGTTAAATTTTCCATGATTTATTTTTTCTGGGCAAGGTCATTAGTCTTGCGTCAGGGGCTCCCCGCACTATCATTACCACAGTGAAATTTTGGGCAGCTGAATTTAAACGTGGCCGTGAGAGCTTGGGAGACGATCAACGTTCGGGACGTCCAAACAACAACAATTGACGATAACGTCGCTAAAGTTCACCAAATGGTGCTAGGCGACCGCCGAATTAAAGTGAGAGAGATAGTAGAGGCTATGCAAATGTCCAAAGAACGTGTTTGCCACATGTTAAATTAAGATTTTGGCATGAGGAAGCTGTCCGCGCATTGGGTGCCGCGTTTGCTCAAGTTAAACCAAAAACGCCGTCTCACACCTCAGCAGTTGCCAAGGCGAAAATCTACGAATTGCAGTTTGAATTGCTTGACCATCCCGCCTTACTCACCAGATCTAGCCCCAAGCCACTTCGTTCTGATTCCTAATCTAAAAATTGCGCTCGGAGGACAGAGATTTTCGCAAATGAGGAGGCAATCACCTTCGTGAACAATTATTTTGCAGAGAAAAACGCCGACTACTATTTGGACGGGTTAGAGAGATGGGAGCATCACTGGGAGAAGTGTGTAGAGTTAGAAGGAGACTATGTAGAAAAATAAAAATACATTTTAAGAAAAATGTCTTGTATCTTTGTTAGGTCGGAAACTTTTCAGACCACCCATGTAAGTTACAAACTAGAGAGCTTAAGAACTATCTTAACTAGGCTTAACCCAAGATAACCCGGACAAATTAAGAAGGTAGGAGTAGCGGCGAGAGGTGAGGGCAGAACCCTCATTTATTTGGGTTAATACAAGCATTATATATGATCTTACGGACTAACTTAATATCTAGAGTAAAAAAAAAGGAAAAGAAAAGTGGCGACGGGGGTGATAGGCGGCTGGAGGTGGGCGAGTGGTAGGTGTGGCATTCGTGAGACAGCGTCAGTGAACGCTATATGTGCGGCTGGTAGGGAGGCAGGGTTAGATAACATGAGGGGTGAGATTGAAGTTGAAAAAGTGTTGGGGTTGGGGGGTGTTAGGAGACGGCGTTTGAGAGCGGGAGTGGAGAGGTTTAAATCAAAGAAGGTGGGGAAAGAGTTGGCCTTCGTAGCATACGCCAGATGAGTTCGATTGAGTCATAAGAAGTGTGATGGGCGCGCAAGTAGAAGAGTCGAGGATTACGTAAGTTACGGGGGTTTGTATGAAATGTTTTGAAGGAGAGCAGGCTTGGGCAATTGATTGATCCTGGCAGCAGACGGTGGACGAAGATAATGTCGGCATTGATTCTGTGCTCTTCAAGTGTGTTAAGATTGATCAAAAGGAGCCGGCTTATGTAAGGCGGTAAAGTCAGAGGATTTTCCCAGTTTAGTCTTCGGAGGGCAAAGCCCAAGAAACGACGCTGAACGGCCTCAAATTCTGCGAATGTGAGACAAATGACACGGGGACCAGACCTGGTCAAGTTGTCTGCCCAGATGATTTAGGACATTGTTTACTTGACAAAGGCTAGAGTCAGTGAGGCTGTATACAAAGAGGCATTCCTTGGCAGTTGTGGGATTCGAGATGTAGTGGGATTTATCGTCTGACAGCGTCAATTGGAGATGGGGGAGGTTAAAATCGCCAAGGACCACGATGTCATCTTGGGGAGAACTCAGCTCAGTTCAGCGGTCGATTGCAGCATTTGCGACGCCGTATGTTTGCAAAGGCGGTATGTAAAAGCAAATGACGTATAAGGACTTTAAGCAATATTCAATTTTTATTGCAACATATCCGAGGTTGGGAGAAGAAGAGATGGTAATAAGGGAAGATGTTAGTCCATTTTGGATGACAAGCAGCATGCCTCGGCAGAGGGGGTCGGGACAGGAACGAAGAACATCGTCGGTACAAAAAACGTTGGGGGGGGGGGGGGGGGGGGGGGGGGTGCCTATTGATACTGGAGATGAGGTTACTTACGGTCAGAGCGTATATATCAAAGGGAAGGGAGTGTGTCTTTTGTAAGATCGAATGGGTTTTGGAGAGAAGTCCTCTGACATTCTGATAGTAAATGGTCATGGAGAGAGTATTCATCATCATCGGCACTACAACATGGAGAGAGTATTGGGCGACCCCAAATAGTGTGAGGTGAGCAATCGAATAAAGCCGAAAAAACATATTATTTACAGTTTTCCTGGGTGGGAGCCAGAAGCCATTTTCGTGCTGATGTATTGACGAAAACCCGAGAGGTCTTTTGATACTTATATAAGATAAGTGGGGGAATATTGAAATTTTCCTGGAATTTTATATACAGAATATGAAGGCTAGGGATGCCGGTGAGTAGACCTTCCTGTTGAATGGAAACCACGACGCTCGTTTTCGTTTTGCCTTCATAGCAGACTGAATCAAATTTGCCATGAAGGTAAGCAAGATAGATGCGGACGTTATCGTAGGTCCGACTATTTCTAAGCTTCGAGAGGGCATGGTCGCATTCAGATGTCTTAAGGGACTGCTATGTGATCTTGAAAGGTGTGGTGGGGGGGGGGGGGGGCGATGTGAAATTCAATCTTGAACTAGGTTCAGGGGACAAGTGGGCTATGCTTTCATGGAGGAGCTTATTGGTTTGAGATCTATGGAAGTTGGTGAACTTAGCATTTCTTTTTAAGCCGAAGAATGGAAAGGGGCTAGGGTTAGGGGCAAGCTGTGATATGGAAGGAGCGGTTGGGTTGACATTGGGCAAGGCGTTATTACGGGAGGGTTTGAAATAAGGAGTGCGATCGCGATGAGATGTAGGGAGGGGGGTCGGTTGTACCTCGGCTTGGGAGAGGGTTTAGTGGGACGAGTTAAAGTTGGATCGGAATGACGAGTGCGAGTGCGGCTAGATTTGGAGAAGGAGTGTGAGTTTTTCTTGGCTTGGGTAAGGACTTTATAGGACGAGGTATAACTGGAACGTGGGGTAGTTCCGACGTTTTTGGAAGCCGGGGGGGATTAGGATGGACAGTACTGTTATTATTACCTAGTGTGGGTTTAGGTATAGAGAGCAAGGGTTTAGTCGATTTGTTGAAGTTGCTTAAGGATAAAGTATTCTGCTGATTCTTAAGTGTCTCCTATTTTTCGAGTGGAAAATCTAGTCACATCTAGAGTGGAGGACTGAGCGGAAACTGTGTTTACTCCTACTGCCCGGAAGTGAGTGACATTCCTTTACGGGAATGCTGTATTTTATTAGAAAGAACTCGCAGATCCAAGCGGAGTTCGCGCCTTTTGGTGTGCCCTTTAACAGATATGATATAACTGCTTGATTTGAAAGCTCAATCTTATTGATGTCTAAGATATACCAAAATGGAATATTGGTGGGGAATCGGCTTGGGGCGTCATAGAAGCGGGTGGGGGGCCGCTAGAAGAAAGGAGCGGGAGAAGAGTGGGGCAAGGAAGTTGGTGTGTAGTGGCTGGGGGCGGAGGTGGGGCTACGTACTGCAGTGCGTTATATAGAGACTCGTCGCATCGCGGAGAGGGGTGGGGGTTGGTTTGCTTAATATGAACGGATGATATTGCTCCTCGATAGTATAGTGGTTAGTATACCCGCCTGTCACATGGGAGACCGGGGTTTGATTCCCCGTCGGGGAGCCTCTGGCGCAAGACTAATTTTTCAATTCATGTTTTATATTTTAATTGTGTAATGTTAAAATGTAGTATGTGTTTTATGTGTTAATTTTATATTTTATGTGCGTTTAAAATGTGAAATGTGCATGAATCCTCAATGTTTTAATTTTATGTTTTGTATGTGATGGGTTTAATTTGAAAAAGAAACTGTTCTCTGTTTAAAGTTTATGTTTTGTAGTTTTTATGTGTTTCATAATCATCATCATTATCGGCACTACAACCGGGATTCGGTCTTGGCCTTATTTAACAAATCTCTCCACCGGTCCCGATGTCGAGCCGATGTCATCCAGTTTAGCTGTCCCAATCTCTGGGCGTCCCGGTCTACGATATCCCTCCATCGCACACAAGGTCTGCCGCGCTGTAACCTTCCATACATCCTGCCACAAAGGACTTTCCGGGCAGGCTCCTCTTCGCTCATTTGAGCTAGGTGTCCGGTCCACCGGAGTCTACTGAGCTTAATTTTGCTTACAATATTAGCTTCAAAGTAGATCGCGTACAACTCATGGTCGTCCTCCCTCACATACGGGGCCAACAATTATCCTTAAGAGAGCGTTAAGCAAGGATAGTGAAGATGGTGAATTGAACACACGGAGAAACGGGTGAAAAGCGAAGCTACAGCCGCGCGTACGAATTCGATTTCTAAACTCAAGTACACTCAACTGATGTGGAATTGCTATGTCATTGCTTGGCATACGGCTGATGCTTTTTCTTATTCAATTTGCGTTCGGTGTTCTTCACTATTTGGTTGTGTATTGTGGGTGTATCTTTTAGAAACGCCACACCTTCCTCTCGAACGCGGCTAAGAGTTCAGAGTGCCTTTTATTGAGCACACAGGTCTCGAATCCATAGATGAGTACTGGTAAGACCATGGTCTTATACAGTAGTAGCTTGGATGTTCTGATAGACCATAGAAGGCTTTGTTGGATTTGATCATCCGTTCGCGTATTTCTTCTTTCATATTGTTGTCGGCTGCTACTATTGACCCAAGGTAGTTAAACGATTGCACCACTTCAATTTCGTGCTCCGCTACCTTCATAGTGTGACCAATGTTAGGTCTTCTCTTCGCAGAAGTTGCGACCATGTACCTCGTTTTTCCCTCATTATTGTGCAGTCGCAGTTTTTGTGCCGCCTGCTCGATCTGGGTGAAGGAGTCCTGTACAGCCGAATCGGATCTACCGATGATCCGGTTGGACTTGGTGACAATAGACCCTCTAGTTGTAATGCCAGAGTCGCGGATTGCTTTCTTCAACGCCAGGTTGAAGAGGAGGTAGGCCAGACTGTCCCTTGGTTGGAGTCCGTTAAAGATGTTTATTGGTTTGGAGAGCAATCTCGCTAGTTTTACTTGACTAGTTACGTTGGTCATGGTCGACCTACAAAGTCGTATCAATTTGTTTGGAATGCCGAACTCTCTCATGGCATTATACAGTTCTACCCTGGCTATGCTGTTGTCCATAAATAGATGATATAATGTTAAATTCCAGACATTTTTCCATCGCCTGCCTAAGGGTAAATATCTGATCAATCGCTGACTTGCCTGGGATGAAGCCACACTGATATTGACCAATGTTGCCTTTAGCGTATGGGGCTATGCGATCTTGTAGGATAGCGGAGAGTCTCTTATAGGCGGTACTCAGCAATGTTATACCCATATAGTTGCTGCACGCTGTGATATCTCCCTTCTTATGTATGAGGATAATTATTCCACGACGCCAATCTTCCGGCACCTTCTCTTGCTCCCATACGTGCACTACGATCTCATGAATTGCGTGATGTAACGCTGTCCCTCCTTGTTTGATCAGCTCAGCTGGTATGCCATCAGCTCCTGGGGCTTTATTTGATTTGAGCTGTCTTATGGCTTTTACTGTTTCCTCAATGCTTGGTGGCGGCAGCATTTGGTCTTGATTTTGCATTGGTGGAGCCTCCAATTCTTCTGTGAGCTGACCATTTAGCAATTCATTGAAGTGCACTTGCCATCGCCCCAGAATGCCTTCAGGATCGGTGATCAGATTATCCTCTTGCGGATTATTTGGTAGAAATTCCGCGCTTGGTGCGGACCTCGCTCTCTACTTTTCTCTATTTCACAGACAAGATTTTATTCCCAGGCACTTTTCTTTTGTCTGTGAAATCTTCTTTCATATCTTCTGGGCTCTTTGTATTTCTCCTCGCGTAACCGCGTCCTATGAGACTACTGCATTGCCTGATATGCAGCATTCTTACGTTCAGTCGCTAGTTTGCACTCATCATCAAACCAGTCGCTCCGATCTCTACGACTACTGCCTAAGATGGAGTTGGCAGTACTAATGACAGTATGTGACTAAAAGGAGAAAACGTGAATGACCCTTTGTTCTATTTTCGCGTTTTTCGACTCACCCGTGTTTGCTTGCGCTTGATTTCCTGTATCCCGCCTTACAAACGACTAAAGGTTAGGACAAGGTGCTCCTTAAATAAGGACAAGGGAGTAGCTGAAAGGAAACCACCAGAGCTCTCCCTCGCCGAAATCCCTACCTTGTTGGCGTCCTCAGAGTATGCCAAGAAACTAGGCAACTCAACTAATTACAACGGGCACACCTGATAGTTTGGACGTTTTCGATCCGCCCGTTCCCTAGAGAACGATGTTAGGTGCGGATACAATTTTTGATCTCGTCTTAACAACGATCCCGGTGTTCTCTGTGCAAAAGGGTCCAAACAGAAGCTATTGAACTTCAAGTGTTCATAGATCATAGGCTTCCGGCTGATAACCCCGTGGATGGTGCTGACGGGGTTCCTGTTGACCAAAGGGGGTACCTTTTATCGCTGTGCACTTACCAAGTTTTGTGTGGATCTGCTCATCTTACGGATTTTGGGGTACATACCAAGATAAACACTGGTATTATTTTCGTAAACGCGGTGCGATAACTTATTGTTAGTTATTTTAATTTTAACTACTTCGTTCGTAAATCTATTTCAATTTCAACTAATTGGTTGGCGCTTGTTGAAACTGGACTAATAATTCATTTTAGCCAAAACTGAACCCGATTCTATTTTCTTTCCCACGGCTGCACCATTTCATTTTCCCTGAGACAGTCACCGGATCCCAAGTTTTAGGCACAGGCCATGCCAAGGCGATGGGAACAGTAACCATGCAACATTGTCCTTATTCACCTTGAGACGGTAACATTACTCCTATTCTGGCTGCAGCCCAACCCAAGGCGATGGGAAACGCAAGGTGTTTTAGAATTGCGTATAGCAATAGCATGTAACACTAGGGCATAGGTATGTATGCATGTGATAGGGTTATCACCTTGAAAATAGAACGAAGGAGATGAGATAGAAGGCATACATTATCAGGCATTTAGAATTGCGTATAGCAATATCATGCAACCTTAGAGTATAGGTATGTATACCTACAATGGGATGGGATATGAGAATTGCAGAATTTCAATTTTGTTTTTACTCAAAGTAACATTATGTCCACCAAGGTTACGGGAATAGAAAAATTGTATGCAGTAATAGCAGAGGCTATCCCAAGGTGACGGGAACTGCAGAATTGCGGGTAGCAATAGGTATGCATGCGTGTATAGGCATGCACGCATGTAACAGACAGTTGCAAAAGGACCCTCAGCTGTTGGGCAAAGGAGGAGGAAGAGAGCTTCCTTAGGTGGCTGCCCACGAGATTAGGTGGTGAAACATACCGTCTGATAAATGAGGCAACACCCGGGACGATACTAGAATTCGAGTAGCACCTAAAAAACGCGTTCCAGCCACAAGAGTTCTTTTTTGTTTTGTTTTATCTTCACATTTATTGACAATTCAATTACAGATTTTACTTAAGACTAAATGTTAAATTCTATTTTACAAATATTATTCTTACATTAACTTACTAGCTCTTCGCAAGCACTCTAAAAAAATTATCAAATGTTTGCCGCAAGGGTCCTATGAAGAGTTGTATGCACATCTCCGTAATGCGTCAACTCCCTGTGGAAGATACCACAGCTCAGAAGTCAGAACAGTATTAGATCAGGGTTGTCAAAAGTTAATTGCCCATTTACTCAAAAAAAAAAAGGTTTATACTTTCCGGCTTGATTCTTCTAGATTATATACTGTCAGATACTTTTCCGGTCCGTTGGAAACAACAAATACAATGTTTTTGAACTTTAGCAGATGGACTTCAAACTGTTTAATACTTTCCGGCTTGATTCTTGTAAATTCCACGCCGTCAGATGCTTTTAAAGATTGGCCAAAACAACGAATAGAATGTTTTTCAACTTTGGTAGATGGATTTCAAACTTCTTTATACTTTCCCGCTTGATTCTTGTAAATTGCCTAATGTCAGGTGCTTTTTCGATAGCTTCAAATCAACTACCAAATTTTTCATCTTCAAACTGTTTAATACGTTCCAGTAAAATTGCACGTTGTCAGATGCCTCCCCGATTGGTCAAAAACAACGAATTTAACATTTTTCACATCTATCAAGGTCTGCTAATCGTCAGTTGTTCAATTACTCAACATTGTTCAGTTCTGTATGTTACGCGTTTCGCGGTGCTTCTTCAATAGCGAGAGAAGAGCGAGTAGACAGCAAATTATAAATAAAAAATCAAAGTTTAAATATTTATTATATTAAATCTTTATTTTTTCATAGAGGTTCGCTGTCTTTGACTGGGCTGCGACCAGTATCTATGACTCTACTCTTAGCTCTGAATTTTCTATCCTCACCGATCCCTTTTTATACTAATTTCTAGTGTTCGATTTTGACCTCTATCCATTTACCTCTGCGTATACCTATTTCGTATTTAGGTCAAAATATTTACACAACCACTTGAGAAAAGGGAACCCTTAGATTCACTTATCACCATCCACATTCACATTTAGTATAATTATCGGAGTTGATACCCTGAGTTTGTTTCGAATGTCACCCATTCATCAATTAACTCATTGAGTTTTTACTGCTGGGGTCATATTTCGGGTATGCAGCTGTATGTTTCGGTCGACTGACCGTCGTACGTGACGACCGACGTTGGTGACGACCTCCCGTCGTTAGTGTCGTTTTTCCACACATACAACTGCATGAACGAAATGCCGACGTAATCGTACACTGGGTATTGCCGTTGCTGAGTAGTGCGTGTGATCAAACGGAGAAGCCGCTTGGAAAAACTCGGCATGCTGTGACAGGAGTGCTTATGCGGATCACAACATGTCAAGCGAATTTCTATTACTACTATTACTATTTACTGGCCTGTAGGAACCCAGAAGTTCATGACCTCACCGATTCGTCTACGCCATCGTTCCCTGTCCTGTGCACTCTCCTTCCATGCTTGACCAGCCGATCCGATCTCCTCAAGGTCGAACCTAACATTGTCTTCCCATCTCCGTCGCGGCAGTCCTGCCGGTCTCTTTCTCGTTTGTCTACCGTCAAGAATTCTACACACGGTCCTATCGTTGTCCATTGGCGCCACTTGTCCGGCCCATCTTAATCTTCGCGACTTGATTACTCTCACTATTGTAGGTTTACAGTATAGCACTTCCAATTCGTGGTTGTGCAGTTTCCTCCATGGTCCTGACTCCTCGTCATATTTACCGCCAAAGATACCCCTTAAAACGTTATTCTCGAATACACGGAATTTGTTTTCTTCCCGTTTTGTGAGCGCCCATGTTTCGCATCCGTATAGAGCAATCGGCATGATAATGGGTCTATAGACACGGAGCTTTATGTTACGTGATAGCAGTTTGCTGACTGCGTGCCAACTAGCGTTGCCGGAATGCAGTCTTTTCTTAATTTTCTTCGACATTTCGTTACTGGCCGTCAGTATTGTTCGCAGATATTTAAATTCTTTAACTTTTTCAAATATCTTGCCTCTGACGTTTATATGTGTTCCCTGAGGTCCACCTGCTCTCGCTGTAATCATGTATTTTGTTTTGTCTTCATTTATTTCTAAGCCCACTTCTTCTGCCGCTAGCATTCAAAAACTGTGAAATCATAGTTTTTAATTACAGTTTCTAGGTTATCGCCCAGAACGGCGATGTCATCCGCATATGCGAGCACTTGTGTGCCCCGTTCAGGGATGATCCGGCCATGTTGTTGTCTTGTACCTTTCTGATAACATACTCGAGCACAAGGTTAAAAAGACACGGTGAGAGGCCATCCCCTGTTTTAGTCCGTCCCGGATATCAAATTGTTCTGAGAGGTGGTTTTCTATTCTAACTTGCTCTTTATTTTCGTTCAAACAGATTTGAATGAGGGCGGCATATTTTTTTGGCTTCCCAGCTCCACTACAATATGGTAGAGTCTTTGCCTTGAGACTGAGTCGTAGGGCTTTTTGAAGTCAACGAACAGTTGTTGAATCGTCTCTCCGTATTCCCATTTCTTTTCCAGCATTGCGTTATTGTGAACATTTGGTCGCTTGTTGACCGGTTCCTACGGAATCCGCACTGGTAGTCTCCCAGTATTTCTTCTTTCGCCAGTATGACATTTGTTAGTATTTTGTATGTGGCTGGGAGTAATGATATTCCTCTGTAGTTTTCGCAGTCAGATCTGTCGCCTTTTTTGAAAATGGGGATGACTATTGAGGTTTTTCATTCTTCCGGAGTGACTTCCATATCCCATATTGTTTTGATGAGTTGGTGAATCTTTCGAGCGGTTGTATCCCCTCCATGCTTCACAAGCTCTTCCGGTATGCAGTCGACTCCGGGAGCCTTATTGTTTTTCAATCGATTTATCGCGTCTGCAACTTCGTTGAAAAAGGGCTCTGGGATCTGAGGCTCGGCTGTATGTACGTCTGGTGCGTTTATTTGTGGTTGATGGATGCGCACATTGAGCAGATTTTCAAAGTACTGCTTCCATCTTGTGGCGATATTGTTTGTTTCTGTGACCATACAGCCGTTTGTGTCTGGAATTATTTAGGCTCTCCCTCGGTAGCCATTTCTAATTGAATTTATGCCGACACACATACCTCTGATGTTCTTTGCTCTGGAATTTTCTAGGAGTTTTTCGATCCGAGTCTTCTCCCATTTGCGTTTTTTGCGTTTGAAGAATCTCATTGTCTCTTTCCGAATCGTCACGTGTCTTTCTGCGTTGACTTCATCATATATTTCTAAGTGGATCACTCTGATGCGTTTACGTTCTTCGATCTTCGCCTTGCACTCATCGTCAAACCAAGGTTTGGACTTAATTGTTTTCTTAAATCCTAATAACTTTTGGGCTGTTTGTTTGATTGTGTCTCTGATCGATGTCCATTTAGTGCCCACACAATTGGCTTCCTCTTCCTCACTGCTCCCATTCTCTAGGATGCTAAATCTATTCGTTAGTTCGTCTTGATATTCAGCCCTTTTGCGTAGGTCTTTTAGTTTATCAATGTCGAACTTTTTGCTCGTCTCTCGTGACTGCCCATGTGGGTTTTCTGCGAGCCGACTCCTGATGTTGCCCATCACTAGGAGATGATCGGAGTTCCAATTTGCTCCTCTATATGATCTTACGTCAAGGATATTCGAGTGGTGTCTTTTGTCTATGAGGAAGTGGTCTATTTGGTTACGTGTTACGCCGTCGGGTGATATCCATGTGGCTTTATGAATTTGCTTGTGCTTGAACATCGTGCGTTTCACTACCAGGTTTTTTGAAGCGGCGAACGTGATAATTCGAATTCCATTATCATTTGAAACGTCGTGTGGGCTTTCTTTACTTATAGTTGGGTTGAAAGTTATGTTCCTGTCCAGTTTTCGCATTGAGGTCCCCGAGGAGGGTTTTAACATTGAATGATGAGATCCCATCAAATACTTCCTCTAGCGTCTCGTAGAACGTGTCCTTTGTTTCTTCGTCGGCAAATTCTGTTGGGGCGTGTACGTTTATAATTATATAATTATATCATGGGCCCTGTATTTTTAGCACCGACATTCGGTCTTTAATAAATTTCACGTCTTTTACATGGGGCGTAATCTTCTTGCTTATGATGAAGCCGGTACCTCACATCTACTACACTCAAACTCCGTCTCCTACCCTTACAACCCGTATACATTCCAACACATATGCCGTTCACTGTTAGAATCAGAAACGCGTGCAACCATGCGATTGATGCCGCGAAGAAGGCTCACAACGACAGGGTGATCAATAAGCTCCTTCGGTGCCCAAGTGGTTCGCGCTCCTTCTGGTCAATGGCAAAAGCTGTCAGCGGTAACTTCGCATCCTCCTCTTTCCCTCCGTTGGTGACAGACAGCGGGACGTTAGTCACGAATTCAAATGATAAAGCTAATGTGTTCGCGAATTTATTTTCCGCGAATTCAAACCTCGATCCCGGTCTTTTGGAGCCACCTGTGATCTCGCCGGTACGGTCTTCGATGCGGGATGTGAGATTTCGTCCGCGCTCTATTCAACGCATTCTACGTGAACTGGATTGTAGGAAGGCAACCGGCCCGGACGGAATACCAGCAATAGTCCTTAAGAACTGTGCTCCAGAACTATCGCCGGTTCATGACAGACTCTTCCGTTTATCTTATGCACGGAGGACCTTTCCTGCCTGCTGGAAAATCGCTCGAGTTCGGCCAATCCCAAAAACGGGAAAAAAGTGGCTCCCACAAAATTACCGTCCGATAGCATTACTGTCTATTTTATCTAAGGTAATGGAAAAAGTCATCAATACAGAGTTAGTTAAGTATTTGGAGTGCAACGGACTTCTGAATGATCGTCAATACGGATTCCGTGGCAGGCGGTCCACGGGAGACCCTTTGACACTTATAACCGATATATGGACATCGGTTTCGTATAGACAACAATTCGTATTTAATTTATTCGTCGTGCGTTGGTGGTGATAGTGACCATTCCATTACAAACTACGTCCTTTCGATTTACGTTTACATATTAAATTATCATTTGGGGTCAACGCAGCTTTTAAAATAACCATAAACCGGTTACTTGTTTAATGCTTGCAAATGTTAACAAATAAGATACTTAGTGGTTTTAACAAAAATAAAACACGAGTTTTTTTTAACGTTAAACAAATTCGAAATAAAGTGATTTTAATTAAGACTACACTTTGTTTTTTCTTTTTTGTGTTCACGAGTAGGTGACAAACCTAACCCAAGGAATCAGCAAGCAGACGAAGAGGGATTCGAGATACATCCGAACCAAGGAAACCGTGACTACACACGTTGTCTCTTAACATCATCATCATCATCATTATCATCGGCACTACAACCGGGATCCGATCTTGCCCTTATTTAGCAAGTCTCTCCACCGGTATCCGGTCCATATCCCAGACTTGTTAAATTGTCCATAATAACTCGTTTTTCCGGGCAAGGTTATTAGCCTTGCGCCTACCTTTCTCAGGATGGTTGTCTCTTATACAATATATTTATTTTGTGTGCAAGCATAATTTGCAACAACAGCTATATATTTTATATACTGAATCCGTAAATTATTCACCAGCATTCCTCTCGCCAGAGGTTTTCCCAACCGCAATTGACTGTTTGTCTGTGCTAATTCCAAATCCGCTTGTTACTTCGAGGGATGATTCGAAATTAACACAGAAACATCAGTTGTTGGTAAATGTTAATTATGTTATGGGTTTTGTCTTGGTATGTGCCGGCCTGACACAGGTTCACCAAGACATCCCTAGTGCCTCACTGTTTCGCCGAATGGTGTGGTTAAGATTTGTTCACTTATGTCTATGGTGGTGTTCTGATTTGTCAATAATGAAAACACCATCGGTTCATCTTCATCTTATGTATTTCTTCATTTATTTTAATATCAAATATAATACAACTAAACTAAAGACAATTACAAAAATAAGATGACAAAAAGCTTCACAATATAGGATCAATTAGGCACTGAGTTTATTTAACAAAAACTGATTTAACGTAGTAGAGAGGTAGCTTCAATATTTTGTGTGCACAGTGTCTATTATTATATAAATGATTTTAAACAGCAAAAGTTTCACAATTAAAGATCGGTGAAGCACTGAATTTATTTAACAAAAACTGATTTTAACGTAGTACAGAGGTAGCTTCAATACTTTGTGTGCAGTGTATATTATTATATAAATGATTTTAAACGGCAAAAGTTTCACAATTAAAGATCGGTGAAGCACTGAATTTATTTAACAAAAACTGATTTTAAATAGCTTCAATTATTTTGCTGGAGGCTCGTCCACCGCCGGTTGTTGGGCTCAGACTGAAAATGTTTGTTTTACGTGGAGACGCGACTCGTCTCCACGGAATCTTAAACGCGATTAAATAAGTCCGTCGAAGCGATAGGATACCAAAATCCCATCATCGCCTCGATGACCATATTTGGTAATTTACCCTTTTGCGTTTTGTTCAAACACAAAAGGGGTTGAAACACACACACGATGATCGCTCATACATCCCATTTAAAGTTCGCAGCAGGTGCGAGTATCTCAACGGCAAAAAGGGGTTGAAATGTTTACACGATCAACGACTGCGTAAAGCATTATTGCTGATCGTGTACATTTCGCTGGTATATCCTCGCAGTCGAATTCTGATGGTGAATTTCCATTTGCGAATTCGACTGCCAGGGCGCCAGCCAGATGCCCTCATGTATCGGTCGGTCAGGTGATCGATCGAGGTGGGCATGCTGTGCCAAGGCAAGATACACTTTTCCTGCTGGTGTCAGCTGGCGCGCAAAAGAATATCGTGTAGATATTGCACGGGCAATACTAGTTGCTTGGTTGTTAAACCAAATTGCTTTGAACATATTGCATTTGTTGCCGCTGGAATTTCATATCAGCGAGAATTAATGTTTCACCGGTTTCTCTAATGTTACAGGTACGGCATGGAAGGTAAGTACACGGTTTTAGTGTATTTTAGGAAACTGTTACCTTTTGTACCTGTAAGGTAAGTAGTGGCGTTCAATGGAACTGCCACGGTACTTGTTTTTATAATTGGTTGTATGCCCTAGATGGGGGTTTTTACTTAGGTTAGGGGAAGATGGTTGGTGGCGTTCGAGGGAACCGCCACAATGTTACTGATGAATAGGTAACTATTTGTGATGGGCTCGTACAGCCGCCACAAATCTACTAACAGATTCAACTCAACTTTGCACTCTGTGTTTGAGTTTATTATCGCTTTGGTATTTGTATCCGGACCTATCGGTTCTGGTAAATATTAACGCGAGACGTACAGATAAAGAAAGAGAGTCATTCTTCAGACGAACTGCATGTTCATATGTTTCTTCTTCATTACAATCTCCATGCATTCATAACCAATGGACCCCTTTCCTTATGCTCTTCTTTTTGTGCGTATGTTTCATGTATTAAAAAACATCACAAAACAAACAATTTCAGTTATAATTAGGTAGACCGTCGATCATAGTAATTTCACTTAATCTTGATGAATTGGATTGGATATGTTGTCAATGATAATTGGAAGAAAACAGTAGAAGCAATGGAAGTATGCTAAGACATTGTTGCGACGGTTGTAACATAAGGATAAATAAGAAAAATTCGAGAGACAAAAAACTATCTGAAGAAAACACAACGTTGAGATCAATCCGTATTTTTCATGTGACTTGCTTAAGTCACCCAGACTAACAATAATCTGTCCTAACCGCTAGATATACTGCATTGGCCCTTTCGATGCATCACTTTCTCGCTCCATCTCCTCGTTCCCTGTATACCACTCCTAACCCCACCATTTACCAAGTAATCCAAGTCACAGAAATCCAAGTGCTTCGAAAAATATTTCCGCTTTCATCATTTGTTCAAACAGCGTATTTCCAAGAGTGAATCCACGCTGTCGTCATTCGGAAACGATTCCCCGTCACATTTATTTCAGATGCCACTGACTCACAGACTACTGTAATGACTTTGCTCGCACGCTAGCAAACAACCACGGAAACGCATAGCAATGGGCCCTGCGGAATGTCATAATCATAACTACCTGACTTGGCCCCAAATTCTTCTACAGCCTTATCATCTTGTTCCCGATAAGCAAATGCGTTGTTGTGCTTGGGTACTGAGTCGAAGTACAGTATCTATTTACTAGAACATCTATTCTCCAATTTCCACCTGTCGATATGTTGACTATTAATGCTGACGCTGATGATAGAACACGTCTCGAACTTAATCCGTCTAATGCGTGATCTGTTGTTTCAAGGCCGGTCCAACACCCTGCTAAGTTAAAGTGACCATAAGGTAAGTCAACGATTTAATCAACGATTAAAAGACTCGAATTCACAGTGAATAAACTCAAACCATGAGAATCAGTTACCAGTTCGTTTGGCATAGAACCATTTTGGGAGTATGATGTCAGTACGAGTTCTCATTGCCAACGAGGTTCTAAAATCGAATGGAATTCTTCGACGAGAAACTCAGTGAGCTGCTCTCTCGACCCGTGCTACAGATTACTTTAGGTAATTAGTTTCAGCGCTAGCTCTCAGTCTTGGCCCTGAAATGACTCACAAACTCCGAGAGAATCTATTTGTATCTTTTAGAGAGACATAGGGTGCGTGTTTGGTATTTGCGAAATGAAATTTCAGTTCAGTCCTCGCATGGATTGTTGGATCTGATCGCGGGGTCTGATGATTCAACAGACGCTAGCATTTCAAGTCTTTTCTAAGTTTGTGTGTACATTGCTTAGTATGCTAAACTCGGATGAGCTAATGACGCAAAAAGTTGGCCTTTGCTTTCATTTCTCTTATGAAATTCTTGGCTTATAATTCGGGGCAAAATTATATTTTGCACAAGTGCCACTTCACGAAAATATAAATACAGGGGTGCAAATTTAGACACAAACAGTTGAAGATTTGTCTAAGGAAACCAGTGGCTAAAGGCAATTCTTTCTGAAAAATGTAGACGCTGGCAAAGGTTGAAGTTGCCACAATCTGGAAATATTTAAATTAGGTGCCGCATTATATTTGGTTATCCACCATTCGGCATTCTTTTGTCCCAGAGTCGTCGAAAAGCATGGTAGTCCACATTTGTCTTGTATCCGACAAAATATAGGCTTCTGACGGATTAAACCCATTCCGGGAGCACTATTCGGATATAAGTCATTGGGATCGAATATCCAGAGATCAAATTATTTGTTGTTTTTTGTAACTGTACAGATTTTTGTTTTTATTTATTCATACACTTTTGACAAAAAATGTCAAATTCGGGATTATAGAGCTTAAATCTTAACTAACTGGTTTCATGCCGACCTTCTAAGGTGGGCATAACTGGACCAATGCCCCAAGCTATTGCCTTTCGCGCTTACCCTTCACGCTTTAAGGAATTATCATTTATTCATGGACTGTTTCCGAAACCTTAATTTTTCCCAAAGCTTATCTTAATTAACCGATCCTCAAGTCGAGTCTCACACATATTTTCATATAGATAGACGATAGTGTACGTGGAAGGACAGGGAAGGATACATATATATATATATATATATATATATATATATATATATATATATATATATATATATATATATATATATATATATATATATATATATATGTATATATATGTTGTGAGCGAGTTGTTACCCAACTTCCCTGACTTCTTCATTAGTTTCGAATTTTTTCTCCAAGTAATTTCTTCAATCATCATCATCATCGGCACTACAACCGGGATCTGGTCTTGGCCTTATTTAACAAGTCTCTCCACCGGTCCCGATTTCGAGCCGATGTCATCCAGTTTGGCACTCCCAGGCTGTCTCCTTCCATACATCCTACCACAAAGGACTTTCCGGGCAGACTCATTTTCGCTTATTCGAGCTAGCTGTCCCGCCCACCGGAGTCTACCGAGCTTGATTTTTCTTACAACACTAGCTTCAGGGTAGATCGCGTACAACTCATGGTTGTAGCGTCTCCGAAATCGTCCTCCCTCACATACGGGGCCAACAATCCTTCTTAAGACCTTCCTCTCGAACGCGGCTAAGATTTCAGAGTGCCTTTTATTGAGCACCCAGGTCTCGGATCCATAAATGAGTACTGGTAAGACAATGGTCTTGTACAGTAGTAGCTTGGATGTTCTGGATAAATTTTGGGATTTAAAGAGCCTTGATAGACCATAGTAGGTTTTGTTGGATTTGAGGAGCCGTTCGCGTATTTCTTCTTCCATATTGTTATTGGCTGATACTCTTGACCCAATGTAGTTAAAGGATTGCACTACTTCAAATTTGTGCTCCACTACCCTGATAGTTGTACATGTACTTCGTTTTCCCCCCATTAATGTGCAGTCCCAGTTTTTGTGCCGCCTGCTCGATCTAGGTGAAGGACTGTTATGTGCGGCTTCCGCCATCTCCATCGTTTGTTCTGTTTAAATGTAATAAGATAGTAGATAGTAAGGTGGTGAGGAAACACACGATCCACATGTTGAATGCGCGAACATACTCTTGTTCGGGTGTGGATCGTGTGGAAGTTAGATCTCTTTTTCGGAGTGGATGGAGATGGAGAGAGGGAGAAAGGTCTTTTTGTGTACCCTGGGGGAGAAAGGAACAACAAGTTAAATATTTTGTTGATGATTTTGTTGAATACGGTTTTTGATTCCGTTTTTGGATGATTGAGTGCAGTTAGAAGTTGACAGTTGGTTAGCGGTGGAAGAAAAGAAAGAAACTGCAACGTCCCGGTGGAGAAGAAAAAAGGAACGACTGTAGAAAGATTGCAAAAAGAAAAAAAAAGGGCTTGCTTTTGATCAGTGATTAGTATTTAGTTGCACGGTTGTGTTTTTTCAAAAATAAAGAAAAGCTTTATAACGTGTGATTGATTGTTTTTTCGACTGCTAAGCATACGGGGGTCTCTGTGGATTTTACGCAACTGGAAACCGACAAAATTGATTAACAAACAGCACTCTAGTTGGTTCGTTGCGAAGAGGCCAAAACGTGGAATAATCATCAACGTGGAGTGCAAGGCGTGGGCCAAGAATATCCATCGCAGCCGTAAAAACCGAATAGATTCGGTTCACTTTGAACTTCTAATTGATTAACAAACAGCACTCTAGTTGGTTCGGGCCATTTCTGCCACCCATCATAGTTCCCAGAACCAAAGGCAGTCTGGTACAAGCCTTGGTTAATTTCCTGGAGCACAAATCACAACCGCCTGCTGATCCGGAGGTGTGAGGAATTGAAGACCACAGCTGGGAGAGCTGCCGAACGAGTCTCCTGAACAACAGGTAATTTAGTTATACATACATTTAATTTTCTGTGGCAAAACGTTACAGGACTTGTGTACAGCCGATTCGGATCTACCGATGATGTCGGCGTCATCTGCGTAGGCAAGTTCTGGCTCGACTTGGTGACAATAGTCCCTCTAGTTATAACGCCAGAGTCTCGGATTGCTTTCTCCAACGCCAGGTCGACGAGGAGGTAGGCCAGACCGTCCCCTTGTCGCAGTCCATTAAAGATGTTTATTGGTTTGGAGAGCAATCCCGCTATTTTTACTTGACTAGTTACGTTGGTTATGGTCAACCTACAAAGTCGTATCAAAGCCGAACTCTCTGATGGCATTATATAGTTCTACCCTGGCTATGCTGTCGTAGGCGGCCTTAAAGTCTATGAATAGATGATATAATGGAATTTTAAATTCCAGACATTTTTCCATCGCCTGCCTAAGGGTGAGTATCTGATCAATTGCTGATTTGCCTGGGATGAAGCCACACTGATATTGACCAATGATGACTTTAGCGTATGGGGCTATCCGATTTCACACGATAGTGGAGAGTATCTTATAGCCGGTACTCAGCAATGTTATACCCCTATAGTTGCTGCACACTGTGATATCTCCCTTCTTATGTATGGGGCAAATTATTCCACGACGCCAATCTTCCGGCATCTTCTCTTGCTCCCATACGTGCACTACGATCTCATGAATTGCGTGATGTAACGCTGTCCCTCCTTGTTTGATCAGCTCAGCTGGTATGCCATCAGCTCCTGGGGCTTTATTTGATTTGAGCTGTCTTATGGCTTTTAATGTTTCCTCAATGCTTGGTGGGGCAGCATTTGGCCTTGATCTTGCATTGGTGGAGCCTCCAATTCTTCTGTGAGCTGACAATTTAGTAATTCATTGAAGTGCACTTCCCATCACTCCAGAATGCCTTTTGATATGCGGCTTTTGTCGACCGTAACAACTATAGTTAAGCGGTAATCACTTTCAATAAGCTCTCGAACGGCATGGATGTTGGCATCTGTACGACTTGTCTTTGTGCGTCGATCATGACTTTCGTTTTTGATACGTTCTCGCCCACTTTTGAATTCTCTGGCCCACGTATACGCACGATTCTGAGACAGTATATCATCACCAAATTGTTCCTTCAATCGAAAAAAAAAATATCAGAGAGTTTAACCCCTTCATTTGTTAAAAATTTTATGATAATCCGTTGCGCAACAGACGTATGTACCTCTTGCTCGCTCATGGCTGTACTGACTACAAAGCCGAGCGTGACCGCTAGCCAAGCCGGTTCCCCTACTCTTCATAAACCAAACAACAGCCACGCACAAGTCTATCTATCTCGCAACTTGTTGCTAAGCAAAAAAGTAAAATTACCAATTATATTTGATTCAGCCCCGTATATAAATTCCCAGGTCGATTGCTTTGTTAGTATACTTTTGAGAGATCAAGCTGGAAACTCTTCACATCTTAGCTTTAAGTTAGACAGACCAGAAGAATCCTTCATCTCTTCTAGCAGGAGACTATTTGATCTTTAGTTAGATGACCAGAAGAATCTTTCTTCTTTTCGAGCAGGAGACAAATCGGCTTTAGTTAGACGGACCAGAAAGTTCCTTTATTCCATTCTATTATTGGAAATTCCTTCGTTATTTTGCAATCAGTCGTGAAGTAGCAATTGTTACAAACATTGTTAATAGAACACAATCGTATAATTTCGATTGGTATATGGTTGAAGATGATAATAAGCAAACCGCTCGATATTTGGCATTTCGGTATTCAAAATACATATGTGTCTGTAAGTTCATCATCATCATCATCATCGACACTACAACCGGGAACCGGTCTTGGCCTTATTTAGCAAGTCCTGAGGTTTGTTAAATTTTCCATAATCATTTGTTTTTTCCGGGCAAGGTCATTAGTCTCGCGCCAGAGGCTCCCCGACGGGGAATCGAACCCCGGTCTCCCGCGTGACAGGCAGATATACTAACCACTATACTATCGAGGAGCTTTTCTTTTACATGGGGCGTAATCTTCTTGCTTATGATGAAGCCGGTACCTCACATCTACTGTCTGTAAGTTCGGCAGTTTTTAATTTTTTCTCAGAGAATGTAGCTTGTTGCTGGGGACTCCCAACACTTCTCCGTTTACTACGTCACTTTTGCAGATAAAGAGTTTTATAGCACGAATTCCTTTAAAACGGCAACCTATTCCCTCCACGTTCTGTGACTAATTTGGCCTCTGTAATAAGGCAGTGTTGACACCCTGGATGAGAAGTGAACAGGAGAAAAATGGCAAATTAGTTTTGGAATCTTAAAATTTTGTTTTGAGATATTAAAACCACTACGATGTTCGTAAAATTGCTTGGTTTAACGAACCAGAATTTTTTTTTTAGCTCGTTTGCTTCACTATTACACAATCCTTCAGAAACTGGTCGCCCAATAATATCCTCGGAGAGAGCTTAGGGTCGCAGAAATTGTTTAAGGAAAAGAAGTTTTGATATCATTAATTAATGCTTCCATGTAACAATTGTCGCAAGTGTCGACTTTCTAAATAATTACACAACACTCCTTATGTGTTATTGAATTATCATACCGTTGCAAATCTAAATTTGTTGAAATTATCAAGCCAAAACAACCACGTCGTGGATGTATCCACTCTGATGTACAAAGAAACGCACCTTAAAAGGTTATACCGATTTGAATGGTAATTATTTTTTATTATTTATTGGCCTGTAGGAACCCGGAAGTTCATGACCTCACCGACTCGACTCCGCCATCGTTCCCTGTCATGCGCACTCTCCTTCCACGCTTGACCATTCGATCTGATCTCCTCAAGGTCAAACCTCACATTGTCCTCCCATCTCCGTCGCAGGCGTCCGGCCGGTCAAGAATTCTACACACGGTCCTATCGTTGTCCATTCGCGCCACGTGTCCGGCCCATCGTAATCTTCGCGACTTGATTACTCTCACTATTGGAGGTTTGCGATATAGCTCTTCCAATTCGTGGTTGTGCAGTTTCCTCCATTGTCCTGCCTCGTCGTCATATTTACCTTCAAAGATACCCCTTAAAACGTTATTCTCGAATACGCGGAATTTGTTTTCTTCCCGTTTTGTGAGAGCCCATGTTTCCCATCCATATAGAACAATCGGCATGATATTGGTTCTATAGACACGGAGCTTTATGTTACGTGATAGCAGTTTGGATTTCAGCAGTTTACTGACTGCGTGCCAACTAGCGTTGCCGGAGTGTAGTCTTTTGTTAATTTCCTTCGACATTTCGTTACTAGCCGTCAGTATCGTTCCCAGGTATTTAAATTCTTTAACTTTTTCAAATATCTTACCTCTTACGTTTATGTGTGTTCCCTGAAGTCCACCTGCTCTCGCCGTAATCATGAATTTTGTTTTGTCTTCATTTGCACTTGTGTGACGGGATGTTCAGGGATGATCCGGCCGTGTTGTCGTCCATTACCTTTCTGATGACATACTCGAGCACAAGGTTAAAAAGACACGGTGAGATGCCATCTCCCTGTTTTAGTCCGTCCCGGATTTCAAATGGCTCTGAGAGGTGGTTTTCTATTCTAACTCGCCCTTTGTTTTCGTTCATGCAAATTTGAATGAAGGGGGCATATTTTTTCGGGATTCCCAGCTCAACTACAATATGGTAGAGTCTTTGCCTTGCGACTAAGTCGTCGGCTTTTTTGAAGTCAACGAACAGTTGGTGAACCGTCTCTCCGTATTCCCACTTCTTTTCCAGCGGTTGTCTTATTGTGAACATTTGGTCGCTTGGTGAGCAGTTTCTACGGAATCCACATTAGTAATCTCCCAGTATTGATTCTGTGCACGCTGTGATTCTCGCCAGCATGACATTTGTTAGTATTTTTAATGTGGTTGGGAGCAATGATATTCCTCTGTAGTTTTCGCAGTCAGATCTGTCGCCTTTTTTGAAAATGGGGATGACTATTGAGGTTTTCCATTCTTCCGGAGTGACTTCCTTATCCCATATCGTTTTGATGAGTTGGTGAATCTTTCGAGCGGTTGTTTCTCCTCCATGCTTCACAAGCTCTTCCGGTATGCAGTCGACTCCGGGAGTCTTGTTGTTTTTCAATCGATTTATCGCGTCTACAACTTCGTTGAAAGAGGGCTGTGGAATCTGAGGCTCGGCTGTATGTACGTCTGGTGCGCTTATTTGTGGTTGATGGATGCGCACATTGAGCAGATTTTCAAAGTACTGCTTCCATCTTGTGGCGATATTGTTTGTTTCTGTGACCAGACAGCCGTTTGTGTCTGGAATTATTTTGGCTCTCCCTCGGTAGCCATTTCTAATTGAATTTATGCCGACACACATACCTCTGATGTTCTTTGCTCTGGAATTTTCTAGGATTTTTTCGATCCGAGTCTTCTCCCATTTGCGTTTTTTGCGTTTGAAGAATCTCATTGTCTCTTTCCGAATCGTCACGTATCTTTCTGCGTTGACTTCATCATATATTTCTAAGTGGATCACTCTGATGCGTTTACGTTCTTCGATCTTCGCCTTGCACTCATCGTCAAACCAAGGTTTGGACTTAATTGTTTTCTTAAATCCTAATAACTTTAGGGTGTTTGTTTGATTGTGTCTCTGATCGATGTCCATTTAGCGTCCACAAAATTGGCTTCCTCTTCCTCACTGCTCCCATTCTCTAGGATGCTAAATCTATTCGTTAGTTCGTCTTGATATTCAGACCTTTTGCGCAGGTCTTTTAGTTTATCAATGTCGAACTTTTTGCTCGTCTCTCGTGACTGCCCATGTGGGTTTGCTGCGAGCCGACTCCTGATGTTGCCCATCACTAGGAGATGATCGGAGTCGCAATTTGCTCGTCTATATGATCTTACGTCAAGGATATTCGAGTGGTGTCTTTTGTCTATGAGGAAGTGGTCTATTTGGTTACGCGTTACGCCGTCGGGTGATATCCATGTGGCTTTATGAATTTGCTTGTGCTTGAACATCGTGCGTTTCACTACCAGGTTTTTTGAAGCGGCGAACGTGATAATTCGAATTCCATTATCATTTGAAACGTCGTGTAGACTTTCTTTACTTATAGTTGGTTGGAAGATATCTTCCTTTCCAATTTTCGCATTGAGGTCCCCGAGGAGGATTTTAACATCGAATGATGAGATCCCATCAAATACTTCTTTTAGGGTCTCGTAGAACGTGTCCTTTGTTTATTCGTCGGTAGATTCTGTTGGGGCATGTACGTTTATAAATACATAATTGTACCATGGTCCCTGTATTTTTAGTACAGACATTCGGTCATTATTAAATTTCACATCTTTTACATGGGGCGTAATCTTCTTGCTTATGATGAAGCCGGTTCCGTAGTTATGTGTATCGGTACCTCCACACACCAGTGTAAATCCGTTGGTTTCGATTACTTGATGTGGGAGTCGGACTTCGTGAAGCGCGACGACGTCCATTTTATATTGTTTCGTGTTTTCTACGACCGTCTGTATCGCGCCTGGGTTATATAACGTTCGAACATTCCACGTGCCGACGCGTATATCCCGCCTTTTCGGTTTTTCCCTACGTCTTCTTTTAGCCGAGTCGTTGTTTTCTTGATGATTTGTTCCCTTATGGTAGTGTCGGCTCATCACATCTACGCCTACCGGGTTTTTCGTGAGATCCACTCAGAAAGATATGATGAAGTCAACGCAGAAAGATACGCGACAATTCGGAAAGAGACAACGAAACTTTTCAAACGCAAAAAACGCGAATGGGAGAAAACTAGGATCGAAAAAATCCTAGAAAATGCCAGAGCAAAGAATATCAGAGGTATGTATGCCGCATAAATTCAATTAGAAATGGCCACTGAGGGAGAGTCAAAATAATTCGAGACACAAATGGCTGTCTGGTGACGGAAACAAACAATATCGTGACAAGATGGAAGCAGTACTTTGAAAACCTGCTCAATGTACGCACCCATCAACCACAAATAAACCCACCAGACTTACATACAGCCGAGCCTCAGATCCCAGAGCCCTCTTTCGACGAAGTTGTAGACGCAATAAATCGATTGAAAAACAACAAGGCTCCCGGAGTCGACTGCATACTGACAGAGCTTGTGAAGCATGGAGGAGAGGCAACCGCTCGAAAGATCTATAGCGTTTGAAATAATAGTGAAGAATAAGATCGTGTGATTCGAACTGACGCTATGACAGTTTGAATCACCAAAAATGTTTACCTAAACGTTACCCATTAGGCTACTTACCGTGTTTTAGAATTTGATTTTAAAACTCGACTATACTCCACTGATGTGAATTATTTTTGTTATCGCTATGGTATACGGCTCTGATGTATTTTCTTGTTCGATTTTTCGTTCGTGTTCTTCACTATTTTGCTTATGAATTGTGTGTATCTGTTAGAGTCGCCACAGATCCACCAACTGATTAAAACAATATGGGATAAGAAAGTCATTCCGAAAGAATGGAAAACCTCAATAGTCGTCCCCATTTTCGAAAAAGGCGACAGATCTGACTGCTCAAAATTACAGAGGAATATCATTGCTCCCAACAACATACAAAATACTAACAAATGTCATACTGGCTGGAATCACACCGTACGCAGAAGACATATTGGGAGACTACCAATGTGGATTCCGTAGGAACCGGTCAACGAGCGACCAAATGTTCACAATAAGGCAACTACTGGAAAAGAAGTGGGAATACGGAGAGACGGCCAGTAACGAAATGTCGAAGGAAATTAACAAAAAACTGTATTCCGGCAACGGTAGTTGGCACGCAGTCAGTAAACTGCTGAAATCCAAACTGCTATCACGTAACATAAAGCTCCGTGTCTATAGAACCATTATCATGCCGATTGCTCTATACGGATGCGTAACATGGGCTCTCACAAAACGGGAAGAAAACAAATTCCGCGTATTCGAGAATAAAGTTTTACGGGGTATCTTTGGCGGTAAATATGACGAGGAGTCAGGACAATGGAGGAAACTCCACAACCACGAATTGGAAGTGCTATACTGTAAACCTACAATAGTGAGAGTAATCAAGTCGCGAAGATTAAGATGGGCCGGACACGTGGCGCGAATGGACAACGATAGGACCGTGTGTAGTATTCTTGACGGTAAGCCAACGGGAAAGAGACCGACAGGGCGGCTGCGACGGAGATGGGAGGACAATGTTAGGTTAGACCTTGAGGAGATCGGATCAGATGGTCGAATGTGGAAGGAGAGCGCACGGGACAGGGAACAATGGCGGAGTCGAGTCGGTGAGGTCATGAACTTTCGGGTTCCTACAGGCCAATAAATAGTAATAGTATACTAATATAGTAGTAGTAGTAGATGCTCCCATCTCTCTAACCCGTCCAAAGCATACTCGGCGTTTTTCTCTGCAAAATAACTGTTCACGAAGGTGATTGCCTCCTCATTTGCGAACATCTCTGTGCTCCGAGCGCAATTTTTAGATTAGGGAACAAAAAGAAGTCGTTTGGGACTAGATCTGGTGAGTAAGGCGGATGGTCAGGCAGTTCAAACCGTAATTCGTGGACTTTCGCCATGGCAACCGCTGAGGTGTCAGACGGCGCGTTGTTTTGGTGAAACATGATTTTCTTTTTCGGCAAATGTCGCCGCTTTTCCGCAATTTCTCACTTCAGTTGGTCAAGTAATGATGCGTAGTATGCTCCTGCAATGGCCTTTCCTTTTTTAAGATAATCGATTAAGATAACTCCATGACTATCCCAAAGAACAGTCGCCATCACTTTCCCAGCCGAAAAAAAAAACAATTTTTGCTTCTTTTGGAGCCGATTCCCCCTGTTGCGGTTCACTGTTTTGACTGTATTTTTATTTCGGGCGTATAATGGTGTTTCCAAGTTTCATCGACAGTGTAACGGATTTTAACCGTTTTGGGTTGGATTGACGAATATGTTTAATGGTTGCCAATCACCACCCAATTGTTAACAATAAGTTTTTGATATTCTGTGAAGAGAAAGTTAAGAGTATTCAGCTTTGTAACCTGGATTCTATCATCAATATTATTCCACGCATAGGGATTATAGATGTTATTCACGATAGTCGCTTCGCAAATTTCGGTTCTTCAATTCGGCCACCGGCCTCAAACGGTTCTCTCCATGGACGGTTATGTAGCTGCACAGCTTGGCAAATTGCTGCCGAGCCAAGATTTACCGGCTCCAGGTTTCAATCCTTGCGATGTTTTAATTAAAAACTCTATCTGACGTTATACAGGGCACAATTAATTTTATTGTTGGTTAGTTGTTAATAAATATTTTCGTGTTGCACATAGACTTAATTTATTTATCGACTTTACAAATAAATGTTTTCGTGTTGCACAAAGACTTAATCTGCTTATCGACTTTACAAATAAACGTTTCCGTATTGCACATAGACTTAATTTCCTTTTCGACTGATCTTAACCAACGCTTTGTCGACACTCATCATCACTCTCTCCCCATTTTCCGCTACCTCGCTACCTCTTCGAAGAGAAACCCGCCGCAACAGATCCTTCGAAATCCACATCTTAACGAATGCAGGTTCGTGCATCTGCTCGTAATGAATACTAACCTAAAATGTGGACTGTGGGTTAAATGTTTTCTATTATCTTTGTATAATTCAACGCTTAATATTGCTTTTCTGCGCCATATATGCGATTCAAAACGTAGGTTTGTTTTATTAAAATTTATTAGTTTTTCCCTGCTCGGTGGGGCAATAGGGGTGGGGGAGATTACCATGTAACAACAGTAGTTAATCGGCGCTAAAACTGGAATTTATTGCGCCTAAACTGCGCCAACAGAGCGTTGGAAATGTTCATTCGAACACGTTTTTAGTCTAACGTGAGCAAACGCTGCACCCAACGCGCGGGCAGCTTTCTCATGCCTAAATCTTGATTTAATATGTGACATACACGTTCTTTGGACATTTTCATAGCCTCTGCTATCTGTCTCACTTTAATTCGGCGTTCGCCTAGCATCATTTGGTGGACTTTAGCGATGTTATCGTCAGTTGTTGAACCGAACGTTCATCATCTCCTAACCTCTCACGGCCACGTTTAAATTCAGCTGCCCAAAATTTCACGGTGGTAAACGATGGTGCAGAGTCCCCGTGCACAGAGTCCAACTCATCTTTGATTTGCATAGGCGTATTGCCTTTCAAAAACAAAAATTTAATGACAGCCCGATACTCAATATTGTCCAATTTCACAAAAACAATCACATCGACTCACTCAAACGACTGTCATATAAAAACTACTCGTCCAAATTGGCTGAAATTTGGTGAGTAACTGCCAAAAGATGCACAACTACATTCACTAGCTTTCATTGACGAGTGCTGCTATATTCCGTTGAGGTCGGAAACTTTTCAGGCCACCCTCGTATATTCTACTACGGGTGAATAAGATTCACTAAAACAACGTCGTCCCTAAATATGAAAAATGAGAATAAAGTTGATATGAATTTCAAGGTCCCGAAAAAATATGCCGCCCTCATTCAAATTTGCACGAACGAAAACAAAGGGCGAGTTAGAATAGAAAACCACCTCTCAGAACCATTTGAAATCCGGGACGGACTAAAACAAGGGGATGGCCTCTCACCATGCCTTTTTAACATTGTCCTCGAGTATGTTATCAGAAAGGTACAAGACGACAACACGGCCGGATCATCCCTGAACGGGGTCACACAAGTGCTCGCGTATGCGGATGACATCGCCGTTCTGGGCGATAATCTCGAAACTATAAGTAAAAACTGTGAAATCATCATGCAAGCAGCACAAGAGGTGGGCCTAGAAATAAACGAAGACAAAACGAAATACATGATTACGACGAGAGCAGGTGGACCTCAGAGAACACATATAAACGTCAGGGGCAAGATATTTGAAAATGTCAAAGAATTTAAATATCTGGGAACGATACTGACGACCAGAAACGAAACGTCAAAGGAAATTAACAAAAGACTACATTCCGGCAACGCTAGTTGGCATGCAGCCAGTAAACTATTAAAATCCAAACTGCTATCACGTAATATAAAGCTCCGTGTCTATAGAACCATAATCATGCCGATTGCTCTATACGGATGCGAAACATGGGCTCTCACAAAACGGGAAGAGAACAAATTCCGCGTTTTCGAGAATAAAGTTTTAAGGGGTATATTTGGCGGTAAATATAACGAGGAGTCAGGACAATGGGGGAAACTCCACAACCACGAATTGAAAGAGCTATACCGCAAACCTACAATAGTGAGAGTAATCAAGTCGCGAAGATTAAGATAACCCGGACACGTAGCGCGAATGGGCGATGATAGGACCGTGCATAGAATTCTTGACTGTAAACTAACGGGGAAGAGACCGACAGGACGGCCGCGACGGAAATGGGAGGACAATGTTAGATTGGACCTCGAGGAGATCGGATCGAATAATCGAACGTGGAAGGAGAGCGCACAGGACAGGGAACAATGGCGGAGTCGAGTCGGTGAGGTCATGAACTTCCGGGTTCCTACAGGCCAGTAAATAATAAAAAATAATAACGAATTTCAAGGACTCCTTATTTTTACTACGAGACGGAACAACATTTTCGATTCAGAAATTTAGCTCTGAGTGTCATTTAAACATTTTCAGACTGCAGTTGCTACTGAAGATCATTCTGGGTATGTTTCTACATCATTATAAGATACCCTAATTGCACTATCGGTTCGCGCGTCAAGTCTTCTTCGGGATCCGAACTAAACAAACGGATCACCACAAACGCGACCGAGTGTAGTGCAGTAATATATATGGGACTCGCGCCGTAGTGTGAAAATTGTGTGGAAGTTGTACAGTGCGGGAAAACTCATACCCTTTCCTTTCCTTGTATCTGTTTTTCCTCTTTTTCGCACCTCTGTTGCATTCCTCAGGCATTGGTCCTCTTGATTGATTTATAATCTTTGGAGGGTTTTTGGTGTTTTAAGTGGCGTAATATTCGTGACGAAAGGGATGTGATCTGGATTTCGGCACGGATCTAGTGGGGCACCTACTACAAGCGCATAACACCTGTAGTGGTTGCTTTAGCTTATCTATCGCCGGGTCCGACTTGCATCCTTTTCTGCGGCGGTATTGGTTTTCTTTGTCAGGCCATTTCAATGGAACGGGAATTTCACGTCGATCTGTGTAACATTCGTGGCCCAAAATGCAATTTCTCCTATGTGTCTGCCCACGTCGGTAACCAGAAACCATCTATCCTTGCACTTATCGAGACTCAGATAATAACTAATACAGATATTTCCGATTTTACTATACTCGGTTATAACCTAGTGCCTTTGTTTTTTCCACACCGTGGTCTATCTACATACATACGAAGTGATATTGCTTATCAGCTTCTGCCACAATATAGGCCCTGCTCCAATCCAGAATTTAATTTCTCGTTAATCTTGACCCTATATCCCCACACTGAAATCGTTATTGTGGGTGATTTTAATGTACATAACTCTCAGTGGCTTCGCCACTGCGGACACACGACACCTGAGGGTCAGTATGTTCAGCTCTTTGCTGAGTCAAACAATTTAACTCAACTCGTCAGCGAGCCAACACGGGTACCAGATATAGATGGTCATTCCGCCAACACACAGGACCTGTTTCTCACCTAATACCCAAACAAATACACAATTGAAATTTCTTCGCCGTTGGGCACTTCAGACCACTGTGTCGTGTCAGCTAAATTTCCTCTAACCAACAGCAACGCTAACGAGAAAACTCCAAAAAGAACAGTATGGTTCTATGAGAAAGCCAAGTGGGAAGATCTGGCCGACTTTTTTAGGAAGTTAAATTGTTCGTTATTTTTCCTCAATTCTCTATCAAAATCATCATCGGCACTACAACCGGGAGCCGGTCTTGGCCTTATTTAGCAAGTCCTGAGGCTTGCTAAATTTTCCATAATGATTTTTTTTTTCCGAGCAAGGTTATTAGTCTTGGGCCAATGTTGACTCTATAGCGGACACATTGACGGACACGATTCTGTTTGGCATGCGAACCTTTATTCCACACAGAGTAAAGAGTATCAAACCCAAGAGAAATATGTGGTTCGATTCCGGGTGCAGAGAAGCCATTAAGGCTAAAGAGTTGAGCTTCCGGTTGAATAAATCAAACAATACTGAGGAAAACCGGAAAAAATTTAAGAGAGCTAATAATGACTGCAATGCGTATATTCAACGCCCCAAGTTCTTGCATGACCAGAGAGTGAGACAAAAAATACTACACCCTCCCACAGGTAGTAGAAACTCTGGGCATTTGTGAATAACATCCAAAACTCGGTCTCCTCACCCATTCCTTCGCTAATAGTCGATAACAGACCAGTCACCAGTGCAATAGAGAAAGCGAATCTACTTGCTGTACATTTTGCAGCCAACTCAACGCTGCCTGATACCACATCAGTTCCGGGTCAACCCGAGCATAAGCAGCATACCATGAGCCAGATTCGCTTCCGAACGCGTGCTGTTGCCCGGGCACTCAAGGAGCTAAACGCACACAAATCCGCGGGTCCTGACGGTATTCCTCCAATGCTCTTGAAGAAATGTTCCTCTTCACTCTATAAACCACTGCGGAAACTCTTTCATTTGTCTTATTCTGCTGGTCGTTTCCCAAATAGATGGAAGTCAGCAAACATTCGTCCAATCCCCAAAGAGGGCGACAAATCATCGACTCATAGCACTAACTTCTATTCTCTCGAAGGCAATGGCATCACTTATCAACCGTCAACTTTCGAAATATCTGGAATCAAATGATCTCCTCAATAACCGCCAATATGGCTTTCGTAGCAACAGGTTCGTAGGCAACAGGAGATTTGATGGCGTACCTTATCGAAAAGTGGAGCCATTCCATCCACTACTTCGGTGAATGCAAGTTTGTTGCACTGAATATTTCAAAAGCCTTCAACAGAGTTTGGTATCCATCCCTTTTGTCAAAATTACATTCCTATGGAGTGAGCAATTCCCTGATCCGATGGATATAAGACTATTCTTCTGGCCGTCCAATTCAAGTGGTTCTTGATCGTTTTACATCAAATTAATGCAGGTGTTCCCCAGGGTTCGGTACTCTCACCCACTGTCTTCCTGATCTTTATAAATGATTTCTTGTCAATTACCCAAAACCCAATTCACTCGTTTGCTGATGATAGCACGTTGATTTTCTCATATTCATGCATACATTCCCGACCAAACTCTTCGAATCTCATTACCAATCAGCAGGTTATGTTTAAAAATTGAACGATTAAGCAACCTCAACAAGATTTATCAATTGGGATTATCTACCCGACTGGAATTCAATCCCTTAAGAACTCAGTGTTGCCTCTTGTCGTCAAATGTGGACCTGTGGGGGTTCTCTATATCACACGAAGAACCAACCCACCATTCCTACCTAACTTCGACCGCTAACAGCGCGTCACCATAACCCAAACCTGCAATAGCACACATTCACAAACACACAAAGAACACACTTCCCAATATGCATCAGCATCCATCCCCAAATCTGCAATCGCATACATCCCCAAACTTACCAAGAATCCATTTCCCAAGCTGTAATAAAATGCATTTTCAAACTTACAACGAAATATTAACCATCTCCCCCAACTGTATCAAACCGCATACATTTTTCCCAAAAACCACTTCGGTAAATTTGCTATTTAAACTATATCCCTCGCTTACTACCAAGCAGCATTAATTTCCACCGAAAATCATTCCGGCTCACTTCCCTAGGAGAAACAATAACAACAATGATAACAACAATACTTTTAATAACCATAATAATAACTACAACAACGATGGCTATAATAGTAATAATCACAATACTCGAAACTCGAAACCAACATAATTATAATAACACGCATTTTAATAGCAACCCTAATCCCCAAAATCCAATTCAAACTCCTACAACTCACGTAGAAGTAATAATAATAATAACGATTCAGACCCCGAACCAATGGCAGTCGCCTGTCCAGCCGATTCGATCTCCTCAAGGTCAAATCTAACATTGTCCCCCCATCTCCGTCGCGGCCGCCCTGTCCCGTTAGTCTACCGTCAAGAATTCTATGCACGGTCCTATCGTTGTCCATTTGCGCCACGTGTCCGGCCCATCTTAATCTTCGCGACTTGATTACTCTCACTATTGGAGGTTTCCAATTCGTGGTTGTGCAGTTTCCTCCATTGTCCTGCCTCCTCGTCATATTTACCTTCAAAGATACCCCTTAAAACGTTATTCTCGAATACGCGGAATTTGTTTTCTTCCCGTTTTGTGAGAGCCCATGTTTCGCATCCATATAGAACAATCGGCATGATAATGGTTCTATAGACACGGAGTTTTATGTTACGTGATAGCAGTTTGGATTTCAGCAGTTTACTGACTGCGTGCCAACTAGCGTTGCCGGAATGCAGTCTTTTCTTAATTTTCTTCGACATCTCGTTACTGGCCATCAGTGTCGTTCCCAGATATTTAAATTCTTTAACTTTTTCAAATATCTTGCCTCTGACGTTTATATATGTTCCCTGAGGTCCCCCCGCTCTCACCGTAATCATGTATTTTGTTTTGTCTTCATTTATTTCTAGGCCCACCTCTTCTGCCGCTTGTATGATGATTTCACAGTTTTTACTAACAGTTTCTAGAATATTGCCCAGAACGGCGATGTCATCCGCATATGCGAGCACTTGTGTGACCCCGTTCAGGGATGATCTGGCCATGTTGTCATCTTGTACCTTCCTGATGACATACTCGGGCACAAGGTTTGTTTTAGTCCGTCCCGGATTTCAAATGGCTCTGGGAGGTGATTTTCTATTCTAACTCGCCCTTTGTTTTCGTTCATGCAAATTTGAATGAGGGCAGCATATTTTTTCGGGATTCCCAGCTCAACTACAATATGGTAGAGTCTTTGTCTTGCGACTGAGTCGTAGGCTTTTTTGAAGTCAACGAACAGTTGGTGAACCGTCTCTCCGTATTCCCACTTCTTTTCCAGCAGTTGTCTTATTGTGAACATTTGGTCGCTTGGTGAGCAGTTTCTACGGAATCCATATTAGTAATCTCCCAGTATTTCTTTTGTGCACGGTGTGATTCTCGCCAGCATGACATTTGTTAGTATTTTGAATGTGGTTGGGAGCAATGATGAATATCGCAATGATGAATGTCGCCTTTTTTGAAAATGGGGATGACTATTGAGGTTTTCCATTCTTCCGGAGTGACTTCCTTATCCCATATTGTTTTGATGAGTTGGTGAATCTTTCGAGCGGTTGTTTCTCCTCCATGCTTCACAAGCTCTTCCGGTATGCAGTCGACTCCGGGAGTCTTGTTGTTTTTCAATCGATTTATCACGTCTACAACTTCGTTGAAAGAGGGCTGTGGAATCTGAGGCTCGGCTGTATGTACGCCTGGTGCGCTTATTTGTGGTTGATGGATGCGCACATTGAGCAGATTTTCAAAGTACTGCTTCCATCTTGTGGCGATATTGTTTGTTTCTGTGACCATACAGCCGTTTGTGTCTGGAATTATTTAGGCTCTCCCTCGGTAGCCATTTCTAATTGAATTTATGCCGATACACATACCTCTGATGTTCTTTGCTCTGGAATTTTCTAGGATTTTTTCGATCCGAGTCTTCTCCCATTTGCGTTTTTTGCGTTTGAAGAATCTCATTGTCTCTTTCCGAATCGTCACGTATCTTTCTGCGTTGACTTCATCATATATTTCTAAGTGGATCACTCTGATGCGTTTACGTTCTTCGATCTTCGCCTTGCCTGTCAACGAACAGTTGGTGAACCGTCTCTCCGTATTTCCACTTCTTTTCCAGCAGTGCCTTATTGTGAAAATTTGGTCCCTCGTTGGTCGGTTCCTACGGAATCCGCATTGGCAGTCTCCCAATATGTCGTACGGTGTGATTTTCGCCAGTAGGACATTTGTTAATATTTTGTATGTGGTTGGGAGCAATGATATTTCCCTGTAGTTTTCGCAGTCAGATTTGTCGCCTTTTTTGAAAATCGGGACGACTATTGAGGTTTTCCATTCTTCCAGAGTGACTTCCTTATCCCATATTGTTTTGATGAGTTGGTGGATCTTTCGAGCGGTTGCCTCTCCTCAAGCTCTGCCGGTATGCAGGCGACTCCGGGAGCTGTGGTGTTTTTCAATCGATTTATTGCGTCTACAACTTCGTTGAAAGATAGCTATGTGATCTGCGGCTCGGCTGTATGCACGCCTGGTACATTTATTTGTGGTTGATGGGTGCGTACATTGAGCAGTTTTTCAAAATATTGCTTCCATCTTGAGGCGATATTGTTTGTTTCTGTGACCAGACAGCCGTTTGCGTCTCGAATTATTTAGGCTCTTCCTCGGTAGCCATTTCTAATTGAATTTATACCGCGTACATACCTCTGATACTCTTTCCTCTGGAATTTTCTAGGATTTTTTCGTTCTGACTCATCTCTCATTTGCGTTTTTTGCGTTTGAAGAGTCTCATTGTCTCTGTCCGAATCGTCGCGTATCTTTCTGCGTTGACTTCATCATATCTTTCTAAGTGGATTACTCTGAGGCGTTTACGTTCTTCGATCTTCGCCTTGCACTCATCGTCAAACCAAGGTTTAGACTTACGAGTATTTGTTTTCTTAAATCCTAATACCTTTTGGGCTGTTTGTTTGATTGTGTCTCTGATCGATGTCCATTTAGTGTCCACGCTATTGGCTCCCATTCTCTAGGATGCTAAATCTATTCATTAGTTCGTCTTGATATTCAGCCCTTTTGCGCAGGTCTATTAGTATATCAATGTCGAACTTTTTGCTCATCTCCCGTGACTGCCCATGTGGGTTTGGTGCCAGCCGACTCCAGATTTTGCCCATCACTAGAAGATGATCGGAGTCGCAATCTGCCCCTCTATATGATCTTACGTCAAGGATATTCGAGTGGTGTGTTTTGTCTATGAGGAAGTGGTCTATTTGGTTACGTGTTACGCCGTCGGGTGATATCCGCGTGGCTTTATGGATTTGCTTGTGCTTGAACATTTTGCTTTTCACAACCAGATCTTTTGACGCTGGGAACGTAATAATTCGAATTCCATTATCATTTGAAACGGCGTGTAGGCTTTCTTTACATATAGTCGGTTGGCAGATATCTTCCTTTCCAATTTTCACATTGAGGTCCCCGAGGAGGATTCTAACATCGAGTGATGAGATCCCATCAAATACTTCCTCTAGGGTCTCGTAGAACACGTCCTTCGTTTCTTCGTCGGTAGATTCTGTTGGGGCGTGTACGTTTATAAATACACAATTGTACCATGGGCCCTGTATTTTTAGCACAGACATTGTCATTAATAAATGTCAGATCTTTAACATGGGGCGTAATCTTCTTGCTTATGATGAAGCCAGTTCCGAGGTGATGTGTTTCGGTACCTCCACACGCCAGTGTAAACCCATTGGTTTCGATCACTTGATGTGGGAGTCGGACTTCCTGAAGCGCGACGATGTCCATTTTGTATTGCTTCGCGTTTTCTACGACCGTCTGTAGCGTTCGAACATTCCACGTGCCGACGCGTATATCCCAGTTTTTCCATTTTTCCCCACGTCTTCTTTTTGCCGAGTCGTTGTTTTCTTGATGATTTGTTCCCTTATGGTAATGTCGGCTCATCACACCTACGCCTACCGGTTTTTTTTTTGTGAGATTGTTTTTTGTGTATTGATCGTTCATTTCATTGGATCACTCTGGGGTTTCAAATAGTCCGTCATATCAGAGCCCAGCTTTGACATGGTAAGATCTGCTTACTGCCCTGATTCGACCCGGTGTCAGAGAGGCGCCGTTATAATGCAGCCGGTATACCCCTGGGTGTAAACCATGCAATGGGCATGGTGACGCGTAACACCCTCAATTAGGGGTGGTAGATCTTTGTGTGTTACTCCTCGCTAGCCTGTCTGACATGGGTGGCTCTACTGGAAGCATATGTTTCCGCCAACTTAGGCTGAGTGGTTTATCGCGTTTGCGATGATAGTGAAGAACGTGTAATTAGAACTGACGCTATAACAGTTAGAATCACCACAAATTGAACCAATGGGTAACACATCAGGCTACTGGTCGTGTGTACGAATTCGATTTCTAAACTCAAGTACACTCAACTGATGTGGAATTGTTATGTTATAGCTATGGTATACGGTTCTGATGCATTTTCTTATTCGATTTTCGTTCGGTGTTCTTCACTATTTGCTTGTGTATTGTGTGTGTATCTGTTAGAAACGCCACAGGTTCATTGTAGTTTAAGACCCCGCGCCACGTCAAGGTGAACTTCACAATGATAAAAATGTGACTCTTGACTTATGTTTTGACATTCACATATCCTGAAAAAAGTTTAAGGGACTGTTCGTATCAAAATACAGATTTATTGTGTCCGAGTTGAAAAATCCCATTGTTATGTATCTTTTGAAAAACTCTTATGTTAAGCCACTTAGTAAAATTTTTATAATAACTTTCAAACGTTGCTCATTCGAGAACTTCACAATAAGAAATATGTAAATCTTGACTTATGTTTTGACATTCACATATCCTGAAAGAAGTTGAAGCTTGCGTTCGTATTAAAACAAAATGTTGTTAAGTCCCTTTTGAAAAACCCTTATGTTAAGCCATTTTGTAGAATTTTTATAATAATTTACCAACGTTGCTCGTTTGTGAACTTAACAATGATAAAACTGTAAACCTTGACCGACGCTTTGACATTGGTGGGTCCTGACAGAAGTTTAAGGGCGCGTTCGTATCAAAATATAGATTTATTATCTTTTGAAAAAAAAAACTTTAAGTGGTGAGCCATTTGTGCCGGCGATATTATTGCGACACATTTGCTTGAGAGCGTTAGAGACAATACTGTTACAGTTCGTGGCCATAACTATCGGGACATGTTCGAGAACTTTCTTGTGCCCGAATTGGATCAATTAGGGCTACACAACATTTGGTTTCAAATCACACACAACTCATGCTACGTTGCCAATTTTATTAGATATTTATCCCGGTTAAATAAGTTGACGAAGCATTGATACCAATTGGTCCCCACAATCCCTTGATTCGACTCCTCTCGATTTTTTCCCATACGGATAGTAGAAGGAAAAATTCTACACCAACGAACCAAACACAATTTTATGCTTAAAAGTAACACTGGACACGAAATGAATTGGATCAATTAGGGCTTCACAACATTTGCTGCCAAATCGCAAACAACTCATGTTACGTTGCCAATTTCATTAGATATTTATCCCGGTTAAATAAATTCACGAAGCATTGAGACCGATTGGTCCCCACAATCCCTTGATTTGACTCCTCTCAATTTTTTCATATAAGGATAGTAGAAGGAAAAGGTATACACCAACGAACCAAACGCTTAAAAGTATCACAGGACACGAAATGAATTGGATCAATTAGGGCTTCACAACATTTGGTTTCAAATCACACACAACTCATGCTACGTTGCCAATTTTATTAGATATTTATCCCGGTTAAATAAGTTCACGAAGCATTGATACCAATTGGTCCCCACAATGCCTTGATTTGACTCCTCTCAATTTTTTCATATAAGGATAGTAGAAGGAAAAGGTATACACCAACGAACCAAACGCTTAAAAGTATCACAGGACACGAAATGAATTGGATCAATTAGGGCTTCACAACATTTGGTTTCAAATCACACACAACTCATGCTACGTTGCCAATTTTATTAGATATTTATCCCGGTTAAATAAGTTCACGAAGCATTGAGACCAATTGGTCCCCACAATCCCTTGATTTGACTCCTCTCGTTTTTTTACCATACGGATAGTAGAAGGAAAAGTTCTACACCAACGAACCAAACGCAATTTTATGCTTAAAAGTAACACTGGACACGAAATGAATTGGATCAATTAGGGCTTCACAACATTTAGTGCCAAATCACACACAACTCATGCAACGTTGCCAATTTCATTAGATATTTATCGCGGTTAAATAAATTCACGAAGCATTGATACCGATTGGTCCCCACAATCCCTTGATTTGACTCCTCTCAATTTTTTCCCATAAGAATAGTAGAAGGAAAAGGTATACACCAACGAACCAAGCGCTTAAAAGTATCACAGGACACGAAATGAATTGGATCAATTAGGGCTTCACAACATTTGGTTTCAAATCACACACAACTCATGCTACGTTGCCAATTTTATTAGATATTTATCCCGGTTAAATAAGTTCACGAAGCATTGAGACCAATTGGTCCCCACAATCCCTTGATTTGACTCCTCTCGTTTTTTTCCCATACGGATAGTAGAAGGAAAAGGTATACACCAACGAACCAAACGCAATTTTATGCTTAAAAGTAATCCCACAATCCCTTGATTTGACTCCTCTCAATTTTTGCCATAAGGTTAGCAGAAGGAAAAGGTATACACCAACGAATTAAACGCAATTTTATGCTTAAAAGTAACACTGGACACGAAATGAATTGGATCAATTAGGGCTTCACAACGTTTGCTGCCAAATCTCAGACAACTCATGCTACATTGCCAATTTTATTAGATATTTATCCCGGTTAAATAAGTTCACGAAGCATTGAGACCGATTGGTCCCCACAATCCCTTGATTTGACTCCTCTCGATTTTTTCCCATAAGGATAGTAGAAGGAAAAGGTATACACCAACGACCAAAACGCAATTTTATGGTTAAAAGTAACCCTGGACACCAAATGAATTGGATCAATTAGGGCTTCACAACATTTGGTGCCAAATCACACACAACTCATGCTACGTTGCCAATTTCATTAGATATTTATCCCTGTTAAATAAATTCACGAAGCATTGATACCAATTGGTCCCCACAATCCCTTGATTTGACTCCTCTCGATTTTTTCTCATACGGATAGTAGAAGGAAAAGTTCTACACCAACGAACCAAACGCAATTTTATGCTTAAAAGTAACACTGGACACGAAATGAATTGGATCAATTAGGGCTTCACAACATTTGGTGCCAAATCACACACAACTCATGCAACGTTGCCAATTTCATTAGATATTTATCGCGGTTAAATAAATTCACGAAGCATTGATACCGATTGGTCCCCACAATCCCTTGATTTGACTCCTCTCAATTTTTTCATATAAGGATAGTAGAAGGAAAAGGTATACACCAACGAACCAAACGCTTAAAAGTATCACAGGACACGAAATGAATTGGATCAATTAGGGCTTCACAACATTTGGTTTCAAATCACACACAACTCATGCTACGTTGCCAATTTTATTAGATATTTATCCCGGTTAAATAAGTTCACGAAGCATTGATACCAATTGGTCCCCACAATGCCTTGATTTGACTCCTCTCAATTTTTTCATATAAGGATAGTAGAAGGAAAAGGTATACACCAACGAACCAAACGCTTAAAAGTATCACAGGACACGAAATGAATTGGATCAATTAGAGCTTCACAACATTTGGTTTCAAATCACACACAACTCATGCTACGTTGCCAATTTTATTAGATATTTATCCCGGTTAAATAAGTTCACGAAGCATTGAGACCAATTGGTCCCCACAATCCCTTGATTTGACTCCTCTCGTTTTTTTCCCATACGGATAGTAGAAGGAAAAGTTCTACACCAACGAACCAAACGCAATTTTATGCTTAAAAGTAACACTGGACACGAAATGAATTGGATCAATTAGGGCTTCACAACATTTAGTGCCAAATCACACACAACTCATGCAACGTTGCCAATTTCATTAGATATTTATCGCGGTTAAATAAATTCACGAAGCATTGATACCGATTGGTCCCCACAATCCCTTGATTTGACTCCTCTCAATTTTTTCATATAAGGATAGTAGAAGGAAAAGGTATACACCAACGAACCAAACGCTTAAAAGTATCACAGGACACGAAATGAATTGGATCAATTAGGGCTTCACAACATTTGGTTTCAAATCACACACAACTCATGCTACGTTGCCAATTTTATTAGATATTTATCCCGGTTAAATAAGTTCACGAAGCATTGAGACCAATTGGTCCCCACAATCCCTTGATTTGACTCCTCTCGTTTTTTTCCCATACGGATAGTAGAAGGAAAAGTTCTACACCAACGAACCAAACGCAATTTTATGCTTAAAAGTAACCCCACAATCCCTTGATTTGACTCCTCTCAATTTTTGCCATAAGGTTAGCAGAAGGAAAAGGTATACACCAACGAATTAAACGCAATTTTATGCTTAAAAGTAACACTGGACACGAAATGAATTGGATCAATTAGGGCTTCACAACGTTTGCTGCCAAATCTCAGACAACTCATGCTACATTGCCAATTTTATTAGATATTTATCCCGGTTAAATAAGTTCACGAAGCATTGAGACCGATTGGTCCCCACAATCCCTTGATTTGACTCCTCTCGATTTTTTCCCATAAGGATAGTAGAAGGAAAAGGTATACACCAACGACCCAAACGCAATTTTATGGTTAAAAGTAACCCTGGACACCAAATGAATTGGATCAATTAGGGCTTCACAACATTTGCTGCCAAATCACACACAACTCATGCTACGTTGCCAATTTCATTAGATATTTATCCCTGTTAAATAAGTTCAGAAAGCATTGATACCAATTGGTCCCCACAATCCCTTGATTTGACTCCTCTCGATTTTTTTCTCATACGGATAGTAGAAGGAAAGGGTCTACCCCAACGAACCAAACGCAATTTTATGCTTAAAAGTTGGACACGAAATGACTGAAATTATCGCGGAAGTCTGTGAAATCGTTGTGATCAATGTGCTTAAAAGAGGTGACCACTTGACGAACATCATATTCAGATAATAATGTTAAAGACCGTTTTCGAGCAATAAAATATACTCGTATATTATAAAAATATATTCCATTTGTGGGTTACTAGGACAAACATTGACCTGGAACATAACAAGAACCCTGTACTTCTTCCTGTACGGCGGATGAGGGGTAAAGCTTCCTCACATCCGTCCTATTTGATTCCCTAAAGAAGTACCATGTATCGGTATCATGCCTTTGCGACCAGTCGGAAATTGTGCCCCCTAATTAAGGATCACCTCTGTTGAATGGCGAGGGAAACTTGGAAAGTCCACACAAATGCCTATGTGATGATTCCAACTTGATACCCGTGTAGACACTAAATGCAGCAAGGATTGCCGTGATTGACCACGCGCCCCAGGTGTGAGTTGGGTCACACGACAGTACGTCGACACCTGCGTGGGAATCAGCGACATCCGAACCGAAAACAATTCCTGAGTTGGCAGTCGACCTGACGAGGAACAAAGTTCAAGCAGCGAGTGGAATGACGTGTGCACGTAAATACGCACATTTAATAGGACACGTGTTACTGCTGCAAACTTGACAACAGTTTCTCGTAGTGTTTCTATAGTCATGACTACACACAATCTCTCGCAGTGCTTATCCAGTGTGTGCGCTCACACCCTCTCTCACTCACTCTCTGGCTCTCTTGATCGCTCCGTGTGTGCAGGGTTAAATGATTTTATTGGATTCATTCTCATCAGAAACAGTCAGTCGAAGTTTTGAGTACGTTGGGTTAAGGTGTGATAGAGGCGCGTAAGCAAATTTGTTTCGGTTAAGAATTAGTTGATCCGAGTGGATTCTGGAACATAGGAAGTATTAGTGCCGCGATTTGCTAGATTGTGAAATTGAAGACTTGCAAGAACAGAAGTGTAATAATTTTGACTAGAATCGGCGAAAATGGCTTCGGTGAAACGAGTGACAACGGCGAGAATGTCGCGGACCAGTACATCGACTCCGACTGGAGGTATTGGCGGCGGAGGTGGCGGTAGATCTTCGAGTCCGAAAAGCCCAACACGATCTACTCGCCTGCAGGAGAAGGTCGAGCTGCAGAATTTGAACGATCGTCTAGCTTGTTATATAGACCGCGTAAGGAATTTGGAGCTGGAGAATGGCCGGCTGCTGGTGGAGGTCCAAACCGCCAGAGAAACGGTCACCCGGGAAGTGTCCAAGATCAAGGGTATGTATGAAAGCGAATTGGCCAGCGCCAGAAAGCTTCTAGACGAGACTGCCAGAGACAAGGCGAAGTTGGAGATAGACACGAAGCGGTTGTGGGAGGAGAACGATGACTTGAAGCTCAGGTGAGTTTTTTCTTTTTTTTCTCGAATAATGTCCCTAACCTCATTATTGGCGGCTCGGTTTGGCAGTGCTTATACCATTTAGTGACAAGCCTAGGTTTCATATCCAGCCGCCGTTGTATTTCAAAACAAAAAAGTGAAAAAATAAATAAATGTTAACTCCAACCCTCTCACAATTCATTTCCCTCGACTTCGTGGAATTCGATTGACACACATTCGTTTGGCAGTCAAGGCCAATGCATATGTGATCGCTCTTCCGGTTGTGCCTGTGTGACTAAAATAGAACGTTCTCGTTTCCCGCTTCTTTGCATTCCTTGCTCGTCGACCACCCTGAGTAAATCAGGCAACGTTTGTTTACTATTCCCTTCTGGTTTCCTTGGAAACTATCCTTAAGCGGGGGGGAACTCAGTATCAACATAGGTCATCATGGGCATGACATCACTTCTGAAACTAACACTACGTGATTGATTGAATATACACGCACTTCCAAATAACGGTATGCATCATGTAGTTGTGACATCCAAACAACAATCGATAAGTGTGGCTATGCGTCTCGTTCTCGCAATTGACCCTTGTGCTGCACTCCCCCATCTCTCGACGTTGCAGGTCAGTCATTCATTGCCACGCTGCCCCACACCCCTATGTAAAGTGCCTGTGATACGGGCAGGTATGTAAGTTCCCTATCCGGTCGTCGAGCGAGTGCTATGTTATTATAGGCACAAGGTTTGGGGCATTGCGTCATTTTCCATTTTCGAAATCAGATCGAATTAAGCGCGAGAATAGTGAAACTAGTCACAGCGGCCGACCAACTAGCTCGGCGGTAGTGATGTAATGCTATCGTCAATGGGTTTGTTTTTCTATTACTATGATGTGTTGTTTTCATCGATAATAGAACCGGCATGAGAGTAACTAGACACGCGGGCGTGGGACGGGGGAGCAGCGCACATGCTTTGTACCATGTGGAGGTGTTTGGGACAGAAACTAATCATGCCGACATTAGCCCATGATGTCAGACCAGGAAGCCCAAGGCCGGTATGAAGCTATAATAAAATATTTTATGCTGTTTCGGAATCTATGAAATTAAATTCATCGATTTTGTTTGGCTGCGATTCAACGAATATGCGTGTTGGTTGATTGGAATAAACTATGATGTTAATCTGCTATTAACTATTTACCCAGCCTTCAGGAAATATACTCCGTAATTCGGAGAAAGTTCCTTGACATAATTCCATTTAATTGGTTCTTTCATTGGTTTAATGGTATCGTATTTGGTGAACCTACTCCGCGGTTAGCACGAATTGTTTTTCTTGGATCACATCACTATTTCGTGTTGTATTGTCGTGTTGTAAAGGCCACATTCCCAGAGTAGTAATGCGTGGGTTGGGTGAATTATAGCCCCAACATGAAGTTGGGCAGCGACTGAATGCATTCAAAGTAGGTGAAGTAATTCCTTTCTAACGAATGCAAAGGTGGATTATATGTATTCTTCTTTATGCCTTCAGGCACATGAATATTTATCTGCCACCTTCTTCATTTAAAATTTTTAAATAAGTATACAACGAGTGGAAGGAGGTTAATATTATCATCTTTCTTATCTTTGTTGTGACCTTATCTCAGGAAATCTCGACCCATATGCATGAACCAAAGTCATTGTTGTCTGCATACAAATATATAAAACAAAAAAATATAAATAAGTAATGTTCTCAGAGTTCAATTGACAGAAGGGATTGCTAGCATAATTGCAGACCCTCTCCTTTCGTTTCCTTCGTGCTTTGATAGTTAAGACTTTTCCAAAATATCTTTTGGGCGTACGATTCGTGTAAAAAAAATTAGACGCAAAAGTAATATTTCGTTGGTAGAGAAGTTAACAATATTTTAATCCGATCTTGCGGATTGTGTTTAACCTCCCAATTAATTGCGTGGCCAACCGATGATTATAGTGCAGCCATACCAGCTTTCATCTAAAGAGACAGGGTTGCGAGGGCCTTGTATATTATGACACGGTTTTCATACTGGAGATTATTTGCTGTCTTTTTCGATTAATCATACCGAAACTACCATACATTCTAATACTCCGTTGTACTATATTTCGTTAGCCCAATAATCCACAGTCATCTATTTCCTAAAGACTGTGGCGATTCCAACAGACACGTCGTAGTGTATAACATAGCATCAAAGAGAATGAGAAATCGTCAGAACCAGAGCATTAATGTATCAATCCACAACTTAAGGGGGGAACCTCATGTAAATAGCCTGTTTTTCAGGAATTTTTTTTTAAAAATGTAATGCGTAGATTAATTTGCAATTTAAGGCACAATTTATTTACGTTATAATATTTAAAGAAAATATTTTTTTAAGACTAATCGTTAACAATAAAACGGTGCAATGGCGGTTTGAAAATAGCGTCTTGAAAATGCGCCGTGCAGCATACAGGTCACAAAAATGTTCTGAAACAAAAAATACAAAATGGGCTCTTTAGTTTATGCAAAAACGCTCAGCATGACGTTCCCCTTTTATTAAAATTTGCAAATTTGCAAAAATCGCGAAGTTTTCAAAAAAAAGGATTTTCTTTTATAAACAACTGTTAATAACAATGTTTTGAATAAAAAAATAAAAAATCGGAGCTCGTCATGCTGAGGCCAAATTCCTATGCCAAACTTCATAAAGATCGAATGATTAGTTTTTGAGCTACGTTGCACGGCGTGCGAAATTTTGCGTTTCGAGAAAAACGCGTTTAAAGTTTGAGTAATAGAAAAATCGTGAAAAAATTCGTAATTCGTTCTAACTTACCGCAGTTTTTTGCTAATCTGCGATTCCAGGGCCATAGAGTAGACCTTCCTCTTCTTCAAACAGTTCTAATTGAGCCGTTTTTTTCTGTTGTCAAAAAGTCCGAGCCTCTTTGGTGGCATAAAGAGAGCGGCGCTTCTGCTGTTCAATACGGCGTTTGTCGTCATTATCGGCGAATCCTTTGCTCTGTTGTCCAATTACGATATTGAGATCTTGCATTGTTTGAAGGACGAACGAAAATCCTTCGTTAAACATGCCGGCAGCCAAAAAAGCAGCTATCTCAATGATTTTTTTTACCACAATTGAGATGTTTCGGAACTAAAGGTCACACGACAGCATTGAAGCTGTCATTAGCATTTTGTGTATGCCCACCTAAACATCTCTCCAACAAATCATCCCGTGACAGATCTTCATAAATTGGACGAATATGTTTTTGCACCTCTTCATGTAGTTGATGTGGATGGTCAAATTCTTGCCCCAAGGCTTGTGCGACGCGCCACTTACACCACGAGACGAGCGCTCGACTATTTGAGTGCTCCGTCCAATTAGACTGTTTACTTTCTATTGAAAATAGAGTACAAGGAGGTCTCGGATCACTTTCTAACTTTTTTTCTCGTATTTTTGAGGAAATTTCCTATCAATTTAGGCAAAAACAAAAAATGGCTAAAAAATTTCATTTTACATGAGGTTCCCCCCTTAAGTAGCGAGTTGGGGCATCCTCGCGTATACGCGGCCGTGGTCTGACGTATTGGTGTTTTCAGTCTAACCTTCTCATAGCATATATTTAAAGCACCTTCTTCCCGACCACTACGTTGAATCATAGGCGCAACGTATCATGCGTATCTCTTTTCTATAGGTATTATCACGGTAGTTGCTCAACTGAACTTATTGAATGTCCAGACATTTTCCAGCGATACCCGTCAATTAGAGAGTGTGCATCAGTTCACACTGAAGGTCAACTTCCGACGCACAATAATAACAGCGGATCTTTTCTTTACTTTCTTTAACCGAACCACACAAATATGGAATGCTCTGCCTGATCATATGTTTTCTCGTCATTGTAATGCCCAAACATTTAAGATCAATGTTCATTGATACTCCCTTTCCTTATATATTACCTCTTCATTGTAATGCCCAAATATTTAAGACCAACGTTCATTGATACTCCTTCTCCTTATATATTACCTCTTCTTCAGGTCACACTGTGCTCTGGCATCTAAGGTTACCCCAAAATTCCCTTTTGTGCGCGAATTAATGTACATATTTCAGTTTGAGAATAAAAAAATCTTTATTTATTCTTATTAAGATTAAGATGGGCCGTACATGTGGCGAGAATGGGCAACGATAGGACCGTGCGTAGAATTCTTGACGGAAGACCAAGGGGATGGGAGGACAATGTAAGGTTTGATCTTGAGGAGATCGGATTAGTGGGAAGGCCGCGACGAAAGTGGGAGTATAATGTAAAGTGTGACCTTTAAAAAATTGGATCCGTTGGCGAAGCCTGGAAGGAGAGTGCACAGGACGGAACGATGACGTAATCGAGTCAATGAGGTCATGAACTTCCTGGTTCCTATAGTCCAATAAATAGTAATATTTGTTTATTCTTACTCGCTAGTGTACATTGATTCTTAGGGCCTAAGTGTTACCGCGGCTATGGAAGGACCTTCCAGACAGTCACCAAGAGTAGACTCGATAAGGATGCTGCATGGTGGAGGGTTCGCCATATTTATAGTAAAATGATTCCTTTATTCTGGAATATGTTATATTTAATTAGGAATGTCGGCTATTGGTTAGTCATGGAATTGTACTGCTAAATGAAGTGAGGAATTCGGCCGGTCGTGGAAGAATTTTGATAAGAATTTCCGAGATTAGGCTGGGTCATATGCGTCAAAAATCATCAAGGACGGTAATTCGCGCGTTAGATTAAGAAAAAAATCATCACAAAACGCTGTAATCGCTGACCCTGACCTGATATATGCACAATAAAACACTCTCCCATAATTTACCTTTGCCTTATTTCCTCACTCAGTCTGCTCGAATTACTTCGTCGTACCTCGCAAAATAATCGTAACATAGTTACTGGGAAGGGAATAGTGTGATTATGTAAACAAACCATCATCAGTGTCGTATACCAGAGCATCAGCGTAGAAATTCACAATTTATGTATCTGATTGAAACATCCTCATATACATGCCACAATAGTCTGAGGCGATTTTCATTGCGTGGACGTGTTGCACTAGTGTTGCACACAATCACAATATTATAAAATGGACGTACTCGCGGTTGGTTGTTGTTGACTTCTGTTCCTTTGCCGCTGGGCTGTCCCCTCTTCTCCGAACACTTATCCTGTGCCGTCAATGTTCCTTCAGGAAGTTGATTTAGTTCTTGCTCCTTCGATTTACTGATGTCATTCTCTGCTGCTTGTTAGCGGATTTTTTTCGTTGTCTTATTTTATATTTTGTTTATTTAATTATAGATTTTTTTAATTGGTGCGTTTTTTTGTTTTTAATTTAATTAAACAATTTTTTTGCGTTTAAAAATATGATTGTTTATGTTTTATGTTGTTTAATATTTTACTTGTGTGTAAAAATGAATGATTGTTTTATGTTTAATATTTTAATTGTTGTGGATTATATGTTTGATGTGTCGGTTACTGAGCTGGACAAAGGTGGTGTGGGAAGTTACTAAGTAACTGGCGCAAATGAAGCTCTTTACTACCATTGCAAACGCTATAAGACCACTTGATATATTTTCCGGCAAGCTAATCATGTAGAGAATATATTCTAATATTCTGTTCGTAGTGTGAATTCGATATTTTATTAATCATATATTCATCCTTTACACATACGAGGGTCCATCAAAAAGTGCCCATGTTTTAAATAATTGACACCTTTATTTATGGTTTGTAGGAACCTGAAAATTCATGGCCTCACTAACTCGGTTACGTCACCGTTCCCTATCCTGTGCACTTTCCCTTCACGCTTCGCCAACGGATCCAATTTTTTAGAGGTCACACTTTACATTATACTCCCACCTTCGTCGCGGCCTTCCCACCGGACTCCTTTCCGTTGATCTTCCCCCAAGAATGAAGATAATTTTAAAAATTTTTTAGTTTTTTATTTTCAATATAATGACCGTTTAGGTTTCCCTTGTCCCCAATGTTTCAGCTATTTCTGTAACTCCTTCGTCAAAAATGAAAAGTTTTTTTTTTTTAATTTTCAGTACATTGTCCTTTTAACTCCTCCAAAAAATAAGATATGTGAAACTCTTTAAAACATGTTTCTGTTTTGACGAAACCTTCTTCCTTCGGGCTGAATTTTTGTCCGAGACGTGTTTCCGTATTAGAAAGTAAGAACAAGCTAGCTCGGATGAGTATCTTGGGTGCGACAGCAATGCGCATCAGAATTCTTGTATTATGTCTGCGAAAATTTAGTACATGCACGTGCGTTATCGTGATGAAAGTCCTTGCCAAATGAGTGTATGTATCTCTTTGAACTTGTTTTCGAACTAGTCCAACAGTTCCCTTGAGTCTGCATTGTGATCGTGCCTCCTGTCTGAAACAGATCCATGAGGGTTATTCCTTTCGAACCCAAAAAAAATGGCTATAACTTTTCTGGTTGATGGAACTGTTTTTGTCTGTTTTTTTTCTGAACATAATGGGGGTATCTCCTTAAATTTGTTTTCGAATCGGTCCAAGAATTTACTTTGCCAAATGGTTGTATACTTTGAACTTGTGTTCGAACCAACCCAACAGCTCCCCGAAGTACTGCATTGTGATCGTGCGTCCTGTCTGAAAGGGATCCATGCAGGGTATTCCTTTCGAATCAAAAAAAAAAAAAACGGCTGTGACTGTTCTGGTCGATGGGACTGTCTCTGTCTGTTTTTTTTTCTGAACCAAATGGGTGTATCTCCTTAAATTTGTTTTCGAATCGGTCCAAGAATTCACTGCAGCACTGCACCGTGATTGTTCTTCCCATTTGCAAAAGATTCATTACGATTAGTCCTTTCGAATACCAAAAGATCGTAGCCATGACCTTTTTCGCAGCCACCTTCAGTGTTTTGAATGCCACATGGTCCTCGGCATTTAATAATGCATCCATGTTTCATAAATCTTGTCCATTCGAAGCAAAAAATTCTGTGAAATTCACTTAAAGAAGTACAAATACTGCTTCGACATTGTGAGTCTTATCCGCTTGTTTTCCACTGTTAGTAATCGCGATTCCGCACCATTTTTACATTTAACTCGTCATGTAAAATATTGATTGCCATTCGGTACGACACGTCTATGTCCTGTGCTTTGGGTGGGCGATCAGTGAGAATCATGTTGAAGACCTTTCCAACGATTTTCTCGGTAACCATGTCCTCCGAGCGAGTTGGTCGCTCATCGAAAACAGATGTCCGACTCCGTTTAATTTCGTTGAATTAATATTTCATGGTTGTCATAGATGGAAGAGGGTCTGTGGCGGTCCCAACAGACACACGAACACGCAATCTTAGCACAAGAAAATCGAAAAAAGTGCCATATACCAATTAATGAAGCAATTACCCGGCTTAAGTAGTGGGTTGAAACATCCTCGTGCGCATACGGGCGTGCTTTTGTTTTGCATTTGTGCTTTGAAGCTGACCTCATAGCGTGTGTTCGAATCATGTTTTGCACTATTTCGGAAAAAGGCCATAGGTTTTCGTAAACGAACTCCCCTTTTATTTGCTTTCGTATGGTTTCCCCTCCAAAAATAAGCGTATTACAGATATTGTTTCTTTGTTTGTTTTTGCCGTTTGATAGTTTGCTTGCTTTTACATTTAATGGAAAAAACGAGATGCACGTGATGCAATTAACTGTCAAAAAAACACGGTTTGTGTTTGTCAGCAGCGCCCCCTGTCATCAAACACGGGTACTTATTGATCGCTCCTCGTAATTTTGATTCCTTATCTGTGTGTTTTCTTTCATTTCAGTTTGATCTCAAACTTTTAATAATTTTTTGTTCCTCCTGTATGATCGTGGCAAGTTATTATACCCACAATTTCAGGACGTTCTGTCTCTCTATAAGGGCTGTGATGTCTGTGGTATCAGTATGGGGTATGCAAAAAAAAACCGTACAAATTATGTATATTTTCCAAACATGTTTTTATTCCAAAGTAGGTTAATTGTGGAATTTAGTTTTAAAAATTTCCCATGCGGTGTGTAAAAAAAAGCAATGACGAGTATACACGTCAAACGCAGGGCAAATGCTCCTGTTGTAAATTTTAAATTAGAATTAAATCAAAACGATGAAGAGTTATATTTTTATTCAAACAAATTAGCAATTCATTAATGAATGTGTAGTAAAATGTGACTTTTTATTTTACACGACGAGTATACACGTCAAACGAACTGAAATAGAGTTTTGCTTGAACGTTTGTACTCATCAAACATAGTTACTTGGTTAAGGCCATAAAGAACACATCTGCTCAGAATATCCTTCGTTTGCTAGAATGACTGCCTCCATTCTTGGTCTGAAGTGTGCTCAGTCACTTCCTCGTGACCTTTACTACTACGCCAGGCCACTAGGTGTGGCTATTAAATAGCGAGACGGCTCGCTTTGTCCTGGCTTCGTCTCCGCTTCGTTTTGAAGCGGAATTCCTCGAGACACCCTCAACTGCACTCTGCACGTAGAGGTCCAACGGTTTCAAATCTGGGCAGTTAGGAGGCCTCGGTAGGCCCTGTTATTAACCAGTTAAGTGTGTTTAACGACGATATCCGGCGTGGCGAATTGGCAGAATTATATGCCATGACGACTATACCGGTCATCGCTTGATTCCTTCGACACACAGAGGTGCGCTCTCTGCCAAGAGGTACCCACTGCTGACTGCTTAAATAACGAGACTGCTCGCTCTGACCTGGAGGCCTCAAAAGGCATTTATCTTTTAATTAATTGTGTAAAACTTGTAGTGGATGTCCTCGTCGAAAATATTTCTCCTCGTCGAACATATTTCTCGCATCTTTTCATATTGTATTTTTTGTTCCTGTCTTAATTTTCGGTTACGTGTTCTCATTCTGTACCACACTATCATTTGCTATTTTCCTGTTCCATCTGTACTATTCATTACTCTCCATTTCTTTGTACCATGTTTGCACCTTCCTTCTCTCGCTCTTTATCTCTCACCTTACATCTCATCTTTTTTTTTTTTTGATATGCACACACTAGAGTTATTACAAAAGACCCTAAAATATGCAAACCTACATTAAAGATGTAGGATGAAGAGAAAGGTGTGACCGCCAAAATGTTTTGGCTCTGCATTTTTACAAGTTACTGTTAGGGAGGAACGACGGTGAATTATAAAATATATTTTGAATGGGACCATCGAGAAAGACAATTACAACAACTAGTATCAACAAAATACACTAGTTCAACTCCACTAAGTAAAGAGAAAGGTGAAGATCTCTTGCAGTTTCCCAAACACAAACAAACTTTTATACTTCAGCAACAGAGTGAGTTGGTCCACATAATAAACAAATACCAATGATATGTCATTTGCCATTTAATTGCTGAAATATAATATAAAATAACAAAATAAAACAATCGCTTGGTGGATTTCCCAATCTTCTTTCTCTTATCCAGCTGGCACTGTTAATTAACTAATAAGAGTACGAAACAATTCCTTTTGTGGGCGCATATTATAAAGAAGCAAGCGGAGTGATGGATTTATCGGCCTCTGTATGTTTGGAGCGATGAAAACTCGGTCTTTGTTCGCCTTTTATTGCAAGACAGCCAATCATGTCCATATTCTAATGCCCGACCCCACAATGAAATCTTTCGTTCATTTTTCCTTTCATATATATCCTGACTTATAAGGAAAGATCAGCCAAAATAATAATTTGATGATCTTATCGGCCTCCGTGTTTTGGGAACGATGGACTCTCGGTCTTAAGTTGTCTTTTACGATAAGACAGCCAACCGTGTGTACATTCTAATGCTCTACCCCTCAATGACATCGTCTTATTGTGTATAAGAATTCTTTTGGTTTCCACCTTTAATGTAACATTCTTCCCCCATATATCACAATTTTTACGTTCTAGTTCTTCTTTTCTCACCTTCCTATTTATCGTCCCTTTGTTATATCTACTCTTATTCCTTTCCCAATAATATATACGTTCATCTTTATCTACCTTCCAAGAATTCCTTTTTTTGTTCATCTATGGTGGCTCTATTAATCACCGCAGAAGCTCGAAAATTGTTCGAATCTTTCATCCAGGTCTACGTCACACAGTAGCCTCATGGCACGCGAGACGGTTCTTGTGTCTTACACCTGCCCGACATATTGTTATAAAACCGAAGCTTTTTGGTGATCTATTTGTTAGGTAAATACAAATGATTAAGCGCAGCATTACCAGGGGCTGGGAGCCATTAAAATCCAAACCGATAAGCGGACAATTAAAGAGGCATAAAACATTAATAATTTTACGATCCTATTTTAAACAGTGCCGATTGGGTTTTCCTTCATGGAAAACATTAAAGCACCTCTAAGGTTAACTTAATACTGTTCCTATATTGTGTCACACATAACAGACTATAGATTTTTCCAGCGAAAGTTTGAAGATGACTGTCTTAACCAAGAGAGTTTAACCAAGAGAGTTATCATGGGTCGTAAGTTACACAGCGGAAAATTGTTTCTGAAAGGGAACATTTCCATAAATGTGAAAAACAAACATGAACCTCGGGGCATCTTCAGTCACACAGACGGCGACGATTGTCGCTGTGCATAGGGCAAAGAAGAGTTTTGCTCGGGCATGTGAAGGGAGAAAAGAAATGAGTTGGAAAGTGGAAGTGAGGACTCGTGTATAAACTGGGTAGCGAAAACCTTCGTGTCCGATTTTGTTTCCTTTTATCTTTATTTAATGTTTCCTTTACATTCGAATGAACGTTATAGCGCTATGTTATTTTAATTGTGATATTGAATACGTAAAGGGCAACGTGATATAATTCTCTGTGTAAGATGCAATGTTCTGTAAATTATAAATAGCATTTTGTATAACCCAAACATGGATCAGTAACTCAGTTTTTGTGTTCGGCAGTAAGCATGGAAAATATCTTTCTTACATTCCGCCTTCCTTCGTATGTCCCACTATATTTCACCTCCTTTCCTTAATTTGTTCTTACCTTTTTTCTCTGCTTGGTAACGCGATGTTATTCTCTATGTAAAATGCAATCTTCTGTAATTATAAAATTATTATTATTATTTTATTGGCCTGTAGGAACCCGGAAGTTCACGACCTTTCCGACTCCACTCCGCCATCGCTCCCTGTCCCACGCACTCTCCCTCCACGCTTGACCACCCGATCCGACCCCCTCAAGGTCAAACCTAACATTGTCCTCCCATCTCCATCGCGGCCGTCCTACCGGTCTCTTTCCCGTTGGCCTACCGTCAAGAATTCTACGCACGGTCCTATCGTTGCCCATCCGCGCTACATGTCCGGCCCATCTTAATCTTCGCGACTTGATTACTTTCACTATTGTAGGTTTGCGGTATAGCTCTTCCAATTCGTGGTTGTGGAGTTTCTTCCATTGTCCTGCCTCCTCCCCAAAGATACATCTTAAAACTTTATTCTCGAATACGCGGAATTTGTTTTCTTCCCGTTTTATGAGAGCCGTAATTATAAAATGGTCTATAAATATAAATAGCATTTGGTATAACCCAAACATGGATCAGTTACTCAGTTTTTGTGTTCGGCAGTAAGGATGGGAAAGACCTTTCCTACATTCCGCCTTCCTTCGTATGTCCCACTATGTTCCAATTCCTTTCCTTCATTTTTTCTTACCTTTTTTCTCTGCTTGGCTCCTTGCGTGACTGTGTTAAACCTTGCCGATATATCGATTTATTTCTGCGATTTATTTCTCCTTATGTTCCATTTCTTCGTCTCAATTTCTTCTTACCCCTTTTCTTTACTTGGCCTCTCCACGATTACTACACTGCTGTCTATATTTCCCTATCCTGGTAACATTCGACTTTCCTTCGTGTCGTTTACTAGACTCTATTTTTCCATACGTTTTATTTCTCATCCTGAATTTTTTCCTCGCACTTTTCTCTGCTTGACCTCCCTCCATAACTTAGCCTGTCCACGTTCCATCATCTCGAGCTGTTTTATGGTCCTCTTTACGATCTACCTTCTTTCATATCGCCCCCTAAGTTATATTTCTCCTTACGTTCCATTCTATTCCTTAATTTTTTCTCACCACTCTTCTTTAACCTATTCATATTTCTCCATCTTCCATCATTTCGAGCTGTTTTATGGTCCTGCTTACGTTCCACCTTCTTTCATATGGCCCACTATGTTCGCTTTCTCCTTATCTTCCATTTCTCACCCTGCATTTTTTCCTCGCACTTTTCTCTCCTTGACCTCCCTCCATTACTTAGCCTGTCCATTTTCCTTCATCTCGAGCTGTTTTATGGTCCTCTTTACGATCTACCTTCTTTCATATGGCCCCCTAAGTTATATTTCTCCTTACTTTCCATTCTATTCCTTAATTTTTTCTCGCTACTCTTCTTTAACCTATTCATATTTCTCCAACTTCCATCATTTCGAGCTGTTTTATGATCCTGCTTACGTTCCACCTTCTTTCATATGGCCCACTATGTTCGCTTTCTCCTTATCTTCCATTTCTCACCCTGAATTTTTTCCTACCACTTTTCACTGCTTTACCTTTCTCTTGACTGCTGCTTTAAGCTTAACCAGATTAATATTTCTCCAATCTTCCATCGGCTCGAGCTGTTTTTTTGTCCTCATTACGTTCCACTTTCCTTCTACTATGTTCTATTTTTCTTCTCCGGAATTTTATCTCACCGCTGTTTTCTGTTTGACTTCTCTCTGTGGCTGAAGCATATCACACCGTTTGCTACCATTATTGTCTTCCACCTGTTACTTTCCGCATCGCATCTTATCGGCCACCTCTGTTGGTGACGGAGTGAAACACAATTGCCTGCTGGCGGACAGAGGGTCGGCTATTTATACTTCTGTCCCGAATAAAGTGACCCTTGGAACTGTTCTTCGCTGTGGGCATGCTCTCTAGTTCGGTAAGTCGGGCTTCAAGAAATTCTCTCAGCTCCCCGAATGACGGCATTTCCTTCCTGCTGGTTTCTCGGATCCACAACTGCCGCGACTCACTATCGAACTTCTCGACTGTAGTGAAAACCAGCCAACTATCCCAGTGCTCCACTGGCAGCTCCAACGCTCGCAAAGCCCAAACTTGCTCGAAAAGGCCGTTGATAAATCTGCGGAACTCCGCAGCACCTGATGTATGTATGGCTGGAATCGACATCAGTGATCGGAGATGCGCCTCCATGATGATCTTTTTTTTGTCGTACCGCGAAACTGGTGCGGCCCAAGTCTCCTGATAGTTCGCCCCCGTGTTTGGAACATCGCGAACCAATGACAATGAGTTCGCGCTCAAGTAAGTCAGGAGAAATTGAAATTTCTCTACCGCTGACACCTGGGGGTTATCGTGGATGAGCGGTTTGTATATATCCCGGAACGTTACCCACTGTTTATACTCAATTGAAGGTAAGCACGTCGATGTTCCTTAGCTTGATCGGTCGGTTTACCGCCCCACCCATTAAATCCGATGCTGTCAGGTTCGCTGGCCGGCTAATTAGTTCCACCAAGGTGTTCATCATTGTTTGGTTGGAGTTAAGCGTACTAAGCAATCTCTCCATTCCTGATTGCTCCCCTGTTAATGTGCAACTGGGTGCCGTTCCCAGGGTATCTCCTGAAACATCCAATGTGGTGGCGCCTGTGCCCGGCGATGTTTGTAACAGCTGGGTGAGCTTGCTTTGAGGCGAAAAGTATCGTTTCTCAAAGGCTGCTCGTTCCCCATTCTCCTGGCCGACCTCCAGGTTCGGGCCCATCTTCTCGATGCATTCCTGGAGACGCTCAAACAATTTAAATGCGTCCTCCAGTTTGCGCAATCTGTTTGCGACTTCCTCTCGTGAAGCCACCTCATTCGCTTTGTGAGGAATTCCATTACGACTCCTCGTCTCGTTCTTAGTACCGGAACAGTCTGATCGTTGGTAGTCATTGCGAATTGGTTTCCTTATTGATACTTGTGGATCGAAAATTGCGTCATTAGCTACTTGCTCCTGAATCCGATGCTTGTGGATCGAGTATTGCTTGCGTAACTGAGTGCGCTGATGTTCTGTCGAGGCGTCGATCGACTGCACGACCGTGAGCGTATTTCCTTTCCTTAGTCACTTCAATGCGTTGAGACTGAAACGTTTGAGTCCCACGTTGCACAGCCGAAGAAGTTGTGTTGTACAGTCGGTGGCTGCTGTCTTCCTCGACGACTGTTATCTTCCTCGACGACTTGATTCGGCTCGAAGGACCACTGAATAAATTGGTTTTCTCCCAACTCCCCAACTGCTGCCGCTTCACATGATCATCAACGGAACAAAGAGAATAATCGGTTTAAATAGCCGACCCTCAGTCCGCCAGCAGGCAGTTGTGTTTCGCTCCGTCTCCAAAAACCTCTCTACTCCTTTCCTCATCCTACGCTATTTACCTCGATTGAACTGGGAATACTTTGTCACACTTTACCTTCCACCATTCTTCCTTTTTTTCTTTTCACTACCTCCCACCCATTATCTATGTGTATCTGTAGTTCTTATCCCACATTTTGACCCACCTACAATATTTTTCCTACTTTCGTTCCTTCACCTTCCCATGCTTTCCTTTCTTGGTTACCCATTGTCTTAATGTGATGTTTAAGGAAGCATCTGATTAGCTGTCACTTCGTTCAGAACTCGAGTTCCTTTCGTGACGTGTAGATGAATTCTAAAAATGTGGACCCTAAAAAATTTGCGTTCTAGATATGTACATTCACTTTGTTTCTAATGCTTGCATCATCTTCGTATCCGAAGGCCTCCTCGCATTATTAAACCTGCTTTACTAAAGGTGTATCATTTATCATTTATCATTTAACAACAACAACGCTTCGAAATCCACTCTGCTACAGAACGGTGACACTTTTATATAATGTAGACACTAATTTCACCTGTTAAATGGGTTTGGCAAGGTGTAATGTTGTCGGGGAGCAAGGCGCACGAAACTGGCTTTATGCCTTCGCGCTTCGCATAGAAATCCAGTTTGAGCGATATTAGCTAGCGCTGGTATGCGTGACGTGATGATCTCACTCGTAGCATAAAAAAGAACCAATTATAGTTAGAGGAGTTGATGGACGCTAATCGATATTAATCCAAACGAACGACGCATATCGCGTAAGTTATGCGGAATGATGTCATGTGAGGTGCGTTGCGTCATCTGTGGAGGACCGACCGACGAAAACGGCCAACGACACTTGAGTGCCGAACAGTGGACGTGGTCTATGACCGAAGGTTTGTGATGTCCAACCGGTTGGTAGGTTGGCGATGGGTTGTTTTAGAATTCTTATTGTAGGCATATATCCGGGACCGACCATGGGAAACTGGTTGACGTAACGGTGTGTTTCCTATGGCATTGGTACTAATCGGTGAGATAATGCCGAGGATAATTTATTCATGGTCTGGACTTAGCGTATAAAGGGGCTCTGTAGCAATGAGCTAATGGCTGCGGGTAGGTTAAGGTCAGCCGAACAAGGAGTAGAGTAACGTAGGATTATACAACTGGGAACTAATGGAATTGTTAGGATGGCAGATGCTGGAGTGATTCCAACGGGAGTGATGTAGCCTATCATTGAAGGGATGCCAGGGCAATGGGCTTGGTAGGGGGATTTAACCTATAAGCCCAGGGTTTTGAAACCAGAGATTGATTAATATCAAAATCAAGCCTTAATCCGTTTAGGTTGTATGAATTATACATACAAACGTTTAGAAATACGTGTGTTAGCGATAGTAGTGAGAAAAGAGTTGAACAATAATGTTCAGATGAAGTTAGTACTGTGGCGAACGAGCTACGAGAATAAGAGTTACTCAAAAAAGGCAAAATTGATGTAGAGGAACGGTACAACAGCAGCAAGTTGCTAATATGGTAATATCAGGATCATGAGATTGAAGTAGAAAAAAAAGGATCTTAATGCGATCGAGCTTTGTAAACGTCAGTAACACATAGAAATCTTGAGAGGTTGCCAGACGAAGAGAGGAATCCTAAAAAACTAAGGTGGGAGACACAGACAACAATTACGGCATGCGATGTCAGATATTTGGACTTATCATTATCGCTTTATAGGACTTATCACGATCATTTACACGGTCGAGTCCTAACTCTCAATTCTTTAAGATGTCACAATAGCGTTTGGCGAGGTAGTGAAACCGGGGTTCGAATCCACGTAATGGAAAGATTAGAACCAAATCACAGACGATGACCTCGATCGCGTGTATGCGAGAATGTCTCAATTCGCTACTTAGGTTAAGATTGTTACTTTAGTGCTCGAGTATACGGCACTGATGAGTCTTCCGATTCTCTTTCGGGGCTGTATTCTTCACCACGGTTGCGCGTGCATGTGTTTCTGTTGCAATCGCCACACGATCGTCTAGGCCAGTGTATAATTTTCGACTCTGTGTTCAGCTATATAGGTCGATGAACAATTTTTCAATATCTTTTTACGCTTGATTTTTTGTCATTCCAATCAGGGCACATTGTCTGGACTTAAACATCGTTTAAGATGTATGCATCGTATGTACAATATTACTTTCTTATCTTTGATTTTCGGATGAAATTTACATGTCGTTGCTGATCGATCGCTGGCATTTGTTTATTATTTTGGGATGTAAATATCACGATCCCAAGTAACTTGTGCTTGTACAAGATTCCATTCGTATTCAAAGATATCAAAGATATTTTCGTTTATCCCATGGCTTCGTTTTTATTTACTTTATGCGCGGCTCTCTTTGTCTGCGGTACCACCATCGAACTTATTTAGTTGTGCATATCTAGAGTCTGGGTTCCTCGATAGTATAGTGGTTAGTATACCCGTTTGTCACGCGGGAGACCGGGGTTCGATTCCCCGTCGGGGAGCCTCTGGCGCAGGACTAATGACCTTGCCCGGAAAAAACAAATCATTATGGAAAATTTAACAAGCCTCAGGACTTGCTAAATAAGGCCGATACCGGTTCCCGGTTGTAGTGCCGATGATGATGATGATGATCTAGACTCTATTTCCTCTTAATGCTCAACTTATGCATTTTCACATCTGTTCCACCATTTTTCACGTAGCGTCGACTGAATACAAATCAACCACACGGCTTTTGAAATTATTACTCTTGGCGACTTTAATATACACAACTCCGGCTGGCTGGTACATTCTAACAGAACCGACGACGCTGGGAGGTTGGCTGAGACGTCCGCTGTTAGCGGAAATTTGACTCAACTCGTGGAGGAACCTACACGAATGTACGCGACCGAGGTGATTTTGCAAACACCCTGGACCTGTTTCTAACATCCGATCCAGCCATTTATGTCGTGGAGACAACTACTTCATTGGGAGACTCGGATTACTCTTGATATCGGTTGTATGGAGATACGGGGTTGCTAGCTGGGACGATTTTCCGGAGTGCGTTGGAGACGTCAACGCATGTGCGGAATGAGTCACGCATATTTTTATTCTTGGGATGGAGCTTTACATTACACATTCCACTCAATGAACCTCATCAGATAAGCCTTGGTTTGATAAAAAAATGCGAACAGATTACAACGGTAAAAAACGGAGCTTTTAAACAAAAGCCCTTCAATCCCATTGGGTTAGAATTTTGTTAGAATCAGATACGCAAGCAACCAGGCGATTAATTCCGTGAAGAAGGTTCACAATAAGAAAGTGACCAACAAACTGCATGAGAACCCAATTGGTTAGACTCTGTTGTATATAGCTATACAATATTTATTTGTGGGAGCTTCCGGCTCTCTAAGCCCGTGTGTTGGCTCCAACCTGATGTTAATTTGTCGAGGAGTTAAACCTGTGGTTAGTTGGTTGTCCCCGTCGGAGGAGTGAAAGAGGTTAGGCGAGTATGCGTACCGCCTCCTTCCGTGCTCCCAGGTCTGGGCCGGAGATTGCTTCCCTGCTCCCGCTTTGGTCCTCGGTCTGAGCTTGTGGCCCTTCCTATCCCTGTGCGGATGAATATCACAAAAACTCACCAATTGCGGTTTCCTGTGTAGTTAAGCCCCGGGGGTGCGGTTTCCGTGTATCTTACGACTCAGGAACCTCCAGGAATGAAACACTAGGTTTTTATTTGAAGATGATCGATTTGAGGTTTTTATTTGAAGACTAAATACAATTTACTATGTATTATCTTTAGTATTAATTGGTGCTAAACAAGCTCCGCGATAGTATAGTGGTTAGTATACCCGCCTGTCACGTGGGAGACCGGGGTTCGATTCCCCGTCGCGGAGCCTCTGGTGCAAAACTAATGACCTTGCCCGGAAAAGAACAAATCATTATGGAAAATTTAACAAGCCTCAGGACTTGCTAAATAAGGCCAAGACCGGTTCCCGGTTGTAGTGCCGATGATGATGATGATGATGAAACAAGCTCAGACTCAACAGTAGGTTACTTGCCGATTGAATTGAATGCCAACAGAACTTCCTATTTATACCCCAAAATCCAGTCCGAATCCTACATTCTTTCCCACGATTAATTTCTTACCTTGAGACAGCCACCGGATGCCAGCCCCTAGTCGAAGGCCATGCCAACGACGGTGGGAACTGCAACGTTGCAATTTTGCCGCCAGTCACCCTGAGGCGGCAACCTTACGTCTACTCTGGCTGCAGCTCCACCCCAAGGCCATGGGAAAATTTCGATTGAAGGTGATGCGAATCTGATTTGCCCATAGCCAATAGCATGCATGTGCATGGGTGGAATTACCTTGGAGGTGATGGCGCCTTGGGTGATCATTAAGGTGATGAGAATTTTTTGTGTGTTTATAGCAAATAGCATGCAGGTGCATGGGTGTAGATGGAACATGGGAATTGCAGAATTGCAAGTTTAGTTGTGGAAAATTTATGATAGTAATTTGCGTTTAGCAACAGGTAGGCATGTGATAAAGTTTAACAGCTTCAACGAAAGAATGCCGTCGGTTGTTACAGGAAATTATATTTAATGCTACACGGAAAGAATTTCTTTGGTTTTAAGGTTGTTAAAACTTTAATGCAACTTATGTTATATTATAATTAATTTGTGACGCTGAATGTCACATATGTATGCAACAACTCTCTTCTGGTCTATAGCAAGGGCTATTAGCAATAGCGTCGGTTCCTCCTCTTTTCATCCGTTAGCAACGGGCAGCGGGGCATTAGTCACGAATTCAAAGGATAAAGCCAATGTGCCCGCGATTTCAACTCTCGATGACGGTCTTTTGGAGCTACCTGTGATTGCGCCAGTGTGGTATTCGATGCCGGATGTGAAGTTCCACCATGAGTTCCCTTCTACGTGGAAGGCACTGCAAGAAGGCAACCGGCCCGGATGGAATACCAGTAATGACCCTGAAGAACTGTGCTCTCCGGTTTGTTACGTAGTAACTTCCCCACCGCCCTTTTCCCACCGAGAAAATAATTCATATATAACATTTAAAACATTTTTTGCAAACTCTTTTCCTAATCTTATGTGTAGAGAATTCGAATTCAGCCAATCCTAAAGAAGGGGAAAAGGTCTCTCCCACAAAATTACCCACCGCTAACATTACTGTCTATATTATAAAAGGTGATGAAAAACGGGTCTTCAATATCGAGTTGATTAAATATTTGGAATGTAACGGACTTCTAAATGATTGTCAATACGGAGTCCGTAGCAGACGATCTACTGGAGTCCCTTTGATCTTTGTAACTGACATCTGGAGATCTGCAATTGAAATGCATGGTGAATCAAGGGCGGTCGTATTGGATATCTCCGAGGCTTTTATCCGCGTCTGGCAAGGAGCGTTTCTAAGCAAGCAACCTGCCCCTTCGTCAAGCGTTTTCTCCCATTTCGACCTCAAAAGTGGCGCAAAGTATCACAAATTTCTCAACGCGCATATTCTCCACCCTACAAAATCCTCTGAACCTTAGACTAAATTGAACCTTACATCCGCCCATCCTGCACCCATGTCTCGTCCCTATCCAACACCTCCTTACCCCCGCCCCATTGTGGATCTCCTCTTACCTCCCACTGCTAAAATTACGCAACAAACCATAAACTCAACAGAAACAAATTCACTTGCGAAAACGCCCGCATCTACCTTGCATACGAGGGTAGATCAATGAGTCCTTAGAAAAGCCTACGATGGCGCTTAGTAAGCATCATTCCTCACTAGATATCTGTCAATTTTCAATTTGTTTTATGTTTCAATTTCACATGATAATTTGGGTGTGAATAAAATATCTGCGAGATGGGTGCCGCATTTGTTCTCAACTGAGAACTTTTGCAGCGTATGCGCCGCAACCCAGATGAGTTTCTGCGCAGATTAGTAACTATAGATAAAACATGGATACACCACTACACTCCCGAGACGAAAGAACAATCAGGACAGTGGATTGTTAAAGGCGAACGGGCTACAAAGAAGGTAAAGACGGTGAAATCAACTGGAAAGGTTATGGCTACTGTGTTTTTGGATGTACGTGATGTTATCTTCATTGGCTATTTGGAAAAGTGACTGACGATAACTGGACAATATTATGGGTCATTATTAGGACAGTTAAATGAGAACATCAAAGAAAATCATCCTTATTTTCTAAACACTTATTGACCTGCCTTAGTACCTGCACGACAAACTCGATTCAATCTGCTTTGAAGGCAAAACGAAAACGAGCGTCATGGTTTCCATTCAGCAGGAGGTCTACCCACCGACGTACCTTTTTATGAAGTTCCACGAGAACTTCAATTTGCTGCTCCAAAAGGTATCAAAAGATCTTTTAGCTCGCCGTCAATACATTCACAAGAAAATGATCACATCACCAACCTAGTAAAGTTAACAGTGACAAGTTTTTTCGATTCTAATTAATCGCCCACTCCATCTAATACTATCAAAATGTTAGAGGGCTTTGTTCTAAGACCCAATTAATCCTGCAAAAAACTCATTCTATCCCTTTCGATATATACTTTCTTACCGAAACCAATCTTACCCCAAGTATCAAAAGTCATGAACTGGTCCCTTCCACGTTTAACGTCTTTTTTGATGGCGATATTCATCGATCCTGTTCCGACTCCCCCTGTTCTGGTGTGCTCTTAGCTATCCACAATAGATTTGCCTCATCTCTTATTGCAATCTCTTCTTCTCCCAAACTCGATTATATCTCAATAAAAATTAATTTCTCCTTGAAATCTTTATACATCATTTGCTTTTATATTCTCGTATCGCAAACCATCGAATCATATGAACTCGCAATAACTGCAATCTACTACTTAATTGAGATGAGTACTTCCCTAGACAATATTATAGTCCTTGGCGACTTTAACCTCCCTCAACTCCAATGGACGTTATCAGATGATCAATTCTTCTACATCTCATACCCCACTATTGCCAAGGGATGCTTGTTTATAGATCGTCTTACCGACTCAAGCCTCTGTCAAGTAAGTAATGTCCCAAATCATATTGGCAGACAACTTGACCTTGTATTTACAACTAACCCAAAGAATTCTTCAATTTCTCTCAGTCCTCTCACCCTTTCAACTATTGACAATCACCACCCCCTGGTTCTCTTATCCCCTTATCACGTCTCTCCAGTCCTCCCATCCACACCCCGTGACTATTCATACTATAACTTCCGCAAAGCGAACTTCCACCTTATAAATGAATATCTCAGCAAAATCTCATTTTTCTTCGACCATCTAGCGGTAGAAGATGCTGCCACCATTGTCTACAAAGATATTTTCAATACCATTTCCCTTTATGTTTCTTATTCTCGTCATAGACCATCGGGTTCTTCGCCCCCATGGTATAACCGAAAACTGCGTTCACTTCGAAACAAGAGAAATAAATTATCAAACTCATCTTTATATCGCCTCCACCTATGACTACTCCAACTACCTCGGTTCCTTTTTTCAATTCACCGAACTTTATAACTACCTCCACCTCAATTATCTTATCAAATCACAAACTAACCTAATCAATGACTCCATAACTTTTTTTCACTTCGTTAATTACAAAAGCAAATCTGATGCCTATCCCCCCTCTTTTACCTATGACTCGATTACCTCAACCGATCCAGAAATTATCACAATCGCATCGCCTCATTTTCAAACTATTCTTCCCAGTCGACCCCAAAATTTTTTTCACTTCGTTAATTACAAAAGAAAATCTGATGTCTATCCTACCTCTCTTACCTATGATTCGAATACCTTAACCGATCCACAAACTATCGTCAATCTCTTCGCTTCATTCTTCAAACTATCCTTCACAGTCGACTCCTATGAGTCTGAGCTCTCCTACTTTAAAGACCTGCCAGACTTCTCCCTTGGCCCTTTCATTTCTCAACAACACCAAGTAGAAAATAAATTAAACCAATTCAAAGAGGAATTCAGCCCCGGCCCAAATGGTCTCCCTGCTGTCCTTTTAAAAAAAATGTTCCTCCACTCCTCCTCTCCTGCTCCCAATGATCTATAATATATCCCTTATTATTATTTATTGGCCTGTAGGAACCCGGAAGTTCATGACCTCACCGACTCGGCTTCGCCATCCTTCCCTGTCCTGGGCACTCTCCTTCCACGCTTGACCATTCGATCCGATCTCCTCAAGGTCAAACCTAACATTGTCCTCCCATCTCCGTCGCGGCCGTCCTACCGGTCTCTTTCCCGTTGGTCTACCGTCAAGAATTCTATGCACGGTCCTATCGTTCCCCATTCGCGCCACGTGTCCGGCCCATCTTAATCTTCGCGACTTGATTACTCTCACTATTGTAGGTTTGCGATATAGTTCTTCCAATTCGTGGTTATGGAGTCTCCTCCATTGTCCTGCCTCCTCGTCATATTTACCTCCAAAGATGCCTCTCAAAACTTTATTCTCGAATAGACGGAATTTGTTTTCTTCCCGTTTTGTGAGAGCCCATGTTTCGCATCCATATAGAACAATTGGCATGATTATGGTTCTATAGACACGGAGCTTTATGTTACGTGATAGCAGTCTGGATTTCAGCAGTTTACTGACTGCGTGCCAACTCGCGTTGCCGGAATGCAGTCTCTTGTTAATTTCCTTCGACATTTCGTTACTGGCCGTCAGTATCGTTCCCAGATATTTAAATTCTTTAACTTTTTCAAAGATCTTACCTCTGACGTTTATATGTGTTCTCTGAGACCCACCTGCTCTCGCCGTAATCATGTATTTTGTTTTGTCTTCATTTATTTCTAGGCCCACCTCTTCTGCCGCTTGCATGATGATTTCACAGTTTTTACTAACAGTCTCTAGATTATCGCCCAGAACGGCGATGTCATCCGCATATGCGAGCACTTGTGTGACCCCGTTCAGGGATGATCCGGCCATGTTGTCGTCTTGTACCTTTCTGATGACATGCTCGAGCACAAGGTTAAAGAGACACGGTGATAGACCATCTCCCTGCTTTAGTCCGTCCCGGATTTCAAATGGTTCTGAGAGGTGGTTTTCTATTCTAACTCGCCCTTTGTTTTCGTTCATGCAAATTTGAATGAGCGCGGCATATTTTTTTGGGACTCCCAGCTCAACTAGAATATGGTAGAGTCTCTGCCTTGCGACTGAGTCGTAGGCTTTTTTGAAGTCAACGAACAGTTGGTGAACCGTCTCTCCGTATTCCCACTTCTTTTCCAGCAGTTGTCTTATTGTGAACATTTGGTCGCTTGTTGATCGGTTCCTACGGAATCCACATTGGTAGTCTCCCAGTATCTCTTCTGCGTAAGGTGTGATTCTCGCCAGAATGACATTTGTTAATATTTTGTATGCGGTTGGGAGCAATGATATTCCTCTGTAGTTTTCACAGTCAGATCTGTCGCCTTTTTTGAAAATGGGGACAACTATTGAGGTTTTCCATTCTTCCGGAGTGACTTCCTTATCCCATATTGTTTGGATGAGCTGGTGGATCTTTCGAGCGGTTGCCTCTCCTCCATGCTTCACAAGCTCTGCCGGTATGCAGTCGACTCCGGGAGCCTTGTTGATTTTCAATCGATTTATTGCGTCTACAACTTCGTTGAGAGACGGCTCGGGGATCTGAGGCTCAGCTGTATGTACGCTTGGTACATTTATCTGTGGTTGATGGGTGCGTACATTAAGCAGGTTTTCAAAGTACTGCTTCCATCTTGTCACGACATTGTTTGTTTCTGTGACCAGAATATATCCCTTACCCAAGGTGAATTCCTAAGTATTGGGAAATCCTCTTTTGTCACCCCCATACCTAAGAAGGGAGAAAATACATCATTTAACCCAACCTACATGGTTTCTTCGGGGAGAGGTCGACCACCACCAATCTAGTTGAATTCTCATCCCACACCCTCCGTGCCTTAGAGAATGGCAGTGAAGTCCATGTAATCACAAGCAACTTCGGCAAGGCCTTCTATAAAATTCCCCACAAACTCATACTCTTTAAGTTATCTTCCCTTGGCTTGTACCCTTACTGATTAAATGGGTTTTTTCCTACTTTAACAATCAAGCCTACCAAGTGAGATTTAGATCCACTCTTCCCAATCCCTTTCTCCCCACCTCAGGGGTTCTCCAGGGCAGGATATCCTATTATTTTAACAATCGAGCCTACCAAGTGAGTTTTAGATTCACTCTTTCCAATACCTTTCTCCTCAGGGGAGTTACATGGGTCCCTTCCTATTTATTCGAACAATTAACGATATTTACTTGAGTATCAAGCACTCCTCTATCCCTCTTTACGCTGATGATACTAAACTTTATAAGACGATCGGCTCTCCTCATGACTCCTCCCTTTTTCAAACTGATCTCGTTAGTTTTTCGGTTTGGTGTATAAAAAATTGCCTCGAGCTTAACATCCCCAAATGCCACTCGATCGCCTTATCACGGAAGCGCTCACTTTCCCCACCGCGGCCCTATTACCTACTTAACCCACCGTAATTCCCGTACAATCGGGACCTGGGCATCTTATGTGACAAGAAGCTTAATTTCCGTTCACATATTGACAACATGATCCTCAAGGCTAATCCTGGTTGAAGAAATTCTCTAATCCCTACGTTACCCGTTCGCTATGTAACCTTAGTCCGCCCACTTCTTGAATAGGCTAGTCAAGTCTGGTCCTCTTATCAGGTGTTCCACATTCACAGGATCGAAAGCGTTCAACGTCGATTTTCGAGGAAGCTCTTCATCCAGTCGCAAAGCTGCTGGAAAAGTCCATATGAACGAAGTTTGCTCAGCAATCGGTTATAAGGTCTCCCGTGGACCGCCTTCCATAGAATCCGTATTGACGATCGTTTAGAAGTCCGTCGCACTCCAAATACCCAATCAACTGGGCCGCCTGCTACGCAATCCGTATTGACGATCATTCAGAACTCCGTTGCACACCAAATACTTAATTACCTCGGCATTGGTGACCCTTTCCATCACCTTAGATAACATAGACAATAATGTTTTCGCCCGGTAATTTTGTGGGAGACACTTTTTCCCCTTCTTTGGGATTGGCTGGTCCACAAGATAAGCGGAAGAGCCTGGCAAGAACCGGCGACAGTTCGGGACCACAGTTCTTGAGGACTATTGCTGGCATTCCGTCCGGACGTTTACCTTCTTACAGTCCAGTCCACGTAGAATACGTTGAATAGTCATCATCATCATCATCATCGGCACTACAACCGGGAACCGGTCTTGGCCTTATTTAGCAAGTCCTGAGGCTTGTTAAATTTTCCATACTGATTTGTTTTTTCCGGGTAAGGTCATTAGTTTTGCTCCAGAGGCTCCCCGACGGGGAATCGAACCCCGGTTTCCCGCGTGACAGGCGGGTATACTAACCACTATACTATCGAGGAGCCTGTTGTTGAATAGTACGTGGGCAAAACCTCACATCCCACATCGAAGACTATACCGACGCGGTCACAGGTGGCCTCAAAAATTGGCATCGAGGTTTGAATTCGCGGAAAATAAATTCCCGAACCCCTTACCTTAATCCTTTGAATTTGTGACTAGTGTCCCGCTGCCCGTCACCAACGGAGGAAGAGGAGGAAGTGAAGTTACTGCTGGCAGCCCTTGCCATTGACCAGAAGGGACGCGAACCAGCTGGGCAATCAATGAGTTTATTGGTCACTCTGTCGTTGTCAGCCTTCTTCGCGGTATCAATCGCCGAGTTGCACGCGTTTGTGATTCTAACAGAATTCGTTCTGTTAACCTTGGTCGGATTGAAGCGCCATTGTTTATAGTAAAAGCTATATTTTTTGCCCCTGTAATCTGCTCAAATTTTTTATCAAACCAAGGTTTATCAGATGAAGTTCGTTTGATGGAATGCGGAATGTAGATCTCCATCGTGAGAAGAATTAACTGCATGCGTTAAAATCGGAGTCTCCAAATCACACCACCAACCACGGAAAAGATGCGAAGAAATTTCGCAAATCGTCCCACTTGGCAGCCCCATACCTCCATACATGGCGAAGCGGCTTATGTCGGTTATGAGTTTGAAATGCAAGTGGTTGCGTGACTGATACCAATCAGTGATTTGAATTTCCCAGTGGCGCGGCAACCTCCACGGTATATATGCTCGGCTTGGATGTCAAAAACAGATCCAGGGTGTTCACATACTCACCTCGGGTATCCGGCACTTGTGTGGGTTCCTCCACAAGTTAAGTCAAATTGCGGCTAACAACAAACATCTCAGCCAGCTTCCCAGCCTGGTCGGTCCTGTTAGAATGCACCACCCAGCCGGAATTGTGTACATTAAAATCGCCAAGGACGACGATTTCAGAAGGCGGGTGGTTGATTTGTATCCGGTCGACGGCACGTGAAAGATGTTCGACAAATGCCGCTGGTCGGTCTTCATTCGGGGAGCGGTAAAGACAACAAAGAAATGTAACAGAATTCCTCAGCACGACCTTCAACCACATGATGTCCATGTTATTGGGCTCCAACGCCTCTATCCTCTGGCAAGCAAGATCGGACCGTGCGAAGACGTAGACTCCGCCCCTAACACAGGATCTCGCATGTAAGTCGTATCCTGAGCAACGAAGTTATGACGAAGCGACCTGGGTCTCAGTTAGGACAAGGATATCAAGTTTCGCTGTTTGCAAATATTGTTGGACGGCGTTTACATTCGTATCGAGGAATCCGAAGCCCCTGATGTTACAAAATGTCGTTATCAGTCGAACGTCAACAGAGCCTCGAGAACGAGTCCGATTATGCGATAACGAATTTCTCAAAGTTCGATTATTTATCATAATATTTGTATGATGTTCCCCCTGGCATAGGCCCCCCGGAGATCTGAATGGGAAACTAGTTTATCTCCGTCTCAGAAGGTACCATCATGACTTATTTCCATGTCAGTCCGGGCCATCAGCCATACATCCGAAATATAGTTGAAGATTTCTCCCGACGGTACCGCGGAATGTACAGCGTGACGTGGTGGTATCTCACCTTGGGTCCGACTACCACCTAAACCAACCTTTCCTCCATCAGCCAACCTCCGAAACAGCCTGGGATTTCTCCCGACAATTTCACGGAGCCTATAGCTTTTCTTACTTATTTACTACTACTTACTATTACTTACATAATTTGCAGCATTAAAAAAGCATAAAATCAACGTTTCCACCTCCAAAGTCTTCCAACTATAAGATGAGATGTGGCAAGGTCATGTTTGCAACTATTATTATAGTTATGGCATTGACAACAATCTAAGTTTTAATCACTTTACTAGTGCCAACATATTCTACCCCGCGATTCACATGTAACTTCCATATTTGATTCCAATGATTGAGCAACTTGATGTCCTCGAGAGATTCTCTAAGTAGTAAAGTGTTATTGGGCTCTACAAATTTGTCGACTTGAGTCTTTTTAACAAAGGTGGTTTATTTAGAAAATGTGCAACAACCAAATGATATAAACTGAAACCTCATGCTCATTGTTACTTAGATAATATAAGTGGCCACCGAAGAGACGTGACATACCCCCCATAACGCCGGAAACATCCGTTTGGACTCGGCTTGACTTCTGATAGATGAACCACTATTCGATTTCTAGTTAGTTATGACATCAGCTTACCCACAACGCTCACCACAAACACTCCACGTCTTCACGAAAACGAATAATAAGACAATCGTGGGGGGAATTAAACAAACCGCTGAGCAGAAGCGGATAATTATCACTTCCGATGATTGGTGAGCCATTTCCCACATAGGGTTGGTCATTAGTTGATATGCGGGTACATTGAACTGCTGTGTGGGGACCAAGACATGTTGAATTCTATTCTGTTACCGTCGACGTAGTATCAAAACAGGTTACGAGTTGTGGGTTCTTCAACCTGATATACATCATTCCTATTTGCACGAAGAGAAATCAAGAGGAGTGAGCTGAGGTCACGCATAGCGTGAGTCATTAATCTTCACAACATAAGAACTGACCCATATAGGAAGGCCGTCGTCCCCTTAATATTGAAAAGCCCTTGACTACGGGACGTGTACATTGCTAATGGGTGGCAAACCGTAAAAAGAAAAAAATAAGAAACAGCATAGCAGTGTACATTACATAAGTCGGAGAGAGAAGTAAGGGACTTACAAACGAAAAGTAGAAGGGTGGCGTGGTGGAAACACCCTTGAACATAAAATAGATTTTAGTATAGGAAAATGGCACGAGGTACACCTATAAATTTAATTACATTACCAGCAGGGACTGGTTGCTATTGCAGTGGTCTTTAATTTTGAATAAGCGTGCGGTAAGGCTATAACATTTTTTTAATAGTGTGACCACCCTACGTTTTCTAAAATAGGTGACGGCAGGAGCATACACTTAGTGGCTTATTTTAAAACGGACAATGAATTTGGGGTTAAACCCTTTTTCCGGGTAGACAGTCACTACATCCTACACAATCTTATTTATTTTAAAATAATATCGGGTGATTCATTTGGAGGTACTTTTTCAATAGGGACTTTATGACAGATTAAACTGTCAAACGGTCAGGGTATTTTTGGGAAGTGTTATCGGAAATTTCATCATAAAAAGACAGCATGCCACTGCGTCTAAAAATTATTCAGCTGTTTCACGAAAATCAGCGTTGTACGACAAATGTGTTTCGTGCGCTTTATATCAACTTTTGGTCCACATAGTCGACCTAGCGAACGCTCAATTAGGTATACCATCGAAAAATACACGAGCCAATCCATCACATAGTGAATAAAATAGAGCGACGGCAGTTGGGAGTGTACGCGATGACCGGAATGAACCAAATCAGTGCGGTTCTCAAAAGAAGGGTTGTCGTGTGCAACAATTTGGCGTAATTTCAATCTATCGCTCTTCAAGAGGAATTCCAACAGTTTTCTTATGGCATTTCATGAAGAGGACACACCGCTATAGGTTCACCTCATCTGAGAAAAGTATATATAAAACTTTAAGTGAGGATTTTGATGTCAAATCATACAAGATTCAACTCATGCAAGAATTGAAGCCGGTCGACCTTTTGAATCGTTTCATTCTTTAGATTCTGGAACAGCTTTAAGATCAATTTTCTTCGACCAACATTTTTTCAGGTCCATTTCCGACCTTAATGGCTACGTCGAGAACTTCAAGAAATGCTATAATATTCAGAAAAACGGTGGTTTAGTGTGATTTATGGGCTGATGGAATCATCATCCATATTTCTTTACAAAATGAGACCGTTAATATAGTGCCCGTATACGCGCCATGATAAAGTAGCATGTGGCCACCAAACATCATCATCATCATCATCATCACCATCATCATCATCATCATCATCATCATCATCATCATCATCATCATCATCATCATCATCATCATCATCATCATCATCATCATCATCATCATCATCATCATCATCATCATCATCATCATCATCATCATCATCATCATCATCATCATCATCATCATCATCATCATCATCATCATCATCATCATCATCATCATCATCATCATCATCATCATCATCATCATCAGTATCATCATCATCAGTATCATCATCATCATCATCATCATCATCATCATCATCATCATCATCATCATCGGCACTACAACCGGGATCCGGTCTTGGCCCTATTTAACAAATCTCTCCACCGATCCCGATTTCGAGCCGATGTCATCCAGTTTGGCACTCCTAGGCACAAAGGACTTTCTGAGCAGGCTCCTCTTCGCTCATTCGAGCTAGGTGTCCTGCCCACCGGAGTCTACCGAGCTTGATTTTTCTTACAATATTAGCTTCAAGGTAGATCGCGTACAACTCATTGTTGTGCCCTCTCCGGAATCGTCCTCCCTCACATACGGGGCAACAATTCTCCTTACGACCTTCCTCTCGAACGCGGCTAAGAGTTCAGAGTGCCGTTTATTGAGCACCCAGGTCTCGGATTCATACACGAGTATTGGTAAGACCATGGTCTTGTACAGTAGTAGCTTCGATGTTCTGGATAAATTTCTGGATTTAAAGAGCCTTGATAAACCATAGTAGGCTTTGTTGGATTTCATCAGCCGTTCGCGTATTTCTTCCTCCACATTGTTGTCGGCTGATACTATTGACCCAAGGTAGTTAAAGGATTGCACTACTTCAAATTCGTGCTCCACTACCCTGATAGTTTGACCAACGTTAGGTCTTCTCTTCGCAGAAGTTGCCACCATGTACTTAGTATTCCCCTCATTAATGTACAGTCCCAGTTTTTGTGCCGCCTGCTCGATCTAGGTGAAAGAGTCCTGTACAGCCGATTCGGCTCTACCGATGATGTCGATGTCATCTGCGTAGGCAATTTCTGGCTCAACTTGGTGATAATAGTCCCTCTAGTTGTGACGCCAGAGTCACGGATTGCTTTCTTCAACGCCAGGTTGAAGAGGAGGCAGGCCAGACCGCCCCCTTGTCGGAGTCCATTAAAGATGTTTTGTTGGTTTGGACAGCAATCCCGCTAATTTTACTTGACTAGTTACGTTGGTGATGGTCAACCTACAAAGTCGTATCAATTGTTTTGGAATGCCGAACTCTCTCATGATATTATATAGTTCTACCCTGGCTATGCTGTCGTAGGTGGCCTTAAAGTCTATAAATAGATGATATAAGGGAATCTTAAATTCCAGACATTTTTCCATCGCCTGCCTAAGGGTGAATATCTGATAAATCGCTGACTTGCCTGGGAAGAAGCCACACTGCTATTGACCAATGATGACTTTAGCGTATGGGGATATCCGATCTTGTACGATAGTGGAGAGTATCTTATAGGCAGTACTGAGCAATGATATACCCGTATAGTTGCTGCGCAGATCGATATCTCCCTTCTTATGAATGGGGCAAATATACCACGACGCCAATCTTGCGGTATCTCCTCTTGCTCCCATACGTGCACCACGATCTCATGAATTGCGTGATGTAACGCTGTCCCTCCGTGTTTGATCAGCTTAGCCGGTATGCCATCAGCTACGGCGACTTTATTCGATTTATGTCTTATGGCTTTTAATCTTTCCTCAATGCTTGGTGACGGCAGCATATGGTCTTGATTTTGCATTGGTGGAGCCTCCAATTCTTTTGTGAGCTGACCATTTAGCAATTCATTGAAGTGCACTTCCCATCGCTCCAGAATACCTTCAGGATTGGTGATCAGATTACCCTCTTTATCCTTGCAGTAAGTGCAGCGTGGTGTTTACCGCGTCATACTGCGGATTGGATTCCGCGCCTGGTGCGGATCTCGCCCTCTACTTTTCTTTATTTCACAGATAAGGTTTTTTTTCCTAGGCACTTTTCTTTTGTCCGTGAAGTCTTTTTTCAGATCTTCTGAGGTCTTTGTATTTTTCCCCGCGTACACGCGTCCTATGAGACTGCTGCATTACCCGGTATGCAGCATTCTTACGTTCAATCGCTATTTGCACTCCTTATCAAACCAGTCGCTCCGATCTCTACGACTACTGCCTAAGATGGAGTTGGCATTACTAATGACAGTATTCTTAAGGTGAGCAATTTCTCTTCTACGCCCGACATTCTGGCCCCAGGACTTTCTATCCCTCCGTCGAGCTCTTCGAGGGCGAGTCTTAGCGCATGATCAAAGGTGTTACTGGTATTCTCATTGCGTAAGGCAGCCGCGTTGATTCAAACCTGATCTGCGGATGCAATACGTCTCCGTAAGGCAATCCGCGCTCGGAAAACTGTACCAACAAGAGAGTGATCCGCACCACGGTACGGTCGTACCGCCATCAGGCTCGAGGAGTGGCGGCGATCTATCAACACGAGGTCAGTTTGGTTGCGAGTGGCTCCACCAGGTGATACCCAGGTGGGTTTGTGGATATGTTTACGCGGAAACCTGGTACTTGCAGGGATCAAGTTTTTTGATGCTGCCAGTTCGATGACTCATAGTCCATTGTCATTAGTGTGCTCATGCAAACAATGGGTACCTGCGTAGTACTCGAAAACCGGCCCATGACTTATTTCGGCATTCAAACTACCAAGGACGATTTTCGCATTGTATCATGGGCAGGCATTGAGGGCCCGTTCGACGTTCTCGTAGTATTCTTCCTTTTCGTCGTCAGGGGCTCCTCTGTGGGTCCGTGAACGTTTATGAGGCTTATGTTCTTAAACGTGCTTCGCACGCGAAGAGTGCATAGCCTTTCGTTTATTGCATTAAAGCCGATGATGGCAGGCTTCCGTTTTTGGTTGACTAGAAAGCCTACCCCGAGCACATGATGTTTTGCATGATAGCTGTAGTAAATGTCATACTCGTTTCTCTGAATAACACCACTCCTCGTCCATCTTATTTGTCGTAATGCTGTTATGGCAGCCTGATATTCGGACAGGGCATCGGCTAGCTGTGAGCGGACGTTCCATGAGAAAGTTCTCAAATCGTTTAGCAATTTTCGTTTCCATGGTCGAACAAACAGCTTCACATGAAATAGATCTTAACCACAGTCTCTTTTAAGAATCCATCAGTCCTTCCTCAGTGGAACAGTTACCATAAGATACTGACCTCAAAAGACTATGACCGACCTGGTATTATCGTTGAATGCCTTGTAATTTAAAATTAATTGTTAATACTGCCAAAATTACCACTCAATCGGCATCACTAGCAACTTTTCCCACTGCCTTTCATAACTCCATATTTTAAAGACTGAAAGGCTGATCGGTCAACTAATTCTTATCCTCGAAGTAACTGCCACGGACTGATGTTTCATTGAATGGTGTTGGAAATTTTCTCTTTGGGAAAATAAATTGTTTCAAAAGTGATTAATATAGTAGTTAGTCTGGAGGTGGTTGCATAAGGTTGACTTCAGTGTTTTTGAGGAATTATTCGTATCTCATCTAAGAAAATTCTGCTGCAAAGACCAATTAAAACAACTTTCTTAAACAAATAAATATTTTGTACCACAGTAAAAACTTGTGTACAACACGACTTCTTTCTGTCACAGAAAAGATGTGTTAATCATGTGATGGTTCGCTGTTTTGTTCATGAATAAAGTCGTCGTTTTTGGCACCAATGTCAACATATTCCCTTTTGATGGATGGAGATGGTCGATTCTACTCGCGGTTTTATGTCATGTTCGATTTTGGTAGTAAGGGTTTCCTGTTTTTAAGTCAGACATTTTCATTACCCAATTCCAGGCATCCGGGTAATCCCTCCGTTAAATGTGAATTTATTGTCACTCTTCTGCTCCGGCGTTTGATTTATGTTTGCTAAATATTCCGGACAGTTCCGACTTTCAAAATCACACCGGTCGCTTGTTCTTTAGAATATACTCCATTCAATTCAGTACCATCTATATCGTCTAACATTTAGACAACAGGAACCCATCATAATTCACTGTAAAACCCTATACTGTAACTTGTTTAACTTTCTCTACAATGTTGCCTTGGACTCGTTTATCTATTGCCACTTGTTAACAACACTTTAAGTTTTAATTTTCCACTGATTTCTCAATAATCTCCTCTTCTTGCCCGTTTCAGACTCGACAAGAAAACGAAGGATCTCGCTATTGCAGAGAATAGCGCCCGAGTCCATGAGGCACGTTCTAGTGAACTCAACTCAAAGTACAACAACGCTTTAGCCGATCGTAAGAAAGCCCAAGATGAAGCTAAGGACTTGGCTAAGGACAATGAGCGTCTCCGAGCCCTAATGGACGACTTACGTAAACAGCTTGAACAAGAAACCCTCAGTCGGGTTGATATGGAAAACACTAATCAGAGTTTACGTGAAGAACTAGCCTTCAAAGATCAGATTCATACCCAAGAATTGACGGAGACCCGTAGTCGCCGCCAGGTTGAAATCAGTGAGATCGATGGCCGATTATCTCAACAATATGAAGCCAAGCTTCAGCAATCACTGCAAGAATTGCGTGACCAGTATGAAGGTCAAATGCAAGCTAATCGGGATGAAATTGTCATGTTGTATGAAAACAAGGTTAAGAACTTACAAAGCGCGGCCACCCGCAACGCTAACACGGCATCACAGATGTCTGAAGAACTGCGTTTGTCGCGCTCTAAAACGGATTCAATGTCCGGACGTATTGGAGAGTTGGAATCACAAAATGCTGCCCTCAATGTAAGTATTATTCGGATCTTTACCACACATATATGTTAATTGTTGTCTACGTAGAATCGTATTCGTGAGATGGAGAAGCTGTTCGATCACGAACGCGCTATGCACAGCCATGATATATCAGTCCTCGAGGCTGAACTCAATCGTTTGCGAGATGAGATGACACAGCAACTGAAAGAGTACCAAGACCTTATGGATATTAAAGTCTCGCTGGACTTAGAAATCGCTGCCTATGATAAACTTTTACACGGGGAAGAGACTCGTTTGAATATATCGCCAGGTGGTGCAAGTACAACGTCAACATCCTTCCGCAGTAGTATTCATGGAAGTCACTCACATCCATTACAAACCGGAGTTAAGCGTCGTCGTACAGTTGTCGACGAAGCTGAGGATCGTAATCTGTCAGAATATTCAATAAACGCAACATCGAAGGGCGACGTTAGTATTCTAGAGGCCGACAGTGAAGGTCGCTTCATTAAATTACACAATAAGAGTGTTGATGAGACCAACTTGAACGGTTGGACACTGGTGCGCCTTGCAGGAGACAACGAATTCGCCTACAAATTCGGCAGGACAACTAAAATCGAAGGTGGAGCTTCGGTGACTGTATGGTCAGCAGAAAGTGGAGCAGCACATGAGCCACCCACAAATATACTGATGAAGAAGAAATGGCCAACTGGCGATATCATGAAGACCGTGCTGAGAAATGCTGAAGGAGAGGTAAGTCCTTTGTGTTTAGTTTCAAAATATCCATTCTTACGATGTTGAAATTGAATATATGAGTTAATAGGAACTTTAATAGAAGAACATGTTGAAATTCTCTCCAAGACGAAGTCACGGAAACCCGTCTTTTGTAGGCTCCGTCGGTAAATTCCTGATTTTGTTTTGCTTGCATGTTTCGAATATCGTAGCTACGTATTCTTGGAATACTATTACTATTTATTGCCCTATAGGAATCATTCTTCGAAGTGTCGAATATCGTGGCTACGTATTCTTAGAATACAACAACTATTACTATTTATTGGCCTGTAGGAACCCGGAAGTTCATGACCTTACTGACACGGCTGCGCCATCGTTCTTTGTCGTGTGCGCTCTCTTTCCACGCGTGGCCATCTGATCCGACCTCCTGAAGATCGCGCATTACTTTGTCCTCCCATCTCCGCTGCGGCTTTCCCATCGGTTTCTTTCCCATTGGTCGTCCGTCAAGAATTCTACATACGGTCCGGTCGTTGCCCATTCTCGCTACATGCCCGACCCATCTTAATCTTCGCGACCTGATTATTCTCACTATTGTAGGTTTCGGGTATAGCTCTTCCAATTCGCGGTTGTGGAGTTTTCTCTATTGTCCTGCCTCTACATCATATTTACCACCAAAGATACTCCTTAACGCTTTGTTCTCAAATACGCGCAACCTATTTTCTTCCCGTGTTGTGAGCTCTCATGTCTCGCATCCCTATAGAAAAATCGGCATGATTATGGTTCCATAAATACGGAGCTTTATATTACGTCACAGTAGTTTCGCTTTCAGCATTTTGTTGTCTGCGTACCAACTAACGTTACCGGAATGCAGTCTTTTGTTAATTTCCTTTGACATTTCGTTACTGGCCGTCAACCAACTAACGTTACCGGAATGCAGTCTTTTGTTAATTTCCTTTGACATTTCGTTACTGGCCGTCAGTATTGTTCCCAGATCTTTAACGTTCTCAAATATCTTTCCCCTGACGTTTATGTGCGTTCCCTGAGGTCCACCTGCATTCGCCGTAACCACGTAACGTTCATTTCTAGGCCCACCTCTTCTGCCGCTTGCATGGTGATTTCGCTGTTTTTACTTACAGTTTTTAGATTATCGTCCAAAATGGCAATGCCATCCACATAGGCAAGGATTTGTGTGACTCCGTCCAGGGATGATCCGTCCATATTATCATTTACCTTTCTGATTACATAATCGAGCACAAGGTTAAAAAGACATGGTGAGAAGCCATCCTCCTGTTTTAGTCCATCGCGGATTTCAAATGCTTCTGAGAGATGATTTTCTATTCTATCTCTTCCTGGAATACAGTAAATGACAATAAGAAATCAATCATGCAGTAAGAAATCTCGTACACCTGTGCAGGGCGGGCACTCATACGCGTTCTGCGCCTTTAGGCAGATGTGGCTGTAGAGCACTCGGTCCGCGCCCAGCGTTAGCACCATTGCATCGTAGAGCTCCACTACTTTCCACAACTTCTTCGTTGAAACCGAGTTCTTTTTCGAGTCGATCTTCTTCAGTATGGGCTGCTCGCCGGTTAATAGTAGTTCTAAGAACTTGCCGCCGCTGACGAGGCGTTGCATCGAGAATTCGGAATCTTTTTTGATATCACAGGGTTCATACCTTCGTCCTCGACGATCCCGCCGACTGGCTTCAACTAGGTGCAGAACTTCACAATCTACGCATGTTTCTGACGGCGGAGATTTGCCTGTTTGCGAGGGAAGTACTCCATGTGCATATCCCCCTGGCCAAGAGCGCCATCCGCTCGTTTTTGTTTCTATCTTCGGCTGTCGAAGATACGTAGGAAGTGGAGGCGATCCTGGTCGGTTTTTTTTTCATTTGAGTCTCATCGTGTACTCTTTGAGTTTGCGTTGAGAACACTCCTTCCTCGTCTCGTCTTCCAAGTTGTGTCGCGCGTCCGTCGGCTTGGCCTAGTAAGATATCTTCGACAGCGTCTTCTTCTGGGCCGTCTCCCTGAGCTTCTAGTCGTAGGTTTTCGTCAGTTTTTTGAACTTGGAATCGCAAGTCTGTGTCGATTCTATGAGTTCCGAAACTTGGGCCATATTCATCATCTTAATTTTTTTTATATGTAAAATACACTTTTTATATAAATTACATTTCTCTCGGGAGAGGCGAACCTATATCGCCGCGTCGGCGCCCCGAGATGCTACCAAATAACTGTTGCAGTTCTTTTACGCCAAGGCACGCACAGAGATGGTTTATGAAATATCCTTAATCTCGTTGTCTCTTTGTACGAGAGGTATCTGCAGGTCCTGCTCGCGCTGCGTGATCACAATGATTTCGTTTCGACTCTGTCACCCGTGGTACGAACCGCTCTTCCTTATGTTCGGTGTTACATCCTTGTCCACACATCTCATAAAACCTACGCACTTCCGCCGCCTGCTGCATACAGAAGCTAGAATCTACTTTCACTAATCATCATTGTGTCTGTTCTGGATGTCAGTTTGGATGTGTTAAAGTTGTCTATTTCAAATGAACGTCTGTCATTAACTTATTCCATGGTCCCTTCAATTTATCGTCAGTTATTCTTTGATTTATAGATCCTCAAGGATTAGCCTAATCCACGGATCTCGGGGTTGGCAAACCCGATCACGCCCGTGTATGGATGCATGAATCATAGCGTTGACTGGGTTCTTCACCAAAAAAGCTTTCTCTCCACAATGTGAACCTAAAACTAATATTTGCCGTTTTATACGAGTATTATGAAACCTGCGATCCACAATTTCTATCGTCGATCTCAAAATGAGAAAACATAAATTTAGTCACCTATCCCTGTTAAACTCAATAACATAACGTTCCGCTTTTAAAAGCCCCAGTTTTCACAAGGCAAACTCTCACGTTTAAAACATCCTTTTAATTATTTCACCTTGTGTACAATAGCATCTCAGAATTTTGGTCATTTGGTTTGATCAACGACCTCGAGGATTTAGGGTCTGTTCGAAGAAATTTTCCTCTCCATGCGCCGGGTTTTCACAGCTAATTAACTTATGATCCACAATTATAAAACTTATGATCCAAAATTATAAAACTTATGATCCACAATTATAAAACTTATGATCCACATCTTCTTTTGTCCATCTTGATAAAAAGTTTGGATGATTTTGGGTCATTTTATAAAAATCCATTTGAACAGATCACAGTTAAAATGTCACGTATTGTTATATAAAATCTAACTCCACTGTCCGTCGTCGATCTTGATGATGGACGACCCATAAATTTGCTCACCTATCGCAATAATGCAAAGCAGACTTTCGGTCATAATTAATAAACGTCCTTATTTCCACCGATCTGGCATTTTTATCAGTCGTTCTGGTAAGCGATAAATAAATAAATAAAACCCTTTGAAAGGCTCGCTAATTGCACTGTGTTCGAATCTGAGACTTTTCAGTGCAATTGCAAGACCGTTTTATAGAAATGTACAAGTTATTTTTTGTAAAGTTTACGATCCACATATTTGACCAGTCATATGGATGACTTTAATTATTAGATTTTCCTCTATAATAAACTTTTAATCATTTAACCTACTTATTTCACTTTCTATATTATAAGACTTACAATCCACACTATATTATAGGACTTACAGTCCACAAATTCCACTTCCAACTTCGGCAAACTTATAATCCACATGTTCATTCGGTAATTGGTTTTAACGATTTTATGTCGATTTATAGGATTCCACATGGTTCTAGCTGTTATCTATAATATTTACTCAACATTCGACTATATAGTGAAACTTGTTTTGTCTTACTTGTTCAGAATTTCGTCGACCAATAAATTTATGTACTTATTTCATGAGCTATATTATATTGTAATTGTTATACACGTAATTCACACATTCGGTTACCCACCCCGATAAACAATCTCAATAACTTAATGTTGCCTATTTATAAAGGATTTTTCTTTACGAAGTGGACCGTTGTGTTTAAAGAACTGTGGCGATTCTAACAGTTGCACATACAGTACACAAGCAAATAGTGAAGAACAGCACCGAATGAAAATCGAATAAGCAACGCATCAGAGCCGTATACCATAGCAATTAACATAGCAATCCCAGATCAGTTGAGTGTACTTGAGAATAGCGATCGAATTCGTAGAAGCGGCAGTGGTTTGATGTGTTGAGCATTGGTTGTATCTGTTAGTGATTCTAACCGTCAGAGCAAACACTGTATAGAACCTTTTCAATTATCTCACTATTTATATTTGGACCACAATTATGAAGAACTTCGGTTCTTCGGCCTTGGAAAGGTTCTGTTTTCAAATAGAAAAACTTTGTAGTCAACTCTAGTCCGATAAAAGTTGTGATCCACCGTTTCTCGATAAGAGGCTTCAATGGTTTTAGGTTGGTTTATAGAACTCTCCATGTTTCCTGCTAACAGTAGGAGTGTCTAACCCTGTCAACCGTGCTACCGTCACAGATATTAAAACGCGTCTTAACACTGATTCATACATTTTACTATATTGGAGAATCAATCATAGAGTTGTGATCATTCCGATAGATTAAACACCCGCAACCGTTGTGAAAAACACACTACACAAGAGAATCGACAAAATTCATCAGTGTCGCATATCAGAGCATTCACGTAGCAACGACACCGCTTAACCAGCGTCATCGTGGTAGATGACCAAAGCTTGCTATTTCTTGTCGATTTATTCCTGTATTCATTGGCATTTTATGTAGTACGACAATGCTTCTCGCCCAATCACCTGGCCACACCTTATCTGCCACTTGATTTTGTTTAAATTAAACCCTTCCACGGTGTCGTTCGGTCAAACTCCTGCCAATCTAGCAACCATATCTGCTGACATATCTTGCGATCAGTCAAATCCATAAATGACGTCGTTATAAACAGACAATTATTATTTACAGCGCTTCACAATGTTGCCCGACAGTACGTCGTCATCTCCTCCGCCCAAAAAGAAAAGCAGAATCGTTAACATCAAATTACTACACGAGAAAACCCCCAACAAGGATGCTCGTCAAAAACGATCTTCACCAAAACGTAAACAAAAACCAAAAAAGCTCGTTTCACATTATAATTTGCGCACCAGGATCACGTGATCTGCCCTCTGCAAAATGCGTAAGAGAAGATCTGCAATCGAATTGTACGTATATGGCAGCTTTGTCATCACCTATATCATCGGCAGGTGTAGAGACGGATCAACCATTTCAAACTCTCGTTCATCTGGTCAAAAGTTAACTTTTCTGTAATTCACACACACTGTACACCTTCCGCTTTGCTAATGTGATCCAAAAATTTAACAAACTAATCAATGAGAGCATTCATTTTGTATCTTTCGCCACTGATGATCATAATTCATCTAAAATTCATTTTCTAAATAACATATTTGGTTGCATGTCCACCAGAGCGTCTGTGAAGAGGAATACGTTTTTCTGGCCGGGGCCTAAAATACAAAATGAGTCTGGGAGGATTCTTTTGGGCTGGAGTTAGCTTTTAGGGGGGGAGAAAGTGACTGAATCAGTCGTTTGAACGTTTGGTCAAGATATATGAAATTTCTCATACATTAATCAAAATTGAGATGATCAGAAAATCGATAAATAATTTACCCTCTTCGAAGAATCTCCACCAAATGTAATAAATTTGTGCCAATGCATTTAGGAGTCTTCTAAGCACTTCTGAAACGCATAGTCCCAGGTAGCTAAGTGTGATCCTGGATATTTTCGGATTTCAACTTGAATCCAGGCATAGGTATTCTAAACAACTAAAATAGGATAATCGTTTGCATTCCTAACCATTAATTTTACAAGTGCATTGGAAAATCAACGTGGAGCTAGGTATACGAGTGAGTGCGCGGTATGTATAACCAGTGTTCTGTCTACTCGTGGACCAAGTTTAGTGTTTTGGAAATATTCGTGCGGAAAAAGAGGTTCAGAGAAATTCCGTTCTATAGCAAAACGAGTTGGAATCTATTAAAGTGTAATGTGGGGCACAAAGAAACCGAATATTTTTGGAAAAGACACTAGATTTCTACTGGCGCGATCACGAATGATCAGCATCCGAGATTGATTTCACGGAAAAGGATATGAAATCACAGAAAATATAGACCTCAAGAATCGGCGACAGTTTTGGATATAGGACCATATCTGGTATTACGTCCTCCGGTTGCGGAGTCTACGGAGGACACCTTAAACAGCACGTGAGCGACCAGAGTTCATTTAGCATATTTCGTGAAAATATTTGCTTTTTCTTTAAACTTTATAGCGCATCACTAACGGAGAAAGGAAGGATGAACTCAAATCATTGCTAATCACCTTTGCCAGTGACGAGAAGAAACGTGAACCGTGTTGATTACGTTCTCCTTCGGAACCCTCTGCGCGGTATCGAATAATTGGTTTCAGACATGACGAAATTCTTTCTATTGGTTGCCGTTAAAATGGAGTTTAAAAGCCTAACGTTTAGCTGCTGTAGCCTGTTCATATTTATTTATGAGAGTAGGTCAATCAGTCCTTAGAAACACCTACGATCAGTGCTCGTCTATTTTTAGTAAGCATCATTCCTCACTAGATATTTGTCAATATTTGTTTCATGTTCCAAATTTGCATGATAAATTGGGTATGAAAAAAATATCTGCGAGAAGGATGCCGCATCTGGAGCGCATGCGTCGCAACCCAGATGAGTTTCTGTGCAGATTAGTAACTGTAGATGAAACATGGATATACCACTATACTCCCGAGACGAAAGAACTGTCGAAACAGTGGTTTGCTAAAGGCGAACGGGCTACAAAGAAGTTAAAGACGGTAAAATCATCTGGAAAGGTTATGGCTACTGTGTTTTCGGATGCACGTGGTGTTATCTTCATTGACTATCTGGAAAAGTGACAGACGATAACTGGACAGTATTATGGGTCATTATTAGGTCAGCAAATGAGAAAATAAAAGAAAATCGTCCTTATTTTCTAAACACTTATTGATCTTCCATCGTATCAAACCAGAGTTTGCGGGGTAATACAAATTTTCATACCGAGAGCAATAACTTATGTGACTGACTTTCCGCAAGCGTTAATATCAGAGTTTAGAAATTAAACCCGCGACAGGCAAAGGTTATCTCGAAAATCCTTCCAATTGATAGCTTTGCATTGCCTTCGCACGACTTTATAGCATGGTCAGAGTCAAATTATAGCACGGCACATACCGAACAGTAGTTCGAATTTCGCAATAGCACCGTCTACGGAACGAATGTTTGGCTCAGATGAGAAGAACAGATCAATGTGATAGCAAAATCACCTTATTTATCGGGTATTTGCATAGGCTAGCACTTGAAATAGGCTAGGACTAGTGGCGAACGTAACAGCTTCTCTTGATGCGAATTTTTCACCAGCGAAATCATTCGCCGTAGACAGGAACAAGTAGTTTTCACTTGGTGTCATGTCCGGACTATAAGGTGGATGCATAAAAACCTCCCAATCTAGCTCCCGGACCTTCTGGTGAGACAATATCGATGTCTGTGGTATGGCGTTGTCCCGATGGAACACAATTCCTCTCCTATTAGACAAATCTGGCTCCTTCAGATGGTCCAATTGTTGACAGTTTGGCCGTAGGGGAACACAATTCCTCTCCTATTGGACAAAGCTGGCTCCTTCAGGTGGTCCAATTGTTGACAGTTTGGCCGTAGGGGAGCAGCTCATAGTAGATGATTCTCTGCCAAGCCCACCAAACACACAGCAAAACATTCTTTGCTTGGTCACCGTTTTCGCCGACTAGCCACTCGCGTTTTCGCTTAACGTTGTCGTAAGTGACCCACTTGTCATCATCAGTGATTGTTGCGGATTCACAATTAAAGAATAAAAAATAGAGAATTCTAGTACGTTCGCATCTGCCTGTCATTTGCCAACTGTCACCCGCCCACTAACTACGTGTCGCTGACAGAAAAAAAAGAGTTAAGCGTCGCTTTTCAAATCAACTTAACGGTCATTGGGTCTATCGATTCTTTTTCTTGGACCTTGTTCACTAGCGTTTATCTCCTGGGAAAATATTCTGCATAGTCAGTTACTTCATGCGGTGGACTCTTCATAGTCAGCTACTTCATTCTGCGGACTCTTCATAGCCAGTTGCTTCATCCTCGGGATTTTTCATCGTCAGTGACTCAACTTGCGGATTCTTCTCTGTCAGTTACCCCCTCCTGTAGATTCTTCTTCGTCAGTCATCATCCTGTGGAGTCACTCATTCGTTGGTCAGCCCGACCTGTGGACACCGGCTCGTCAACTCCGCATCTCCGAACTGTGACGATTCAGCAGCGATTCACAGATGGAAATTCGGTCCATGAGGTTGTTTTGCGTTAACTCGTGTGGCAGCATACCTCGAGCTTCTTTTTGTATCCAGCCCTATTCAAGTGGTTCCAAATGGTTTTTTGTGCTATATTCAGCTTCTGGGCAATAGAAACAGTACTTACATGACGGTCGGACTCGACAATTTCCATGGTTTTGTCGACATTTTCGACTATTGGCCTTCCAGAGTGTGGTGCATCTTTGACATCAAAATTACCAGAACGAAATCAACGAACCCAAAATTGCGAATGATTGGCTGTTACATTGGCAGGACCATAAACACTATTCACGCTTGCGTGTTCGCCTTTATCGAGGAAAAACTGTAAAAAATGTCGTATTTTCTCTTTGTTTTTTTTTCCTCTTTTTTCCTTCTCCTACTAGGAAGGGAGAACCTATGGCGCCGAGCCAGTCCCTGAGATGTTATTTTTCTTGGCCGTGTCCATCGGCAAGTTCCGACGCTTAAGGATTTCTTACAACCAGTTTACGAAGTCTATAGGTTAATGGTGTCCATATTTGGCGCGCGCTCAAACGAAACTGAGTTAAGCAATAAAAAAACTGTCGGACATTTTCTTTTTAGTACGAAATCTTATCTTTTTAACGCTATCTAGTGTGGCCCAATCGCATTTATACAACGTGAGATACAGATTACTAAAGCCATCTATTGGAAAAATTATGGATTTCTTCTTATTAGACATAATGATATAATAAAAATTAGCTGGTTCCTTTGTGTTAGCTTTATATCTCCGTTTCCTCTTTCTCTATTTTGAGGTCTGATGCTTTTATGTGATTAATAATGTATCGGGTTAATTTATTAGGAGTTAGCATAATCTTTTAGTCCAAATCAATTATTCAAACAAGTATGTGACCTAGTTTTTATAGGTAGAACCTCTGTTTCTGATTAAGTGTCTTCTTATTTTCCTTGGTTTTCCGTTCTTAAATTTTCCACACACTGCTTTCTTTTCCATTTCTAAGTCCTTTCTTTCCTATGCTAAATGTGTTACTCATATTATATATACGCATCTCCTTAATCCGCACTTGTTTCATTCCTGTGCTAAATGTGTTACTCATATTATATATACGTATCCAAATCCAAATCCACCCTTGTGTCATTTTTCACCATTTAACTAGCCCTCTTCTACCTACCCCTATAGCGTTTCGCAAATTAGTAAAATACGTGAGATAGTTGTTAGATAGGAGTTTGAGTGAGCGACAGTCTGGAAGAATTTTTTTTAAACGAAGATAAGGTGTGGGATAAGTACTGAAAAAATACCTAGGAACATAGGAATAAATAGGACAAGAGACCACAGCCTTTAGTCCTCTTCCGCAATGACGAATGCCATTTAAGTAAATACTATGAAAAACTTGGAACCAAAGTACGACACATCGAACTACAGCCGCATGTACACGAGGATGTCTCAACTCGCTATTTAAGCAGAGTGAATGCTTTGGTATGTGGTACTAATGATTTTTTTCGATTCTCTTGTCTGGCGTGTTCTTCACAAAGGTTGCGTAGGTGTATTATGTGTGAGTCGCTATAGCCCTTTAGCACTATGCCTCCCTCTCATTCACGTTCCTCTCATACATCTTGCTCTCGTACACCTTGCTCTCGTACACCTTGCTCTCGTACACCTTGCTCTCGTACACCTTGCTCTCCTACACCTTGCTCTTGTACACCTCGCCCTCATTCACCTCCCCCTCATTCACCCCCCTCATTCACCCGCCCCTCACTCACCCCCCTCCATTCACCACCCTCCATTCACCACCACCACCACCCCCCCTCCCCCTCCCCCTCATTAAACTATCTCTCATGCATGTACCTCTCTTTCACTTGTCCTTTTTTATCACTTCCCTTGCATTCATCACTCTTTCACCCATCACGTTTTCACTCATCATACTTTTACCCATAACACTTACATCATGCGCCGCCTATCCTCTTATTTGGCCCTGCCGCCATTGCTCTGATTTCGACCTTTCTCCACCGGTCACACATGAGCTCATGTCATACAATTTTATGCCTTGGATTGGTACCCACTCCAATTAGTTTGTGCTCTCGTGAACTATCGTGCAAGTCACACCCCACGCCAAAAGTCGTATCAAGCAGATTTATTGTCACTCATTCGACTAATGAAATACCGTCTACCGGAAAAATAGAACTTCCAAAATCGTCCTCTTCAACATATAACATCAAAACTTCACTGAACTTCATTCTCTAAAACGACTTAGAGCAGAATATCTCTTACAGAACACCACACACTTGGATCCATTGTCGAGTACTGGTAACCATACTTGAGTGCAGAACTTCCAAATTTAGATATTGTGATCAGATTGTCGGAATTGACCTTGAGGATCTTATTAATTTTCTGATATCTTTGGGATTTATGGTGCTATTATTGCTTTTATAAGAATAATATACAGAGTACATATTCAATCTACCATTATCATGCAAACCACCCCCTAAAGATCGGCGAAGACAAAGTTTTGAAACGTCAATGCCTTTGTAGCGAACTGTAGTTCAGTTAACGCGTATAGAAATATTACATTTGTGGAGAAATTTGGGAACAGGGGGCGATAGCGTGAATGCAACATTAAGTATCCTTTGTCCTCCTTTCTTCCGCGCGCAGGGTGTTCGGGACGTTTAAGGGTACTTTAAAACCTCTTTTTTGCGCGCGTTTGTGTAAAAAAAATCGGGGTCTATCAGACATTTTGATAGTGAAACAAAGGAGTTGACATTTACTATACATTATTATTTATTATTTATTATTTATTATTTATTATTTATTATTTATTATTTATTATTTATTATTTATTATTTATTATATATTATATATTATATATTATATATTATATATTATATATTATATATTTAGAGCCAAGAAATATTTTACCCCGGCCCAACTTCTCCTCCTATATAAATCTCAAATTAGACCCGCGCTCGAATATTGCTCTCATGTTTGGAGCTCGGCCCCTAAACATACCCTCGACCTACTTGAGAGCATACAGAGACGAGCGATCCGCCTGATCGGGGACTCGGCGCTGACGTCGGGACTACAGTCGCTATCACATCGAAGGCGCGTAGCCGACCTCTGTCTGTTTTACAGATATTATCACGGGTGCTGTTCTTCGGAGATTCGTGGTATTGTTCCGCGCAATTCGGCTTGTATGCGCTCCACAAGACAATCCGACGGATCGCACCCGTTTGTGGTTCATCTCCCGACGGCGCGAACATCCCTATATCAGAACTCGTTCCGCTACAGAGCGGGGAAGCTGTGGAACTCCCTTCCCACGCGAGTGTTCCCGGAACGTTACAACCTGCAACTGTTCAAAAAGAACTGCAACAGTTATTTGATGGCATCTCGGGGCGCCCACTCGGCGCTATAGGTTCGCCTCTCCCGAGAGAAGTCTAATAAAAAAAAAAAAAAAATATATATATTATATATTATATATTATATATTATTTATTATTTATTATTTATTATTTATTATTTATTATTTATTATTTATTATTTATTATTTATTATTTATTATTTATTATTTATTATTTATTATTTATTATTTATTATTTATTATTTATTATTTATTATTTATTATTTATTATTTATTATTTATTATTTATTATTTATTATTTATTATTTATTATTTATTATTATTTATTATTTAGTATTTATTATTTATTATTTATTATTTATTATTATTTATTATTTATTATTTATTATTTATTACTTATTGTTTATTATTTATTAATCATTTATAATTTATTGCTTATTGTTTATTATTTATTAATCATTTATAATTTATTGCTTATTGTTTATTATTTATTAATCATTTATAATTTATTGCTTATTGTTTATTATTTATTATTTACTGTTTACTATTATTTTTTTATTATTTATTATTTATTAATATTTATTATTTATTAATATTTATTATTTATTAATATTTATTATTTATTAATATTTATTATTTATTAATATTTATTATTTATTATATATTATTTATTGTTATTTATTATTTATTGTTATTTATTATTTATTATTTATTATTATTTATTATTTATTATTTATTATTATTTATTATTTATTATTTATTATTTATTATTTATTAATATTTATTGTTTATTATTTATTATTTATTATTTATTATTATTATTTATTAATCATTTATAATTTATTGTTTATTGTTTATTATTTATTATTTATTATTTATTATTTATTATTTATTATTTATTATTTATTATATATTGTTTATTGTTTATTATTTATTATTTATTGTTTATTGTTTATTGTTTATTGTTTATTGTTTATTGTTTATTGTTTATTGTTTATTGTTTATTGTTTATTGTTTATTGTTTATTGTTTATTGTTAATTGTTAATTGTTTATTATTTATTATTTGTTATTTACTGTTTACTATTAATTTTTGATTATTTATTATTTATTATCTATTATTTATTATTTATTATCTATTACCTATTATTTATTATTTATTATTTATTATTTATTATTAAGGGTACATTCTCATCAGTAAGGCCGAAAAATAGGCCATTTTCATGTTTTTTTTTTGAAGAAAATAATAAATCTAGACACGCGATTTTTCAGGTATATTTATTGTACTCTTAAGTAGCTTTTAAAATAATTTCAATTAATTTCATGATAACCTCGAGGTAGGGGCACGTTGCGCCGTAGACCGCTGCGAAATAAAGGACCTCGATGGCGACTGTCCCACAGGTCATAAAATTTATCTGAAACAAAAAATCGAAAAAGTTTACTGGTTAGTATAAGTGTGGTTATGGCACGAACCACGAAAAATGAAATCTATCCAAAAATAACAAAATGGCGACGTTTTGAAATTTATGTGCGCTTTTAATGAATGTTTTCGTTCTTTTTTTTGTTTATAAAAAAATCAATTTACAACGTGAATGCCGATTCATGCGATAGAGAGTTCAATTACGCGTATTTAAAAAAAAAAACATTGGTTCATTGAAAATTGACTGAGTTATCACAGTCGCCAGCTCGAAAAACGTTGTTTTCCAGAAAACGCGTTTAAAGTTTTAAGTGTGCTCGCTTCCTGCTTTGGCTCAGTCGGCTCGGAGGCTCATAACTTTTTAGCCGTTACGAATTTCGATTTTTCCTTTTAACATGATATTCTAGACAGTTATAGCTATCGAATTCCGCAAAAAATATTTTGACCCAACTGATGAAAATGTACCTTTAACTATTTATTATTTACTATTTGTTATATACTATTTATTATTTACTATTTCTTATATACTATTTATTATTTATTATTTATTATTTATTATTTATTATTTATTATTTTTTTTTATTATTTATTATATACTATTTATTATTTATTATTACTTGTTAATCATTTATAATTTATTATATATAATTTATTGTTTATTATTTATTATTTACTATTAATATGTTATTATTTATTATTTATTATTTATTATTTATTATTTATTATTTATTACTCATTATTTATTACTCATTATTTATTACTCATTATTTATTATTTATTATTTATTATTTATTATTTATTATTTATTATTTATTATTTATTATTTATTATTTATTATTTATTATTTATTATTTATTATTTATTATTTATTATTTATTATTTATTATTTATTATTTATTATTTATTATTTATTATTTATTATTTATTATTTATTACTTATTACTTATTATTTATTATTTATTATTTATTATTTATTATTTATTATTAATTTTTATTATTTATTATTTATTATTAATTTTTATTATTAATTATTAATTTTTATTATTTATTATTTATTAAATATTATTTATTGTCCCGTATGAACCCGAATGTTCACGGCCTCACTGACACGAATGTGGCATCGTTCCATGTCCTGTACACTCTCCTTCCACGCTCCGCCCTTTGATCCGATCTCCTCAAGGTTCCGCCTTACATTCTCCTCCCATCTGCCATCTCAATGGGTGAGTTGGTAAGGAGTTTGTGTCTTGCGTTTGATTGTGCAAACCTAGATTCAACTGACGACTCTTGATATTGTGAAGTTCTGCACAATAACTGAGTGGTAGGTGGGTCCCAAAGCCCAGCCGCCCAGTGAAATACCAACCCCATTAAGCTATAGGCTTCGTGAAATGTTTGGGAGCGTCAGTTCGAATCACATGTTCTTCACAATCATCCCAAACGCTATAGAAGCACTTCTGGAACTTACTTTTCGGTATGGCCTTCGGCGTCTTCAGTGATTTTATTGTTATTTGATCAATGGTGGCGCCTTTTCACGGTTCTCTTCATTTTTGGGAACAGAAACATCACAGTTTTACTTTTAGTCAAGAATTCACGAGTGCATTGTCGCTGTTCAAAAGCCATGAATTGTTTCCCACAATTCCGGACGTTTTTCAGATTGCTTTACACAGACAATGTTGACCTTGTTGTATTACTCCTGTACTTATGATACACTTTTCCATCAAAACCGAAGATCACAGTTTGGCATGACCTCCCCATTCGACCGCCCCTGTAGGGCTTATTCGGTCTTGGCAATCCAGAATACCTCCATACGATGATAATTAAACCTTACTTTCGACGTCGTATACGTAAACTCATGTTTCGTCACCTCTTATGACCCACTTTAGTACTTCGGCGTCATAGTTACTTTATTTAGTGGCTCCTGAGCAATTTCCATTCGACCCTGTTTTTGTTCGAAATTCAACAGCATCGGTACAAATTTCCCTGCCTCGCATTCCATGCTTGAGAAGTCCGATAAAATTTCATTTCATATAAGGCAATTGATGTGACAACATCATCAGCGACTTTTCTGACTGTGATTCGGTGATCGTTCATAACCATTTCTTCAATTGATTTCAAGTGTCCATCGGTTGTTGATGTGCCGGGGTCTCCAAGGCACTCGTCATCTTCAACGTCCTCTAGGCCTTTCCAGAAGCGTTTGTTTCACCTGTAATTCCCTCATAGCAGACTCACCAAAAGCAATATTTAACATATGTACCACATTGCTTGCCTTTATATCATTTTATAGTGAGGTTTAATGCAAATTCTCTAACGAATTTTTTTAAACAGATGAAGATTCATCGTACCAAAACGCCTGTAACGTTTTTGACAGCTGAGAACAAACTAAACATCCAACATGACTACCAACGAACAACTTGTTGCCAGAGATGTGTACCAACATCACAACAAGAAAAAAAGCGTGATTTGAACTAATACAACTCGTGGAATTGTAAGATTCCAGTTACTTTTTGAACACATCTCTTACACACTGTACTGGGGTTATCAGGGAGCCACCGAATACGCGTTCGTTTTGTTGGTTATGTTCATTCACTTGAAATCAAACCCAAAATTTCATTGAATTCACTGAATTCACCTCAGTCGAATTCGCTTCCTTGCCCTACTCTGTGCCTTAATTAGTGGAATTTGTTTAAATTACTACACAATTCACCTCAATTGTAGAGAATTCGGAAAGTGTTGTAATCATTTTATTTACAACACAATTCGCTCAATCGCAGTATATATATTTTATTTTTCATTTCAACTCTGTTATTACTTCATGTCTCGACTTCTAATTCCATTTTATTATAGTACAACCGTATTTTTCTGCGAGCTAGTGAACGAATTTTTTTTTTAGAAGTAAAAACACGACCATCATTACAAATATGAATGTTTCTTTCCGTGTACTCTCTCTTGGAGGCCGATGAGTAATTTTGAATTTGTTTTTGTCCTTGATTTACGGCACATTACAATTAGGGCACAGTATCTACGGGTGTGATCAAAACCTGTATGCATCGCAGTGTATTTCCTGTTTTCTAAAGATTTGGGCCGAATGCTTACATTGTGATTCCTGATTGGTCGTTTATTACTTGAGATGTGTATACCACAATTCCAACCAACCTGTGTTTACATAAGTGTCCGTTCGTGGTCAAAGGTACCAAAAACACTTTCACGCATTTGCTTGTTTTATGGGTGCCGTCATTGAAAATTTTCCAGATGTGGGTATCTAGATGCCATGATTTCATTGCCTGTCTATGCATTTCCGATTTTATGCTTTTTCCCCCACAAATAATTTGGTGTGTTGATTTGTACAAATTAATCAACTCGGGAAAATTCACGTTAAGTGAATCCGATTATTGTGCCAGCGGTGGCGGGGGAGGGGGTCCTAATGTGTGTATATTTAGTGGTGGCAGTTTTTGCGTGTAATGCTATTTTCATAGGGAAATGCTGTTCTACACATAACCCTGTGTTAAGTTTGTTTGTTGTTTGTTTGCTTCTGAAAAACCGGACTATTTACAGAGGTCTTTTTCTTTAATACAATTTTTGAACAATTATTTGAAGAGTTGCATCAATTCAATGAGACATCTAGGGAGTTTTTGAAACGGTCAGGGAAAACTGCTTCTCATCAATTAATAATCCAAACTAATCATAAGGTTCAGTGGGGGTTGTGACATCTCTAACGCATATTACATATCACATTTGTTTTATATTCTCTCTGACTGTTAAGAAATCAATTCACATTTAAAGTTATCACGTTTTTTCTCTTAATTTCACTTTTCTTTACATTTCCAGGAGGTAGCTGCATATGAGCGTGCAAAGACAAATGTTTCCACTCATGCATCACGTCACAGATCAGCCGGCAGCGGTTTTACAATGGGCTCCTCCGCCTCCACCGTTCGCAGTCTTTTCTCGTTGTTGTTCTAATTTCAAGTTCTAAAAACCAACAACAGCAACAACAACAAAAATAAAAAAAGAATAGAAAAAGAACAAAAACTTTAAAAAAAAAAAATAACGAAAACAAAAAGGTGTTCAAATTTTAATATAATCAGTATATAGTAAAGAAGGTTTATAACTAATATTAAATTAAAGATAAACTAAAACTAAAACAATAAACAAAAGAAAACATCTTAAAAAAAAAATAGAATCAATGCCAGACCAACATAGAAGCAAATATTGTGATCAGAATTCTAAGGCAAAGCCACTGTCATACAGGATAACAATAATCTTATAGCCTTTAGCAACTTATTTAGGGTGATAATGGATTATATTATGTATCTATTGCATCCCTACCAGGTGCATTTCATATCATTTAAACACTTAACCTAAGAGGTCCTCCTTGTTACCGCAACTTTGAAATGTAACTACTTATTCCTTTCCTTTATCTGTTTTTCTATTGTATTTATTGAGTAGTTTTTTTGTAGTTACACAAATATGTTGTTAACTTTAGAAGTAATGTCGGAGCACAATGTTTTACTGTGAAACACTTGATTCAGGAAACTACCGCAACAATCGCTTGCAGCCGATAAGGATAAGGAAGTAATTTTATGGACACAAATGTTTGGAACATTTACACAAAAATTTGAACTTTATTTTCAATTTAGTGTTAAAAATAAATATACAAAAATTATATTGTAATTAATTCAAAAATAAATGAATCTTCTCTTAAAAATGTGTTTAGTTACTTCGGATCTAATGTACGTATTTTTTTAATTAATCACGATAATGTTGTGCAACTATAAATGTCAAACAAAAGTGACAATAAGTGACGAGTTTTTCGACTTCGGTGTTTTTGGAGCAATTGACACTCGCATTGTGGTCGGTTTTTAACACAAGCCATCCGAATTATGAGTATATTCTAACATCTTGCCACGCAGGGCTAACAAACTTAGGCGGCTTGTAACGGAATTTTTTTAACTCGTATGCATAAATGGGAATTTCTAATACACTTAAAAAGTGCCTGCGGAAGAACGAGCTTTTACTTGAATAGGAGATGAAAATCCGGGCGGGCCTGTTGTGGTGCCTCGAAAGAAAAATCGGGCCTAGTCGTATATAACGAATTTAACGTTTCAAAATTATAACAAAAATATTCTCCTGGGACAGATGTCTCCTCTATTAAATCACACTTAAATCTAAATACCAATTAAAAAAAAAAACGATGTGGCGGAAGACCGACTTAAACCAGACCAGGACAAATGTGTCCTTTACCTTGTCCCTGGCTTCTGGTCATCTTGCAATAACCGGAATCACCCACACTCGTGAGGATATTGGCCTCGGTCTCAAGATGTCTGAAAAAGAAGAGGGCGGTATGTAAGGATAATGTGGACAGGGTTGGTTCGAATGTTCTCAAACTACTTGGAGAGATGGTGAGAAAGAGATCATACAAGACCGGTACGACTTGAATGCGGTAGTAAACGCAGATTACGTCTTTGGTGTCTGATAATCTGCGCTTTGGTCTGTGTGTGTGTATTTGTGTTGTCTTGTAATTTTTTTTTTTTTTTTTTTTTTTTTTTTTTTTTTTTTGTTTTGTTTCGGTAGGAAGATGGAAATCTTCAAAAGATACCCCTGGACCGATCCAGAGGCATGCCGGGTTTTTACCGACTAAAACCACCTCCCGCCAGGCACATATTCCCGTTGATCCCCGCGGAACTTTCTTTTAGATATTCCATCGCGGGGTGGGACGGAGTTTTTTGCTGCATCATGACACATAGAACATCATTTGCTACGGACCATGCCTGTTTTAAACTCAGCATGTATTCTATTACTCCTTCCGGAGTAACTGTGCATCTCATATGTCTCTCCAAAATCGTTCGTGCGGTCTCGAATCTCACGCACTCTGTGAGTACGTGTTCCGCATTTTCTATTTTGCCTTCGCAATACAAGCAGTATGGGTGATTCACATGTTTATACTTGTACAAATATTGTCGAAAGCACGCATGTCCTGATATTAGCTGAGTCAGGTGGTGATTCAGCTCGCCATGTTTTATTTTCACCCATGTTTCTATATCAGGAATTATGGTGTGGGTCTATCTTCCTTTGGTGGAAGAATCCCACCTTCGTTGCCATTCTCTTAGGCTTGAGAGCTCCAATTGTGACCGCATTCTCCGATGATTCTCTTGGGCGACCTCATGCAATGCAGCGTTTTCTTTAGTTGCAATATCAAGTGGTGTCCTCCTGGCCAAAACATTTATGGCATCTTCGGATACCGTTAGGAATGCACAGCATACTCTTAGTGATGCTAGCCTATGTGCTGAGTTCACTCCCCTCATGTACGACTTATACTGTGCAGCTCCTGCCCATATGTAAGCTGCATACATTATAATGGATGTGTTGACACTGGTTATGAGTTTCCTTATGTGGGGCCGGGGTCCTCCAACATTGGGTAGCAGTCTCGCCAAAACTTTGTATACTCGTGCCGTTTTTTCACTCGTTTTCCTCAGGTGTTCCTTGAAGCTCAACCTGTTGAGTATAACACCAAGATATTTACTATAGGGACTGGATTTGATTATTTGTCCTTCTATTTACAAATCAAGGTGTTCAACTTTCTTGCGGCTGCTTATTAAAACTGCCTCCGTCTTATGTCCAGCTAGTTTCAGTCCGGCCATATCTGGCCAGCATTTAATGCTCTGGATTGCTTAGGAGCAAATATTCTCCAGGTCGTCTAGATGTCTAGCTACGGCCACTACTGCCAAATCATCTGCGTACCTAATGATTCTAACCCCTTCTGGTACATTGACCCTGAGCACACCATCATACATGATATTCCATAACAGCGGCTCTAGTGCATATCCCTGAGGTACACCCGCTGTTATTTTATATTTCTGTGCTCCCTAATCTGTATCATAATGCAGTCTTCTATCCGAGAGATAGTTTGCTAGTATACGCCCGAAGTAGGGTGAGACTTGTAGATCGCCCAACGCTTCTTGAATCCGATTCCAGTTCACCGAATTAAATGCATTTTTAACGTCTAGTGTCAGCACCGTGCAATATTTTTTCGTACCTCCTAGCCATCGTGCCCCAGCTATCGCATTGCGAGCGATGTCAGCGATGTCGCACACCACAGATAATGCCTTACCGGTTGATCTACCTTCCCGGAATCCATACTGCGATTCAAAGAGCCCCGATGTCCGTTCAGTGAATTGTTCCAGGCGAATGGCAATTACTCGCTCAAGCAGTTTTCCTGTTGTATCCAGTATGCACAACGGACGATAAGACGACGGCGCCTCTGGATTCTTGACTCATTTTGGTATAAGCACAAGCCGTGCTTTTCGTTTAGAAAATTGTCCTGTTTGAAGGTAGGTTGTGAAGATACTGCTGAAGACTTCCGGCTTTTTTGTTAAAGCAATACCATCCAGTCCCGGGGTCTTGTTTTTTTGACAACCCTTGCAGCCAAGAGCACCTCTTCGGTGGTCATGGGAGGTATCTCTCCTTCAGTGATACTCCACTCTTCTTGCACTCTCAATACCTCATCACACTGCGGGAAGAGGACAGCAACGATTCTGGCCATGCCACCTTTACGTTTTTGCATTTGACTACTGTTGTGTATTCTTTTCATGACTGTTCTGTAAGCGCATCCCCATGGGTTGTTATTTAATTCATCCCTTAGGGAGCAGAACGCGTAATATTTACTTTTGCGGATTACATTCCTCAACTTTTTCCGTTTATTGACGAATTCCGCATGCAACTGTGGGTAGGTGTTACGGTTTCTTGCTCTTTGTTGCAAGCGTCGCACTGCGACCGCACATGGACGATTTTTGAGTTCCACAAATACACTGGTCTGATTGCCCCTGCTGGTTGTCTTTGTCGTGGATTAGAAGCATCACATGCGGTAGTTAGCCACTTCATGACTTTTCCAGCCTGTCTGTTCGCATCGGCCTCTGCGTCAAACTGTTCGATTTGGTCTTTCAGTATATAATCGAGCAGTTCCGCATCGAGGTCCTTCTCTTTCCACCCTTTTTTCTGGGCTTTCTTCGCCAATTTGCGAGTGATGAATCCCCTGTGCGGCAATATTTCGTAGATCACAGCTTGGTGTTCACTATGGGTGTATGTGTCCAAAACTCGCCACTACATACTTCTTGCCAACATGGAGCTGGCAAATGTGATGTCGATTTTGGACCGGGCTCTCTCATTTATGAAGGTGTCATCAACACCATCATTAAGTAACACCACATCTAGGCCTGCAAAGGCTTCGAGTAGTGCCTGGCCTCTACTGTTGCTCCTTGTGCTTCCCCGTTCTACTGCCCAGGCGTTGAAATCTCCAGCAACTATATGAGGGCTCTTATATCTAGCTTCTCGTGTTATCCTGCCCAAAAAACCTTTGAAATATTCTATTCCCACCTTGGCGGAGCGTAACAACAGTAGAAATGATTCCTCTGATCTTAGCATAGGCAATTCCTTCCAGCCGCTGGACACCTGCATTCCATGGGGGAGTTTCCAGTTGTCCAGATGGCCGCTGTACCGCTGCTGTCTTCCTCACACGCAATAGTACCACTGCCAGGCATCCTGTGGTGCTCATTGATGAGTACCACGTCGACACCATATTCCTTAACCGTTTGGGAAAGGAGATCTTGTGCGGCTCCACAATGGTTTAAGTTGATTTGAATGCAGTTAAACCTGTCCATTATTATTGAGAAGATTGCACATCGCGTTTTTAAATGCTCGGCATTTGTAACTCCCTGTTGAGTGGTGGTTACCGCCTTCGCATCCTGATTCGCAGAACATGCATTTGGGTTGTGCTTTACAACACATTGCTTTGTGGCCTTTTTCTCCGCATTTCATACAGTTTTCCGAACGATCTTCTTCGGATTTGCAGGATTTCGCCACATGATCGTATTGCCAACATCTGAGACATTGTGTGGGTGCGATGTGTTCTCGAAGTCTGCATATCACCCATCCAACCCGTACGAAACCGGTAGCCAGCAACATGGTAGCCTTTTCTTTTGGTAAGCGGATCGTAGCAGCCTGCGTGCCATCCGGTTTTCTTCTTAAACTCTTTACCGCTTCCTTTGGGATCGCGTTCAGCGCAGGGAACTCTATAGCGATCGCTGTCAGGATTTCCTCCACAGTGGTCACCTCATCTAAATCACGACACTCAATCCTGATTCCTTGTGACACTGGTTTGACATTAGCATCTTCCTTTAGTACTTGTTGTACCTTTGCTTTCAGTGTCGCGGTGGTGGCCTCTGGACGGCGTTTCAGTTCTAGCAGCAATTCCCCTTTTGCTGTCTTTCGAACTTTATTTACGCTATTTCCGAGTTCACTTTGCTCGGGCTTCATAAGCTTCAGGGCGTGGTCTCCTTCTTTTCATATTGGCCTTCCCAGTATCACCGTTTGGAGCCACTTCACCCTCCAACCTCAGATCCCTCTTCCTTCCCCTCTGTCCAATTGTAAACCAATTATAATTGGGTGACTCAACATTGGTCTGCCCCAGGACCCTGCTCACGTCTGTGTGCGAGTTTTGCTTTGGCTGGATTTGCACGTTTCCACCGCTTGCTTCAGCCGGCGCTGATGGCTTCTTTAAGCGATTTTTCACCTCCTTATCGTAAAGGCAACCAATGACCTCGACCAGCTCTCGCACGGCATTAGTAATGTACCTTTGCTTTTTAATTTTGATGGTCCTTGTTAATTCTGCGATCCTCTCTCCGGGCTGCCCGAACACCAAATAACCATCATCACCTCCATCACGGTTCTGACCCGCGCTCGTCTCTAAATCGCCACTGCTTGTTGCCGCCATAAATTGTAATGGAATACAGCAACTATTACTATTTATTGGCCTATAGGAACCCGGAAGTTCATGACCTTACTGACACGGCTGCGCCATCGTTCCTTGTCCTGCGCGCTCTCTTTCCCGCGTGGCCATCTGATCCGATCTCCTCAAAATCACGCATTACTTTGTCCTCCCATCTCCGCCGTGGCTTTTCCATTGGTCGCCCGTCAGGAATTCTACATACGGTCTAGTCGTTGCCCATTCTCGCGACATGCCCGGCCCATCTTAATCTTCGTGACCTGATTATTCTCACTATTGTAGGTTTCGGGTATAGCTCTTCCAATTCGCTGGTGTGGAGTTTCCTCTATTGTCCTGTCTCTACATCATATTTACTACCAAAGATACTCCTTAACGCTTTGTCCTCAAATACGCGCAACTTATTTTCTTCCCGTGTTGTGAGCGGTCATGTCTCGCACCTCTATAGAACAATCGGCATGATTCATCATCATCATCATCGGCACTACAACCTAGAACCGGTCTTGGCCTTATTTAGCAAGTCCTGAGGCTTGTTAAATTTTCCATAATGATTTGTTTTTTTCCGGGCAAGGTCATTAGTCTTGCGCCAGAGATCGGCATGATTATGGTTCTATAAATACGGAGCACGAACCAGTTTGCACATTGGATCACAATGGAAGTTCGGGTAAAATGGAGCCTGACGGAATGTTAGAGATGTTTGAGCGCGCTTTTGATCTACACGGCCGCATTTACAAAAGGTACGTTGGAGACGGGGAAGAAAAAATAATGAATGCGTTGCAGAAATCATTTCCAAACGTTGTAAAGGACGAGTGTATCAATCACGCGGGAAAGCGAATCGGTTCGCAATTACGCGGTGTCATAAAAAAAAGCAAACAAAACAGACCAATTAGGAGGAGCTGGTCCTGGCAAACGTACGGGAAACATGATAACAGAACTGACGACTTATTACGAACTTGCGATTAGACGCAATGTTCACTCTGCTGAAGAAATGGCGAAAGAAATTTAGGCAACATACTACCACAAAATATCAACCGATGCAAATCCGCAACATCAAAACTGTCCAGAGCGCCCGGAGTGATGGTGCAAATGGATACGCCCAGAAGCTGCGAATGAGCTGTCAAAGTTCCACCACGACAAACCTCCCTTGGATCCTGAAGTACGAACAGCTATTTACCCAGTTTACGTAAAACTGACAGATCCCGATTTGTTAAAAAATGCGAGGGAGGTTTCACGCAAAATAACAACGAAAGTTTCAATGCTACTATCTGGCAAATGGCGCCAAAACACACATACAGTGGTAAGAAAATCATTGAAGTTGCGGCTATTACCGCAGCTTGTATGTTTAATGAGGGGTTTTTACCCGTATTGCTAATAATGCAAGTCATGGGCATCAAAATTGGGTACGCTGCGAGAGCGTTTGCGAACGAGAGGGACAGAGATTGGCTGCAGGATGCTGACCGCAGCCTTGGCACGAACAGCGAGGAAAAAAGCGAAAATGCAACTGGAGGACCAATTCGAAGTCGTGGAAGGAATTGTTTATGGTCCAGGAATAGATGTCTAGCTGTTAGTATAAAAAATACCAATGATTTCATGAAAAAAAAATCACTTTTATCTTTTGTCTAATTTATCTCCAAACTTTGAATGCGTTTTTCTCGAAACCACTTTTTTGAGTGCGGTGTAAGCGATAATATGAAAACGGTGCATGCGATTCTTATGAAAGTTCGCCCACATATTTTTAACAAGCACACGCAAATTGTGAGTGAATTACTTTTTTATTTGTTTATTTTTTTAGTTATTACTAAAAAATAGAGCAAAAAAAGGGCCGGGAAATCAATTTTTTTCAATAGTCCGCCATTTTGTTGTTTTTTATCAATTTTAAAATTTTTTTCACCCACATTGGGCTAAATGTTTTTAAGTTCAATAAACTTTTTGCATTTTTCGTATTTTTTCACCGGGCCCAAAATAACCCTTACACGAGCAGAACGGATGGCTAACTTTGAACACCGGGAGGGGGGTTTCCGGTTCCGGAGTAACTCGACAAAATTTACAAACATAGTCGAAAGATGAATAAAATGTTTAAAAAAAAATTGTTGTTATATCTTTAATACTTTCTCTTAAAAAAAATCATGAAAATAACCTATTTTTTGACCCGACAAACCGGAATGTCCCCTTAAATTACCAGATTCAGGTCCAGGAGAAGCAGCATTCAATCCTAGGACCAGGAGGAAAAAACAATTTTTTTCTGTATCCTTTTTTTTAATCGGATTTTTTTTTTATTATTTTATTATATACTCTTTCTTACAATTTTGATTTTCTTTCTTGGTTTATTAGCATTTATTTTTATTTATCTTCATTGGAGCTTTTAACGTTTTTTATTCATATATATACATTTTTTTCTCTTCTTTTCTTCATCATACGTTTTCTTTATACATAATGCCATTTTTTATTGCTTTTCGTGCTTTTTCCTTTTAATTATTGTTTCTGTTTTTTTGTCTTTTTCCTTGCGGTTTGGGAACCAACGAGTTCTCCTATTCGCTTTTCTTTTTTCTTACAGTTTGCGGACTGAGGAATTCCCATACCATGGTTGTTTCATTTTCTAGGGGTTTGTTTCTTTCTTGGCTCTCATTCATCGTTTTTGCTCGCCTCGAGGACTGACGAGGTCCTCCATTTCTTTTTACTTTCTCCTCGATAAGTTTTGGAGCCGATGAGGTCTCACATTCGTGATTCTCTTTTTCTTACGGTTTGACGACTCACGAAGTCCCCCATCATGATTGTTTCCTTTTCTTGGGGTTGGTTTCTTTCTCTTTCCTTTTTGCTGGTTGTTTTCTTCTTGGTTGGGAATATTATACTGTACGTTATAAATCTAAGGCGCCCTGAAACATCGAATACAACTTGCCGTACTGTTCGACTAACTTAGATTTCACAAATAAGTTCATTGCTTTTACAATCGATCAGCTCTGTGTGCTTTCCATTTTTCGATTAAATTTAAACAAGTCATTTGTCTTATTCTGCTGAGATATACGCCACATTTTGAAGTTGCAAAACATAGAACATAAACTCGACAAAGTGATTTTAAATTTAATGTTGGCTTTGAAATTGTTTTCATATAAGTTTAATTTTTTTTTTTCATGCTGACAAATCCTGGCGTCTTCATTGGTGTACAGGGAAGTGATATGAGTGGACCATCAACTGCTACCTCATCTGAAGTAAAGAATTTGAAATTTATCAGGTAATTAAATGTGTGAATTGGTTTGGTTGAAAAATAAAACTTAATTTTCTTTGGTTTTAGCTTAAGTGTGCTAGGAGAGCCTGGCCATCCAATACTTGCTGAAGCTTGTGGTGCACGCCCATTGCAAAAAGGAAAAAGAAAACAATAAACAAACCCCATCATACAGTTATATAAACCTTCAACATTTTATGAATAAGTTGGAACCTAAGAAAGCAAAATGGCCACCGAGAAAAACGAGATTTGTTGTTGAGCTTACAATAATTCGGTTTTAATCCAAATGCAATAGCCGAGTGGGACCATATGCAACATCGCAAGGAGAGCCTTTATTATTTGCTTAAACAGACGATCGACTTTTACATTAAACCCAATATTCAGATCAGAATTGGAAGTCTCATTTAATTGCCACATAATGGTGCTTCGCAGACATGCTTTGAAGGCTTAACTTGTGCAAATATATATGCTATATAATAAAAGTGTTCGGGTTTAAACGATCATTTGTTAAAAATTTTGTGTTTTGAATTTAATCAGTATATTTGTTACGGAATTGCATATAGCATTCACGATCGACCGGCGACATTTTTCGAACATCTTTCACATACCGTCGACTGGATACAGATCAACCACCCAGCTTCTAAAATTGTTGTCCTTGGCGATTTTAATGTGCACAATTCCGGCTGGTTGTTACATTCTAACAGAACCGACGAGGCCTGGGAGGCTGGCGGAGATGTTTGCTGTAAGCCACAACTTGACTCAACTCGTGGGGGAGCCAACGCCAGTGCCGGATGCCCGAGGCGATTATGCGAACACCCTGGATCTGTTTTTGACATCCGAACCGAGTATTTATACCGTAGAGGTTTCTGCGCCACTGGGAAACTCAGATCACTGCTTGGTATCTGTCGCGCAAGCACTTGCATTTCAATTGAATAACCGACATAAGCAGCTTCGCCATGTATGGAGGTATGGGGCTGCTAACTGGGACGATTTGCGAGATTTCTTCGCATCCTTTCCATGGTCCGAGGTGTGCTTCGGAAACTCCGATGTTAACGCTTGTGCGGAGTCGGTATCAGAGGTTATTCTTCTGGGGATGGAGATGTATATTCCACATTCCATCAAACGAAGTTCATCTGATAAACCTTGGTTTGTTAAAAAATGCGATCTGATTACAGCGGCAGAAAATAGAGCTTTTAAGCAATGGCGCTCCAATCCCACCGATGTTAACAGAACGAATTTTATTAGAATCAGCTCCACAATGGTTTAAGTTAATTTGAATGCAGTTAAACCTGTCCATTTTTATTGAGAAGATTGGACATCGCGTTTTTAAATGCTCGGCATTTGTAACTCCCTGTTGAGTGGCGGTAACCGCCTTCGCATCCTGATTCGCAGAACATGCATTTGGGTTGTGCTTTACAATCCATTGCTTTGTGGCCTTTTTCTCCGCATTTCAAACAGTTTTCCGAACGATCTTCTTCGGATTTGCAGGATTTCGGCTGTCACGCGGGAGACCGGGGTTCGATTCCCCGTCGGGAAGCCTCTGACGCAAGAGTAATGACGTTGCCCGGAAAAAACAAATCATTATGGAAAATTTAACAATCCTCAGGACTTGCTAAATAAGGCCAAGGCCGGTTCCCGGTTGTAGTGCCAATGATGATGATGATGAAGAAGGAACAACAAATAAATCTATCGCTAGTGAAAACATTCTATTTAGAATATAAGAACAAAACATAGAAGAGATTTTGTGAACAAAAAAGTTAAAAGTTATGGACTTGCTGAATTTACGTTGTAAATAAATAGCAATAATAAATTGAGTTCAATATAAAGTTGTTAAAGTGCTCAAGTGTACTATATCGTTCAATTTGTGTTTTCTCTGACCTTTGCGAACTGTTTATTGCAAGAACAAAATTAACTCAAGGTGGCACCAACTACATGTGAGTGTACAACATTTAATATATTATTTAAATGTGTGCAGCTTTATAGTGCAACAATTTGGCGCAGCCGATGCCCATCATCTAGGAGTGCACCGGATTGTAAGCAATCCTTAAATCCAACAACTTGGAAGTGCACACCAGTGGTGGGAAGAGCCCGGAGTTTCCGTACGCCCCTCCGTGCCCACAGCAAGAAAACATAAACCCGGTTGTTCTGTGGTCTAGGTATATAAATAATAAAAAATAAATATTTATATCTTCGTTTCAATTTTCGAAATAAACCCCAACGCAATAACACAAACGTACACAGGCATCGGGACATACAATACCGCTTACCATACAGCTAGAACCAAAAAAAAAAAATCAAATCAAAACAAATGAAAAATTAGCACATATTATACATTAATAACATGTTCTTCTAAATCAAAATTAAACTTACCGCAAAAGGCCACCCTAAAAAGCAAGTATTAAACGAATACACTCACCTTAACCATTACCATTCCTTATAAGAAATTTACTTTATAATTAAATAAAAATAACAAGGATAGCGTCCGTGGTCAGGATAAAATTCTATTCTATTCTATTCTATATATTGGCCAGTAGGAACCCGGAAGTTTATGACCTCACCGACTCGACTCCGCCATTGTTCACTGTCCTGTGCGCTCTCCTTCCACGTTCGACCATCCGATCCGATCTCCCCAAGGTCGAACCTAACATTGTCCTCCCATCTCCGTCGCGGCCGTCCTGTCGGTCTCTTTCCCGTTGGCTTACCGTCAAGAATTCTATGCACGATTCTATCGTTGCCCATTCGTGCCATCTTAATCCTCTGTCCGGCCCATCTTAATCTTCGTGACCTGATTACTCTCACTATTGTAGGTTTGCGATATAGCTCTTTCCATTCATGGTTGTGGAGTTTCCTCCATTGTCCTGCCTCTCCGTCATATTTGCCGCCAAAGATACCCCTTAAAACTTTATTCTCAAATACGCGGAATTTGTTTTCTTCCCGTTTTTGGTTTGATTATGGTTCTATAGACAGGGAGCTTTATATTCCGTGACAGCAGTTTGGATTTCAGCAGTTTACTGACTGCATGCCAACTAGCGTTGCCGGAGAGTAGCTTTTTGTTAATTTCCGTCGACATTTCGTTACTGATCGCCAGTATTATTCCCAGATATATAAATTCTTTGACATTTTCAAATATCTTGCCCCTGATGTTTATGTGCGTTCTCTGAGTTCCACCTGCTCTCGCCGTAATCGTGTATTGTGTTTTGTCTTCATTTATTTCTAGGCCCACCTCTTCTGCCGCTTGCATGATGATTTCACAGTTTTTACTTACAGTTTCTAGATAACGCCCAAAACGGTGATGTCATCCGCATATGGGAGCACTTGTGCATACCCCTTCAGGGATGATCCGGCCATGTTGTCGTTTTGTACCTTTCTGATGACATACTCGAGGACAAGGTTAAAAAGACATGGTGAGAAGCCATCACCCTGTTTTAGTCCGTCCCGGATTTCAAATGGTTTGGAGAGGTGGTTTTCTATTCTAACTCGCCCTTTGTTTTCGTTCATGCAGATTTGAATGAGGGCGGCATATTTTTTCGGGATTCCCAGCTCAACTACAATATGGTAGTCTTTGTCTTGGGACTGAGTCGTAGGCTTTTTTGAAGTCAACGAACAGTTGGTGAATCGTCTCTCCATATTCCCACTTCTTTTCCAGTAGTTGCCTTATTGTGAACATTTGGTCGCTTGTTGACCGGTTCCTACGGAATCCGCATTGGTAATCTCCCAGTATTTCTTCTGCGTACGGTATGATTCCCGCCAGAATGACATTTGTTAGTATTTGGTATGTGGCTGGGAGCAATCAGATCTGTCACCATTTTTGAAAATGGGGCCGACTATTGAGGTTTTCCATTCTTCCGGAGTGACTTCCTTATCCCATATTGTTTTGATGAGTTGGTGGATCTTTCGAGCGGTTGGCTGTCCTCCATGCTTCACAAGCTCTGCCGGCTTGCAGTCGACTCCCTGAGCTTTGTTGTCTATCAATCGATTTATCGCGTCTGCAACTTCGTTGAAAAAGAGCTCTGGGATCTGAGGCTCGACTGTATGTACGTCTGGTGCGTTTATTTGTGGTTGATGGATGCGCACATTGAGCAGATTTTCAAAGTACTGCCTCCATCTTGTGGCGATATTGTTTGTTTCTGTGACCAGACAGCCGTTTGCGTCTCGAATTATTTTGGCTCTCCCTCGGTGGCCATTTCTAATTGAATTTATGCCGGCATACATACCTCTGATATTCTTTGCTCTAGCATTTTCTAGGATTTTTTCGATACGAGTCTTCTCCCATTCGCGTTTTTGCGTTTGAAAAAGTCTCGTTGTCTCTTTCCGAACTGTCGCGTATCTTTCTGCGTTGACTTCATCATATTCTTCTAAGTGGATCACTCTGAGGCGTTTACGTTCTTCGATCTTTGCCCTGCACTCATCGTCAAACCAAGGCTTTGACTTAATTGTTTTCTTAAATCCTAATACCTTTGGGCTGTTTGTTTGATTGTGTCTCTGATCGATGCCCATTTAGTGTCCGGATTATTGGTTTCCTCTTCCTCACTACTCCCATCCTCTAGGATGCTAAATCTATTCGTTAACTCCTCTTGATATTCGGCCCTTTTGGGCAGGTCTTTTTGTTTATCAATGTCGAACTTTTTGCTCGTCTCCCTTGACTGCCCATGTGGGTTTTCTGCGAGCCGACTTCTACTTTTGCCCGTCACTAGAAGATGATCGGAGTCGCAATCTGCTCCTCTATATAATCTTACGTCAAGGATATTCGAGTGGTGTCTTCTGTCTAAGAGGGAGTGGTCTATTTGGTTACGCGTTATGCCGTCGGGTGATATCCATGTTTTTTTTTTTGGTTTCGGTAGGAAGGTGGACATCTTCAAAAGATACCTCTGGACCGATCTAGAGGCATGTCGGGTTTTTACCGTCTAAAACCCGCTCCAGCCAGACTCATATTCGCGTTGATCCCCGGGGAACTTTCTTTTAGATATTCCATCGCGGGGCGGGGCGGAGTTTACCTGTTAATCCGATCTTCGCGTCGCAACTGCTGCATCATTTCCAGCATGTATTCTATTACTCCTGCCGGAATAACTGTCCGTCTCATATGTCTCTGCAAAATCGTTCGTGCGGTCTCGAATCTCACGCACTCTGTGAGTACGTGGTCCGTATTTTCTATTTTGCCTTCGCAATACAAGCAGTATGGGTGATTCACATGCTTATACTTGTACAAGTATTGCCGAAAGCATCCATGTCCTGATATCCATGTGGCTTTATGGATTTGCTTGTGCTTGAACATCGTACTTTTCACTACCAGATCTTTTGACGCTGCGAACGTGATAATTCAAATTCCATTATCATTGGAAACGTCGTGTAGACTTTCTTTACCTATAGTTGGTTGGAAGATATCTTCCTTTCCAGTTTTCGCATTGAGGTCCCCGAGGAGGATTTTAACATCGAATGATGAGATCCCATCAAATATAGGGTCTCGTAGAACGTGTCCTTCGTTTCTTCGTAGGTAGATTCTGTTGGGGCGTGTACGTTTATAAATACATAATTGTACCATGGTCCCTGTATTTTCAGCACAGACATTCGGTCATTAATAAATTGACATCTTTTACATGGGGCGTAATCTTCTTGCTTATGATGAAGCCAGTCCCGAGCTTATGTGTATCGGTACCTCCACACGCCATTGTAAGCCCGTTGGTTTCGATTACTTGATGTGGGAGTCAGACTTCCTGAAGCGCGACGATGTCCATTTTATATTGTTTCGCGTTTACTATGCCCGTCTGTATCGCGCCCGGTTTATATAACGTTCGAACATTCCACGTGCCGACGCGTATATCCCGCCTTTTCTGTTTTTCCCCACGTCTTCTTTTTGCCGAGTCGGTGTTTTCTTGATGATTTGTTCCCTTATGGTAGTGTCGGCTGATCACACCTACGCCTACCGGGTTTTTCGTGAGATTGGTTTTTGTATACGAGGGTTGCCTCTTATGTTTCGGGATTTGGCAACCCTAGTGTTGCAATCCGGCAATTGGCAGCCCTGTCGTAAAGTTGGACATTTTTGAGGTTATACGCACTCAGAACGTTTTGACATACGAGCGCTATTTGTGTTGTTTACAGTAACTTAAAAGATTCATCTCGGCCCAAAAATGGAATTAAATCGTCAACATTTTCGTGCGATTATTTTTTACAACTTTCGGCGTGGATTAACTCAGCAACAGTGCATGGATGAACTTAATTCAATTTTTGGCGATGAAGCTTCATCAAGGACCAGTGTTTATCGATGGTATGGTGAATTCAATCGTGGTCGTAGTTCACTCCAAGATGAATTTCGTGAAGGTCGTCCAAAATCAGTTGTTGTTCCGAAAACCATTGATGCTGTGCGCGAACTGATATTGGAAGATCGTCATGTGACCTATCGTGAGATTGAGACAACCTTAGGCGTTAGTGGGACCAGCATACATTCAATATTGCATAAACATTTGACCGTCAAAAAAATTTGTTCGCGTTGGATCCCACACAATTTGTCAATCGCCCAAAAAAAGGCTCGTGTCAATTGGTCGAAAGAAATGCTCAAAAAATACGGTCGCGGTGCTTCGAAGCACGTCTATGACATCGTGACAGGTGATGAATCGTGGATTTACGCGTATGAGCCCGAAAGTAAACAGCAGTCGACTGTCTGGGTGTTTCAAGATGAGCCAAATCCAACAAAAGTTGTTCGCGCACGAAGCACTTCCAAGCAAATGGTCGCCTGTTTTTTCGAAAAAACTGGACATGTCGCACCCGTACCACTAGAACAACGCAGAACAGTCAATTCTGAGTGGTACACAACCATTTGTTTGCCAGTTGTCTTCCAAGAAATCAGGAAAACCAACCGCCGAAGACGGATCACTCTTCACCACGACAATGCGAGCTCTCACACATCGGCTGCGACAACTGCATTTTTGAGCACCCAAAACATCGATTTGATGGGTCATCCGCCGTATAGTCCTGACTTGGCACCGAATGACTTCTTTTTATTCCCGTACGTAAAAAACAAACTGAGAGGTCAACGTTTTTCGACACCTGAAGAAGCGGTTGCTGCATTCAGAATGCATGTGTTGGAGATACCTCAATCAGAGTGGCAAAAGTGCTTCGACAATTGGTTCAAACGCATGCAAAAGTGTATAGATCTTCATGGGGAATATTTTGAAAAACAATAAAGTGATTTTTGATGATCAATATTTGTTTTTGTTCTCTAATCCCGAAATATAAAAGGCAACCCTCGTATTGTTCATTCATTTCGTGGGAACACTCTAGGTTTTCTAATAGTCCGCCATATCAGAGCCCCTCTTTGATATGGTAAGGTCTGCTTATTGCTCTGATTCGACCCGGTGTCAGAGTGGGGCCGTTATAATACAGCCGGTATACCCCTGGCTGCAAACCATCCAATGGCACGGTGACGCGTAACACCTTGGATTAGGAGTGGTAGATCTTTGTGTGTTACTCCTCGCTAGCCTGTCTGACATGGGTGGTCCTACTGGAAGCGTATGCTTCAATCAGCATTGCCTGAGTGATTCATTGTAGTTTAAGCCCCCGAACCACGTCAAGGTTTCTACCAAGCGGGGGGGTCAGGTTAAAAGGCCTTGTAAGATCAGGGTAGATAAGAAGAGGTGGTGAAGTTAACAGCTCTTTTATTTTTTCAAATGCTTGCTGGCATTTGTCTGACCATGTGAATTTTACATCTTTTCGTAAAAGGATAGTCATGGGACGTACTATCTTGGAAAAATCCGGAATAAATTTTCGACAGTAGTTGGCCAGACTTAAGAAGGATTGAACGTTTTTAATTGTTCTTGGAGTTGGAAAACCCCTTTGCGCTGGTAGATGTATCGAGATTTGGCAGCCCTCCTTTTTCCGAACAGACATGCCCAAGGTAAACTACTTCTTTTTGTAGAAACTTACATTTCTCCGGTTGCAGTTTTAGAGTATGTTCTCTTAGTTTGTCGAAGACTTTTTGAAGTTTGCCATTATGGTTTGCCAAATTTTTGCCATATATGACAATATCGTCTAGGTATACAAAACATTCGAGACCCTGCAGTCCGGTTAGAACATGGTTCAAGAGTCTTTGGAACGTAGCCGGTGCTCCTTTTAATCCGAACGGCATACGCGTAAACTCATCGTGCCCATAATTGGAGCTGAAAGCTCTTTGTTGCTGGTCTTTGGGGCCTACCAATACTTGATGGTACCCGCTAGCCAGATGGAGCGTAGAGAAATAATGCGAATGATCGAGCTGGTCAAGTATGTCCTCTATTCGAGGCAAGGGGTATGCGTCTCCAAGGGTTTTGTCAGTCAGCTTCCCGAAATCAACTATCGGGTTTCTCCGTCGGGGCTCGCTTTTTTTGGAACTACCAGAAGTGGTGAGTTCCACGGACTTTTGCTAGGGTGGATAATATTATTCTCTAGCACATCCCGCACTTGCTCGTTTATTATTTGTTTTTTATTTTCGGATAGTCTGTACATCCTTTGGTTTGTTAGTGTTTGTCTTGGACCAAAGGAATTTCATGCCTTATTGCATTGGTGTACTCAGGTAATCGTCTTTTAGGTGGAATATGTCATGATATTCCTGGCATAAACTCACAATGGATTGGTGCTCTTCGGAACATAGGTTTTAACTTAACAAGCAAGCATTAAACGAATACACTCACTTTAACCATTGCCATTCCTTATAAGAAATTTACTTTATAATTAAATAAAAATAACAGGCGGAATACAGCAGCATACCAAAAGAGGAAACGATCCGCAAAATTGGAAATCGAAGTTACGGAAAAACAAAATGAAATTGAGAAAACCACCATCTACTTTTGGCGGCAAGAAACCTGAATAAAACTCATTTAAGGGGACATTCCGGTTTGTTCGGTTCCAAAAAATCAATTTTTTTTGCTTAATCGATAGTTTTATACTTCAAAAATAATATGTTAAAATTTGGAAACGAAATCTTAGGCGGTTCCAAAGTTATAGGTCATTAAAGGGTCGGGTCTCCCGCGGATACAAATTCGTATCATAGGTGGCAACTACCGTGTATTTAGAAAGATGCAGGCTATCCATTTATGGGCATTATTTTGCTTCGCTGTTGGCTTGGGCCAACTGCCACTTCTTTGAATATGTCGCAATCTTGTGTGACTGAACAACATGTTTATAAGCGGTAATGGATAGTCGCTCCTGTGTATGTTGTTTTTACATTCGGGCGTACTGCGGGTGACCTGCGATTGCCTGAGTTTTAGTTAGTTTCATATATATGAAACTAACTTGCCCGTTGCACGGTACTGGTGGTTTTTTCTTGTTTGGTGTGTATGGACGATGTTCCTACCGGTGACGTCGCAGGGTAGGTATTTTTGTTGTTTCTATGTTTCTTTTTCATGAGGAGGAAAAAGTATTTAGTGTAAACGTGGTCTCAGAGCGTGCAGTGCTCGCGTTTAGGCGTCCGTTTCATGCGTTTTTCAACGGTAAATATTTCTAACATAATGTTTAAAAACGTTAAAGGTTCGCGTAAGTCAGGGGTGCGTCCAGGGAGTCGATATAAAAAACGAAAAGGATTTATGGGAACTGTACATGAACTGGAAACGGAGTATACGACTACATCTGAACAAAAATTGGCTACATCGCCCGACTTCGCTCCAACGGTCACAGTGACGGCAGCATACGTGATGTTACTTTTTTTCACTTTTTTCTGAACTTTCAAACATTATAAAGTGTAAAAACTGTGACGGTTCGATAAACTTTTCAAAAAAATCTGAGAAAGGCCTAGGATTCAAACTGACCGTCGAGTGGAACTGCGGTGAGAGGGTCATCGAGTCCTGTCCACGAATCGTCAACAAAGCTTACGAAATTAATCGTAGAATAGGATTCGTAATGCGCATCTTGGGTGTCGGGTTAAATGGATTACATTGTTTCTCTTCACTGATGGATATTGGCGAATTTACGAAACACATCTACTACGCTGCTCTCGATAATGCACACACCGCTTGTATCTGAGTTTTTTCTTCCGTGATAAAAAAGACTAGCAAAGAAGAAAAAGAAAAAACTGATGAAAGTGAAGATAAAATTTTTACTGCTTCTGGAGATGGTAATTGGAGCAAAAGGGGTCATACTGCTAATTATGGCGTTATGACATTGATCGGCAACAAAACAAACACAGTTCTCGATCTTACTGTGAAATCGCGTTATTGCCAAGGCTGCAACTTTATGAAAACAAAGAAAGGTACCACTGAATATGATACTTGGTGGGATGAGCATGAACCAGTTTGCACATTGGATCACAATGGAAGTTCGGGTAAAATGGAGCCTGGCGGAATGTTAGAGATGTTCGAGCGCGCTTTTGATCTGCAAGGCCGCATTTACGGAAGGTACGTTGGAGACGGGGAAGTAAAAATAATGAATGCGTTGCAGAAATCATTTCCAAATGTTGTAAAGGACGAGTGTATCAATCACGTGGGAAAGCGAATCGGTTCGCAATTACGCGGTGTCATAAAAAAAGCAAACAAAACAGACCAATTAGGAGGAGCTGGTCCTGGCAAACTTACGGGAAATATGATAACAGAACTGACGACTTATTACGAACTTGCGATTAGACGCAATGTTCACTCTGCTGAAGAAATGGCGAAAGAAATTTAGGCAACATACTACCACAAAATATCAACCGACGAAAATCCGCAACATCAAAACTGTCCAGAGGACCCGGAGTCATGGTGCAAATGGAAACGCCCGGAAGCTGCGAATGAGCTGTCACAGTTCCACCACGACAAACCTCCCTTGGATCACAAAGTACGAACAGCTATTTACCCAGTTTACGTAAAACTGACAGATCCCGATTTGTTAAAAAATGCGAGGGAGGTTTCACGCAAAATAACAACGAAAGTTTCAATGCTACTATCTGGCAAATGGCGCCAAAACACACATACAGTGGTAAGAAAATCATTGAAGTTGCGGCTCTTACCGCAGCTTGTATGTTTAATGAGGGGTTTTTACCCGTATTGCTAATAATGCAAGTCATGGGCATCAAAATTGGGTACGCTGCGAGAGCGTTTGCGAACGAGAGGGACAGAGATTGGCTGCAAGATGCTGACCGCAGCCTTGGCACTAACAGCGAGGAAAAAAGCGAAAATGCAACTGGAGGACCAATTCGAAGTCGTGGAAGGAATTGTTTATGGTCCAGGAATAGATGTCTAGCTGTTAGTATAAAAAATACCAATGATTTCATGAAAAAAAAATCACTTTTATCTTTTGTCTAATTTATCTCCAAACTTTGAATGCGTTTTTCTCGAAACCACTTTTTTGAGTGCGGTGTAAGCGATAATATGAAAACGGTGCATGCGATTCTTATGAAAGTTCGCCCACATATTTTTAACAAGCACACGCAAATTGTGAGTGAATTACTTTTTTATTTGTTTATTTTTTTAGTTATTACTAAAAAATAGAGCAAAAAAAGGGCCGGGAAATCAATTTTTTTCAATAGTCCGCCATTTTGTTGTTTTTTATCAATTTTAAAATTTTTTTCACCCACATTGGGCTAAATGTTTTTAAGTTCAATAAACTTTTTGCATTTTTCGTATTTTTTCACCGGGCCCAAAATAACCCTTACACGAGCAGAACGGATGGCTAACTTTGAACACCGGGAGGGGGGTTTCCGGTTCCGGAGTAACTCGACAAAATTTACAAACATAGTCGAAAGATGAATAAAATGTTTAAAAAAAAATTGTTGTTATATCTTTAATACTTTCTCTTAAAAAAAATCATGAAAATAACCTATTTTTTGACCCGACAAACCGGAATGTCCCCTTAAATTACCAGATTCAGGTCCAGGAGAAGCAGCATTCAATCCTAGGACCAGGAGGAAAAAACAATTTTTTTCTGTATCCTTTTTTTTAATCGGATTTTTTTTTTATTATTTTATTATATACTCTTTCTTACAATTTTGATTTTCTTTCTTGGTTTATTAGCATTTATTTTTATTTATCTTCATTGGAGCTTTTAACGTTTTTTATTCATATATATACATTTTTTTCTCTTCTTTTCTTCATCATACGTTTTCTTTATACATAATGCCATTTTTTATTGCTTTTCGTGCTTTTTCCTTTTAATTATTGTTTCTGTTTTTTTGTCTTTTTCCTTGCGGTTTGGGAACCAACGAGTTCTCCTATTCGCTTTTCTTTTTTCTTACAGTTTGCGGACTGAGGAATTCCCATACCATGGTTGTTTCATTTTCTAGGGGTTTGTTTCTTTCTTGGCTCTCATTCATCGTTTTTGCTCGCCTCGAGGACTGACGAGGTCCTCCATTTCTTTTTACTTTCTCCTCGATAAGTTTTGGAGCCGATGAGGTCTCACATTCGTGATTCTCTTTTTCTTACGGTTTGACGACTCACGAAGTCCCCCATCATGATTGTTTCCTTTTCTTGGGGTTGGTTTCTTTCTCTTTCCTTTTTGCTGGTTGTTTTCTTCTTGGTTGGGAATATTATACTGTACGTTATAAATCTAAGGCGCCCTGAAACATCGAATACAACTTGCCGTACTGTTCGACTAACTTAGATTTCACAAATAAGTTCATTGCTTTTACAATCGATCAGCTCTGTGTGCTTTCCATTTTTCGATTAAATTTAAACAAGTCATTTGTCTTATTCTGCTGAGATATACGCCACATTTTGAAGTTGCAAAACATAGAACATAAACTCGACAAAGTGATTTTAAATTTAATGTTGGCTTTGAAATTGTTTTCATATAAGTTTAATTTTTTTTTTTCATGCTGACAAATCCTGGCGTCTTCATTGGTGTACAGGGAAGTGATATGAGTGGACCATCAACTGCTACCTCATCTGAAGTAAAGAATTTGAAATTTATCAGGTAATTAAATGTGTGAATTGGTTTGGTTGAAAAATAAAACTTAATTTTCTTTGGTTTTAGCTTAAGTGTGCTAGGAGAGCCTGGCCATCCAATACTTGCTGAAGCTTGTGGTGCACGCCCATTGCAAAAAGGAAAAAGAAAACAATAAACAAACCCCATCATACAGTTATATAAACCTTCAACATTTTATGAATAAGTTGGAACCTAAGAAAGCAAAATGGCCACCGAGAAAAACGAGATTTGTTGTTGAGCTTACAATAATTCGGTTTTAATCCAAATGCAATAGCCGAGTGGGACCATATGCAACATCGCAAGGAGAGCCTTTATTATTTGCTTAAACAGACGATCGACTTTTACATTAAACCCAATATTCAGATCAGAATTGGAAGTCTCATTTAATTGCCACATAATGGTGCTTCGCAGACATGCTTTGAAGGCTTAACTTGTGCAAATATATATGCTATATAATAAAAGTGTTCGGGTTTAAACGATCATTTGTTAAAAATTTTGTGTTTTGAATTTAATCAGTATATTTGTTACGGAATTGCATATAGCATTCACGATCGACCGGCGACATTTTTCGAACATCTTTCACATACCGTCGACTGGATACAGATCAACCACCCAGCTTCTAAAATTGTTGTCCTTGGCGATTTTAATGTGCACAATTCCGGCTGGTTGTTACATTCTAACAGAACCGACGAGGCCTGGGAGGCTGGCGGAGATGTTTGCTGTAAGCCACAACTTGACTCAACTCGTGGCGGAGCCAACGCCAGTGCCGGATGCCCGAGGCGATTATGCGAACAACCTGGATCTGTTTTTGACATCCGAACCGAGTATTTATACCGTAGAGGTTTCTGCGCCACTGGGAAACTCAGATCACTGCTTAGTATCTGTCGCGCAAGCACTTGCATTTCAATTGAATAACCGACCTAAGCAGCTTCGCCATGTATGGAGGTATGGGGCTGCTAACTGGGACGATTTACGAGATTTCTTCGCATCCTTTCCATGGTCCGAGGTGTGCTTCGGAAACTCCGATGTTAACGCTTGCGCGGAGTTGGCATCAGAGATTATTCTTCTGGGGATGGAGATATATATTCCACATTCCATCAAATGAAGTTCATCTGATAAACCTTGGTTTGATAAAAAATGCGAGCAAATTACAGCGGCAAAAACAGAGCTTTTAAGCAATGGCGCTCCAATCCCACCGATGTTAACAGAACGAATTTTGTTAGAATCAGAAACGCGTGCAACCATGCGATTGATACCGCGAAGAAGGCTCACAACGACAGGGTGATCAATAAGCTCCTTCGGTGCCCAAGTGGTTCGCGCTCCTTCTGGTCAATGGCAAAAGCTGTCAGCGGTAACTTCGCATCCTCCTCTTTTCCTCCGTTGGTGACAGACAGCGGGACGTTAGTCACGAATTCAAAGGATAAAGCTAATGTGTTCGCGAATTCATTTTCGGCGAATTCAAACCTCGATCCCGGCATTTTGGAGTCACCTGCGATCCCGCTGGTGCGGTCTTCGATGCGGGATGTGAGATTTCGCCCGCGCTCTATTCAACGCATTCTACGTGAACTAGATTGTAGGAAGGCAACCGGGCCGGACGGAATACCAGCAATAGTCCTTAAGAACTGTGCTCCAGAACTATCGCCGGTTCTTGGCAGACTCTTCCGCTTATCTTATGCACGGAGGACCTTTCCTGCCTGCTGGAAAATCGCTAGAGTTCAGCCAATCCCCAAAAACGCGAAAAAAGTGTCTCCCACAAAATTACCGTCCGATAGCATTACTGTCTATTTTATCTAAGGTAATGGAAAAAGTCATCAATACAGAGTTGGTTAAGTATTTGGAGTGCGGCGGACTTCTGAATGATCGTCAATACGGATTCCGTGGCAGGCGGCCCACTGGAGACCTTTTGACACTTATAACCGATATATGGACATCTGCGATTGAACGGCATGGTGAGTCGAGGGCGGTCGCATTGGATATCTCCAAGGCTTTTGACCGCGTCTGGCACTGGACATTGCTTAGAAAACTCTGTTCATATGCACTTTCCCAACAGCTTTGCCACTGGACGAGGAGCTTCCTCGAGAATCGATCGATCCGGGTTGTTGTGGACGGCGAGTGTTTGGATCTGTATCCTGTTAATTCGGGGTTGCCCCAAGGTTCTATTTTGACTCCAACTTTGTTCTTGTTTCACATAAATGATTTGTTGGAGATAATGGATAACAAAGTGTTCAGTTTTGCGGATGATAGTACGCTTGTTTCCTCCTTTTCGAGTGTTCGGTCGATTGCTCCCTCCAGGCTGGGGAAAGTTTGAAATTGCTCGGCGTCATGGTCTGTGGGAATGTATCATGGCATAAACACGTGTCGATCATCGCCAGGTCAGCCTCAGGAAAACTGAGCTATCTTTTTAGAGCCAACAATTATTTTACTCCGCCCCAACTTCTTCTCCTATATAAATCGCAAATTAGACCCGCGCTCGAATATTGCTCTCATGTTCGGAGCTCGGCTCGTAAACATACCCTCGACCTACTTTAGAGCATACAGAGACGTGCGATCCGCCTGATCGGGGACTCGGCGCTGACGTTGGGGCTACAGTCGCTATCCCATCGAAGGCGCGTAGCCGACCTCTGTCTGTTTTACAGATATTATCACGGGTGCTGTTCTTCGGAGATTCTTGGTATTGTTCCACACAATTCGGCTTATATGCGCTCAACAAGACAATCCGACGGATCGCACCCGTTTGTGGTTCATCTCCCGACGGCGCGAACATCCCTGTATCAGAACTCGTTCCGTTACAGAGCGGGGAAGCTGTGGAACTCCCTTCCCAAGCGAGTGTTCCCGGTGCGTTACAACCTGCAACTGTTCAAAAAGAACTGCAACAGTTATTTGATGGCATCTCGGGGCGCCCACTCGGCGCTATAGGTTCGCCTCTCCCGAGAGAAGTCTAAAAAAAAACAAAAAAAAAAAGTACACACTTCACACACATTAAGCAATTAAAACCAGTTTCTCCTAGTTTTGATTGGAACTTTTATTTAATTGAAATTTTATATAATAATTACACTACCGCACACGCAATTCTATTTCACATCACAAACTAACCGCGCGACGCGACATACAACAACGACGACTCGTTACTTTTCCACTTTTACAATTACATCCGTTTTATTAACGGGTAAGACTCGAATCTGATTTTTGATTTTGAAGCGCGATATGCTTCTTTCGTGTTCGTCTATGATCACGGTTGTCTACAGACTCCTTATAAAAATGTCCAAACCGGACGACGTTCGCATCCAGACGCCTTATTATCCCTCCTTCAATCGTGCAGACCGAAGGATGCATCCATTGTTTACACGCACAATAGATCTTTTTTCCACACAACAGATGTATACTTCGCAGTACATTTTTTGTTTATATAACATTGAAAATGTTTACGATCTGCGAGACCTGATTGAGTGGATGCGTGTGATACAAATCTTCAGAACCTTGTATTTACACAAGTGTTCATTTATGGTCAACGATGGCAAAGATATTTTGTATACCTTATTGCTTCGTTACCATGGAATTGTTGTCTGTTTTGAGTGGGACATTATTTTCTTTGTGCCGTCATCGACTTTTCTCAGATGTGGTACCTGGATTCCATGATTCGCCCGTGTATGCATTTTGTATCTAATGCACTTTTACAGGTACTCATTGTGTTGCGGATTCGCAACTAAACACAGCGGGGAGAATCTAGTACGTTCACCGTCCAGTACACTCCCCAACCAGCATACTCACCACGTCTGTCAGCCGCCAGCTGACAATGCGTCATTACCTAGGGACGCCATCGAACTGTCACCCAAATTCAAATGTCACTAACGTTTTTTAGTCAGTCCGTCTCCAACCGCCAACACATGCCGCCAGGTTACCTATAATCGGCAATTTATATAATTTCACACAAATAAACTCATATCACAAAAATTTATTAGAGAAGTTTTAATCGACCAACAAACAAAGTCAGAAACAGTAAATTTACTACCATTCGATCGGAGACATCTATGAAACATTTTCGGGCCCTTCGAGCCGGATCCAGCAAAGTGCGGATCCACACCATCGCCGCTCAGTTGGCGGCACAACACGGCTGAAGAGCAACCACTTCAACATCATCACCACGTGCGGCCGCTGCCCTCCTCAGGAAGTGAAATGGAATTAACAATTTTAGCAAAGTCGAAGACCACAAAGGCTGCACTGGCCGAACGCCGAAGCCTTGCCAGAATGGAAGCTGAACACCAAGCTGAACTGGAACGCCAACGGCTAGCAGCAAAACGTGTAACTGAAACCAAACGTCCAGAAGACGAAGCTCTTTGTCTTGCGGAAGAACAGCACAATGCGGAAGAGGATCGCTGGCGTCAAGTTGACAAGGAAGCCAAGGAGAAAGACCAGTGGGTGAAAATACAGCGCACGAACCATGATCGAGCAACTCATGGCCGCCCAGTTCGCCGCACAGGAGCAGATGTCGCGTGCATTCCTCAACCTCGGGAAGAGAGCCTTCCCTACCAACGCTGATCGCGGTGGAGACGCGCCAACACAACCTCCAGCTCAAATGGGAGGACATTCGGAAGCGGCACGAGGACATCATACGGCTGGGGACTCCAGAGACGACCACCGGCCACCGCTACTTCGTGGAGGGATTCCTCGAGTCGGCCGAGGAGACCTACCTGGACGAGGCTACGAAATTCGCCGAAGCACAGCCCGCCCTCACCGCCGTCTTCCCGACCACGTCCAAGGCCGCGGGCGATACCGTCACACCACCCAATCATTATCGCAAACTGCCCCCAGTACTACATCCTCCGGCAGATACTCGGAATGGCGACCGTTTAAGGACCTATTCCAGGCAGTATTGGCGGACCACCCAGATCTGTCGGATGTAGAGCAGCTGTACTACCTAAAGTCCAGCCTCCAGGACGAGGCCGTCAGAGCCATTAAGAACATCCTCGTCACGGAAGAGAATTACCACAGATCTGGGGACAAGCTGGTGGGCCACTACGACAATACTCGTGCCCTGGTCCACTCTGCCCTGAGCGCCCTCCTCCACGTACCCACCATCACCATCGAATCTGCCGGTGGCCTGCGGAAATTTCGCGACGCCACCAATGAGGCTGCCGAGACCCTGGACGCCGTCGGCCGCCCCGTACCCACCTGGGACGACATACTGGTCTACCTGACCACCCAGCGCCTGGACCCCCACACGGGTCGGGACTGGTAAACTGCGCAAGGCAGTACCACCGAACCACCCACATACCAGCAGCTCGACGCCCTCCTAAAAACCAGGATAGAGGCGCTGGACTTCGTCGAGCTGTCCAGAACCATCACCGATCATACCCAGCGGACTAGGAGCGATTACCCGGAGCACAACCAGAGAGCACGCCTCTCAGAGCACACAGCCTTACCCCCTACCCAGAGCCCCCCGACCTAGTGCACGTTTTGCAACTCACCTCATTACTTCGGCTTGTGTGAGGAATTCAAGGCAATCAGCCCGGATCAGCGAAGGTCGCACGTACATCAAGAATGGTTGTGCTTCAGCTACCCGGGGGGTATGGAGGGGGGGGGGGGGCATTTGCTCCGCGACTGCCACTCCACCAATTGATGCCGATAATGCCAAGGATGACACGACACCCTACTCCATGGATCACAATGGAAGTTCGGGTAAAATGGAGCCTGACGGAATGTTAGAGATGTTCGAGCGCGTTTTTGGTATGCGCGGTCGCATTTACGAAAGGTACGTTGGAGACGGGGAAGTAAAAATAATGAATGCGTTGCAGAAATCATTTCCAAATGTTGTAAAGGACGAGTGTATCGCAATGTATGATACACTGCCGAGTGTATCAATCACGTGGGAAAGCGAATCGGTTCGCAATTACGCGGTGTCATAAAAAAAGCAAACAAAACAGACCAATTAGGAGGAGCTGGTCCTGGCAAACTTACGGGAAACATGATAACAGAACTGACGACTTATTACGAACTTGAGATTAGACGCAATGTTCACTCTGCTGAAGAAATGGCGAAAGAAATTTGGGCAACATACTACCACAAAATATCAACCGATGAAAATCCGCAACATCAAAACTGTCCAGAGGACCCGGAGTCATGGTGCAAATGGAAACGCCCGGAAGCTGCGAATGAGCTGTCAAAGTTCCACCACGACAAACCTCCCTTGGATCACAAAGTACGAACAGCTATTTACCCAGTTTACGTAAAACTGACAGATCCCGATTTGTTAAAAAATGCGAGGGAGGTTTCACGCAAAATAACAACGAAAGTTTCAATGCTACTATCTGGCAAATGGCGCCAAAACACACATACAGTGGTAAGAAAATCATTGAAGTTGTGGCTCTTACCGCAGCTTGTATGTTTAATGAAGGGTTTTTACCCGTATTGCTAATAATGCAAGTCATGGGCATCAAAATTGGGTACGCTGCGAGAGCGTTTGCGAACGAGAGGGACAGAGATTGGCTGCAGGATGCTGACCGCAGCCTTGGCACGAACAGCGAGGAAAAAAGCGAAAATCCAACTGGAGGACCAATTCGAAGTCGTGGAAGGAGTTGTTTATGGTCCAGGAATAGATGTCTAGCTGTTAGTATAAAAAATACCAATGATTTCATGAAAAAAAAATCACTTTTATCTTTTGTCTAATTTATCTCCAAACTTTGAATGCGTTTTTCTCGAAACCACTTTTTTGAGTGCGGTGTAAGCGATAATATGAAAACGGTGCATGCGATTCTTATGAAAGTTCGCCCACATATTTTTAACAAGCACACGCAAATTGTGAGTGAATTACTTATTTATTTATTTATTTTTTTAGTTATAACTAAAAAATAGAGCAAAAAAAGGGCCGGAAAATCAATTTTTTTTTCAATAGTCCGCCATTTTGTTGTTTTTTTATCAATTTTAATTTTTTTTTCACTCACATTGGTCTAAATGATTTTAAGTTCAATAAACTTTTTGCATTTTTCGTATTTTTTCACCGGGCCGAAAATAACCCTTACACGAGCAGAACGGATGGCTAACTTTGAACACCGGTGGGGGGGGTTTCCGGTTCCGGAGTAACTCGACCAAATTTACAAACGCAGTCGAAAGATGAATAAAATGTTTAAAAAAAATTGTTGTTATATCTTTAATACTTTCTCTTAAAAAAAATCATGAAAATAACCTATTTTTTGACCCGACAAACCGGAATGTCTCCTTAAATTACCAGATTCAGGTCCAGGAGAAGCAGCATTCAATCCTAGGACCAGGAGGAAAAAACAATTTTTTTCTGTATCCTTTTTTTTAATCGGATTTTTTTTATTATTTTATTATATACTCTTTCTTACAATTTTGATTTTCTTTCTTGGTTTATTAGCATTTATTTTTATTTATCTTCATTGGAGCTTTTAACGTTTTTTATTCATATATATACATTTTTTTCTCTTCTTTTCTTCATCATACGTTTTCTTTATACATAATGCCATTTTTTATTGCTTTTCGTGCTTTTTCCTTTTAATTATTGTTTCTGTTTTTTTTTCTTTTTCCTTGCGGTTTGGGAACCAACGAGTTCTCCTATTCGCTTTTCTTTTTTCTTACAGTTTGCGGACTGAGGAATTCCCATACCATGGTTGTTTCATTTTCTAGGGGTTTGTTTCTTTCTTGGCTCTCATTCATCGTTTTTGCTCGCCTCGAGGACTGACGAGGTCCTCCATTTCTTTTTACTTTCTCCTCGATAAGTTTTGGAGCCGATGAGGTCTCACATTCGTGATTCTCTTTTTCTTACGGTTTGACGACTCACGAAGTCCCCCATCATGATTGTTTCCTTTTCTTGGGGTTGGTTTCTTTCTCTTTCCTTTTTGCTGGTTGTTTTCTTCTTGGTTGGGAATATTATACTGTACGTTATAAATCTAAGGCACCCTGAAACATCGAATACAACTTGCCGTACTGTTCGACTAACTTAGATTTCACAAATAAGTTCATTGCTTTTACAATCGATCAGCTCTGTGTGCTTTCCATTTTTCGATTAAATTTAAACAAGTCATTTGTCTTATTCTGCTGAGATATACGCCACATTTTGAAATTGCAAAACACAGAACATAAACTCGACAAAGTGATTTTAAATTTAACGTTGGCTTTGAAATTGTTTTCATATAAGTTTAATTTTTTTTTTTCATGCTGACAAATCCTGGCGTCTTCATTGGTGTACAGGGAAGTGATATCAGTGGACCGTCAACTGCTACCTCATCTGAAGTAAGGAATTTGAAATTTATCAGGTAATTAAATGTTTGAATTGGTTTGGTTGAAAAATAAAACAACTTTCTTTGTTTTTAGCTTAAGTGTGCTAGGAGAGCCTGGCCATCCAATACTTGCTGAAGCTTGTGGTGCACGCCCATTGCAAAAAGCAAAAAGAAAACAATAAACAAACCCCATCATACAGTTATATGAACCTTCCACATTTTATGAATAAGTTGAAACCTAAGAAAGTAAAATGGCGACCGAGAAAAACGAGATTTGTTGTTGAGTTTACAACAAATCGGTTTTAATCCAAATGCAATAGCCGAGTGGGACCATATGCAACATCGCAAGGAGAGCCTTTATTATTTGCTTAAACAGACGATCGACTTCTACATTAAACCCAATATTCAGATCAGAATTGGAAGTCTCATTTAATTGCCACATAATGGTGCTTCGCAGACATGCTTTGAAGGCTTAACTTGTGCAAATATATATGCTATATAATAAAAGTGTTCGGGTTTAAACGATCATTTGTTAAAAATTTTGTGTTTTGAACTTAATCAGTATATTTGTTACGGAATTGCATATAGCATTCATGATCGACCGGCGAAATTTTTCGAACAACTCACATACCGTCGACTGGATACAGATCAACCACCCAGCTTCTAAAATTGTTGTCCTTGGCGATTTTAATGTTCACAATTCCGGCTGGTTGTTACATTCTAACAGAACCGACGAGGCCTGGGAGGCTGGCGGAGATGTTTGCTGTAAGCCACAACTTGACTCAACTCGTGGGGGAGCCAACGCCAGTGCCGGATGCCCGAGGCGATTATGCGAACAACCTGGATCTGTTTTTGACATCCGAACCGAGTATTTATACCGTAGAGGTTTCTGCGCCACTGGGAAACTCAGATCACTGCGTGGTATCTGTCGCGCAAGCATATGCATTTCAATTGAATAAGCGACCTAAGCAGCTTCGCCATGTATGGAAGTATGGGGCTGCTAACTGGGACGATTTGCGAGATTTCTTCGCATCCTTTCCATGGTCCGAGGTGTGCTTCGGAAACTCCGATGTTAACGCTTGCGCGGAGTTGGCATCAGAGATTATTCTTCTGGGGATGGAGATATATATTCCACATTCCATCAAATGAAGTTCATCTGATAAACCTTGGTTTGATAAAAAATGCGAGCAAATTACAGCGGCAAAAACAGAGCTTTTAAGCAATGGCGCTCCAATCCCACCGATGTTAACAGAACGAATTTTGTTAGAATCAGAAACGCGTGCAACCATGCGATTGATACCGCGAAGAAGGCTCACAACGACAGGGTGATCAATAAGCTCCTTCGGTGCCCAAGTGGTTCGCGCTCCTTCTGGTCAATGGCAAAAGCTGTCAGCGGTAACTTCGCATCCTCCTCTTTTCCTCCGTTGGTGACAGACAGCGGGACGTTAGTCACGAATTCAAAGGATAAAGCTAATGTGTTCGCGAATTCATTTTCGGCGAATTCAAACCTCGATCCCGGCATTTTGGAGTCACCTGCGATCCCGCTGGTGCGGTCTTCGATGCGGGATGTGAGATTTCGCCCGCGCTCTATTCAACGCATTCTACGTGAACTAGATTGTAGGAAGGCAACCGGGCCGGACGGAATACCAGCAATAGTCCTTAAGAACTGTGCTCCAGAACTATCGCCGGTTCTTGGCAGACTCTTCCGCTTATCTTATGCACGGAGGACCTTTCCTGCCTGCTGGAAAATCGCTAGAGTTCAGCCAATCCCCAAAAACGCGAAAAAAGTGTCTCCCACAAAATTACCGTCCGATAGCATTACTGTCTATTTTATCTAAGGTAATGGAAAAAGTCATCAATACAGAGTTGGTTAAGTATTTGGAGTGCGGCGGACTTCTGAATGATCGTCAATACGGATTCCGTGGCAGGCGGCCCACTGGAGACCTTTTGACACTTATAACCGATATATGGACATCTGCGATTGAACGGCATGGTGAGTCGAGGGCGGTCGCATTGGATATCTCCAAGGCTTTTGACCGCGTCTGGCACTGGACATTGCTTAGAAAACTCTGTTCATATGCACTTTCCCAACAGCTTTGCCACTGGACGAGGAGCTTCCTCGAGAATCGATCGATCCGGGTTGTTGTGGACGGCGAGTGTTTGGATCTGTATCCTGTTAATTCGGGGTTGCCCCAAGGTTCTATTTTGACTCCAACTTTGTTCTTGTTTCACATAAATGATTTGTTGGAGATAATGGATAACAAAGTGTTCAGTTTTGCGGATGATAGTACGCTTGTTTCCTCCTTTTCGAGTGTTCGGTCGATTGCTCCCTCCAGGCTGGGGAAAGTTTGAAATTGCTCGGCGTCATGGTCTGTGGGAATGTATCATGGCATAAACACGTGTCGATCATCGCCAGGTCAGCCTCAGGAAAACTGAGCTATCTTTTTAGAGCCAACAATTATTTTACTCCGCCCCAACTTCTTCTCCTATATAAATCGCAAATTAGACCCGCGCTCGAATATTGCTCTCATGTTCGGAGCTCGGCTCGTAAACATACCCTCGACCTACTTTAGAGCATACAGAGACGTGCGATCCGCCTGATCGGGGACTCGGCGCTGACGTTGGGGCTACAGTCGCTATCCCATCGAAGGCGCGTAGCCGACCTCTGTCTGTTTTACAGATATTATCACGGGTGCTGTTCTTCGGAGATTCTTGGTATTGTTCCACACAATTCGGCTTATATGCGCTCAACAAGACAATCCGACGGATCGCACCCGTTTGTGGTTCATCTCCCGACGGCGCGAACATCCCTGTATCAGAACTCGTTCCGTTACAGAGCGGGGAAGCTGTGGAACTCCCTTCCCAAGCGAGTGTTCCCGGTGCGTTACAACCTGCAACTGTTCAAAAAGAACTGCAACAGTTATTTGATGGCATCTCGGGGCGCCCACTCGGCGCTATAGGTTCGCCTCTCCCGAGAGAAGTCTAAAAAAAAACAAAAAAAAAAAGTACACACTTCACACACATTAAGCAATTAAAACCAGTTTCTCCTAGTTTTGATTGGAACTTTTATTTAATTGAAATTTTATATAATAATTACACTACCGCACACGCAATTCTATTTCACATCACAAACTAACCGCGCGACGCGACATACAACAACGACGACTCGTTACTTTTCCACTTTTACAATTACATCCGTTTTATTAACGGGTAAGACTCGAATCTGATTTTTGATTTTGAAGCGCGATATGCTTCTTTCGTGTTCGTCTATGATCACGGTTGTCTACAGACTCCTTATAAAAATGTCCAAACCGGACGACGTTCGCATCCAGACGCCTTATTATCCCTCCTTCAATCGTGCAGACCGAAGGATGCATCCATTGTTTACACGCACAATAGATCTTTTTTCCACACAACAGATGTATACTTCGCAGTACATTTTTTGTTTATATAACATTGAAAATGTTTACGATCTGCGAGACCTGATTGAGTGGATGCGTGTGATACAAATCTTCAGAACCTTGTATTTACACAAGTGTTCATTTATGGTCAACGATGGCAAAGATATTTTGTATACCTTATTGCTTCGTTACCATGGAATTGTTGTCTGTTTTGAGTGGGACATTATTTTCTTTGTGCCGTCATCGACTTTTCTCAGATGTGGTACCTGGATTCCATGATTCGCCCGTGTATGCATTTTGTATCTAATGCACTTTTACAGGTACTCATTGTGTTGCGGATTCGCAACTAAACACAGCGGGGAGAATCTAGTACGTTCACCGTCCAGTACACTCCCCAACCAGCATACTCACCACGTCTGTCAGCCGCCAGCTGACAATGCGTCATTACCTAGGGACGCCATCGAACTGTCACCCAAATTCAAATGTCACTAACGTTTTTTAGTCAGTCCGTCTCCAACCGCCAACACATGCCGCCAGGTTACCTATAATCGGCAATTTATATAATTTCACACAAATAAACTCATATCACAAAAATTTATTAGAGAAGTTTTAATCGACCAACAAACAAAGTCAGAAACAGTAAATTTACTACCATTCGATCGGAGACATCTATGAAACATTTTCGGGCCCTTCGAGCCGGATCCAGCAAAGTGCGGATCCACACCATCGCCGCTCAGTTGGCGGCACAACACGGCTGAAGAGCAACCACTTCAACATCATCACCACGTGCGGCCGCTGCCCTCCTCAGGAAGTGAAATGGAATTAACAATTTTAGCAAAGTCGAAGACCACAAAGGCTGCACTGGCCGAACGCCGAAGCCTTGCCAGAATGGAAGCTGAACACCAAGCTGAACTGGAACGCCAACGGCTAGCAGCAAAACGTGTAACTGAAACCAAACGTCCAGAAGACGAAGCTCTTTGTCTTGCGGAAGAACAGCACAATGCGGAAGAGGATCGCTGGCGTCAAGTTGACAAGGAAGCCAAGGAGAAAGACCAGTGGGTGAAAATACAGCGCACGAACCATGATCGAGCAACTCATGGCCGCCCAGTTCGCCGCACAGGAGCAGATGTCGCGTGCATTCCTCAACCTCGGGAAGAGAGCCTTCCCTACCAACGCTGATCGCGGTGGAGACGCGCCAACACAACCTCCAGCTCAAATGGGAGGACATTCGGAAGCGGCACGAGGACATCATACGGCTGGGGACTCCAGAGACGACCACCGGCCACCGCTACTTCGTGGAGGGATTCCTCGAGTCGGCCGAGGAGACCTACCTGGACGAGGCTACGAAATTCGCCGAAGCACAGCCCGCCCTCACCGCCGTCTTCCCGACCACGTCCAAGGCCGCGGGCGATACCGTCACACCACCCAATCATTATCGCAAACTGCCCCCAGTACTACATCCTCCGGCAGATACTCGGAATGGCGACCGTTTAAGGACCTATTCCAGGCAGTATTGGCGGACCACCCAGATCTGTCGGATGTAGAGCAGCTGTACTACCTAAAGTCCAGCCTCCAGGACGAGGCCGTCAGAGCCATTAAGAACATCCTCGTCACGGAAGAGAATTACCACAGATCTGGGGACAAGCTGGTGGGCCACTACGACAATACTCGTGCCCTGGTCCACTCTGCCCTGAGCGCCCTCCTCCACGTACCCACCATCACCATCGAATCTGCCGGTGGCCTGCGGAAATTTCGCGACGCCACCAATGAGGCTGCCGAGACCCTGGACGCCGTCGGCCGCCCCGTACCCACCTGGGACGACATACTGGTCTACCTGACCACCCAGCGCCTGGACCCCCACACGGGTCGGGACTGGTAAACTGCGCAAGGCAGTACCACCGAACCACCCACATACCAGCAGCTCGACGCCCTCCTAAAAACCAGGATAGAGGCGCTGGACTTCGTCGAGCTGTCCAGAACCATCACCGATCATACCCAGCGGACTAGGAGCGATTACCCGGAGCACAACCAGAGAGCACGCCTCTCAGAGCACACAGCCTTACCCCCTACCCAGAGCCCCCCGACCTAGTGCACGTTTTGCAACTCACCTCATTACTTCGGCTTGTGTGAGGAATTCAAGGCAATCAGCCCGGATCAGCGAAGGTCGCACGTACATCAAGAATGGTTGTGCTTCAGCTACCCGGGGGGTGTGGAGGGGGGGGGGGGGCATTTGCTCCGCGACTGCCACTCCACCAATTGATGCCGATAATGCCAAGGATGACACGACACCCTACTCCATGGATCACAATGGAAGTTCGGGTAAAATGGAGCCTGACGGAATGTTAGAGATGTTCGAGCGCGTTTTTGGTATGCGCGGTCGCATTTACGAAAGGTACGTTGGAGACGGGGAAGTAAAAATAATGAATGCGTTGCAGAAATCATTTCCAAATGTTGTAAAGGACGAGTGTATCGCAATGTATGATACACTGCCGAGTGTATCAATCACGTGGGAAAGCGAATCGGTTCGCAATTACGCGGTGTCATAAAAAAAGCAAACAAAACAGACCAATTAGGAGGAGCTGGTCCTGGCAAACTTACGGGAAACATGATAACAGAACTGACGACTTATTACGAACTTGAGATTAGACGCAATGTTCACTCTGCTGAAGAAATGGCGAAAGAAATTTGGGCAACATACTACCACAAAATATCAACCGATGAAAATCCGCAACATCAAAACTGTCCAGAGGACCCGGAGTCATGGTGCAAATGGAAACGCCCGGAAGCTGCGAATGAGCTGTCAAAGTTCCACCACGACAAACCTCCCTTGGATCACAAAGTACGAACAGCTATTTAGCCAGTTTACGTAAAACTGACAGATCCCGATTTGTTAAAAAATGCGAGGGAGGTTTCACGCAAAATAACAACGAAAGTTTCAATGCTACTATCTGGCAAATGGCGCCAAAACACACATACAGTGGTAAGAAAATCATTGAAGTTGTGGCTCTTACCGCAGCTTGTATGTTTAATGAAGGGTTTTTACCCGTATTGCTAATAATGCAAGTCATGGGCATCAAAATTGGGTACGCTGCGAGAGCGTTTGCGAACGAGAGGGACAGAGATTGGCTGCGGGATGCTGACCGCAGCCTTGGCACGAACAGCGAGGAAAAAAGCGAAAATCCAACTGGAGGACCAATTCGAAGTCGTGGAAGGAGTTGTTTATGGTCCAGGAATAGATGTCTAGCTGTTAGTATAAAAAATACCAATGATTTCATGAAAAAAAAATCACTTTTATCTTTTGTCTAATTTATCTCCAAACTTTGAATGCGTTTTTCTCGAAACCACTTTTTTGAGTGCGGTGTAAGCGATAATATGAAAACGGTGCATGCGATTCTTATGAAAGTTCGCCCACATATTTTTAACAAGCACACGCAAATTGTGAGTGAATTACTTATTTATTTATTTATTTTTTTAGTTATAACTAAAAAATAGAGCAAAAAAAGGGCCGGAAAATCAATTTTTTTTTCAATAGTCCGCCATTTTGTTGTTTTTTTATCAATTTTAATTTTTTTTTCACTCACATTGGTCTAAATGATTTTAAGTTCAATAAACTTTTTGCATTTTTCGTATTTTTTCACCGGGCCGAAAATAACCCTTACACGAGCAGAACGGATGGCTAACTTTGAACACCGGTGGGGGGGGTTTCCGGTTCCGGAGTAACTCGACAAAATTTACAAACGCAGTCGAAAGATGAATAAAATGTTTAAAAAAAATTGTTGTTATATCTTTAATACTTTCTCTTAAAAAAAATCATGAAAATAACCTATTTTTTGACCCGACAAACCGGAATGTCTCCTTAAATTACCAGATTCAGGTCCAGGAGAAGCAGCATTCAATCCTAGGACCAGGAGGAAAAAACAATTTTTTTCTGTATCCTTTTTTTTAATCGGATTTTTTTTATTATTTTATTATATACTCTTTCTTACAATTTTGATTTTCTTTCTTGGTTTATTAGCATTTATTTTTATTTATCTTCATTGGAGCTTTTAACGTTTTTTATTCATATATATACATTTTTTTCTCTTCTTTTCTTCATCATACGTTTTCTTTATACATAATGCCATTTTTTATTGCTTTTCGTGCTTTTTCCTTTTAATTATTGTTTCTGTTTTTTTGTCTTTTTCCTTGCGGTTTGGGAACCAACGAGTTCTCCTATTCGCTTTTCTTTTTTCTTACAGTTTGCGGACTGAGGAATTCCCATACCATGGTTGTTTCATTTTCTAGGGGTTTGTTTCTTTCTTGGCTCTCATTCATCGTTTTTGCTCGCCTCGAGGACTGACGAGGTCCTCCATTTCTTTTTACTTTCTCCTCGATAAGTTTTGGAGCCGATGAGGTCTCACATTCGTGATTCTCTTTTTCTTACGGTTTGACGACTCACGAAGTCCCCCATCATGATTGTTTCCTTTTCTTGGGGTTGGTTTCTTTCTCTTTCCTTTTTGCTGGTTGTTTTCTTCTTGGTTGGGAATATTATACTGTACGTTATAAATCTAAGGCGCCCTGAAACATCGAATACAACTTGCCGTACTGTTCGACTAACTTAGATTTCACAAATAAGTTCATTGCTTTTACAATCGATCAGCTCTGTGTGCTTTCCATTTTTCGATTAAATTTAAACAAGTCATTTGTCTTATTCTGCTGAGATATACGCCACATTTTGAAGTTGCAAAACATAGAACATAAACTCGACAAAGTGATTTTAAATTTAATGTTGGCTTTGAAATTGTTTTCATATAAGTTTAATTTTTTTTTTTCATGCTGACAAATCCTGGCGTCTTCATTGGTGTACAGGGAAGTGATATCAGTGGACCGTCAACTGCTACCTCATCTGAAGTAAGGAATTTGAAATTTATCAGGTAATTAAATGTGTGAATTGGTTTGGTTGAAAAATAAAACAACTTTCTTTGTTTTTAGCTTAAGTGTGCTAGGAGAGCCTGGCCATCCAATACTTGCTGAAGCTTGTGGTGCACGCCCATTGCAAAAAGGAAAAAGAAAACAATAAACAAACCCCATCATACAGTTATATAAACCTTCAACATTTTATGAATAAGTTGAAACCTAAGAAAGTAAAATGGCGACCGAGAAAAACGAGATTTGTTGTTGAGCTTACAACAAATCGGTTTTAATCCAAATGCAATAGCCGAGTGGGACCATATGCAACATCGCAAGGAGAGCCTTTATTATTTGCTTAAACAGACGATCGACTTCTACATTAAACCCAATATTCAGATCAGAATTGGAAGTCTCATTTAATTGCCACATAATGGTGCTTCGCAGACATGCTTTGAAGGCTTAACTTGTGCAAATATATATGCTATATAATAAAAGTGTTCGGGTTTAAACGATCATTTGTTAAAAATTTTGTGTTTTGTACTTAATTAGTATATTTGTTACGGAATTGCATATAGCATTCACGATCGACCGGCGACATTTTTCGAACAACTTTCACATACCGTCGACTGGATACAGATCAACCACCCAGCTTCTAAAATTGTTGTCCTTGGCGATTTTAATGTTCACAATTCCGGCTGGTTGTTACATTCTAACAGAACCGACGAGGCCTGGGAGGCTGGCGGAGATGTTTGCTGTAAGCCACAACTTGACTCAACTCGTGGCGGAGCCAACGCCAGTGCCGGATGCCCGAGGCGATTATGCGAACAACCTGGATCTGTTTTTGACATCCGAACCGAGTATTTATACCGTAGAGGTTTCTGCGCCACTGGGAAACTCAGATCACTGCTTAGTATCTGTCGCGCAAGCACTTGCATTTCAATTGAATAACCGACCTAAGCAGCTTCGCCATGTATGGAGGTATGGGGCTGCTAACTGGGACGATTTACGAGATTTCTTCGCATCCTTTCCATGGTCCGAGGTGTGCTTCGGAAACTCCGATGTTAACGCTTGCGCGGAGTTGGCATCAGAGATTATTCTTCTGGGGATGGAGATATATATTCCACATTCCATCAAATGAAGTTCATCTGATAAACCTTGGTTTGATAAAAAATGCGAGCAAATTACAGCGGCAAAAACAGAGCTTTTAAGCAATGGCGCTCCAATCCCACCGATGTTAACAGAACGAATTTTGTTAGAATCAGAAACGCGTGCAACCATGCGATTGATACCGCGAAGAAGGCTCACAACGACAGGGTGATCAATAAGCTCCTTCGGTGCCCAAGTGGTTCGCGCTCCTTCTGGTCAATGGCAAAAGCTGTCAGCGGTAACTTCGCATCCTCCTCTTTTCCTCCGTTGGTGACAGACAGCGGGACGTTAGTCACGAATTCAAAGGATAAAGCTAATGTGTTCGCGAATTCATTTTCGGCGAATTCAAACCTCGATCCCGGCATTTTGGAGTCACCTGCGATCCCGCTGGTGCGGTCTTCGATGCGGGATGTGAGATTTCGCCCGCGCTCTATTCAACGCATTCTACGTGAACTAGATTGTAGGAAGGCAACCGGGCCGGACGGAATACCAGCAATAGTCCTTAAGAACTGTGCTCCAGAACTATCGCCGGTTCTTGGCAGACTCTTCCGCTTATCTTATGCACGGAGGACCTTTCCTGCCTGCTGGAAAATCGCTAGAGTTCAGCCAATCCCCAAAAACGCGAAAAAAGTGTCTCCCACAAAATTACCGTCCGATAGCATTACTGTCTATTTTATCTAAGGTAATGGAAAAAGTCATCAATACAGAGTTGGTTAAGTATTTGGAGTGCGGCGGACTTCTGAATGATCGTCAATACGGATTCCGTGGCAGGCGGCCCACTGGAGACCTTTTGACACTTATAACCGATATATGGACATCTGCGATTGAACGGCATGGTGAGTCGAGGGCGGTCGCATTGGATATCTCCAAGGCTTTTGACCGCGTCTGGCACTGGACATTGCTTAGAAAACTCTGTTCATATGCACTTTCCCAACAGCTTTGCCACTGGACGAGGAGCTTCCTCGAGAATCGATCGATCCGGGTTGTTGTGGACGGCGAGTGTTTGGATCTGTATCCTGTTAATTCGGGGTTGCCCCAAGGTTCTATTTTGACTCCAACTTTGTTCTTGTTTCACATAAATGATTTGTTGGAGATAATGGATAACAAAGTGTTCAGTTTTGCGGATGATAGTACGCTTGTTTCCTCCTTTTCGAGTGTTCGGTCGATTGCTCCCTCCAGGCTGGGGAAAGTTTGAAATTGCTCGGCGTCATGGTCTGTGGGAATGTATCATGGCATAAACACGTGTCGATCATCGCCAGGTCAGCCTCAGGAAAACTGAGCTATCTTTTTAGAGCCAACAATTATTTTACTCCGCCCCAACTTCTTCTCCTATATAAATCGCAAATTAGACCCGCGCTCGAATATTGCTCTCATGTTCGGAGCTCGGCTCGTAAACATACCCTCGACCTACTTTAGAGCATACAGAGACGTGCGATCCGCCTGATCGGGGACTCGGCGCTGACGTTGGGGCTACAGTCGCTATCCCATCGAAGGCGCGTAGCCGACCTCTGTCTGTTTTACAGATATTATCACGGGTGCTGTTCTTCGGAGATTCTTGGTATTGTTCCACACAATTCGGCTTATATGCGCTCAACAAGACAATCCGACGGATCGCACCCGTTTGTGGTTCATCTCCCGACGGCGCGAACATCCCTGTATCAGAACTCGTTCCGTTACAGAGCGGGGAAGCTGTGGAACTCCCTTCCCAAGCGAGTGTTCCCGGTGCGTTACAACCTGCAACTGTTCAAAAAGAACTGCAACAGTTATTTGATGGCATCTCGGGGCGCCCACTCGGCGCTATAGGTTCGCCTCTCCCGAGAGAAGTCTAAAAAAAAACAAAAAAAAAAAGTACACACTTCACACACATTAAGCAATTAAAACCAGTTTCTCCTAGTTTTGATTGGAACTTTTATTTAATTGAAATTTTATATAATAATTACACTACCGCACACGCAATTCTATTTCACATCACAAACTAACCGCGCGACGCGACATACAACAACGACGACTCGTTACTTTTCCACTTTTACAATTACATCCGTTTTATTAACGGGTAAGACTCGAATCTGATTTTTGATTTTGAAGCGCGATATGCTTCTTTCGTGTTCGTCTATGATCACGGTTGTCTACAGACTCCTTATAAAAATGTCCAAACCGGACGACGTTCGCATCCAGACGCCTTATTATCCCTCCTTCAATCGTGCAGACCGAAGGATGCATCCATTGTTTACACGCACAATAGATCTTTTTTCCACACAACAGATGTATACTTCGCAGTACATTTTTTGTTTATATAACATTGAAAATGTTTACGATCTGCGAGACCTGATTGAGTGGATGCGTGTGATACAAATCTTCAGAACCTTGTATTTACACAAGTGTTCATTTATGGTCAACGATGGCAAAGATATTTTGTATACCTTATTGCTTCGTTACCATGGAATTGTTGTCTGTTTTGAGTGGGACATTATTTTCTTTGTGCCGTCATCGACTTTTCTCAGATGTGGTACCTGGATTCCATGATTCGCCCGTGTATGCATTTTGTATCTAATGCACTTTTACAGGTACTCATTGTGTTGCGGATTCGCAACTAAACACAGCGGGGAGAATCTAGTACGTTCACCGTCCAGTACACTCCCCAACCAGCATACTCACCACGTCTGTCAGCCGCCAGCTGACAATGCGTCATTACCTAGGGACGCCATCGAACTGTCACCCAAATTCAAATGTCACTAACGTTTTTTAGTCAGTCCGTCTCCAACCGCCAACACATGCCGCCAGGTTACCTATAATCGGCAATTTATATAATTTCACACAAATAAACTCATATCACAAAAATTTATTAGAGAAGTTTTAATCGACCAACAAACAAAGTCAGAAACAGTAAATTTACTACCATTCGATCGGAGACATCTATGAAACATTTTCGGGCCCTTCGAGCCGGATCCAGCAAAGTGCGGATCCACACCATCGCCGCTCAGTTGGCGGCACAACACGGCTGAAGAGCAACCACTTCAACATCATCACCACGTGCGGCCGCTGCCCTCCTCAGGAAGTGAAATGGAATTAACAATTTTAGCAAAGTCGAAGACCACAAAGGCTGCACTGGCCGAACGCCGAAGCCTTGCCAGAATGGAAGCTGAACACCAAGCTGAACTGGAACGCCAACGGCTAGCAGCAAAACGTGTAACTGAAACCAAACGTCCAGAAGACGAAGCTCTTTGTCTTGCGGAAGAACAGCACAATGCGGAAGAGGATCGCTGGCGTCAAGTTGACAAGGAAGCCAAGGAGAAAGACCAGTGGGTGAAAATACAGCGCACGAACCATGATCGAGCAACTCATGGCCGCCCAGTTCGCCGCACAGGAGCAGATGTCGCGTGCATTCCTCAACCTCGGGAAGAGAGCCTTCCCTACCAACGCTGATCGCGGTGGAGACGCGCCAACACAACCTCCAGCTCAAATGGGAGGACATTCGGAAGCGGCACGAGGACATCATACGGCTGGGGACTCCAGAGACGACCACCGGCCACCGCTACTTCGTGGAGGGATTCCTCGAGTCGGCCGAGGAGACCTACCTGGACGAGGCTACGAAATTCGCCGAAGCACAGCCCGCCCTCACCGCCGTCTTCCCGACCACGTCCAAGGCCGCGGGCGATACCGTCACACCACCCAATCATTATCGCAAACTGCCCCCAGTACTACATCCTCCGGCAGATACTCGGAATGGCGACCGTTTAAGGACCTATTCCAGGCAGTATTGGCGGACCACCCAGATCTGTCGGATGTAGAGCAGCTGTACTACCTAAAGTCCAGCCTCCAGGACGAGGCCGTCAGAGCCATTAAGAACATCCTCGTCACGGAAGAGAATTACCACAGATCTGGGGACAAGCTGGTGGGCCACTACGACAATACTCGTGCCCTGGTCCACTCTGCCCTGAGCGCCCTCCTCCACGTACCCACCATCACCATCGAATCTGCCGGTGGCCTGCGGAAATTTCGCGACGCCACCAATGAGGCTGCCGAGACCCTGGACGCCGTCGGCCGCCCCGTACCCACCTGGGACGACATACTGGTCTACCTGACCACCCAGCGCCTGGACCCCCACACGGGTCGGGACTGGTAAACTGCGCAAGGCAGTACCACCGAACCACCCACATACCAGCAGCTCGACGCCCTCCTAAAAACCAGGATAGAGGCGCTGGACTTCGTCGAGCTGTCCAGAACCATCACCGATCATACCCAGCGGACTAGGAGCGATTACCCGGAGCACAACCAGAGAGCACGCCTCTCAGAGCACACAGCCTTACCCCCTACCCAGAGCCCCCCGACCTAGTGCACGTTTTGCAACTCACCTCATTACTTCGGCTTGTGTGAGGAATTCAAGGCAATCAGCCCGGATCAGCGAAGGTCGCACGTACATCAAGAATGGTTGTGCTTCAGCTACCCGGGGGGTATGGAGGGGGGGGGGGGGGGCATTTGCTCCGCGACTGCCACTCCACCAATTGATGCCGATAATGCCAAGGATGACACGACACCCTACTCCATGGATCACAATGGAAGTTCGGGTAAAATGGAGCCTGACGGAATGTTAGAGATGTTCGAGCGCGTTTTTGGTATGCGCGGTCGCATTTACGAAAGGTACGTTGGAGACGGGGAAGTAAAAATAATGAATGCGTTGCAGAAATCATTTCCAAATGTTGTAAAGGACGAGTGTATCGCAATGTATGATACACTGCCGAGTGTATCAATCACGTGGGAAAGCGAATCGGTTCGCAATTACGCGGTGTCATAAAAAAAGCAAACAAAACAGACCAATTAGGAGGAGCTGGTCCTGGCAAACTTACGGGAAACATGATAACAGAACTGACGACTTATTACGAACTTGAGATTAGACGCAATGTTCACTCTGCTGAAGAAATGGCGAAAGAAATTTGGGCAACATACTACCACAAAATATCAACCGATGAAAATCCGCAACATCAAAACTGTCCAGAGGACCCGGAGTCATGGTGCAAATGGAAACGCCCGGAAGCTGCGAATGAGCTGTCAAAGTTCCACCACGACAAACCTCCCTTGGATCACAAAGTACGAACAGCTATTTACCCAGTTTACGTAAAACTGACAGATCCCGATTTGTTAAAAAATGCGAGGGAGGTTTCACGCAAAATAACAACGAAAGTTTCAATGCTACTATCTGGCAAATGGCGCCAAAACACACATACAGTGGTAAGAAAATCATTGAAGTTGTGGCTCTTACCGCAGCTTGTATGTTTAATGAAGGGTTTTTACCCGTATTGCTAATAATGCAAGTCATGGGCATCAAAATTGGGTACGCTGCGAGAGCGTTTGCGAACGAGAGGGACAGAGATTGGCTGCAGGATGCTGACCGCAGCCTTGGCACGAACAGCGAGGAAAAAAGCGAAAATCCAACTGGAGGACCAATTCGAAGTCGTGGAAGGAGTTGTTTATGGTCCAGGAATAGATGTCTAGCTGTTAGTATAAAAAATACCAATGATTTCATGAAAAAAAAATCACTTTTATCTTTTGTCTAATTTATCTCCAAACTTTGAATGCGTTTTTCTCGAAACCACTTTTTTGAGTGCGGTGTAAGCGATAATATGAAAACGGTGCATGCGATTCTTATGAAAGTTCGCCCACATATTTTTAACAAGCACACGCAAATTGTGAGTGAATTACTTATTTATTTATTTATTTTTTTAGTTATAACTAAAAAATAGAGCAAAAAAAGGGCCGGAAAATCAATTTTTTTTTCAATAGTCCGCCATTTTGTTGTTTTTTTATCAATTTTAATTTTTTTTTCACTCACATTGGTCTAAATGATTTTAAGTTCAATAAACTTTTTGCATTTTTCGTATTTTTTCACCGGGCCGAAAATAACCCTTACACGAGCAGAACGGATGGCTAACTTTGAACACCGGTGGGGGGGGTTTCCGGTTCCGGAGTAACTCGACCAAATTTACAAACGCAGTCGAAAGATGAATAAAATGTTTAAAAAAAATTGTTGTTATATCTTTAATACTTTCTCTTAAAAAAAATCATGAAAATAACCTATTTTTTGACCCGACAAACCGGAATGTCTCCTTAAATTACCAGATTCAGGTCCAGGAGAAGCAGCATTCAATCCTAGGACCAGGAGGAAAAAACAATTTTTTTCTGTATCCTTTTTTTTAATCGGATTTTTTTTATTATTTTATTATATACTCTTTCTTACAATTTTGATTTTCTTTCTTGGTTTATTAGCATTTATTTTTATTTATCTTCATTGGAGCTTTTAACGTTTTTTATTCATATATATACATTTTTTTCTCTTCTTTTCTTCATCATACGTTTTCTTTATACATAATGCCATTTTTTATTGCTTTTCGTGCTTTTTCCTTTTAATTATTGTTTCTGTTTTTTTGTCTTTTTCCTTGCGGTTTGGGAACCAACGAGTTCTCCTATTCGCTTTTCTTTTTTCTTACAGTTTGCGGACTGAGGAATTCCCATACCATGGTTGTTTCATTTTCTAGGGGTTTGTTTCTTTCTTGGCTCTCATTCATCGTTTTTGCTCGCCTCGAGGACTGACGAGGTCCTCCATTTCTTTTTACTTTCTCCTCGATAAGTTTTGGAGCCGATGAGGTCTCACATTCGTGATTCTCTTTTTCTTACGGTTTGACGACTCACGAAGTCCCCCATCATGATTGTTTCCTTTTCTTGGGGTTGGTTTCTTTCTCTTTCCTTTTTGCTGGTTGTTTTCTTCTTGGTTGGGAATATTATACTGTACGTTATAAATCTAAGGCACCCTGAAACATCGAATACAACTTGCCGTACTGTTCGACTAACTTAGATTTCACAAATAAGTTCATTGCTTTTACAATCGATCAGCTCTGTGTGCTTTCCATTTTTCGATTAAATTTAAACAAGTCATTTGTCTTATTCTGCTGAGATATACGCCACATTTTGAAATTGCAAAACACAGAACATAAACTCGACAAAGTGATTTTAAATTTAACGTTGGCTTTGAAATTGTTTTCATATAAGTTTAATTTTTTTTTTTCATGCTGACAAATCCTGGCGTCTTCATTGGTGTACAGGGAAGTGATATCAGTGGACCGTCAACTGCTACCTCATCTGAAGTAAGGAATTTGAAATTTATCAGGTAATTAAATGTTTGAATTGGTTTGGTTGAAAAATAAAACAACTTTCTTTGTTTTTAGCTTAAGTGTGCTAGGAGAGCCTGGCCATCCAATACTTGCTGAAGCTTGTGGTGCACGCCCATTGCAAAAAGCAAAAAGAAAACAATAAACAAACCCCATCATACAGTTATATGAACCTTCCACATTTTATGAATAAGTTGAAACCTAAGAAAGTAAAATGGCGACCGAGAAAAACGAGATTTGTTGTTGAGTTTACAACAAATCGGTTTTAATCCAAATGCAATAGCCGAGTGGGACCATATGCAACATCGCAAGGAGAGCCTTTATTATTTGCTTAAACAGACGATCGACTTCTACATTAAACCCAATATTCAGATCAGAATTGGAAGTCTCATTTAATTGCCACATAATGGTGCTTCGCAGACATGCTTTGAAGGCTTAACTTGTGCAAATATATATGCTATATAATAAAAGTGTTCGGGTTTAAACGATCATTTGTTAAAAATTTTGTGTTTTGAACTTAATCAGTATATTTGTTACGGAATTGCATATAGCATTCATGATCGACCGGCGAAATTTTTCGAACAACTCACATACCGTCGACTGGATACAGATCAACCACCCAGCTTCTAAAATTGTTGTCCTTGGCGATTTTAATGTTCACAATTCCGGCTGGTTGTTACATTCTAACAGAACCGACGAGGCCTGGGAGGCTGGCGGAGATGTTTGCTGTAAGCCACAACTTGACTCAACTCGTGGGGGAGCCAACGCCAGTGCCGGATGCCCGAGGCGATTATGCGAACAACCTGGATCTGTTTTTGACATCCGAACCGAGTATTTATACCGTAGAGGTTTCTGCGCCACTGGGAAACTCAGATCACTGCGTGGTATCTGTCGCGCAAGCATATGCATTTCAATTGAATAAGCGACCTAAGCAGCTTCGCCATGTATGGAAGTATGGGGCTGCTAACTGGGACGATTTGCGAGATTTCTTCGCATCCTTTCCATGGTCCGAGGTGTGCTTCGGAAACTCCGATGTTAACGCTTGCGCGGAGTTGGCATCAGAGATTATTCTTCTGGGGATGGAGATATATATTCCACATTCCATCAAATGAAGTTCATCTGATAAACCTTGGTTTGATAAAAAATGCGAGCAAATTACAGCGGCAAAAACAGAGCTTTTAAGCAATGGCGCTCCAATCCCACCGATGTTAACAGAACGAATTTTGTTAGAATCAGAAACGCGTGCAACCATGCGATTGATACCGCGAAGAAGGCTCACAACGACAGGGTGATCAATAAGCTCCTTCGGTGCCCAAGTGGTTCGCGCTCCTTCTGGTCAATGGCAAAAGCTGTCAGCGGTAACTTCGCATCCTCCTCTTTTCCTCCGTTGGTGACAGACAGCGGGACGTTAGTCACGAATTCAAAGGATAAAGCTAATGTGTTCGCGAATTCATTTTCGGCGAATTCAAACCTCGATCCCGGCATTTTGGAGTCACCTGCGATCCCGCTGGTGCGGTCTTCGATGCGGGATGTGAGATTTCGCCCGCGCTCTATTCAACGCATTCTACGTGAACTAGATTGTAGGAAGGCAACCGGGCCGGACGGAATACCAGCAATAGTCCTTAAGAACTGTGCTCCAGAACTATCGCCGGTTCTTGGCAGACTCTTCCGCTTATCTTATGCACGGAGGACCTTTCCTGCCTGCTGGAAAATCGCTAGAGTTCAGCCAATCCCCAAAAACGCGAAAAAAGTGTCTCCCACAAAATTACCGTCCGATAGCATTACTGTCTATTTTATCTAAGGTAATGGAAAAAGTCATCAATACAGAGTTGGTTAAGTATTTGGAGTGCGGCGGACTTCTGAATGATCGCCAATACGGATTCCGTGGCAGGCGGCCCACTGGAGACCTTTTGACACTTATAACCGCTATATGGACACCTGCGATTGAACGGAATGGTGAGTCAAGGGCGGTCGCATTGGATATCTCCAAGGCTTTTGACCGCGTCTGGCACGGGGCATTGCTGAGCAAACTTCGTTCGTATGGATTTTCCCAATAGCTTTGCGACTGGGCGAGGAGCTTCCTCGAGAATCGATCGATCCGGGTTGTTGTGGACGGCGAGTGTTCGGATCTGTATCCTGTTAATTCGGGGTCGCCCCAAGGTTCTATTTTGTCTCCAACTTTGTTCTTGCTTCACATAAATGATTTGTTGGAGATAATAGATAACAAAGTGTTCACGCTTGTTTCCTCCTTTTCGAGTGTTCGGTCGATTGCTCCCTCCAGGCTGGGGAAAGTTTGAAATTGCTCGGCGTCATGGTCTGTGGGAATGTATCATGGCATAAACACGTGTCGATCATCGCCAGGTCAGCCTCAGGAAAACTGAGCTATCTTTTTAGAGCCAACAATTATTTTACTCCGCTCCAACTTCTTCTCCTATATAAATCGCAAATTACACCCGCGCTCGAATATTGCTCTCATGTTCGGAGTTCGTCTCCTAAACATACCCTCGACCTACTTTAGAGCATACAGAGACGAGCGATCCGCCTGATCGGGGACTCGGCGCTGACGTTGGGGCTACAGTCGCTATCACATCGAAGGCGCGTAGCCGACCTCTGTCTGTTTTACAGATATTATCACGGGTGCTGTTCTTCGGAGATTCTTGGTATTGTTCCACACAATTCGGCTTATATGCGCTCCACAAGACAATCCGACGGATCGCACCCGTTTGTGGTTCATCTCCCGACGGCGCGAACATCCCTGCATCAGAATTCGTTCCGTTACAGAGCGGGGAAGCTGTGGAACTCCCTTCCCACGCGAGTGTTCCCGGAGCGTTACAACCTGCAACTGTTCAAAAAGAACTGCAACAGTTATTTGATGGCATCTCGGGGCGCCCACTCGGCGCTATAGGTTCGCCTCTCCCGAGAGAAGTCTAAACAAAAAAACAAAAAAAAAGTACACACTTCACACACATTAAGCAATTAAAACCACTTTCTCCTAGTTTTAATTGGAACTTTTATTGAATTGAAATTTTATATAATAATTACACTACCGTACACACAATTCTATTTCACATCACAAACTAACCGCGCGACGCGACATACAACAACGACGACTCGTTACTTTTCGACTTTTACAATTACACCCGTTTTATTAACGGGTAAGACTCGAATCTGATTTTTGATTTTGAAGCATTTGCTCCGCGACTGCCACTCCACCAAATGATGCTGATAATGCCAAGGACGACACCACATCCTACTCCACGCCAGTACGGTACCATCACAGCCACTTCCAAATGCGGGCAGCAGCCCGAAGCCCCAAGACCGCCAGATCCCTGGAGTGTTGTCACACACCCTAACCGCCCTTCCCCCGCGGGCGATCCTACTGGCTACAGCACGCGTCATCATCCAATCGGGGGACCAACGCCAGAGGGCACCTTCATTTCCGAATTCCTCGCTCAGCGGCTGCGCCTCCGCCGCCGGGCATCGTTCATCCCAGTCCATGGAGTCTAAAGCCCAGTCCTCAATCACCATACTGCCTCGCCACGACTGCTCGCGGAGCTGGACGACCAACGCCCTTATCCTGCCCCACCTTTCGAACTACTTGCCATCCCCACGACTCTGTCCGCCGGCCTCCCCATCGCGGCAGGACTGGAACTCGCAGACCCAGACATCCACTCAACGGAGAAGGTGGAACTGATAATTGGCGCCGCTGTATACCCGGGCATCATCACCAGACCCAATCGCCCAGGCCACGCACTTGGGGTGGATATTGACGGGTGCAGCCTCGCGCGGCCTACGGCGCTCTAGCGGCAGTCGACCCCTGACCAGCCACCACATAGTCATTGATCGTGGGTTGCAAATTTACAACTCCAACCTAGAGGATTTGGTCGAGCGTGCGACTGCAGATCGCAACCCCTCTAAGTAGACCAAAAGGAAGTCTCGTCGGCATCGACCCCGGGGACCCCACACGAGGCCCATGCAACCAGCCACCTCAACCCACCGACGTGACCCACAGGACCGCCACATACGTCTCGCTCGACCACATGAGCGAAGTAAGCCCCAAGACCGCGGACACCCACCCACAGAGTTTCCTCATACCACACCATGGAGTGCTCAAGGGGTCCGGTCAGACTCCTAACCTAATATTGTAAGTGTTATTGTTTATGCCGCCTGTTGATATGGAGACTGTAGCTGTTTACGCCCCTTGTTGACATTGTGACTGATTATTAAGTTATGTGTTCTGGAATTGGTGAATAAACGACAGTAAATGAATTACCCAAGTAAGAAAATGAAGTTGATTATTGGGCAGAATATCGTGTAATTCTCATAAACACAAGTACAATTATAGACAATTAATATTTGTAGGATTTTCGAAAGCAACTCAAACACAAAGTGATAATACACCATTCAGTAAAAAAAAACCAACAATATCATTCAATGCACAAATTTGTTTTATTAGTTAATATTTTCTGTTGTATAATTAGTCTATACGTTCTAATTAATCAGTAGGATTGTTATATAAAACAGGCTACAAAACAATAACAAAAAATAAATTTACTTGATAATGTAAAAAACACTAAAATTAAAACACAGTAAGTTAATGGTATATAACGAAACAAAAAGCTCATCAGGACCATCCATCGTTTGATGGTAACTGCTTTCACACTATATACTTTTTTATTGTTTTATTTATTTATTTATTCCTTATTCATTTTTAAAAGTCTCTATTGAAATCAATGTCCAGCTTCTGTTTTAACAAGTGTGTTAAATATTAACTTTGCGATTAAGTATCCCTTTTAGGAGTTATAGTATAAGGATGTGAATGCATTGCAATACACTTAAATTGTATAATTAAAAGTAAGAAATAATATCGGGACATTAACTACAATATTAACCCTCTAGGGTCCTGTATACATATATTCATATATATATATATATTTCTGTTTTAATGGATTTAAAGTCAATCTGATTTGCATTTATGTAACGCTAAACACTTTTCCTTTTCGTTTAATTTAATAATTAAAAATGAAGCACCACTTAGAATGTATTTTTTGTTGTTTTGCATCTCAAATACTGATTTTCTTTTTAATGTTTTTTTTTTGAAACAGCTTGTAGAGTTAAATTCTAGTCGTTCGTTAATTCTTAATCATAATGCTAAATTTATTTATAATTCTAACTGGAGTTTATGTTTATTTTTTTACCTTTTTACTTATACAATTATGATAAAACGTCTTGTAGACAGACTTTTATTTATAGTTTAAAATTGCGTTTTGTTTTTTAAATTTATTTTTAAGATACTGAACTTTATAAGTTATTTACAAATTGGACTTGTTTTGAAGGGACTTTACGTTTCTCTTTATTGCTGGAAAGGAATTGGTAAGAGATACACCAAAGTTGAACGGGAGGTTCCGATTTAGAGTTGAGTTCGATTCATTGTTCTCATGGGTTAGGGACTGGGGATATTGTGTTGTGACTTCTGCCGTGCTTGATAGGTTAATTAGCTAGCTGGGAATGAATAGAAATAGAAAAATTCATGGGTAGAGCCGTCAAGTTGGTTACTTTTACTGGTGGTAATGCGATTACCAGTAGCAACACATCAAATTGGTTAGGTTATCCTATGATCTGGTTTATCCTATGGTCTGGTTATCCTATGGTCTGGGTTAACCTTTTGGCAGAACGTGGAATTGAAGAAAGGACAAATTTATAAAATTATGTAGCGAACGTTTATTAGGCCCTATCGCATGTGATAGTATTTTAGCCCATACTGTCGGTCCCAAAATAAACCAGAATCGCTATCTGTAGATGGAACTGTTGACACTATCTGCCAGTTGGTGATCGATGTATGCAGTGTAAACCTTCAAAATTTGATGAAATTTCGTTCAGTCGAAGCCGCATTAGTGACAACGATTTTTGTGCATTGGTCAAAAATGTATAAAGACCAAAAGTCAATATTAAATTTTGCTTTAAAAGTATTAAAATCGAAACGTTTGAATTGCTGAAAAAAACGTATACTGATAATTGTCTATATAAAACACAAGTGTTTGAGTGGTTTCGACGATGCAAGGAAGGCAGGGAAGATGTGTATGACTATAAACGCGCAGGCCATCTATCTGATGTGATTACCGAAGTACGTGATCGATAAAGTACGTGATCTCGTAACTATTTCCAAGAAATTTTCAGTGAGATTCATGGAAATAGATATCGAAGACAATTTATCAAATTTTAACTGAAAATTTCGTTTGAGGAAATTGAGTTCGAGGTTTGTTCCGCAAAAAATGCACCGAATTCAATATTACAAAGACATCATTAAATATGCTTGAAAGGGTGAAAACTTCTTACAAACAGTTGTGATTGATGATGAAAGATGGTGTCTTCAATACGAACTAGAAATAAAGCTTCAGACCGCTGAATGACGGTCACCAGATAAGAGAAATCTAAAAAGCACTTCATCTGACTGCATGCGATTATTACCTATTTAGCAAACTCCATCTGACAATGAAAGGAAATAGTTTTGCACCAATTAAAGCCATTGGCTGGACGACGACTACCATCTTCCACAATATTCCAATCAACAACATACAATAGATAATTGATACACTTGTCGAACGAGGAAATCAATGCATTACAGTTCGGGGAGATAATTTCGAATGAATAAAATGATTTTTGTAAAATTTAATTTGTTGCCGATTCACTGGATGCAACCAGCGAATTCGCAAGTGAACGCAACCATAACAACCGAATAACAAATGTCAGCAACTAGCTGACATATTCAATATTGGTTGTCAAGGAAACGACAACAAAACGAACTTCCTCGTAAACCTTGAGGCGACACAGTTCGCAGTAATTATAATCCGGTGAAATCGAAACAATCAATTTAATAAAGTCTATCTTTTTCTAACAATAAACCAACTCGTTTTATTGTTGCTTGCTGGAGAAGTATTAGTTGTGGAATTGCTGCAGGTATTCGATTTCTTTTCATTTCTTCACTTTTCTCAGTGTTTCAAAACATAACGCTTCCCCGACGACATTCCTCGGTAGGCGGAACTGCAGAGATCTTCTCCGACGACATTTCTCGATCGGCAGAGATCAAATATAATTACCTATTTGAGTTTTTTAAATTTATTCCGGTTTATTTTGGGACCGAAGGCATATTGTAAGAAATGATTTTTTTCTGTTTTTATAAAAAACACACCGTAAAGGGACTATTAATATCCCGATGGTATAAAAAGATACCGTGTGATTACCCTTTTACAATCACCTACCATTCTATGAATTGTGTATATGTGGATACATACAAATAGTCGGGGATATTTATCCTTCGAAACTGTAGAAGTAGTAATAACTCCTTCAGCGTGCTCGAATTAAAAGAAAAGCATTTTTTTTAATTCATTCGACTCGCATTCATATCTCTTCTTCCTATACCTATGAAACGTAGTCAACATCTGTCAATGTTTCATGCAGTCCACAACAGGCAGAACAACACTGTACAAAATCGTTGTCCCTTGTGAGAACATTGAATCGAACTACTCGAAAAAAATCGATAACCATTGGACCCTGGAGGTCACTGAAAGTCCATCTTGAACTACCCACTTAACACTACTTTAAAAATTCATATACAAGGGCGATATGGAACACAGATGCACTTCCTAAGTGTGATATGTTGTGCGAGTCCTGTGATGAATCACAGGTCAAGAGTTTTTGTAAGGAAGTGTCCCCGTTTGGATGTCAAGGAATGAATGAAACAATACCCATGAATCCAATCTTCCTGTGGAACCTAAATAAATAAAATAAATCCTAGGCCGAGTATAGCTATAAAAATTGTCTACGAATTTATCACAAACTACATTCGATTACCAGAGTGAAAAAACTGTTTACGGATCATGGTCTGGTTGTGAGGAGGAGGACTAGTCAATGTAACCATGCTATAGTGTATTACTTTGTTAATATTGCACTGTTAGTAGCAAATTACTTCAAATTGCGTAGTATTATTAATTCACATTATCGAATTTACTCATATGTGGTAAAAGATGGGGTATCGATTGCAGCTCCCTCTCTGGAGAAACTCACTAATTTATCAAATAATCCTCCTATGACAACATTGCCGTAAACGACAATTAAAAGGCGTTTCGATTCATCCGACACCGAAAAGAAGAGTTTGTTTTCAACTCTTAACTGAGAACACCAAGATTAAGGAAATGATAGGCCCGAAACCAGAGGAGACCAATATGGTTGATTGGTTTGAAATCGTATATAATACGTAACAGTTCTAATGGCAACTTAATATCTTTTGCACTCCCAAAATAACTTTTAGATATCCGTCGCAGAAACTGCGAACAGTTGAATACTATGGAGGTCGCTGTGCAATCAACGCCGTAACTTGTGGAACTAGAAGAATACCTCTAGTCTCAACTAAAAATACACTGAAATTTGGTGCCGCATTTTAGTAGACTCTTAAAAAAGGACTGTCTTCGCATATTGTTAGCGACACGTCGTAACGAAGAATGGTACAGAAAAAGAGAGCGAACGAAGTGCACACATCAATAGAAAGTTAACGAACGACAGGACAAGAACGAAATGAAGTGGCTAACAAATGCATGCCATGTTGCCATGCCGTGCAATAGAAGATCAGCTTGGGATAGCAAACCAATATATTAGTGAAACCTAGAAATAAATCAAATATGAGCTGAATGTAACAGGTCGCGATGTTTACAACAAGGACTGTGGGGGTTCTCTATACTACATGGAGTACCAACCCACAATTTCAACTTAATTTCGACCGCCTACAGCGCGCCACATTATCCCCTATCCCACCGTTCTGCAATTTTACCTGTAAAAGAAATCATAGCTAAATTCATTATTCTATGCAGATAATGCAGAATTGAATTCAGCTCCCTTTTGAAATACGGCAACACCATATCATTAACCCTATGAGATTTCTACCGGAAATCTCAACGTCATATTGGTTAGCAACAACTAAATCTAAACAAACGACGCTGTTGCATCATAGCAAAACCGCTGGGGTTATTTCAGGGTCTTAAAGTCTGGTTCTCACGCTGATTATTTCCCAAGCATCAGCGGCGTCCTATTGACTTTCCCCAGACACTCTATCCGCTGGGGATCACTGATCTCTTCTTACAGGTGAATAGCGCAAACTACATTTTCCTCTCCTTCACAATTCTGTCTTTCCATAGTTCAATGCACTCTGACATCACCTCAATCACCGCACTAGCTCAGTGGATCATTCTCAGACGCTGCATTAATACACACACACTAAGCCAGATCAACCCTGGGTTATTGTGCTTTCCTTTTGATTTCTTCATCCTTTTTACGCCCATCGACGTCGAACGAATACGCAAGTACTTATCCACCTCGATGAGCGTGGGGACTTGAAGGATGCACAAGAGAGCACGATTACCATTGGCTGATCGTTGTGCAAAAGCAGAAATCTCAATTTCCATCCCTAATTCGAGTCAGTCAGTTTCCATCCATCATTGAAGGAAGTCGAGTCTCAACTGCCGTGCTGTCGGGTTATTAAATTACAGAGTAAAGTCAGTCAATTACAAACACTCGTGGAGAGAAGTCGCTAATCATTTACCATACGGTCGAATCGTTGAATGATAAATAAAAAAACTAAATTACCTCGTGCGCGAAGTACAAATAAATGTGTAAACATACGTGTACCATTTTAAAAGTGTAAATTCTAATCAATGGTAAACAATCAAAAAAAAATCATTGAGAACAATAAAAACTAAATTACAACTAAACCAAGTGCCTTTCATTTCTTTCCTTCCTGTGAATTCGGCGAAGCGTGTTCGGCGGAACAAGTGTCGGGGATTAAAGTGAATCTGTGCCCATGTTCGGCATCATAACTTTCAACCCCACAGGACTCTATTATAATATAACAGGTCGCAACGCATACAACAAGGACGCTATTATAATATCCAGGAGAAAATATATACGGATATATACTGCACTTCATGAAAGTAGTCATGAAACATGTAGAAAGCATTTGAGAAAGTCCATGAAGACATCACGACAAAACTCAACGTGGTGTAATCAATGGCGATGGAAGGAACAGAAGAAAGATTCACCTAGAATGAAGAAGAGGGATAAAGGCATTCCGAGCCAGTCGTCAAACTGATACGGAAACAAAGAACTGCCGTGGAAGGGCAAAGGAGGATCTGTGCACAGATAACCAGTCTCGAGAAAGACGCAACAAAACCCTTTTGCCAGGTCAAAGAGCCATGCATCTAGCGATATTGGGAGGACATCCGAGCCATGCACGGCAAGATATACAAACAATCTCCTGACGCCGACTATGAAGGTTACGACATCGCAGAATACTTCGCCCTAGAGAAAGAGGCACAAAGATGCCTAATTAAACTGCAGGAGATGATATTAAGGTATGCCCAAGAGACTTCAATGGTGTAGTTTGGGACTTAAACGTCCCGAAATATCTCCGCCGAAATTTGACGGAGGCCATTTCATGTAGCAGAACATCGCTTCTCCGCCTTGTGGCTAAGATCAAAGAGTGGATCACAGAACGATATCAAACGCCGAGAAGATGCCTTATCTTATGGCTAATCTCACCGGAGAAACAATACAACGTTTGTTTTGTCATCGGCCATCCACAGGAGCTAACTACGAATCAGCTTGGAATATATTGGCGGGCAGATATTTTAACAGACGGATTATTGCAAATACAATACTCGCCAAACTGCTTGTACAACCAACCATATTCAGCGATCATGCCAGCTCAATTAAGGCATGGCATGATGTCACCCCAGAGTGCCTCCACGCATTGAACGACCTCGGGATCGACACAACTCGTGGACTCCAGTGACTTACTAACTAGGAAGATAGACAGATACTTACTGAAGAGGAAATTAGACAGCTCCACCCACACACTATGGGTCTCTGTAAAATATTCCAGGCCGCTACCGCACTTGAATGACTTGATGGACTTCCTTGAGTTGATGTCCCAAGCCCCAGAATCACTCACGGTAAGTAACAAAGCATTCGCAGATACACCGAAACAGAGCAAACATCACGGCGTATTGGTCGCAACTCTGAACCAATCCCATCCCTGTCCAAGATGCTAATGGAGCCACATATTACGACGTCCATCCAGCTGGTTTCCAAGGAAAGGATGGATATCGGGATCATGTAACACGTGGAGCTGAATTGCCTGCAGACCAGGCACAGCTGGAGGAATTGACGGTATTGTGGTTGCGTCAAATGTGACCGAAGACATCGCACGCTGTTAAATGTAGAACCGAGAGTCAACCCAGCGATGTCGACATACAATACAATTGCGACCGCCGCGGAAGGAGCGGCCCTGAACAGTCAAGAAGCCGCCCCAAGACGGGCTTATATATTACTCGGAACTGCAAGGATCAACCTGACTGGTGTCCATGGGAGCGGCCCTCAACAGTCAAGAAGCCGTCCCAAGACGGGCTAATATATTACTCGGAACTGCAAGGATCAACCTGATTGACATCCATAGGAAGCCGATAGAATGCCGAGCCATGCTTGATTCTGGCTCACATCTGAACTTCGTCACAGAACGTATGGCAAAGCGACAGTATCTGATAGAACTCTCGGAAAACATGACCATTCAGCGTATCTGCCAAGTCAAATAACGGTCCCGGCACGTAATAAACGTGGGGATGAGAACACGACAAGAATTGAGGCTTGCATCTTACCCAAAATCGTTTCGGATTAACCAGCGGAGTCAAAAAACATGACCACTTGGATAGTGCCTAACAACATCCATTTAGCAGACCCGACATTCAACAAACCTGGTGCCATGGACATGCTGATTGGCGTAGAGTTCAAACTCCCATCGATGGGTCAAATTCGACTGGCACCTCAGTTGCCCCTGCTCCAGAACATCATAATCAACATAATCTTCAGATGGAAAGCCATAGGCCCAACACCGAAGACCTCAAGAGAAAATCCAATTTGAGGAGTAATGACCAATAACCAGAACTAATAACAAACTAGCTCTCTGATACAATAATGCTTTGTGTCACGGACGAGGGTCCCCGAAAATTGGGAAAAACGGCATGCCTTGGGTCCGCTGTTATTCAATATTATGTAAGACAATGGTCTTAGAGTTAATGTGCCAGAGGGAGTGAGAATTGAGATAGTGGCGCTAGCTAAATACGTAAGTGACCTGGAGAAGGAGGTTTTACGATAAGACCTGTCTCGAAGTGAAGCGGATCGTACGGGTATTTATTTTCTCTTTCATTTTTTTAAAATCTGTTGATAATTGCTTTGAAATACGGAGACTTTAGTGTGCTCAAATTTATAATTTACTCCTTAATGGTCGAATCATTATGTTCTATCGCTAATAATTAATCCTCCCCATTTTTCCAAAAATTGGTCTTTTGTACAGAAATATCCAGAGAACAAAATAAATACATATAGGATTCAAAGGATTCTTGTCTCTTTCTCTAAGCAATTCATAGCCATATTGCTTAACTTCTTCAAAGGTCTAACCGACAATTGAACCCACGCATACCTCCATCTATCACAACATGCTTATATGGGTCACTACATTATGTAGTCGTCTAACGTCACACGTACCAATGGCATGGGTGTTTAGGAGTTGAGCAAATTAAAATGACCGAACGCAATCTGAGGTCACTTCATTGTTATAAAGTGAGCAGAATATCAAACGATCTATCTATTATTTGGGCCTCAATACCGAAGACTAGTGACCAACATCTACAATAAAAAATAGACGTTTCATTTGATTAACTTCGATGATGTCCTGCGATGTGTAGGTTCGATTTCATTTCCTACACCTGAAATTTTCTACTATATACGATGCCCGGCAATCTATCAATTATTCATTCCTACAGGCTTCTATCAAATTAGAGAACTTGAAACTAAATTCGGAAGACTGGTTTCTGGGTGTGATGTTTCATCTAAAGAAGGCAAGCCAAGTATCATGTTGTAGTACCAAATAGGAGAAGGAGGAAAAAAGTCCCTCTCCCTTTTGTATCGCTTATAACATCTCCTGAAATTATTTTCACATCCACTCTCGTCTTATTCTCAAATCTCATCTAACTCCCCTTGGGATGGTATCAGTTTCCCTTGCCTGAAGTTTAACACCTCCATTGATGTTACTACTTCCTTTTCTTCCTTAACTCATTTTTCGCCCGCCTTCGTTGCACATTCTACTTGATGTTTTCTATGGAGTTCGTTGAAAGATCCTCGGGTGTTGACTTGGCTTCAATACTATTGTCGAGTTCCTTGTGAGTGTTTCCTGCTCCATGGTCGAGGAGCATATCAGATCCTGTAGGATCCATTTGTTGTTGGTAGTAGTGCTGCTGCAACTGATGGTGTTGTTCTAGGTTCTTAGCCAGAGCCAAGATGCTACTCGAACTGTTGGTGATGGCGCTGCACCTGCGCTCGAGGCTTGAGAGGAGGATTTTGTCATTCGTCAGCATGTACTGATTACAATGAGCTGCTGTAGGTAAATTATTGGTATCCTGTTGCATTTGCAAGGACCGGTGGAAGAGATGCAGATCCCTGCACAGGGAAAGAGAAAAAGAAAGAGGGAGAGAAAGAGAAAGAGAGTTTGAAACTTAGCTTTCAGTTAATTTGTGAGAAGCTTACCTTGAATCAGCATCAAGTGAGGATCGCTGCAAGCTCAAGCTTCGATAGTTCTCATGGTTCTGTCGCAAAAGCTGAGCGTTCACGGATAGCGCGGCGGCCTCCTCTAAGGATACAGGTGGTGGGGCCCAAATATTCTGTGTAAATTAAAGGATATCAGGAAATATGATTTTCTTTATAATTCACATGCAAAGAAAACATGAGAGGTAGAAAGAAAGAGATCGGTAGTAAGGAGGCGGAGGTTGAGAATGGAAGTGGTAAGGTTGAACCCAAAGGAGGTGGGTAAGAACTGGCACTACGTGCCGTTCGCTAGATGGGTTCGATAGAGCCATAAGGGATGTGGTGGGAGGACAACTGGAAGATATGAGGATTCCGCCAGTTACGGGGGTTGGTATGAAACGGGGTGGAGGAGAGAAGGCTTGTGCAAATGACCGTACCAGAGAGAAGACGATGGATGAAGAGAATGCCAGCGTGAATCTACGCTTATTAAGTGTGGTAAAGTTAAACAGTTTCAGACGACTTGTGTATGGATCGGAGGGCTTTTCCAATTCAATCCTCAAAGGGAGAAGCGTAAGAAGCGGAGTTGAATGCTGTCGAATCTCCGAATGTGGGGCATATGATATAGGGACCAAACCTGACTAGAATATGCTACTAGAGGGTGGACAAATGTAACGTAAAGCGATCTAGTCACGTAAGGGTTAGAAAATTCCTTAGACCGGCGTTTCACAATACGGAGAGCAAAATTGGCCTTAAGGATCATGTCAACAAGATGGAAGAGGAAGTTTAGCTCCTTGTCACATAAGAAACATAAGATGCTCATGTTCCGAATCCATGGCACAGAAGTAATCGGTTGGTTAAGTAGGAAAAATGGACGCGGCGGGGAAACACTGCGCTTCCGTGAGAAGGTTGTGGGGTGTTTGCTAGTGCACCAAGCATGGGCGCGGGTTGAGCAAAACACCTCTGCTGAAGAGTCAAATCACTAAACACACCACTGGTTGTTCCAGGAGAATAGTCCGCCGCTCGATAAGGAATAAACAGTAAAAGAATAGAAACGCACTGAAGTTGATTGTGGTCAAATTTCCTTTATTTTTTTGTTTTTACAAATTTATTTTCGACAGTATCTTCTACTGGTGAATTACGATTCTCAATAATTAATTACAATTGTTCTGCAAGATGGTCTTGCAAGCTGCACCCAACACTCATTAAAATTTCGTTCGGCAGCACAAGTCCCGAAATAAAAAGAATGCCTTGTACGCTAATTATCGGTGATTCTTACGTAACGATGAGAATTAAACTTGTCGGACTACGATCTCGACTACTCTGGTTGACCGGTAAAATATGACTCTTCGATGCAATCCACATCCATCAGATTCAACGGTGGTGGATCACATCGATGTAGGAGGAGCGAAACGGATCAACTTGGCGACGGCCAATGGCGATCGAGAAAGGGGTTAAATGGGAGGACTTCCCATATGCCCGTATAGGACCAGTACGATGCCCCTTCGCCTGCAATACAGACAACGACGAGTCCTGCACCTGTTCAAACAAATGAACGAGTATATTGGGCTGCAGGCATTGTGGTCATAAATCGTCGATGCTGCACGCCTGAGAACGAAATAGGTTTCTGTATCCTAAGTAAACAGAAACGCTATTTCAAGGGTCACGATGAGATGCACATTGTTCGTGGTTTTGCCGATATTACATTGGGTCGTCATCGTGTTTACTCAGGTGTTCATGGTAATGCCATTGTAGGCTATACATTCTTCGGTGACGATAGGTCAACCGAAGATTTGGGTTTTGTTTACATGATAGTGTTGGTACATGGACACAATGGCGAGGAATTAACCTTGCAGATGTGCAAGCGTACGTCTCGCCCAGGGTGGCCATGGACCAGCGGTTGGTAAATAGCATAAACACAGTGATGCAATTATGTGTTTGTTTGGTTTACAGGCCGGAGCATCAAAAGGCATGATCATGGGTATAATTGTCTAAACGTCAATCATATTCGTGCCCAAATCCCATGATCCGTAGATAGGCGATAATAGGGAATTGGTCGCAAGTGTTGCGAACCTAAGGGTATAGGACCAATGGTTCAGTTATGGACCGTAGGAAGAATATTAGCTGCAGCTGTGTCCACAATACGCTGGCCAGCGTGTGTTTGTCGTTCATTGGTGACGAGCTGAACCGATAAGGGATATGAAATGGTTCATGTATTATGAACCGGAAACATTCAATGCATGCCATCGGTGAAGTTTTACTTTCAGGTGAAAGCTACTGAAAGATAGCTTACGCTGCTCGATTGCAGGTAAGTATAGTGGCTTGTGGAGTGAGGGAAAGGCAGATTGACTTAAGGAAGTGGGTGTTTCTTAAGGAAGGCTTTAAAGAACCCCCACAAGGTCATTGATTGCTTAGTTCCAGGCAGTTATAATATTTTGATACCACGCCAAAAAGTTGTTGAGAACCATTTGAAGAAATAAGGAATCGATTGGAGAGCTGATCGTTTTGTAAAGTTTAGTGTCGTCCGGGTAAAGAGAGATAGGGGAGTGCTTGATACTAGTGTCCATATCGTTTGTAGTTAGTTTAAATATCAGGGGACCAAGATTGCTGTCGTGGGGAACCCCTGAGATGGAGAGAAAAAGATTAGAAAGAATAGATCTAAATTTTACTCGGTAGATTCGATTGTTTATGTAAGAAGTAATCCATTTAATCGGTAGAGATTTTAAAGAGCATGAGTTTGTTGGAAATTTTATCGAAAGTCTTACTGAAATCGGTTGTGGTAACATCGGCTTGTTGTCTGTTCTCTAAGGCCCGTAAAGTATGGGTTCAGAATTCTTCCAGATTGGTGGCGGTAGACGTGCCAGTAAGGAAGCCACGTTAATTGGGTGAAATTAGGGGTTTGCAGCGGAAACATAACGATTCATATGGCATGTTTTGAAATGTGAGATAGTTTAGCTATGAGGCGATGGTTAGAGAGAGTTAGCTCATTTGGGTCCCTTTTTATGTATGAGGGCGATGAAAAAGGGTTTTCCAAACTTCCGGAAATTCTCCTTGTGAAAGGGAGAGGTTACAGATCATTGTGAAGGGAGGAGAAAGTGGAGAAGTATTTTTTTTAAACAGCAAGGAGGCCGTCTGGTCCGGGGCTGAACTGATGGATTAATTTGTCTCTATCTTGGTGGCGTTGAATTAGTTGGGAAATGAAAGGAATCTGTCAGGTCTTCGAAAGGTCAGGCTGTGTTTAAAAATATATATACTCTTTATACTTGGTATAAGAACTGGCCTTCATTAAATTTCCTTACTCTATTTATACCTACAACTTGTTGAGGTTAACAATAAACCATTTACTTACAGACAAAATATGAATTGTTAGCGATTTTTTGTTCGAAACAACTTTTTTGACAAATATGAATTGTTAACATAAGCAAATCAATGACACCTATTGAGGTTAGTTAAATAGATATCGAAGTTGCTAATTGGGCAGAATTTCGTGTAATTCTCATAAACAGACTGAAAAGAATCCTGTGTTGAGGATTGTTTGAGGAATGAAGCGAAAAGTTTGGCGATCGTTTGTGGATCAGTTAAAGTAATCGAGCTACAACAAAGGGAGGTGGGATAGGCACCAACAAAGTGGAAAAAAGTTTCGGGGTCGTTAATTAATTGATTTAAAAAAGATAGTTGTGGTAGAGGAAGCTATAAAGTTTATTGAAGTGAAAGAAAGAACCGAGGCAATTGGTGTAGTCATAGGGATCATCGTGTTCTAAGGAGAGTGTCCCATAGTTTAATCCTCTTATTTCGTAGAGAACGGTATTTACGGTTGTACTATGTGGGTGATGGGGCCGATATTTTATGTTGATAATAAGGAACATGAAGGGAAATGGAATTGAAAATTTTGTTGTAGAGAATGGTGGCAGCATCTTCTACCGCTAAATGGTAGAAGCAAAACGTGATTTTGCTAAGATACTCATTTATTTTGCTTTGTAGGAGTTATAGGAAAAATTATCGCGGGTAGGGAACCAGGATAAAAGAACAAGAGAATCGGGACGTGATACTTGTCAATTCTTGAGATGGTGTGAGGATTATGTGCAACTGTTGTATTAATGGGATCAGTTGTAAAGACAGGATCCAGTTGTCTGCCCATATGATTTGAGACATCGCTGACGTGACTTGATGTAGCTTGAGCCGTTGAGGCGACCTATATAGAGACATTGCTTGGCAGTAATGGAGTATGAGATCTAAAAAGATTTATCGTCTAATAACGATCATAATAGTAAATCCATTGGAGTTGAGGGAGGAAAAGGCGCCAAGGACTTTGATATCGTATTGGGAAGTACTCACCGCGGTTTTTGATATAGTATTGGGAAGTACTCGTCTCGACTTTGATATCGTATTGGGATGTACTCGTCTCGACTTTGACATTGTATTGGATAGTACTCATCTCGATTAAGTCGTCAATTGCAGTTAATGCAAGCTTGTATAATTCGGTGGATTGGGATGGTAACACATCGAAACAAATGACGTATATAGATTTTAGGGCAAATTTTATTTTCATTGAGACATAGCCGAGTTTGTGAGAGAGAGAGGAGGTAGCAATAAGGGATGAGACAAGTCTGTTTTCGACGACTAGGAACACAGGACTAGGAGTTTGTGTAAAAAAAACACCACGACAGGGGGAATCACCAGAAAATCGATGTACATGGTAATCACGGAAAACGTTAAAAGAGGAAGGAAACAGTTCCCGATGTTACTGGGGATAAGGTTACTTTCGGTTAGATCGTATATATCACAAGCAAAAGAGTGTATTTTTGCAGGTTTGATTGGGTGTTACAGTGAAGACCTCTAACATTTTGGTAGTAGAAGAAGGGAGAGTATGGAAAGATAGAAGGGGATAGAAAGAACGATTGATTAGGGTCGAAAAAGCTTTTAAATGACGATTACGGAGTCTTAGAACGCATTATATGACTGGATAACCATGTTATATTTCGAATCTGTTTTGGAAATTCACAATTACTTACTCGCTTGAATTGCTTTATTAGAGAACCTAGGACTCTTCTGACCCTTGTCACAATGTTCAGACTGGATAGGGGCAACCGTAACAACTCTTCCCCACTGAATCGGCAAGAACATTGGAGAGGAAGGAAGAGATATGGCGAGAAGTGGCGAGAGTGAGAAAGAGGGTAAGAGGAAGGCAGAGGGGAGGTAGAAACGTAGAGACTTGGAGAGAAAGAGGAAAAAAAAATTAAGATAGAAGAAGGGGGAAATCATAAATAAGAAGTGGGGACAGAAAGAACAAGTTAAGGTAAAATTGAAGGAGAAAAAAAAGACAACATGTGTGTGTTGTTAAAAAAGTAAAACAAAATGACGAGAGGTCTAAAAAAAAATGCAGTTGAAGAAGGAGTTAAGGTGAAAGAATAACTTTTCTTAAAAATGCACGCATATAAAAGAGATTCCTTGATAATCTTAAGGGGAGGTTCTCATCAGGGCCGAAAGCTGGGATTACGCGTATTTCGAGGGTTTGTGTGTAGAGGAATTAAGTTAAGGAGGTAGACGCAGTCGACCGGGCCTGGGAGGACCCGATGAATGAGTATTATGTCTGCCACGACCCTGCGCTCCTCAAGAGTTCTGAGGTTGATTAATTTCAGGCGGTTAATGTACGGGGGAAGGAATAAGGGGTTTTCCCATCGTAGCCCTTGGAGAGCGAACCGATGGAAGCGACGTTGAATACTTTTGATTCTACAGATATGGATCTTGCTATAACGAGACCATACCTGGCTAGCATATTCAAGCAGTGGACTGACGAGGGCAAGGTAAAGGGATCGAGTTATGTAAGGGTCGGAGAATTTCTTAGACCATCGTATCTCGAATCCGACGGTAGAATTGGCTTTCCGGATCGTCTCACCAATGTGAGACAGGAAGTTAAGTTCCCTGTCGCAAAGGATCCCTAGATCTCGAATACATTGGACAATGGTCAGGGGTTGGTTATGAAGGGTATACGAACGTGAGGATGGGTAAATACGCTTACGGGAAAAAGATATAGATTGGCACTTGGCGAAGTTAAGTACAAAGCAATTTTTGTCACGCCAAGTCGAGAAGCTGTCAAGGTCAGATTGCAGCAGTGCAGAATCAAGTGGTGACAATGATCTTGTATCATCAGCGGATAGGGACAAGCCTTTCATTTTTACCTTATCGATGTCATTAGTCTGGCGCAAGACTAATGACCTTGTCCGGAAAAAACAAATCATTATGGAAGGTTTAACAATGCCTCGGGACTTGCTTAAATAAGGCCAAGACCGGTTCCCGGTTGTAGTGCCGATGATGATGATGATGATGATGTCATTAGTGGCCGGTATATAGGAGAGGACCCAGGTGGCTACGTTGAGGGGCCCCAGAGGTGGCAAGGAAGGGGTTGGATATCATGGACCTGAACCGAACGGAATAAAGTCTATTCTTTAGACAGGAAGAAATCCATATCAGCAGCCAAGGTTGGAAGCCGAGGGCGGGTAATTTGAAGAGGATTAGATTGTGGGAGATTTTGTCGAATGCTGTACTGAGGTCGGTCGAGACCATATCGACCTCGTAACCGTGCTCTAGTGCTGAGAGTGTAAAGGAAGTGCACTCAACGAAGTTGGTTGTTGTTGATCGGCCATTAAGAAAACCATGTTGCCTTGGTGAAATAAAAGGTTTGCAATGAAAACTAAGAGATTCGTGCAGAATGCTTTCGAGAATCTTAGGTAAGTGGGACAGTTCGGCGATGGTGCGGTAGTTCGCGACCCTTCTTGTTTTGGGACCCTTCTTGTGGGTGGGGGTTATGAAGGAGGTTTTCCAAATGTGGGGGAATACGCCTTGAGAGAGTGAGAGATTAAAGATCAGTGAGAGGGGAGCAGAGAGAATGGATGAGCATTTTTTGAGGAGGATTGCAGGTATTCCATCAGGGCCTACTGTAAACTCGTCTTTGAGTTCCAGTAGCTTGGATTCAATTAAGAGCGGATCAAAGGAGTTGTAAAGAAGGGGCCCGAGAGAAAAGTTAGGTAGGTAGTTAAAGTATGACGGGTTGGGAACAAAAGAGTCATTAGTGAATGACTGCTTGAATTGAGTTGCGAAGAAGTTGGCAATAGTAACAGGATCGGATAAGGTATGAGAGTTTAAGGCAAGCGATATGGGGTATCCGTCGGATCTACGTTTTTGATTGACGAACTGGAACAATGTTTTAAGGTCATTTTTGAGATTGGCCTAAGTTTTGGTAAGATAGTTGCGATAAAGGGTGTTGAAAAGTTCCGTCAATTGGAGGTAACAGCCGAGAAAGTTGGAGTAGTCAGATATAGCTCGATTCCGAGAGAAGGTGACCCATAACTTATTCCTCTTATTACGCAGGGATCGAAGCTTGTGATTGCACTATGGAGGGGAAGAGTTTGTTGTTCTTTGTCGAGACTAGGGAACGAACAGGGAAATAGAGTAACGGATTTCGGCATATACGTGGGTGATGGCACCTTCAACGGATAGGTGATCGTAGTTGAACGAAAGGCGAAAATAAGCTTTATGGCAATCGTAGGCGAAGTGATTGGCCGCAAGGGCGGGGGGGGGGGGGGGGGGTGAGTGGACGGAAGAAAGTGTCGTGAAGAGGGGGAGGTGGTGATCTATAGATGTAAGGAGGTAGGGGCTGAGTGAGACAGGTGTACGAGGGTTGCCTCTTATGTTTCGGGATTTGGCAACCCTAGCGTTGCAATCCGGCTATTGACAGTTTTGTCGTAAAGTTGGACATTTTTGAGGTTATACGCACTCAGAACGTTTTGACATACGAGCGCTATTTGTGTTGTTTACAGTAACTTAAAAGATTCATCTCGGCCCAAAAATGGAATTAAAACGTCAACATTTTCGTGCGATTATTTTTTACAACTTTCGGCGTGGATTAACTCAGCAACAGTGCATGGATGAACTTAATTCAATTTTTGGCGATGAAGCTCCATCAAGGACCAGTGTTTATCGATGGTATGGTGAATTCAATCGTGGTCGTAGTTCACTCCAAGATGAATTTCGTGAAGGTCGTCCAAAATCAGTTTTTGTTCCGAAAACCATTGATGCTGTGCGCGAATTGATATTGGAAGATCGTCATGTGACCTATCGTGAGATTGAGACAACCTTAGGCGTTAGTGGGACCAGCATACATTCAATATTGCATAAACATTTGACTGTCAAAAAAATTTGTTCGCGTTGGATCCCACACAATTTGTCAATCGCCCAAAAAAAGGCTCGTGTCAATTGGTCGAAAGAAATGCTCAAAAAATACGGTCGCGGTGCTTCGAAACATGTCTATGACATCGTGACAGGTGATGTATCGTGGATTTACGCGTATGAGCCCGAAAGTAAACAGCAGTCGACTGTCTGGGTGTTTCAAGATGAGCCAAATCCAACAAAAGGTGTTCGCGCACGAAGAACTTCCAAGCAAATGGTCGCCTGTTTTTTCGGAAAAACTGGACATGTCGCAACCGTACCACTAGAACAACGCAGAACAGTCAATTCTGAGTGGTACACAACCATTTGTTTGCCAGTTGTCTTCCAAGAAATCAGGAAAACTAACCGCCGAAGACGGATCACTCTTCACCACGACAATGCGAGCTCTCACACATCGGCTGCGACAACTGCATTTTTGAGCACCCAAAACATCGATTTGATGGGTCATCCGCCGTATAGTCCTGACTTGGCACCGAATGACTTCTTTTTATTCCCGTACGTAAAAAACAAACTGAGAGGTCAACGTTTTTCGACACCTGAAGAAGCGGTTGCTGCATTCAGAATGCATGTGTTGGAGATACCTCAATCAGAGTGGCAAAAGTGCTTCGACAATTGGTTCAAACGCATGCAAAAGTGTATAGATCTTCATGGGGAATATTTTGAAAAACAATAAAGTGATTTTCGATGATCAATATTTATTTTTGTTCTCTAATCCCGAAATATAAAAGGCCCCCTCGTATTGATAGGGTGTGTTGTAAAGATGAGCCCAAGCTGCCTACCCAAGAAGTTTCGAACGTTGCCGATCTGACAGAGACAAGAATCCTCTAGCCGATCTATGAAGAGACATTCCTTGGCCGAGGTGGGGTGGGAGGTGAAGTGTGAATGATCTTCAGAGAAATCCTAATTGAGTTGTGGAAGATTAAAATATCCGAAGATGATGATGTCGTCCTCGCAATTACTCGGCTCGATTATATGGTCGATAGCATTGAGAGCTAGCTCGTAAACTTTAATAGGCTGGGACGGCAGGATATAGAAGCACATGACAGAGATTGATTTTCGAGGAAGAGTGATTTTGACAGTCACAAAGTCCAGCTTGAAGGAGGTAGGGAAAGCGACAAGTGACGACTCAAGGCTGTTGTGGACAGCGATGAGCACTCCTTGGCTGGGGGAAAAGTCAGTAGTATGATTGATGAGCTCGTCGCCGTAGATGGTAAACGTGGGGGGAAACAGTTCCTGGTTATAAATGCTGGGGATTAAGTTCGTTTCACTTAAAGCGAAAATGTCGACAGGTAGGGCATGGGAGTTTTTCAGAATGAACTGGGTCCTTGAGCGAAGACCTCTTACGGCCTTACTACGTTGAAGATGGGATAACGTTCTGGAGTGAACGAAGGGGCCGAAAGCTTTTAGGTCATTCGATACTTTGTGAGGCGATAAATTGAAAATTATGTGAAATTTTGCGGAGACTGGGGGCGTCAGTGGGTAAACCTTCCTGTTGAATAGAGAGTTTGACACTGGTTTTAGTTTTAGTGGATCTCAAATAATTTTTGTTCGGCAGCGAGATGGCGCATACGGTACTGCAAATTGATTATTTTCATATAGAAAAATTACTCCACGTAGATCATATACAGAAATATATCGTCAACTTTCAAGACATTCAATGCAATACTTTTCCTTTCAAAAATTCCTGGAAATCAACTTCTTTGGCTCAGTTGTGTCTCTTAAAAGCAGATGTAATTCCAAGGTCAGAAAATGTTAGTTCGTTGGTTTGGCAATGATAGTGCCATTCGTCGACAGTGGGTTTATGTTTGAATTTCATTTTGACGACAAGAGACAGCTCTGAGTCTTGGTGGACATGAATAATATAATGGATAGTCTCCGCTGGTGTATCATTATTAGGTGGGAATTCAATGAGTTGATAAGGAAGTTCGTAGGGCAAATCCGAACGAATAAAAGGAAGTCAACGTGCCGTCATCTGTAAATGAATGGATTGGATTGTGAGTAATGGAAAAGAGATCATTTTTCAAAACGGGAAATAGAATAGGTGAGAGCACGGCACCCTGAGGAACACCAGTGTTGATGACCAGTAATTGATGTGAGGCAGATTTGGCTCTATTTATAACCACTTGGATTGAGCGACCAAAAGACTGGTCTGGTGTGTTGAGCCTTTAGGTCTATCTCTTAGTGATTTTAACCGTCATACCGACGGTTTGAATCACAAACGCTAGATATTCATTATATTTCTTAATTATAAATACACAAAACTAGACAAACAAAAAACTGCATAACCTTAATATAATACAGAAAACAGTTTCTGACCCATTGAAACTATATATCGCTCTCTCCATAGGAATACTATTTTGGCAATAGTTGAAGGACCTTGTCAAACGTTTTCGAGATATTCACCGCGACAATCTCACTTTCACCAAAGTAGAACATCTCCAATTTTTGGTGAAGTTCGCTTGGTAGTAGTTAATGGGTCGATAGGGGAAAGGAGGATAGGGTACGATCGGATAGCCGTTTTAGGGAATTGATTGGATATTTGAACTATTAAAAAATTTATGTAACGGATATCAAATAATAAAAAAATTATAAGTTACTTCTACTCTTACCTGTAAGCTAGGTGAGAACGTTCCGTTGCCATATGTGGGAGAATTTGCCATGGGATCGTGAGGGGTGCTCCTGTTTATATCAAGAAAAGGGAGAAACTTTAGTTCAACAACTTGTCCTTTCAATATACTGGAAAAGGGTGCACCGGTTCTTCGTATGCTTTTTATTAAGTTATTTTGTTGGCTTATATTCTTCAGCTTAATATACCACTAGTTCGAAGGTTTAATAGGAAGCTTGTAGTGTGATGGAGATAATGAAGTCTAGTTTTTTTATTCGAAAACTAAGTGACAAACGGTATTGAGTAATTATGCTTAGCAATATTTTAATGATTTTCACCCCTTGTTATAAATTTTTGTTCTCATTTGTAGTCTAAATTGGACAATGTGGAATCTTCTTTTAAGTAGTTGAGCCGAATAAGTGAATTCTTTAGCGAAAAGCTTAAACATTATTGAGGAAATTTAAATACACAGATACGATGTGACTTACTTTTCTGTCAAGTACAGTTGTGACCTACCTACTATCGCCTCGCCCCATTAAGGGTGGGCGTTTTTCGTGTAACATTGTGTAGGGAAATCGTGTTAATTTAAGACAATAGTAGCTCATGGATCTTTAAAGGCAGGAGTGTTGTTTTGGCAACAAGATTTGGGGCGTCGCTCTGTTGTTCTTGACCTATAGTTTTGGAAATTAGAAGTTTCCAGTTTAAAAAAAAAATTACCCGAATCTCTTGTTAAAATTAAGTCTACTCGTTTAATCTCCTGGTGGTGTAGTTCAACTTTATTCTCCTTCTTGGGCGCTGGCATTGTAGACACATTTTTCCTTCCTTGTGCATTATTGCCGCGTGATAAGTGGATTATGGGTTTCAATATACTGTTCATAATATGGACTGGGTTCGTAGTACATTGCGTTACACCTAAGACGTAGCGATATTATGTTGTTGGTCTATATGCAAACTCGATCTACAAGTGAAATTATCAACAATATAGGGTGGGCCATCTGTTTTCCGATCGGAACCAAAAAGTGGTTGCAACAAATTTTCAACGTTCAAAATAAATGAAAAATCACTTTGCAGCAAGTAACTTGTGTTTTTTTTAAATTATTATCAAAAACATCCCGAAGGTTTACTGGCCTACCCTATACATAACCTGACAACGATTGTTTCTGGGAGTACTTCACCGAAGATAAAAAAAATTGACAATACCTTCACCATAAAAACTGAAAAATAAAACTCCTGGTGCAAAAGCCATTCGTAATCATGTAGTCACACATTAAAAAAGACTAAAACTCACTTAAACTCTAGGACAAGTGCCTATAGGGAGAAATGAAGAATCTATAAGAACGAAAAAATAATGGGCTCCTCGATAGTATAGTGGTTAGTATACCCGGCTGTCACCCGGGAGACCGGGGTTCGATTCCCCGTCGGGGAGCCCCTGGCGCAAGACTAATGACCTTGCCCAGACAAAATAAATCATTATGGAAAATTTAACAAGCCTCAGGACTTGCTAAATAAGGCCAAGACCGGTTCCCGGTTGTAGTGCCGATGATGATGATGATGATAAGAACGAAATCATCTGACTATTAACAAACATCATCTGAAAATAATAAGACGTTTCCGGCAAACACAAGACATGGAGGTCTAGCAATAGCCTATCCCGTGTTAAACTAAATAAAACATGATTACACAAGAGGTAATATATACAATGTAAATTGGAAACGTCGCCGAAACGTCAAACGTTGCTTTCTTTTTGACATTTGTGAAGTTGAAGCATTGGCTAATACGTTAATTCGCATTAAAATAATACAAAGGTTCTACGAAAATGGGCGCTTGGGCATTACGAGGGTTGCCTCTTATGTTTTGGGATTTGGCAACCCTAGTGTTGCAATCCGGCAATTGACAGCTCTGTCGTAAAGTTGGACATTTTTGAGGTTATACGCACTCAGAACGTTTTGACATACGCGCGCTATTTGTGTTTTTTACAGTAACTTCAAAGATTCATCTCGGCCCAAAAATGGAATTAAATCGTCAACATTTTCGTGCGATTATTTTTTACAATTTTCGGCGTGGATTAACTCAGCAACAGTGCATGGATGAACTTAATTCAATTTTTGGCGATGAAGCTCCATCAAAGACCAGTGTTTATCGATGGTATGGTGAATTCAATCGTGGTCGTAGTTCACTCCAAGATGAATTTCGTGAAGGTCGTCCAAAATCAGTTGTTGTTCCGAAAACCATTGATGCTGTGCGCGAACTGATATTGGAAGATCGTCATGTGACCTATCGTGAGATTGAGACAACCTTAGGCGTTAGTGGGACCAGCATACATTCAATATTGCATAAACATTTGACTGTCAAAAAAATTTGTTCGCGTTGGATCCCACACAATTTGTCAATCGCCCAAAAAAAGGCTCGTGTCAATTGGTCGAAAGAAATGCTCAAAAAATACGGTCGCGGTGCTTCGAAACACGTCTATGACATCGTGACAGGTGATGAATCGTGGATTTACGCGTATGAGCCCGAAAGTAAACAGCAGTCGACTGTCTGGGTGTTTCAAGATGAGCCAAATCCAACAAAAGTTGTTCGCGCACGAAGCACTTCCAAGCAAATGGTCGCCTGTTTTTTCGGAAAAACTGGACATGTCGCAACCCTACCACTAGAACAACGCAGAACAGTCAATTCTGAGTGGTACACAACCATTTGTTTGCCAGTTGTCTTCCAAGAAATCAGGAAAACTAACCGCCGAAGACGGATCACTCTTCACCACGACAATGCGAGCTCTCACACATCGGCTGCGACAACTGCATTTTTGAGCACCCAAAACATCGATTTGATGGGTCATCCGCCGTATAGTCCTGACTTGGCACCGAATGACTTCTTTTTATTCCCGTACGTAAAAAACAAACTGAGAGGTCAACGTTTTTCGACACCTGAAGAAGCGGTTGCTGCATTCAGAATGCATGTGTTGGAGATACCTCAATCAGAGTGGCAAAAGTGCTTCGACAATTGGTTCAAACGCATACAAAAGTGTGTAGATCTTCATGCGGAATATTTCGAAAAACAATAAAGTGATTTTTGATGATCAATATTTGTTTTTGTTCTCTAATCCCGAAATATAAAAGGCAACCCTCGTACGTGTTTTTTTTTGGTTGGCATCTTTACAGCGTTTGCGAAGTTTTGGAGAACATGATTTGAGCCAACCCTATAAAAAGCTAGACCAATGCACGACACTTCAAACCTTATTTAAAATGTCCTGGTAGACAGCACTGATTTTATCGATTCTCTTTTGTGCTCTCTACGGTTGCGTGTGTGTGATCTGTTTGGGTCGCCACATCAGCGTCCTACCGAGCTCACCATTTAGAATTTTTCGACTCTCTTTTGAGCTCTGTCCTTCACTACGGTTGCGTACGTGTGTACAGAGTTTATTATTTTTTTTATTACACTTCTTTCGGGAGAGGCGAACCTATAGCGCCGAGTCGGAGCCCCGAGATGCCACCAAATAACTGTTGCAGTTCTTTTTGAATAGTTGCACGTTCTAACGCTTAGGAAACAGTCGAGTGGGGAGGGAATTCCTCAACCTCCCCACTCTGTAACAGAACGAGTTCTGATGCAGAGATGTTCGCTCCGTCGGGAGATGAACCGCAAATTGGTGCAATCAGATTGTCTTGTGGAGCGCATATAAACCGAATTGCGAGGAACAATACCACGAATCCCCGACGAACAGTGGCCGTGATAATATCTGTAAAACCGATAGAAGTCAACTACGATTGTGCGATTGCGATTGTAGATCGACCTCAGCGCCGTGTCACCGATCAGGTGGATCGCCCTCTGTATGCCATCAAGTAGGTTGAGGGTGTGTTTAGGAACGGAGATGCAAACATGGGAGCAATATTCGAGCGCGGGTGTAATTTGAGATTTATACGGGAGAAAAAGTTGGGTAGGAGTAAAATATTTCTTGGCTCTAAAAAGATAACTCTGTTTTGCTGAGGCGTACCTGGCGATGCTCGACACGTGTTTATGCTACGACACATTCCCACAGACCATGGCACCGAGCAATTTCATGATTCCCACAGATTCGGGCCTGGCCATTCATTATCAGTTGTGGAGCCGATGATCCACTTTTCTTTGTGAATGTTGTATATTGTGTTTTCGTTGTGTTGAAGCCGACGAGATTGGGCTTTCCCTACTGACGGACCTTATCCCGTTTCAGAGAGTCAATCTGGTTACATCTCACTTGTGCACTCACCGACCGATCACTCGAAAAAGAGGAAACAAGCGTACTATCATCCAACAAATCATTTATGTGAAGAAAAAACAAGGTTGAAGCCAAAATAGAACCTTGCGGTACCCCGGAATTAACAGGATAAAGATCCAACAATCATTTATGTGAAGCAAAAACAAGGTTGGAGGCAAAATAGAACTTTGAGGCAGCCCGGAATTAACAGGATACGGATTCAACAATCATCTATGTGAAGCAAAAACAAGGTTGGAGCCACAGGGGAACCTCGGGGCAACCCAGAATTAACATGATACATATCCAACAAACCATTCGTGTGAAGAAAAAACAAGGTTGGCAGCAAAATAGAACCTTGAGGCACCCCAGAATTAACAGGATCATATCCTACAAACCATTCATGTGAAGCAAAAACAAGGTGGGAGGCAAAATATAACGTTGAGACACCCTGCAATTAACAGGATACAGATCCAACAATCATTTATGTGAAGCAAAAACAAGGTTGGACTCAAAAAGGAACCTTGAGGCACCCCGTACTTAACAGGATCGCTCTTGATTCACCATGACCCTAAATCGCAGATGTTCATATATCGGTTATAAGGGTCAATAGGTTTCCGGTGGAGCGCTTGTTACGGATTCCGTATTTACGATCACTCAGAAGTCCATTGCGCTCCAAATACTTAATTAACTCGGCATTGATGACCTTTTCCATCACCTTAGATAACACAGACAATAATGCTATCTGCCGGTAATTTTGTGGGAGACACATTTTTCCCCTGTTTGGGGTAGGAAATGTCCCCCGTACATAAGATTTCAGTCCAGTCCACGAATGCGTTGAATAGTAAGCGGGCGGAACCTCACATCATTTCCGCTAGCCTCCTAACCTCGTCGGTTCTGTTAGAATGTACCAACCAGCCGGAGTTGTGTATATTAAAATCGCCGAGGACGACAATTTCAGAAGCCGTGAGGTTGAACTGTGTCCAGTCGACGGTACCTGAAAGATGCTCAAAAAGTGTCACCGGTCGATTGTCATTCGGAGAACGGTTTATTTTTTTTTTATTACAGTCGAACTTCGACAGAGTTTCGAGAACGAACCCGATTACGCAATGATGAATTTCTTAAAGTTCGGTTATTTATCAAAATATTTGCATGATGTTTCCTCTGAGATAGTCCTCCCCGGAGATCCGAATGGGGAACTAGTTTACCTCCGGAATTCTTTATCTCAGAGGGCACCATCATGACGAAGATTTCTCCTGACGATATCGCGGAATGTACAGCGGAATTTTTTTTCCTGCCTGTGATTTATTACAACAGACGTATCACCACGTCACATACAGTCTCACCTTGGGACCGACTTACCACCCAAACAATCTTTTCTCGAACCGGTTCATCGACGAAGCTCCGAATGATGGCTAGGGATTTCTTCCGACCATTTCACGGACCATATAGCTTAGCTATTGTTTGTCTGTGGATTCGAAAAGCAAGAATTCGTCAAAGGCAAGAGCAGAAGGTTGCCCTGGATATTGGCACTACAGCAGGTTTTTTACATTATGGTGCGGGAATCGGAAAGTTGTAAAAAAAATTTTTTTCTGCCGTTTAAAAAAATCGCGTTTTTCTCGAAACTCTATTTTTGAAGACGGTTGTCATGATTTCTCAAAAAGTTATGAACTGATTTTGTTGAAATAGTGTACACTTCTTCAAGATAACATTTTCTAGTGCTTGAACGAAGGATCCTTTTTTTTATCACAACTAATTTTACAAGCCATCATGTGGTGCAAATTTTACCAAAAAATAGGACTTTTTGTTCACAGCTCCGTCAAAACTTCAAATTTTAATTTTTATTCTTTGTCAAGGCACAAGGTTACATATCTACTAACAGAAAATAATTGGTTTTTTGATTTCAGATAAATCTGTCATGAGTTATCCTGACAACGGCGAGAGAACTTTGTTCTGAGGCGTCAAGGGAAATGAGGTCCAAATGGGCGAACTCCCAAAGTTTTCAAATGAAAATTTTACAAAGTACTTATCATATGTGTATCTTTGATATATTAAATTGTTTGAATAAAATATTTTATTTGATATATTAGAAAAAAATTAGTAAAAATATGGTTTTTTAGCCTTCGAAACCTAATTTTGTGTAGCACGGAATGTAAATTTAGTAACAAACGTTTACATCATTCCTTTTAAGGAACGATATGGATATGAATGTCAAAAACAAGAAAAGAAAACGCAATTGAATCGAACCCCCAACACGCTTCCATTTTCTGACATTATCGCCTTAAATAATATGCTTCCCAAAAAAGGACGATATGTTTTAAAAGTTATATAATGGTTTTTAAAATGTCATGGCAGCCATGTTTCAAATGGTAGAAATGTCACTACCTGTTAAGACAAATGTTAGGTGTAGTTTGATTTTTAAAATATTTGTACTTAATACAAAAAAAAAGTTTTCCTTTTATTTCAAATATATTATATTTTATTTAATTTCGAAAACATACCGTCCCAATTGGGACACCCTACACTATCCGAAAACTGTTGGATATGGACAACCATTGTATAATTTTGAATATGTGAAAATCAACAGTTTAAGAATGTAAAAATTATATGGATATATATATATTTATATATATATATATATATATATATATATATACATATAAATGAATAAATATATATATATATATATATATATATATATATGTGTGTGTGTAAATACATAAATATATGTATATATATACATATTATACATATTATATAAATGCAATCGTTTTTCAAATTAGAGAACGAAAGTTATAAACGTTTCTTTTACAATTTGTTATTTCAATATTTTATTTATTGAATAACCGGTAACACCCTGAAATTTGTTTCATAGAGAAAATTTAAATATTTAAAGAAAAAGTTTAAAAAGATTAAAAAATAGCGAAAAGGACAAAAGTTAAAAGAGAAAGAGTTCTAAAAAATATGTAAAAATCTAAATCAACTATATTTTAAAAAATATCGAAAACAATGCAAAAAACATTTTAACCATGCGATCACAAGACAAGCGATGTAAGAGAAATTAGATTTTACTTACCTCGAGCAGGTTTGTTATACTTTGACTGGAAAAGTACACAGTGACTAATGAGGGGGTTGCAATGTCTTAGGGTTTAGTTCCTACCCTTCGGTTAATCTTATGTTTTTGAATTTAATGTGAGAACTTTAATATTAGTGTATCATACAGATATTGTATAATGATAATATTAATAATAAATACGAAGAGGACCCATTCAACAACTTTTAAGGGACTTGGGCGGCAACCAGAAAAGGTCGTTGAAAAAGGACTCGGACATAACTCAATCGGTGGTTCATAAACATTTTTTTTTCTTTTTGTCCTTAAGTTTATATTTTACATTCTCTGTTAATTGAGGTCTATGCAAAGAAGAATTTCATATTTTAATGGGAAACATTTTGTTCGTTGATTTCAGATAACTACAAGGACGTGGGCGTTGTACGGTGCAAATCCGAGGAGTCAAGCTTAGTTTTTTTTTTATTTATTTCGTACACATTTTAACTTCTATTGTAATATGTAACTTCAGAAATTGCAATAAATGCTTTCATTTTTTTGTGAAAATTAATTGAAAAACACGTCGTTTACAGCAATTCCCCCCTTAAGGGACATAACTACTGCGACTATCCAAACAATGGGGTATTTTCGGACATTTTTTTACGTACATTGGTCTCGACAGCCTACACATAATGATTACAAGGAAAGAATTGAAGCGGCAGAGAATTTAAAATTTGTGTGTTTCGACTGAAGAAGGGTTCTCAACCTTTTTAGGGTGTTTACTAAAAAAAATTTATTCCATCGAACATTTTGAATCATTGGATATAGTTGTGTATAAATGTGAAATAATTTCCTGTATGAAAATAATATATTTGCATCGACTTCTGCGCTATCTTTTTCCATTCCCCCATTACTCACCATCTGCCTGCTACTCTTTAGAAAGCTGGTGGTCTTCATGAGCTATTTGGCATCCATATTTGAAATCTTAGTAAGTTATTCTTGAAGGGAAAGTTTATCGAAAAAAGCAAATGCAAAAGCAACATCGATTTTCAAACGCATTGAACTAGTTATGCCTCTTTAGAAGAGATAAAAAATGCGATTACAGTGGCAAAAAATAGAGCTTTTAAACAATAGCGCTCCAATACCACAGAAACGCGTCAAACCAGGCGATTGGTACCATGAAGAAAGCTTGTAACGACAGAGTGACCAGTAAACTCCTTGAGTGCCCAACTGGTTCGCAGCCCTTCTGGAGAATGGCAATGGAAGTCAGCAGTAACTTCGCTTCCTCCTCTTTTATTCCTTTAGTGACGGACAGCGGGACACTAGTCACTAATTCAAAATATGTTCGCGAATTTAAACCTCGATGCCGGTGTTTTGGAGCCACCTGTGATTGCACCCGAAAGGTCTTCGATGCGAGATGTGGGGTTCCACCGGCGTACTATTCAATGTATTCTACGTGAACTGTACTGTAGGAAGGTAACCGGCCCGGCAAGAATACCAGCAATAGTCCTCAAGAACTGTGCTCCAGAACTGTCGCTGGTTCTTACAAGGCTCTTCCGCTTATCTTATGGACGGAGGACATTTCCTACCTGGTCGAAGGTGGCTCGAGTTCAGGTTCAGCCAATCCCAAAGAAGGGGAAAAAGGGTTACCCACAAAATTACCGGCCGATAGCTTTACTGGCTATGTTATCGAAGGAGATGGAAAAGGTCACCAATGCCGAGGTAATTAAGTATTTGGAGTGCAACGGAGTTCTGAATGATCGTCAATACGGATTGCGTAGCAGGCGGTCCAGGGGATATCTTTTGACTCTTATCACCGATATATGGACATCTGTGATTGAAGGACATGGTGAGTCAAGGGCGGTCGTATTGGATATCTCCAAGGTTTTTGACCGCCTCTGGCATGGAGCATTGTTGAGCAAGCTTCGTTCATATAGACTTCCCAAGCAGCTTTGCGACTGGACGAAAAGTTCCCTCGAGGATCGGTCGATCCGGGTTGTTGTAGAAGGCGGATCTGTATCCTGTTTATTTCGGGGTGCCTCAAGGTTCTATTTTGGCTCCAACCGTGTTTTTGCTACACATATAGTAAATGATTGTTGGATCTGTATCCTGTTAATTCTGGGGTGCCTCAAGGTTCTATTTTAGCTCCAACGTTGTTTTTGCTTTTTGCTTCACATGAATGATGTGTTGCACCTGCTCACCAGTGTCTTTCGGTGCAACAGACACTCCAAGCAAATGCCCAAAATCTTTGGCAGTCACTCGAGCTGAAACTTTGTCTTCCAAAGTTTTGATGGGGGCAATTGGGGGCAACAGTTTACTATTCCAATGCAAGACGCGATGACGGGGATTTTCAAAGAGTGCTTCTTCGACTTTCATTCTCATTTGACTTCTATTGTTCGTCCGAGCTCGGTAAACGTTAGTTGGGGATACGGAAATTTTCGAAATATCGTGGATAAGGCTCTTTGCGGTCGCTATAAACGAAGTGTGAGGGATGTTCAATAAGGACTGAGACTACTGCGACACATATCTCTATTTATAAGCTTAGGACGTAACAGTTCAATCACGTTCAGTGTAGTTTTCCTGTAATGCAACGCACTTGTTCCAGCGGCTCTGCCACTTCTTATATGTCGTACGCAAGTGTTTATAAGTGCTGGTAGATGTTAACCCACGCAAAACATGATATTTTATCGTATACTGAGATTGAAAACTTCAGACGCTCCAGTTCTTCTTTTCTGTCGTTTCGTGCAGATATACTTCGATATTTGACTATTCATCGCATAAATAGAGCCAGAACATATTTTTGATGTAGTTCACGAGTTTGAGGTAAAACTGATCAATGTGTGCATCCCACAAATATTATCCTATCTTCTTGAAATTGGCATGTCTTTTACATCATCGAGGGTCGGGACGTTAGCAAAGTCATATGAAGGTTTCATCCTTGGAAAAATTAAACACAAAGTAACAAGTTTTCTACCAAAGTTGAATATCCGGTTCAATTTCGGGTGCAAAGAACCGATTGAGCAAAAAAGTTTAGCTCCCTGTATAATTCGAAGGATACAGGAAAAAAACGGAGGATATTCAAAAGATAAGGTATGACAGAATTGGACGCGGGTGTGCGGATCTTACATGGTCAGAAAGTGATTCAAAAAATACGGCATTACCCGACGGTCGCCAAATCGCTTCACACAATCCCTTGAAAACTTCGACATGTCACCTCGTAAAATGTCGAATGATTTTGCTGCTTTTGGACAATACGTTCAGTTTACGAGAATATCACATCTTCACTGCCGCCGTGCTGATTAGTTTTTTGCGTCCTTAAATTGCCTTCCTCTTTGAATTTGAATTTTGTGGGGCTAACAGCCAATTTAATAAACTTGATACAAGCTAAAAAAAAAACTTTAAAACTTAGTAACTAGAAGGCTTGAGATAACTTAACCCTAAATGCTCTATGAGAAGGTAGATACCTAGAAGGTTAATAAAGGAATATGTGTGGTAGGAGGGATGTCCTGAAGCTGAAGCCAAGGGAGGTTAGGTAAGAGTTGTCACTCCGTATCATTTGGGAGATAGGTTCATTAGATACATAAGAGGTGTGGGTTGCACATATATAGAGAAGAGAGTACTACGTAAGTTGCTGGAGTTGGTATTAATCGGGATAGAGTAGAAAAGGTTTGCATAATCCACCAGACGTGACAGAAAACCATGGATGAAAAGAATGTCGGCATAAGTTCTGCGTTCTTCAAGTTTGTTTAGGTTAATTTGTTTGAGCCGGTTTTTAGAGGAGCACAGAATAAAAGGGTCTCCCCAACTCAATTGTTGGAGTGCAAACCCTATGAAGCGGCATTAAATGCCCACGATTCTGCGAATATAAATCCTATAACTTGAATACCTTTCAATAATGCAGAGATCTAACCGACATTCGTTTGATATATGAGCCAGGGCCCCTTTCGAACTCACTAAAAAATCCGCTGGTCCGAATGGAATTCCTCCTATACTTTTTAAGAGATGTTTTTCTTCGCTCATTAAACCGCTGCGAAAACTTTTCCACCTTTCCTATTCAACTACACGATTCTCAAATATTATAGGTAAAAGTGAGTCTTTCGTGTGAGGCTGTCACAGTGACGCAAGAGTTTCGCATCGATCAGTGCAACATTCGTAGCTTAAAGTGTAATCTCTCTGGCGTATCTGCCCGTATAACTACTAGTCATTAACTAGTCATTATTACCTTTTGCGAAGTCTAGGTAATTTCTTACGACGATATTTTGTATTTCAATCTTTTTCGATATAACTTAGTCTCTGTGTTCTTCCCGTATTATAACATAGCCACTTATATAAGAAATGGTATTACTTATCAACTTCTGCTAATTCCAAAATAGTCGTTTTCGCTCTTCCACAGTGAATCTGCATCCCAATTTAAATCGGTGTTGGTCTTTTGTGCTGGGCCGCTACAATGACATGAGAGTTCCTCGTCGTCAGTGCAAGATTCCCACCTTAAGGTGCAATTTCTCTGTGCCTCTGTTGGAGGTTATAGAGTCACCGATTAGGTTAAGAAATATCTGAAAATACATAACGACTATGATTACGAGTCAATATATCGCATCAATAGGTCCACAGATGAAAGATCTTCTATTTATCCGACTTAACCGGTCAATTCGCAAGGAGATGGAAATCCGTATATACAAAACCTATTTCTAAAAAAAGCGACCAATCCTCCTTTTCTTATCGAGCCATAGTACTGAATTGTGTCCTATTATGAAGGTTACTGAGTCACTGATTAACCGTTTGTTTTCGAAATATCTGAAAATCAACGGACCAGAGTTACTCACTCCACTGCTTCAGTGAGAACAAAAGTTACAGAGTTTGGCACCCAGCACTGAAGTCGAAATTGCATTCTTATGTAGTTGGCGATATACTGAATCAATCATCATCATCATCGGCACTACAACCGGGAACAGGTCTTGGCCTTATTTAGCAAGTCCTGAGGCTTGTTAAATTTTCCATGATAATTTATTTTTCCAGGCAAGGCCATTAGTCTTGCGCCAGAGGCTCCCCGACGGGGAATCGAACCCCGGTCTCCCGCGTGACAGACTAACCACTATACTATCGGGGGGCCCTGAATCAATGGATGTTCAATAAAGGCTGAGAGATCTTTTGAGAGATTATCGTTCTGATCACTTATTCCGGGTGGTTTTGGATGATTTCCAATCTGCCTCCGATCGAAATAATGCTGGCGTACCCCAGAACTCCATACTCTCACCCACTCTACTTCTCATCTTAATAAGAGATAATTTTTACATTACTTACAACTTAATTCATTTATCTGCTGATGGTAGCACGATGATTCTCGTATTCAGCAGTTCATTTTAATAATTAACTTCAGATCTACGAATAAACACACACAATCGTTCTTTAGCCGAACCACACGAATATGAAATGTTCTGTCCATTCAGATCTTTTCTTGTCATTTTAGTTTCCAGACAATTAAGACCGATGTATGTCGATATCTCCTTCATTTAAGGGTACTCTGAAATCCGTTTTGGGCGAGAAAAGAAACAAAAGCCTAATATATAATTTTTAATAGCTTCTTCCGGATTGAAGTTTGTGTCGTAATCCTTTAGTCCACCGCCAGTACAACAAATACGGCCCATATATCTATATGAAAATAGGTTGTATCTATATTCAAATGTTTTACTTACCATTCCGGTCTGATCTTGTAAGGTGGATTTAGTCTAAATATTAGAAGGACATATATTCACTACAACACTTCAAGCAACAGATAAAAGAACACTACATGTATAAAGAGAAGAGTAGTCAATAAAAGCTGTGCACTCTTACTGCGATTGGTAGTTGCAGGGAAGAAATCCACCATCAATCATATTACTACTACTCCCTGCTCTACTAAAATCGCTGCAACCGCTACTACTACAACCTTCACCGTTGGCTCCGATCACACCTGTTCCTCCGCCTCCGCCTCCGCCGCCACTACCACCAATACCGCCGCCATTACTGGCGCTACCACCTCCAAGGCTACCATTACCATCAGAGCCAGTACAATTGATATTAGTTCGACACGATTCCCGACTTCGATCCCGATTCCGATCCCGATCCCGTTCTCGGTCTCGATCTCTATCCCGCTCTCGTTCACGTTCGATTGTTGAGTGTTTAGATCCAAAGTCCCCACCAATTCCGCCTCCGCCGCCACCTGCGCCTCCTCCACCTCCAATTACTTTAGATAAATTGTTAATACCATTGCCCATTGCCTGTGGGTAGTTGTTGTTATCGTTATTAGTGCCAAGGCTGTCTCCAAGGCCTGCAGATAGATTTGTACCAACACCGCCGCCGCCCCCACCACCATATGGTGCTGCTGATGTCCTACCATTCTGTGAATTCGGCGACGATGATGGCTCATACTTGCGCGGTCTACCTCTTGATAGATGCCGACGTTTCACAAACTCATTGTCGTCAACCATCCAAAACGATCCGAAGTCGTCCTCGTACCGGACAAAGCACTTGTGTAGCGATAGGTTCGTTCTTATGGCATTCTTTTGAGCGGGGTAGGGCCGGGGATCGATTCATACATTTCACCAACAGTTTTCATTTCATTTCAATTTAATTTCGTGTTTTTTTTAATGTTGTTTTTTTTCAATTTAAAAGTTAATTTTTTTATTTTTATCATTTTGTGTTAAATTTGAGTTAAAACATTACACAAGGACATAAGGATGGAAAAATGCAAAGAAGAGATAAACAAAGATGAAAAAGAAAAACACTTTTAAAATGATTACAATAAAACGAACAAGAATTAATAATATATGTATATATAACTTTAAAAACGTTCGTCAAGGTAAAATTGTAAAATGTTGTTATATATTGTAGATTTGAAAATTGTTAAAAATACTTAAATGTTAAAGTTATAGTTTAAAATGATTTTATTTGTTTTTTGCTCTTTATTATTTCGTGTCACAATTCGGCAAAGTTGTAAGCTTCAAAAGTAGTCAAAGATAATTTTATTATAGTACTTAAATATAAGTAAAGTATGTAAAAGGTTATGATTAAATAGATTAAATTGGTATAATTGTAAAATTTAGTATTAGTATTAATATAAATTAATGATAAATATTAAGTTTAAGGTTAAAAAGAAATGTAATAAATATAAAAAGAAATATATTAAATTGACAGGTTAAATATTTAATTATCGAAAAGCTACTTAAGTTGCAAACGGAGTTCAAAATATATTTTGGGTAAAAAAGTTTTAAAGATATATTTGCAAATATTTATGAAATTAGTAAAAACAAATTCTATTACACAATATTGACAAGAATAGAGAGACAATTTGTAAAAACATATTCAAGTACATGATATCGACAAGAATAGAGAGAAAAGAAGAATCTAAATTCTACGTGTTAAGATATAAACATTAAATTAGATGTTAAAAATGACTTCGCAAATTTAAATTTTACTTGAAAATGTAATTTAAAAATTGAATTTGAAAATCGTGTTAGGAAAAAATTCGATCATATTAATAGATATTAATGGTTTTTAAATAAGATTTCAAAGATATTTGGTAAAAAATCTACTAATCGAGCAATGAAAAGATTAAAAATAAATACATTCGATTTTTACTATAAATGTGAGTTTTAGTGTGTTACACTACAAATAATGAAAACACTACATTCAAATGGCTGCAAAGTTTTCAGTGTAGCAAAATTATTATATTCATGTATAACGTATGAGATAAGCAGTAAATACCGCAGACCCTACTATATACAAATTTTTTACAAAAGAGATAGGATGCAATTTTTAGTTTTTATAAAACAAAAGTATAAATAAATAAGAATTTTAATGCAACGGCTAAAAGTAAATATAAAATAAAACTCAGTTCATTCAGAAGAAATGACTGATGTTAAATTTAAAAATAGTATTATACACACATTTTTATTTTTAAGCCTTAATTTTAGGAGAAAACCGAACGGCTGATAAATGGCTTGTGTAGAAAATATCCGTATTAACCTAACCCTCTGATGTCCAAAGAGGTATGCAAAAGCATTATTCCTCTAATATATTGTAGTAATCTTAACGTCTGCGCTTAAGAGGTGGAGTAATTAGTCTACCAGATATTTTTGTAAAATTGTGGCAAATCTCTGAACCCGAAAGTAGTGTCAAATCAAGCGAACAAAAGAGATTTTATAATTTCCATGATTGGAAAAAATATGTCAACAAAATAATCCTTTTAATCAAACAAAAAAAAAATACCTGAACAAAGGGCATTTTATAATATAATTGTAACAAAACACGTGGATAGAAGAGATTTTATAATTCACTTATATTTAAAAAACGCGAAATTATTATTATTATTATTATTATTATTATTATTATTATTATTATTATTATTATTATTATTATTATTATTATTATTATTATTATTATTATTATTATTATTATTATTATTATTATTATTATTATTATTATTATTATTATTATTATTATTATTATTATTATTATTATTATTATTATTATTATTATTATTATTATTATTATTATTATTATTATTATTATTATTATTATTATTATTATTATTATTATTATTATTATTATTATTATTATTATTATTATTATTATTATTTGTTGGCCTGTAGGAACCCGGAAGTTCATGACCTCACCGACTCGACTCCGCCATCGTTACCTGTCCTGTGCGCTCTCCTTCCACGCTTGACCGACTGATCCGATCTCCTCAAGTTCAAACCTAACATTGTCCTCCCACCTCCGTCGCGGCCGTCCTACCAGTCTCCTTCCCGTTGGTCTACCGTCAAGAATTCTACGCACGGTCCTATCGTTTCGCGCCACATGTCCGGCCCATCTTAATCTTCGCGATTTGATTACGCTCACTATTGTAGGTTTGCAGTATAGCTATTCCAATTCGTGGTTGTGGGGTTTCCTCCATTGTCCTGCCGCCTCGTTATATTTACCTCCAAAGATACCCCTTAAACTTTATTCTCGAATACGCGGAATTTGTTTTCTTCCCGTTTTGTGAGAGCCCATGTTTCGCATCCGTATAGAAGAATCGGCATGATTATGGTTCTATAGACACGGAGCTTTATATTCCGTGATAGCAGTTTGGATTTCAACAGTTTACTGACTGCATGCCAACTAGCGTTGCCGGAGTGTAGTCTTTTGTTAATTTCTTTCGACATTTCGTTACTGGCCGTCAGTATTGTTCCCAGGTATTTAAATTCTTTGACATTTTCAAATATCTTGCCACTGATGTTTATGTGTGTTCTCTGAGGTCCAATTGCCCTCGCCGTAATCATGTATTTTGTTTTGTCTTCATTTATTTCTAGGCCTCTTCTGCCGCTAGCATGATGATTTCACTGTTTTTACTTATAGGTTCTAGATTATCGCCCAAAACGGCGACGTCATCCGCATATGGGAGCGCTTGTGTGACCCCGTTCAAGGATGATCCGGCCAAGTTGTTGTGTTGTACCTTGCTGATGACATACTCGAGGACAAAGTTGAAGAGACATGGTGAGACGCCATCCCCCCGTTTTAGACAGTCCCGGATTTCAAATTGTTCTGAGATGTGGTTTTCTATTCTAACTCGCCCTTTGTTTTCGTTCATGCAAATTTGAATGGGGGCGGCATATTTTTTCGGGATTCCCAGCTCAACTACAATATGGTAGAGTCTTGCGACTGAGTCGTAGGCTTTTTTGAAGTCAACGAACAGTTGGTGAACCCTCTCTCCGTATTTCCACTTCTTTTCCAGCAGTTGCCTTATTGTGAACATTTGGTCCCTCGTTGGCCGGTTCCTACGGAAACCGCATTGGCAGTCTCCCAATATGTCGTACGGTGTGATTTTCGCCAGTAGGACATTTGTTAATATTTTGTATGTGGTTGGGAGCAATGATGTTTCCCTGTAGTTTTCGCAGTCAGTTCTGTCGCCTTTTTTGAAAATAGGGACGACTATTGAGGTTTTCCATTCTTCCAGAGTGGCTTCCTTATCCCATATTGTTTTGATGAGTTGGTGGATCTTTCGAGCGGTTGCCTCTCCTCAAACTCTGCCGGTATGCAGTCGACTCCGGGAGCAGTGGTGTTTTTCAATCGATTTATTGCGTCTACAACTTCGTTGAAAGATAGCTATGGGATCTGCGGCTCGGTTGTATGCACGTCTGGTACATTTATTTGTGGTTGATGGATGCGTACATTGAGCAGTTTTTCAAAGTATTGCTTCCATCTTGTGGCGATATTGTTTGTTTCTGTGACCAGACAGCCGTTTGTGTCTTGAATTATTTTGGCTCTCCCTCGGTAGCCATTTCTAATTGAATTTATACCGCGTACATATACCTCTGATGCTCTTTGCTCCGGCATTTTCTAGGATTTTTTCGTTCTGAGTCATCTCCCATTTGCGTTGTTTGCGTTTGAAGAGACTCATCGTCTCCGTCCGAATCGTCGCGTATCTTTCTGCGTTGACTTCATCATATCTTTCTAAGTGGATTACTCTGAGGCGTTTACGTTCTTCGATCTTCGCCTTGCACTCATCGTCAAACCAAGGTTTGGACTTACGAGTATTTGTTTTCTTAAATCCTAATACCCTTTGGGCTGTTTGTTTGATTGTGTGTCTGATCGATGTCCATTTAGTGTCCACACTATTGGCTTTTCCTTCCTCACAGCTCCCATTCTCTAGGATGCTTAATCTATTCGTTAGTTCGTCTTGGTATTCAGCCCTTTTGCGCAGGTCTTTTAGTTTATCAGTGTCGAACGATTTGCTCGTCTCCCGTGACTGCACATCTGGGTTTGCTGCGAGCCGACATCTACTTTTGCCCATCAATAGAAGATGATCGGAGTCGCAATCTGCTCCTCTATATGATCTTACGTCAAGGATATTCGAGTGGTGTCTTCTGTCTATGAGGAAGTGGTCTATTTGGTTACGCGTTACGCCGTCGGGTGATATCTATGTGGCTTTATGGAATGCCATATCCATGTGGCTTTATAAAAAACGCAAAAACAAAAGGAAATTATTAGGTGTACAAATATGTTTCAGCCGTTTGGTCGCCCCACCAGAGAATTATGCAGAAATTGTCAGATGTCAAACGTAATATTGTGAGTTTGAACACGCGGTAACAACATAACCTCAAAGTATTAGTGATCTTGTATCAGCTTTACATAATCTTTTTCGTGCAAAAATGTTTAGTTTTGTGCCGAATAAGCCTCATTTGCGGGAACTTTTGATTTACTTTTATGATTTGAAGAAATTTGCCACTGAGGCGGATCGATTGCTTTTAGAAGCATATGGTGAGGCTGCTTTGAGTGAGAGAAGTGGTCGTGAGTGGTTTCAAAAGTTAAAAAACGGTGAGTTTGACGTGGAACACAAAGAACGAAGTGGAAGGCCGAAAGTGCGCGAAGACAAGGAATTGGAGCAAGATTGGAGGAAGATCCATCTCAAACGTAAAATAAACTTTCACGTACATTAGATGTAACTCAACAAGAAATTTTACATCGTTGAAAATCGTTAGGTATGTTTCAGAAACAAGGAAATTAAATTCCATACGGACTGAAGCCGAGAGACGTTGAATGCCGACTTTGCATACGTGAAATGCTGCTTGCCAGGCAAAAAAAAGGAAGAGAAAAATGGATCGACTACGATAACCCAAAGAAGAGAAAATCATGGGGACCACCTGGCCATGCTTCAACATCGACAGCAAAACCGAATATTCATGACAAAAAACGCATGCTGTGTATTTGGTGGGATCAGATTGGTGTCGTGTATTATGAATTGCTGCAACCGAATGAAACCATCACTGGAGTTCTCTACCGAACACAATTAATGAGATTAAGCCGAGCACTCAAGGAAGAACGCGCCCATTACTTCTCGAGACATGACAAAATTATTCTTCTCCATGATAATGCTCGTCCGCATGTTGCGGTGCCGGTGAAAAACTATTTGGAAACACTTCATTAGGAAGTCCTACCCCATCCGCCGTATTCACCAGACCTTGCCCCTTCTGATTATCACATACTTCGATCCATAGCACATCGTCTGTCCGAGCAGCACTATACAACATATAAAGATACCAAAAAATGGGTCGATTCGTCGATATCCTCAAAAGATGAAGAGTTCTTCCGACGTGCTGTCCGGATGTTGCCAGAAAGATGGGAAAAAGTAGTGTGTAGTAATGGACAATACTTTGAATAAAACATAATGTACCGTTCTTTCACAATAAATTCCTAATTTTTTATATAAAACGGCGGAAACCTATTTGTACACCTTATATAATTCCTTTAAAAATAAAAGACACGTGGATAAAATGGTCTTCATAATTCCCCTAAATGTAAAACACAAACGAACAAACGGGATCCGTTTAATTTAAGCAAAACGCAAATAAAAAAGATTTCTTAATTCCCTTGAATGTAAAAAAGGACGTGAGCAAAAGGGACTTTATAATTCCTTTAAATTTAAAAAAAAACACAAAAAATAACGGGGTTTTATAAATTCCTTATATTACAAAAGGTCTTTTTTTTTTTTTTTTTTTTTTTAATATATCATTTTTTATTTCTTCCTATTATTATAATTTACTTACTTGCTAGACAAAAATGATTAAACTCTAGCTTATGTTATCTTATTTCTTAACTTACTGGTCCTTTGCGGACTCTCTAAGTTACATGCATACGCTTGAAGCATGAAAATTTGTCTTTCGACATTATGGTTATTTTGTTTACATGAATTTTTAGGGAACTTAATTGGATACAAAGAAAATCTATAGATTTTTTTTTTTTTTCAACTTAACTCTATTTTAAACCTAACATCAAAACCAAATTTTCGAAATGCTAAATCTATGTAAGCTTTCCGTTGTTTGTCGGGTTTTTTTTTTAATTATTATTATTATTATTGCTTTAGTTTTATAAGGAAACAGGTTTTAAATTGCCACTCAGCCACCAAAATCTCTGGTGTTGCTTATTCGTGTCTTTTCGGTCTGTCTGTGCTACTGCCGTACTGAACTGCAGGCTCACTTCATTAGTGTGCGCAACCTCTCGATTAAAACATATTCGTTTATCTATACCCGACCGACGCACGTGATAAATCAACGGTATAGCGGATTCATTTTGTATGAGGCCGTTCAAGTCAAGACTAAGGAATGCTTCTGGTGGAATAAAGCCATTGCGGCGTACTCCCTCATAATACATATTGTTTGGGTAATATGCACCAAAAATTAAATCGTTCGGGGAGCTCATTGATCTCGCAAGATGCCCTCGGATCAGCTTGATCATAAAGTTATCCACTCTGTTTATATTGGCCCCATTGTACAACGCTTCATTGGGATAGTATTTTTTGTGATCGGATTCAGGAATCCGATGTAAGTTGAGACACGTCCTGAGGCATTGTCTCTCAAATATCCGAATCTTTTCCATTAAGCTAGGTCCCACATTAAACCACACTGGGCATCCATATATGATCATCGGTCTGATGAGAGCCATGTAGCATATAACTTTAACTCTGCCGTCAAGTTGACTACTATGAAACAGTCTTCTTGTCATAGCGTAAGCTTTCTTTGCCCTGGCCAGGGCAGCTTCCACATGTTTGTTAAAATATAGATACTGATCCAACCAGATGCCTAAGTATTTGACTACAGTTTTGGTTTCCAGTGTTTGTTGGTGTGGTCCCATAATAGCTAGCTTTCGCCAGTTTTCCCTGGTGTCTCTGGTAGCTTCAGCCAGTGGTGTTCTAAAGAGGATGGTTTCACACTTCTGGATATTGATTTTCAGTTTCCAGTTGTCGCAGTATCGCTGAACATCATTGAAATCCCCTTGTAATAATCTGTTAATGATTTCAATTTTTGGAGCTGTTCTATATATTATCAGATCGTCTGCGTACGCAATAGCCTGATGAAGAGACCTTATTAGGTCGCTAGTGTAAATATTAAAAAGGATCGGAGATAACACCGCTCCCTGTTGCAGACCGTTTTTTATTTGGTAAGTAATGTTGGAGGTCACATTGCCACTTTTGACGACGAATTTCCTTTCATTCAACATGTCGTATAGTATATACAGTAGTGGTTTATGAATGCCTAGTCTCATTAGCTTGTAGTATAACCCTTCTAGCCAAACGGTGTCGAAGGCCCTCTCCAAGTCAATCAAACAGGCACCTGTGCACTGTTTCAGATTTTTATTCCATTGAATGTCTGAAACCAGTTTAGCTGCGGCATGTGTGGTTTCATGACCAGCTTTAAAACCAAACTGGTTATTTGGAATAATATTATTGTCCTCAACCCATTTAAGTAGAGCCTTGTTTAGAACCTTTTCGAATACTTTACTGATACTCGGTAACAAACTGATCGATCGCAGATTTTTTGGGTTTGTTCTGTCTTTCCCTTTTTTTTGGTAACGGTTGGATGATGGCCGTTTTCCAACGTACTGGATAGTGTGCGTTGCTCAAATCGTTGTTAAACAAGACTGCATATATGTCCATTGCGATTGGAGGAAGATGTTTTAGTACGATATTGGGTACTTCATCGATTCCAACTGATTTTTTGTTTCTTAATGATGCAAAGACGTCATGGATGTCTTCACTAGTGATCAAAAGGCTGTTGGCACTTTCGACAGTGATCTCGGCATTTGCCGTAGTTTCATTACTGAATTCGATAAAACCATGGTTTTCTGATCGCCACTGTGAAATGTCATTTCGAAGATGACGATAATTCTGTAGAACTTTATCCTCCAACTCATGGTTGCGGCGAATTACTTCATTTGCCTTGTACAGTTCTTGAAAGACGGCCCCTACAACATTCACTTTTTCCAAGGGATCTTCAAACACAAAAACTTCGTCATTTGGGATGGCGTTGTTTGTGTCTATGCCTATATTTGTCAGCATTCGTTGGTTTTCGTCAGTTCGTGGTATTTGGAGACACTGAATCTCGTTTTCATTACTCCGTCTAAATATTTTACTAATTTGCGGGAACATACTGGGGTTGTTGGATTTTACCGCCCGAACTTTGTTGTTCCAATACAAATTTGCTGATAGCCTACAGTTGGCTTTTATCAGCTGTTGGAGATTTTTTAGTCTGGACTTCAGTGATATTATCTCCTGGTCGTGCTTATCAATAAATCGCCTGTACCGTAGTTTTAGTTGCGACAGAAGTCTACTTTTTTTCTGTGGAGTGCGTTGATTGTGGCGTTTCGGTACATGTTCATGTTGTCCGTAGGTGTGGTTTTTGGTATTGTTTTGTTCATAGTTTGTTTTATGGTTTCGCCCATTTTTTGTATGTATTTGTCGATGTCATCGTTGGGTATGTTTCTGTTGGTAGGGGGGTTAATATCTTTTAAGCGAATTTCTCTTGTTAAGGTTCTCGTGAAACGCGTCCATCGCATACCCCCATAGTTATAGGGTTGCGGTATCATACATTCACCGAGTTCCACAACTTCGCTTGGTGTTTTTATCACGATTGATAATGCACAATGGTCGCTGTCATACTCAATTGTGCGTAGGCAGTTTATATTTTGTCTGTTAGTATGTGTATGTTTAAGTCGTGTGTCAATAAGCATAATATCTAGGAACGATCCCCCTCTGGGGAAAGAGGGATATTCTGTAGCTAGCAGGTCAGCTAGTTGATTTCCTCTCGTGTTGGATTTGCTATTTCCCCACTTTGGGTGTTTAGCATTCAAATCGCCACCTACGATGTAATAGTTCCCTTCCGAGTAAAGTTGTAAGTATTGGAAAAGAGTCTCTAGCTCCACTATAAATTGATTTTGTTGATGTGCTTCTGGTGCGTAGGCAGATATCACATACATCCCCCTACCTTGTCGGAGGGGTATGCGTATAATGCACGCTTCAAGCACCTGAAATCTGCGCATCTCACCACTATATATTACCTTATGTTGAAGTTGTTTTTTAACAAAGATTGCCACCCCTCCTCCTTGTGTGGAGTTGGGTCGGTCTCTTCGTATAATGTCGTAGTTTGTGTGACATAGTTTATGCCTCTGATTCAGCTTAGTTTCGCTAGCCAGGAGCACGTCAGGGCTTTCGTCTTGCAACGGTTTAAAGAGAGCGGCCCTTCTCACGATTCTGATAAGTGAATTTACATTCACGACTAAAGCCTTAATTGTGCTTTCTGTTGGGTGGTTTATATTGACGGTTGGCTAGACAACTGCGAATAGACCCAGTCTAGTCTAGTGTCCTGGTCCTTTATTTGTTTTTGCATTTGTGTCATCTGCGTCTGAATAGCGACCAAGGTTGTGAGCACATCTGCTAGTGTTACTATTTCTGGAGGCACAGTATGTTGTGGCGGTACCCGTGTGGTGGGTTGTGGCGTGTTTCTCCTACCTGCTGTTACTTGAGCATACGAGAACTGGGGTGTAACATTTAGTGCTGGTCGGGCGTTCTAATTTTCGTTGCTGTGAAAACTTTTTTTCCTGTAGTTCGCGGAACTTAGGGCATCCTCGATAATTAGCGGGGTGTCCCTCACTCTTACAAACTGCACACTTTAGGAGAGATCTGTCGTCTACCCTTTTTTTACCTAACGTGCATTGTTCTGCGCTGTGGTCCTGTCCGCATCTTACGCATCGATACTGCATCTCGCAGTTTGCTGCTGAGTGCCCGAACCTTTGGCAGCGAAGACATTGGATTATATCTCTGCCTTTTTTCAATTTGTCCCATGTGACAATTTGATGGTTCAGGATATTGATTTTCCTAAGTCCACCAATTTTGCTCCCAGGGCCCAGCTGCACCAGGAAGAATGGTAATTTTCGATTCTCCCGTCTAGCCCTAGCTGTATTGAAAGGTTTTACCGCGATAAACTCAATATCATTACAGTTAAGCTCTCGTAGCGTCTGTAATAGAACTTCTGGTTCCGTTTCAGGGTCGACGCCTTTTAGTAGAACCGTTATATTCTTTACTTTTTTCGGGGTGTAGGTGTAAAATTCCGCGGTGGCCCTTTTTAGCATATTTTTCATTTTTTCAAAGTCCCCAATCGAATTTGTCTGTATGGCAAACCTGTTCCCTGTCAGTCTTTTAATTGAAAAATCCTCCCCAATAGAAAGCTTACATAGACTTACCAGTTCGTTACAGTCCATATCTGTAATGTTGATGGGTGGCATCTTCGTTTTCCTTTTTGCTGCCTGTTGCTCTTGTTGTGGTTGTTGTTTTGTATTCTCTTGCGGTGGATATCCTTTTTGTTGGCTAGGCTTCTGTTGTGCACATTGTTGCTGACTTTTCTGCTGCTGTTGTTTTACCATTAGCTGCTCCTTTTCTGCCAATTCCTTTTTTCTGCGACGCTTCTCTGCTAATTGCGCCTTTGCTCGGGCTAGCCTCGTTTCAAGATCGCTAATTTCCTCCTCCTCGTCCTCAGTGTCTGTAGTCGCTAGACATGCAAACATGTTATTGGTTACATGGCCGTCATTATATGGAACGGGGGGGAATGTATTGTCCTCTTCCATTTTTTGCAAGTCTGTTATTGCCTCGTTTGGCTTGTTGACTTTTGTTGTTGCTCGTGTTAGTGGGGAGCTCGCCGGGCGTTTTATTAACGCGGACTTTGGTTTCAATTTTTTAATATTTTGTTTTTTGTCTGCCATTCTGCATGCTGAGGGTCAGTACACCGAGCTTGTTGCATCCAAGATAGCTGGCCAGTCTTTGTTGTAAACCAGTTATTAGGTTGACTTCAGTTTGTAATTTCACTATATATTTTAGATCCTTTTGTTTCTTTTTTATTTATATTTATTGTTTTTGTTTTGTTTTTCTTTTACTTTAATTTTTTTTTTTTCGCTAAACACGTGCTCACATATACTCTCACAGTTGATTAGTATTAAACGGTGTTTGTTTTGACTGTCAAAACACGTGGTTTCGTTCTCTTTTATTTATTTATATTTATGTATAGTAACTTTGTTTTGACTGTTCTTGTCACTAGAATTGATTTATTTATAAATAGTCTTATTATTTCAAATTTCACTCGCGACTCATAAAAGTAACTTTTACATTTATCTCGATCGGCGAATTGAAAACACGTCCGTGTGTATTGTTGTATGATTACAAAAAGTGTGCGGCTTCAAGCATGGAAGGAGAGTGCACAGGACAGGCAACGATGGCGGAGTCGAGTCGGCGAGGTCATGAACTTCCGGGTTCCTACAGGCCAATAAATAATAAATAAATAAAATAATAATACATAAAGTGTGAACAAAGGGGTTTGTAATTCCCTTAAAAGTAAAAAACACATAAATAAAAAGTTTATAATTACTTTATGTTGAGAAATACGTGAATAATAGGATTTTTTAATTTCCTTAAACGTAGAAAACACATTGTCAAAAGGATGTTATAATTTTTTTTAATTGTAAACCAAAACCCGCGAATAGAACGGAATTTGATTCCAAAAGGATAAAAGAGCATTTATAATTCCCTTAAATGGAAAAAAAAGCGATGAATAAAAGGGATTTTATAATTCCCTTAATTAAAAAAAAACTACGTGAACAAAAGAGATTTTATTGGTCCTTTAAATGTAAAACAGGACGTGAACAAATGGGACTTTCTAACTCCTTTAAATGTAAAAAAAACACAAAAAAATTAATTTTAAAAATTTCTTAATTATAACAAAACAAGTGAATCAAAGGAATAAACTAAAACAAAAAACGTGTAAACAAAATGTGTTTGTAATTCCTTGAAAAATAAAAAAAAACACGTGAATGAAATGGTCTCTGCAGTTCCCTTAAATGGAAAAAACCGTCGTTTAAAGGGGTTTTTTTAATACCCTTAAATGCAAACAATATTATTATTATTACCAATATTTTTTTGGCCTGTAGGAACGCGGAAGATCATGGCGTCAGAGCCTCGGCTTTTGCGAAAACGCGAATAGAATGGAATTTTATAATTCCAAAAGGATAAGGGGGTGTTTATAAATCCCTTAAATTGAAAAAACCGGCGGACGAGAAATTCAAACAGCGCGTCGAACAGAAGGGATTTTATAATTTTCCTAATTGTAAAACAAGACGTGAACAAATGTTAGATACCCAAACCCGTTCTATCTCTCCTGAAAAATAACAATTACAAATATAATTACAAGTAGGCGGATAAGAACCTACTATAAAAAAATAATAAAAAGTAGACGCCGAAAAATTTATTGAAAAAATATATAAATTAAAAAATCAGTCGTCGAAAAACAATAAAACCGTAGGGACGTTATAAGAAAATTTTAAGAGAGATTAAAAAAAAATGAAATAGAAACAGTGCCGTCGCGTATAATCGATATAGAAACCGTGCCGTCGCGTACAATAATCGTCATCATCAGCGGCACTATAACCGGGATCTCGGTCTTGACCTTATTTAGCGAGGCTTGTTAAAGTTTCCATAATTATTTATTTTTACGGGCAAGATTATTAGCCTTGCGCCACCGCGTACAATAATAACTATAAAAAAAAGGAAAGGAAGTGTAATAATTACGTTTTCGTACCCATACACCATCCAACTGGGGGCTTCAACAACCCAACACCCCCAGCAACAAGAACAGCAGTTAGAAGAAGAGCCACCATACAGCATTGCAAGGTAAAGTAGAAGAACAATAAATGTGAATACCCTTCGTTTATCAATTAATATTAAATAAACATTTGGTATAAAACACAAATGGGAGCGAACATACAGGGCAAAGTCACTGATTGCGTTCAACCCGGCGAAGGCCAGGACGATTCTTGCTACTTTAGCACCCGCCAAGTAGTGAACCAATGCATCCTGAGGAAGGTTGGCGCAAGGCTAATAACTTTCCCCGTAAAAACAAAATATTATGGAAAATTTAACAAGCCTCGGATATGGACCGGATACACGACGACGACCACGGAAACGAAAATTGCTAAGCGATTTGAGAATTTTCTCATGGAACGTCCGGTCACTATACAGAGCTCGAGCTATACAGCAGCTAGCCGATGCCCTGTCCGAATATAAGGCTGACATAACAGCATTACAAGAAATAAGATGGACGGGGAGTGGTGTTATTCAAAGAAACGAGTATGACATTTATTACAGCTGTCATGCAAAACATCATGTGCTCGGGGTAGGCTTTCTAGTCAGCCAAAAACAGAAGCCTGCCATTATCGGGTTTAATGCAATAAATGAAAGGCTATGCACTCTTCGCGTGCGAGGCAAGTTTAAGAAGATAAGCTTCATAAACTTTCACGGACCTACAGAGGAGTCCCCTGACGACGAAAAAGAAGAATACTACAAGAACGTCGAACGGACCCTCAATGCCTGCCCAAGATACGATGTGCAAATCGTTCTTGGTGATTTGAATGCGAAAATAGTCGGGAGCTGGTTTTCAGGCACTACGCAGGTTCCCAAAGTTTGCATGAGAACACTAATGACAATGGACTACGAGTCATCGAACTAGCGCATCAAAGAACTTGGTCGTTGCGAGTACGAGATTTCCGCGTACAGATATCCACAAAGCCACCTGGGTATCACCTGATGGAGCCACTCGCAACCAAACTGACCACGTGTTGATAGATCGCCGCCACTCCTCGAGCCTGATGACAGTACGACCGTACCGTGGTGCGGATCACTCTCTTGTTGGTACAGTTTTCCGAGCGCGGATTGCCTTACGGAGACGTATTGCATCCGCAGATCAGGTTTGAATCAACGCGGCTGCCTTACGCAATGAGAATACCAGTAACACCTTTGATCATGCGCTAAGACTCGCCCTCGAAGAGCTCGACGGAGGGATAGAAAGTCCGGGGCCAGAATGTCGGGCGTAGAAGAGAAATTGCACACCTTAAGAATATTGTCATTAGTACTGCCAACTCCATCTTAGGCAGTAGTCGTAGAGATCGGAGCGACTGGTTTGATAATGAGTGCAAATAGCGACTGAACGTAAGAAAGCTGCATACCGGGCAATGCAGCAGTCTCATAGGACGCGGGTACGCGGGGAAAAATACAAAGACCTCAGAAGATCTGAAAAAAGACTTCACGGACAAAAGAAGAGTGCCTGGGAAAAAAACCTTGTCTGTGAAATAAAGAAAAGTAGAGGGCGAGATCCGAGTAAACACCACGCTGCACTTACTGCAAGGATAAAGAGGGTAATCTGATCACCAATCCTGAAGGTATTCTGGAGCGATGGGACGTGCACTTCAATGAATTGCTAAATAGTCAGCTCACAAAAGAATTGGAGGCTCCACCAATGCAAAATCAAGACCATATGCTGCCGTCACCAAGCATTGAGGAAACATTAAAAGCCATAAGACATAAATCGAATAAAGTCGCCGTAGCTGATGGCATACCGGCTGAGCTGATCAAACAAGGAGGGACAGCGTTACATCACGCAATTCATGAGATCATGGTGCACGTATGGGAGCAAGAGGAGATGCCGGAAGATTGGTGTCGTGGTATATTTGCCCCATTCATAAGAAGGGAGATATCGATCTGTGCAGCAACTATACGGGTATAACATTGCTCAGTACGGCCTATCAGATACTCTCCACTATCCTACAAGATCGGATATCCCCATACGCTAAAGTCATCATTGGTCAATATCAGTGTGGCTTCTTCCCAGGCAAGTCAGCGATTTATCAGATATTCACCATTAGGCAGGCGATGGAAAAATGTCTGGAAATTAAGATTCCCTTATATCATCTATTTATAGACTTTAAGGCCGCCTACGACAGCATAGCCAGGGTAGAACTATATAATATCATGAGAGAGTTCGGCATTCCAAAAAAATTGATACGACTTTGTAAGTTGACCATGACCAACGTAACTAGTCAAGTAAAAATAGAGGGATTGCTGTCCAAACCAAAAAAACACCTTTAAGGGAGATTGGCGTGTAATAATTTGCCCCATATATAAGAAGGGAGATATGAGTGTGCAGCAACTATAGGGGTATAACATTGCTGAGTACCGTCTATAAGATACTCTCCACTATCCTACAAGATCGGATAGCCCCATACGCTAAAGTCATCATTGGTCAATATCAGTGTGGCTTCATCCCAGGCAAATCAGCAATTGATCAGATATTCACCCTATGGCAGGCGATGGAAAAATGTCAGCAATTTAAAATTCCATTATATCATCTATTTATAGACTTCAAGGCCGCCTACGACAGCATAGCCAGGGTAGAACTATATAATACCATGAGAGAGTTCGGCATTCCAAAAAAATTGATACGACTTTGTATATTGACCATGACCAACGTAATTAGGCAAGTAAAAATAGGGGGATTGCTGTCCAAACCAACAAAACATCTTTAATGGACTCCGACAAGGGGGCGGTCTGGCCTGCCTCCTCTTCAACCTGGCGTTAGAGAAAGCAATCCGTGGCTCTGGCGTCACAACTAGAGGGACTTTTATCACCAAGTCCATCCAGATACTTGCCTACGCAGATGATATTGACATCATTGGTAGAACCGAATTGGCTGTACAGGAATCCTTCACCCAGATCGAGCAGGCGGCACAAAAACTGGGACTGCACATTAATGAGGGAAAAACCAAGTACATGATGGCAACTTCTGCGAAGAGAAGACCTAACGTTGGTCAAACCATCAGGGTAGTGGAGCACGAATTTGAAGTAGTGCAATCCTTTAACTACCTTGGGTCAATAGTATCAGCCGATAACAACATGAAAGAAGCAATACGCGAACGGCTGATGAAATCCAACAAAGCTACTACTGAACAAGACCATGGTCTTACCCTTACTCATGCATAGATCCGAGACCTGGGTGCTCAATAAAAGGCACTCTGAACTCTTAGCCGCGCTCGAGAGGAAGGTGTTAAGAAGAATTGTTGGCCCCGTATATGAGGGAGGATGATTCCGGAGACGTTACAACCATGAGTTGTACGTGATCTACTTTGAAGCTAATATTGTAAGAAAAATCAAGCTCGGTAGACTCCGGTGGGCGGGACACCTAGCTCGAATGAGCCAAGAGGAGCCTGTCCGGAAAGTCCTTTGTGACAGGATGTATGGAAGGAGACAGCGCGGCAGACCTTGTCTGCGATGGAGGGATGGCGTAGACTAGGACGACCAAAGGTTCGGAGTGCTAAACTGGATGACATCGGCTCGAAATCGGGATCGGTGGAGATATTTGTTAAATAAGGCCAAGACCGGATCCCGGTTGTAGTGCCGATGATGATAATGATGTAACACCAATCGGACTTTATAATTCCCGTAAATATAAAAAACCAAACGAAAGAAAAAAGGATTTTATAAATTTCTTTAATTGTTAAAAACATGGGAATAATAAACATTAATTAATAATTCCCTTTTATTTAAAAAATGTGTAAAGAAAGGCAATTTATAGTTCCTTTAAATGTAAAAAACCGGCAGACAAAAGGGAGTTTTTAATTCTCCTAAATTTAAACCTCACATAGAAAGGACTTTATAATGCCGGTATGTGTAAAAAGTACGCGAGAATAAAAGGATTTTCTAATTCCCTTAAATGTAGAAAACAGGTGTTGGAAGAGGATCTTAAAATTCTTTTATTGTTAGAATAGAAGGGATTTGATAATTCTGAAAGAATAAAACGTTATTTGTAGCAGCCAATTACCCATTAATTTTAAATAACTGTATTCTTTTTTTATTTTATTCATGTTAACATTTTAAACTACCATGAATTTTTCCAAACCATTGTTTGTATTATTAAGAAAACCTTAGACTTGTAAATAATGTTCGAAAAACTTTATTTTGTTCTTGGAGATACAGTTTGAAAAGCTTAAGTTGGCACTATATAAATTGCCATGGGAGTAGGGCGTTAGAATATACACACAGCTAGGCCGGCTTGTCGTAAGAGGCGACTAAAGGCCGAGTGGTAGGCGGCGTCCCAACGCCTTGTCGCCCGGTGAAATACCTCCAAGCTATAGGACCCGTGGAATGGTTGGGAGAAATCCCTGGCCATGTTTCGGAGCTTGGGTGATGGACCGCTTCTAGAAAAGGTTAGTTGGGGTGGCGGCCGGTCGCAAGGTGAGATACCACCCCGTGATGCTGTACATTCCGCGATATCGTCGGAAGAAATCTTTGACTATGTTTCGGATGTATGGCTGATGGCCCGGATTGACACGGAGATAAGATGGTGCCTTCGGAGATAAAAAATTCCGGAGGTAAACTAGTTTCCCATACGGACCTCAGGGCGGGACTATGTCAGGCGGAATATCATGCAAATATTTTGATAAATAACCGAACTTTAAGAAATTCCTCATTGCTTAATCGGGTTCGTTCTCGAAACTCTGTCGACGTTCGACTCTAATAAAAAATCGTGTCAAAGGGAATATCACGCAAATATATTGATATATAACCGAACTTTCAGAAATTCGTTATCGCATAATCGGGCTCATTCTCGAGGCTCTGTCGACGTTTGATTGATAACGGCATTTTTTAACATCAGGGGCATCAGTTTCACGAATATGAATGTAAACGCCGTCACCCAATATTTGCAAACAGCGAAACCTGATATTCTTGCCCTGAGACCTAGGTCGATTCGTCAACTGATTCGACATATCTTCGTTGCTCAGGATACGACTTGCAATCGAGATTCCGTTTTAAGGGTGGAGTCTGCGTCTTCACCCGGTCCGGTCGGGCTTACCATAGAATGGAGACGTTAGAATCCAATAACTTGGACATCATGTGGTTGAAAGTCGTGCTGGAGAATTCTATTAAATTTCTTTGTTGTCTTTACGCTCCCCGAATGACGATCAACCAGCGAAATTTTTTGTTCATCTTTCACGTACCGTCGACTGGATACAGATTAACCATCTGGCTTCTGAAATTGTCGTCCTTGGCGATTTTAATGTACACAACTCCGGGTACATTCTAGCCGAACCGACGCGGCTGGGAGACTTGCGGATATGTTCGCTGTTAGCCGCAATTTGACTCAACTCGTGGAGGAACCTACGCGACTGCCGGATACCAGAGGTGATTACGCGAACACCCTGGAACCGTTTTGGACATTTATACCGTGGGTATTGCTGCGCAATTGGGAACCTCAGATCACTCCTTGGTATCGGTTGCGCAACCACTTGCATTTCAAACGAATAACCGACCTAAGCAGCTTCGCCATGTATGGAGGTATGGGGCTGGTATGCGGGACGATTTGCGAGATTTCTTCGCACCCTTTCCGCGCTCGGAGGTGTGCTTTGGACACTCCGATGTTAACGCATACATGGAGTCGGTCACAGAGATTATTCTTCTCGGGATGGATATCTACATTCCGTATTCCATCAAAATGATAAAAAATGTGAGCAGATTACAGCGGGATAAAATAGAGCTTTTAAACAATGGCGCTCCAATCCCACCGAGGTTAACAAACCAGAAAGGCATGCAACCAGGCGATTGATACCACGAAGAAGGCTGACAACGACAAACTGGCCAATAAACTCCTTGAGTGCCCAACTAGTTCGCGTCCCTTCTGCTGAATGGTAAGGGCTGTCAGCAATAACTTCGCTTCCTCCTCTTTCAGCAATAACCTCGCTTCCTCCTTTTTCCTGCTCATAATATACAACATACTACCGTTGATCTCGGCCAGCGGGACGCTAGTCACAAATTCAATAGATAAAGCTAATGTGATGCCGGTCTTTTGGAGCTACTTGGGATTGCGTCGGTACGGTCTTCGATGCGGGATGTGAGGTTTCGCCCGCGTACTATTCAACACATTCTACGTGGACCGGTCTGTAGGAAAGCAACCGACGGCGGAATACCAGCAATAGTTCTTAAGAACTGTGGTCCAGAAGTATCGCCGGTTCATGGCAGACTCTTTCGTTTATCTTATGTATGGAGGACATTTCCTACCTGCTGGAAAATCGCTCAAGTTAAGCCAGCCCCAAAGAGGGGAGAAAAGTGCTTCTCACAAAATTACCACCCGATAGCATTATTGTGTACGTTATCCAAGGTGATGGAAAAGGTCATCAACACCGAGTTAATTAAGTATTTGGAATACAGCCGACGTCTGAACGATCGCCGATACGGATTCCGTGCGAGGCGGCCCACGGGAGACCTTTTGACCTTTATAACCGATATATGGACATCTGCGATTGAGGGGCATGGTGAATAAAGGGCGGCCGTATTGGATATCTCCAAGGCTTTTGACCGCGTCTGGCATGGAGCATTGCTGAGCAAGCTTCGTTCATACGGACTTTAACATCAGCTTTGCAACTGGACGAAGAGTTTCCTCGAGGATCGGTCGACCCGTGTTGCTGTGGACGGCGAGTGTTGGTATCTGTATCCTGTTAATTCCGGAGTTCTTTAGGTTCTATCTTGGCTCCAACCTTGTTTCTGCTTCATATAAATGATTTGTTGGAGTCAAGGGATAACAACGAGTTCTGTTTTGCGGATGGCAGTACGCTTGTTTTCCCTTTTTAGAGTGACCGGCCGATTAGTGCATCAACGTTGCACCACTTGAGATATGGCCAGATCGACTTTCTGAAATAGGATCTGGATAGGGTCCTGCAGTGGGGAAAGGTCAATCTCGTCCAACGCAACGAAGACACAGTATACAACACTCACAGAGAAAAGTGGTTCATCGGTTCCACAGCTGATGATGAATGGCCAGGCCCTCGAATCTGGGGAAAGCACGAAATTGCTCGGCGTCACGGTCTGTGGGAATGTATCGTGGCATAAACAAGTGTCGAACATTGTCAGGTCCGCCTCTGTAAAACTAAGTTATGTTTTTAGAGCCCGGAAATATTTTACTCCGACCCAACTTTTTCTCCTGCAAATCCCATATTAGACCCGCGCTCGTATATTGCTCTCATGCTTGCAGCTCTGCTCATTAACATATCCTCGACCTACTTGAGATCATTCAGAGATTAGCGAACCGCCTAATCGGGGACACGGCTCTGACGTCGGGAGTGCAGTCGCTATCACATTGAAGGCACGTAGTTGACCTCTATCTGTTTTACAGATTTTATCACGGGTACTGTTCTTGGAAGATTCGTGGTATTGTATCCGTGCAATTCGGTTTATATGCGCTCCACAAGACAATCCGACGGATTGCACCAATTTGCGGTTCATCTCCCGGCAGCGGGAACATCCCTGCATCAGAACTCGTTCCGATACAGAGGGGAAGGCTGTGGAATTCCCTCCCACGCGAATGTTTCCGGAGCGTTACAACCTGAAACTGTTCAAGAAGAAAAGCAACGGTTATTTCGTGGCATATCGGGGCGCCGTGACGGCGCTATAGTTTCGCCTCTCCTGAGAGAGGACTATATTTATATATATATATAGATATAAAAAAAAGAAAAAAAAACAACCCCCTAGCACTTACACTGCTGTTTTTGATGCTCCTGATTAAATATATATATATATATATATATATATATATATATATATATATGTATATATATATATATACATATATATATATATATATATATATACATATATATATATATATATATATATATATATATATATATAGGCTCCTTGATATTATAGTGGTTAGTATACCCGCCTGTCACGCGGGAGACCGGGGTTCGATTCCCCGCCGGGGAGCCTCTGGCGCAAGACTAATGACCTCGCCCGGAAAAAATAAATCATTATGGAAAATTTAGCAAGCCTCAGGACTTGCTAAAAAAGGCCAAGACCGGCTCCCGGTTGTAGTGCCGATGATGATGATGATGATGACATATATATATATATATATATATATATATATATATATATATATATATATATATATATATATATATATATATATATATATGTATATATATATGTATATATATATATAGGAATCAGTTACAGCCTTGTAAATTGTATCTGTTGCAGATGGGGTAAAGCGTTTTGCGGCCTTTCGAATTCCTCCTTCATTCCGATCAGGAATCAAGTTACATGAAGGGTCAAGGTGTGAGAGTTATCTGTTTGTACTGGCTAGTTGTAAGTGACACTCAGAGACAATGGGTCTACGTTTGAGTTTTTCTTGGAGAACAGGAGGTAAGATTACGTTTTGGAGACATTCAATCTTAGATAGATAATATCTCATTGGTACACATCTTTCAAAAATACCTCTTCCAGCAAGGGCGAATCTGTAGCACTTTGTTTATCCACTACCTCTTCTTCCGCTCACATTGTGCTTTGGCATTTAAGGGTACTTCAAAATTCCCTTTTGTGCGCGGGGGAGTGTAAAAAACCTGAAATAGTGCCGAGATATCCTAATTGATATTTGTTTGAAACAGCTGTATGTTGTAACGTGCTAGAAATACTTGTGCTGGAAAGGAATTTTAGAAAATACTCGCTTTATAGCAAAGGGTGTTTTCATATATTGAAATTTCAATATTACAAGCGCTAGAACTGTTACTGTTTGAATGCGAAGTTGGAACGATTTGGTCGAGTATATCCCAAACAGTAAGAGGACCTCAAGGTGCGGTAAACAACAACACAGTGGGTTGGATTTTCAGCGATGGATATGAGCTCGTGAATAAAAGTAAAAATAGAATGGGCGACTGCACGTAGTCTTGAGGGATACCATCATTAATCTCATTAGACGGAGACAGACAAGTGGAAGAGCAATAGTAGTGATGGGTAGGAACAGAGGATAGAAAGGAGTGAGTAGTATAATGCTTTGGTTATATATATCTGTTTAAGTTGCTTTTTTCTACAAGCCGGCTTAACTGTGGGTATTTTATTATATTCCACCGTCATTATAATCCATAGGTGTGCCTCGTTTATCTACTCTCCCTCTCCCTCAATTTCTCCGCTTTCAACTGCGGTTTGGGGTTACGTTACCCACGTAATTATGAAAAAAATGTCGATGCCAGTTTTGGCGACAGAGTTTATGAATAGGAATGTTATCTTTAATCATAGTTTAATAGATTTGCTTATTTAAGTTCAATTGCTTGATATCAGTCAGGCTAGGATCGTTGCTGACGTGGGTGAAAAATATGTGAAACATAAGGTGTTATTTTTGCCAATATTTAATTTAATTAACTAATAAGCTCACAACAAAAATTAATTTCAATTTAATAGCATTAGCAATCGGTGATTTTGGAACATGCATAATTTTAAAAATATAACATGCAAACAATTCAAAAGAAATCTATTCGAAAAAGTAGAAAAGTTAAGATGATTAATGTTAAGTAAGTTTATAAAAAAGTAAGTAAAAGTAGTAAAATGCAATTTGATTATTCTTACTGGCACATTCATACACCAAACCACAAATACTAGGTAAAATTTGACTCAAACTACTTTGCTACCGAAACTTGAATCCGGCTTCCGTTTGGAAGGATAAGGACCAGCATCAGTCTCGTATCGTACTGAACATCAGGACCAACAATGGCGAGTGGAAAATATTAGTATAAGCATGTTATTGTCCTTTCCACAGCCTTAAGCCGTTGTTCTTTGGATTATTAAAAGAAAATGGGTACAATATATGGCAGTTAGTTACAAAGGGTTCCCGAACTAAATGTTGAAACCCAACAGAAATAAGACAGAATCTTTAAGCCAAGAAACACTCTGGCTCTCTTTTGTTCGTTCAAAACAAGATTGTACACTACAACATGATGCATACCACCCAAACGACACCCTTAACCTTGCCACAGAGGTCTGTATATCTCCGCTCTTGTGTTTACCATGCATAAACGGCCGTAAAATAAGGCATTTGACAGTTGTTTGAATTGTAGAAATGCTGTTTACTGAAAATTAACAGTACAGGTGCCAAACTCTACCCTTGCGGTTAGTCACAAAACAATAAGTAGAATAGCGAAAATAATCCGAATCACTTCGTAAGGTGCAACGACATTGGTCAACAAAGTATCTGCTTCACAGTGTATTACGTTGACGGAAAACCACACACACACTCGCATTCTACACACTGGAGGAAAAGAAGGAGTTTTTGTCTTGTTTTTGTTTTTTAATTTGTTTTTATATTTTGTTGTATGGTTGTAAGAGGAAAGGTCGAAAATTGAAATTGAGTTGGGGAAAGAATGAAAAATAGAATTTAAAAAAAATTTGGTAATAATTAATTTGAAATATATATGTATAATAAAAGTTGAAGTTAAGAAAAGATAGAGTGTGTGGGGTGAATAAAGAGATTTTTTGTTGTATTTTGGATGCTTTAGGACGTACCCAAAATTCGGATTGCCAGAAACTGTTGCTACTGCTGCTGCCGCTGCTGTTGCTGCATTCGACCGCTGGGGTCGTCTTTTATAAAACTCTATTTCGTCGACGGTCCAAACCGCCCCTTTAACATTCTCAACTCGCATGAAACACTTATGAAGGGACAGGTTATGTCGTACTGCATTCTGCGTACCGTCGTGTATACATAGATACATTTTATGATCATAACAAATAAATATTTCAATGTGTATGCGATAAGGACATTTTATGTTTTCTTTTATAGTTAGTTTGTCTAAAAATTACAAAACTTGATGGCGATCTTATGTAAAAACTTTTACATTTCCATCTGGTGCCTTGACACTGATTGTATCTTACCCATTGGCTGATAGGCGATAGAACTACTCGCATATGCTGAGTTCTATCAAAGGTTATGCTCTTTTCTTTCGTTTCATCGAATGAACATTTGTGTGTTTTTAAAGTCATGTCAAAAACTTAGTTTATGTATGTCTAAGATTCACTAAGAGCTACGTGATACTCACCTTCCATGTTGCTGCGTTCCGTCGGAAGTAGCAGAATGTATTCTGAAACCAGTTATATATCTCGTTCAGCGTGAGCTGCTTGTCAGGTGACTCGATTATTGACTGCAACGAAATGTTGTCGGAAAATTCATATTGATTTTGGCCACGAAAGAGACGCCTCCAAAAGTAAAGTAAGAACTGCAGAATCCATAATCGGACTTAGGGACCTGGCACTCTCTTACTAGCACACTCTGCCTCGGCGGCTAGGGGTGACATTTATGCGACTTACCTGTCTAATTAAAGACGCGTATGTAAAGGGTGGCCGAACGTCGGCATTCTTGTAAAATTCTCGATTTCGTTGTATTTCTGAAAAGACAAGGGTTTTTGTCTATAATTTATAGCAAAAATCTTTAGGTAAGAAGAAAAGGGAAATATGAATAGAAGATCACAAGGTCGTCCTCTAGTCACTGTGACATGGACGAATGTGTGTTATATATCAAGGATTACATCATTTTTAGATATGTACTACGGCCAATGTGAGGAGGTATCAGTTATCAAGCTAAAAGGCATCGTCAGAAAAGGCAGAGCATACTAGGGCTTTAACCGTTTAACTGCGTCCTTCAATTCTTGCCGTTGTTCGTTATTATTGAATACATCTACTGATTAGGAGCAACTTGTTGTTGTTCGGGATTATTGATTAAATCTACTGGATAGAATCAACCAGTAAACTTACTCCAAAAGTAGTTTTAAAGCGAAGAGTAGAGGTTTTCGAGTTCAAAATAGGAATATATGAAGGGGGAGTCATACCTACAGAGATTAAATGTTTCAGTATAAAAAAGATATGAAATAGAATAACTTGCTATAATAAATATAACGTTTTTTTTTTTTTTTTTTCTATTTTACTTCTCTTAGGAATCTATAGAGCTGTGTCGGTGCCTGTTTGTCGGTTGAATCTACCTATACAAAATCAAACCCATGACACAATCTCCTTACAATTACTATAATGTAACAACGATTAAAGTATTTACTATAAAAATGATTTACTATAAAAATGAGTTACTGTAAAAATTCTTTAACTTTAAAGCATTTATTCGTGGCGCTAGCTGAGGTGCAGTCAGATCGGTTCCTTGAATTGGGATTTGGATAAGATCCTGGAATTGGCAAGGGCAGATTTTGTCGGCTTTAACATGAAGAAGTGCGACAACTTAGGATGACGGAGCTTGTTATTAAATTTAAGGAAAGCATAAATTGGCGCAAGGCTAATAACCTTGCCGGGAAAAACAAATTGTTATGGAAAATTTATCAAATTTTACTTGCTAAATAAGCCCAAGTCCGGTTCCCGGTTATAGTGCTGATGATGATGATGATGATGATAAATTTGCTCGGTGTAATTGTTAGTGGCATGAGCAGGTGTCGAATATCATTAAGTCCACTTCAAAGAAACTAAGCTATCTCGTTATTTTATATTTTACTTCGGTAAAACTCTTTCCTCGTCTACAAATCCCGAAATTGACGCGCATTAGAATACTGTTCACATTTGGCGTTTTCTTAACCACATCCTTGACCAAATCGATAGCATTCAGACTTCAGCATACCGCTTAATTGACTACGTAGTACTAGCATATAGGTTACAGTCACTGTCACATCGAAGGCGCACAGGGAATCCTTGCATCTTTTACAGATAGTTCCACGGTTGCTGTTCTTTGGAGATCCATGATATCATTCCAGGGAATGTGGCTGATGTTTATCCCACAAGGTGATCAGATATATCGTATCAACTTGCGATTCATCTCTTAACGACACGTATCTCTTTTTTTTCAAATTTCGTTTTGCCACAGAACAGGAAAGCCGAGGAATTTCTTTCCGACGCCAGTGATTCCCGAGCGCTACAATTTGCAATTAGTATAAAAGTGATACACCAGACAATGACTTACAATAAAAATATGAGGGTAGGTCAATAAGTCCTTAGCAACACCTCGTAGCATCGCTAATGGTCTGTTTTTAGTAAGCATCATTTCTCACTAGGTATCTGTCAATTTTCAATTTGTTTCATGTTTCAATTTTGCATCATAAATTGAGTATACAAAAAATATCTGCGAGATGGGTGTTACATTTGCCCTCAGCGGAGACATTTTGATGAGTTTCTGCTCAGATTAGTAACTGTAGATGACACATGGCTAGACCACTACACTCCCGAGACGAAAGAACAGTCAAAATAGTACACTGTTAAAGGCGAACGGGCTCCAAAGAAGGCAAAGACGGTGAAATCAGTTGGAAAAGTTATGGGTACTGTGTTTTGGGATGCACGTGGTATTATCTTTATTAATTATTTGGAAAAGGGACAGACGGTAACTGGGCAGTAATATGCATCATTATTAGGTCAGCTTAACGAGAAAATCAAAGAAAATCATCCTCATTTTTTAAAAACTTATTGACCTGCCCTCGTATTTACTATAAAATGTTTTACGATTATATAAAAATTATTTACTTGCGAATATTTACAACAAACGATAAAAACGTATAAAATATTTGCTATAAAAATGACTAACAATTATATAAAAATGATTTAATTTTAAGTATTTTCTATAAATGAGTTACTATAAATACGTTTTACTTTAAAATGATTTAATATAAACATGATTTACTCTTTTATAAAAATTAAGTACTTTCAAATTTTTACTTTAAACGATCATAAAGTAGAGTTAGTATAAAATACTTGCTATAAATATGAGCCACTTTAAAAATATTTACTATAAAAGTGGTATACTAAAAAATATTTACTGTAGAAATGATTTTTTTTTTGTCAAGGCGGAACCCCTATTTATTTCGCTTACAACAAGACACACATCATTTAAAAACCTAACTTAAAACCAGGACAACATACAATTCAGCTATAATTCAAATGGTGATACATTATAATGGTTGATATAATAATAAGAATGGAAAGAAATTTTGGGGAAGATTACTATAACATATTACTAGAAAAATTAGTTACCGTAAAATAATTTCCTATAAAAATGAGTTATCGTAAAATAATTTCCTATAAAAATAATTTACCGTAAAGTAATTTCCTATAAAAATAATTTACCGTAAAATATTTTCGTATAAAAGTGAGATTCTATTAAAAACGATTACTTTAAAAATGATTTCCTGTAAAACGATTTTATTCTATTCTATTTATTAGCTTGTAGGAAGCCAAAAGTTCATGATTTTACTAACTTGGCTACACTACCGTTCCCTGTTCTGCAAAGTTTTCCTCCACGTTTCGCTACCTGATCTGATTTTCCTAGAGTCATACCTGACATTGGCTCCGCGATAGTATAGTGGTTAGTATACCCGCCTGTCACGTGGGAGACCGGGGTTCGATTCCCCGTCGGGGAGCCTCTGGTGCAAGACTAATGACCTTGCCCGCAAAAAGGCAGGTCATTGTGGAAAATTTAACAAGCCTCAGGACTTGCTAAATAAGGCCAAGACCGGTTCCCGGTTGTGGTGCCGATGATGATGATGATAAAAGCTTTTATTATAATTATTCTTTACTATAAAATTGATTTGCTGTAAAAGTGATTCATTTAACAAAATATGTCAAATACAATTATTTATCATAAAAATACTTTAATATAAAAATAATTTAATATATAATATAGGGTTTTCCGATAAGGACTTGACAACTTTTTTTCGGTATTAAATTTTTATAATTTAAAGATGTTGTTCGTTCGTGTACTTAATTAGGATGAAAATTTTGAGTTTACTGAATACATTGACATTGACAGTTCAATGGTTAGTGAAAGGATGCGTTCACAAATTAAATTCAAAGTTGCCAAGTCCCTATTGGAAAACCCGATATTAACTAAAAAAACTAGTTTAATATAAAGTAATTCTCTATGAAACGATTTACTATAAAAGGACTTACAACAAAAATGATTTATTATAAAACGATTTGCAATTAAAATTACTTATTATATCGACTTCAGTATAAAAATGATTTACTATAAAGGTTTTTATTATAATAGTTCTTACTATAAAAATATATATACTTTAAAAAATATATATATATACTACAAAATTGATTTACTGTAAGAGTGATTCTCTATGTAAAATATGTCAAATAATATATTTACCATGAAAATATTTTACTATAAAAACAATTTACTATTAAATATATGCATTAAAATTCGTTTAATATAAAATGATTCACTATAAAATGATTTACTATAAAATGTCTTACTATAGGAATGATTGACTGTAAAATGATTTACAATAAAGGCGATTTATTAAAATGACCTCAGCATAAAAATGATTACTATAAAAGTGTTTGTTTTAATAATTCGTTTTAATAAAAATGATTTATTGTAAAAGTGATTCACTATATAAAATATATAAAAATTAATTTACCATAAAAATGATTTACTGTAAAGAGAGCTTCCCATAAAATATTTGCTATAAAACTGTTTTATTATAAAATGATTTACAAAAAATTATTTACAATAAAAGGAACTATAAAAGATATTAACCATAAGTGATTTACGATAAAAACGATTTACTATAAAAACCTCAGGAAAAAATTATTTACTATAAAAACGTTTTTTATAATACTGCAATAATATACTATACTATAAAAAAATATTTACTATAAAAATGATTTACTGTTAAAGTGATTCACTTTATAAAATATGTCAAATAAAATATTTATCATAAAAACACGAATGAACGAAATATTTACTATAGAACTGCTTTGATAAAAAATGATTCAGTATAAAAATATTTACAATAAAAACGATTTACTATAAAAGTATAATAATTCTTACCATGAAAATGGTATACTACAAAAAGTTCTCACTATAAAAATGATTTACTAAAAAAAGTGATTCACTATTTAAAAAAAATATAACATAAATACACTATATTATATAAATCATTTACTAGTAATTATTTACTATAAAATTAGTTTAATATAAAATGCTTTATTATAAAATGATTCACTATAAAAATCATTTCCTATAAAAGTGATTTACTGTGTATTTTATCAGATAAAATTATTTATTATAAAAATATTTTACTACAAATCTAAAACTTGATATAAAATGATTCACTATAAAATAATTTACCATAAAAACGATTTAATATGAAAATGTTTGTTATAATTTCATGGTAAGATTTGAATATGGTATCCTATAAAAAATATTTACTATATAAAATATGACGAATAAAATATTTGCCATAAAAACACCATATTATAAAAATCATTTAGTACCATTTATTTACTATAAAATTATTTTAATATAAAAGGATTCACTTTAAAGTGATTTACTATACATAACCGACTATAAACATGATTTACTATAAAAGTGATTTGTTATGTAAATTTTGTCAAGTAAAATTATTTATTATAAAAATACTTGACTACAAAATTAATTTACCATAAAATATTTGCCATAAAACTAGGTTAATATAAAATGATTTACTATAAAGTGATATACTATAAAATGATATACCACAAAATGATATATAATATAAAATGATATACTATAAAAGAGCTTACTAAAATAATGATTAACTGAAAAATGATTTACTATAAAGATCTCGCTATAAAAATTATTTACTGTAAAAGTGTTTGTTATTATAATTCTTACTACGAAAGTGATTTACTATAAAAATGATATAATTGATAAAATGATAATTTACTATAAAAATGATTTACCAGGTGTATGAATAAGTTTTTTCCGGTTTCTTTGGTGAAAAAAATACTAAATTTTCTAGGGAAATTAATTTTTCTTATTCAAAATATTGGCCATCGGCTTCTACACATTTCGCCCATCTTTCAGGTAATTTATGAATAGTATGCCAGGAAAACTGCTTGTCTTTCGTGGCAAACCATTCGTCGAGCCATTTCCCAACTTCCTCGAAATCGCTGAAGTGTTGCTCTGTGAACGCGTGCGCCAATGATGCGAAGAGGTGATAGTCAGTTGGCGCCAAGTCTTGGGAGTACGGCGGGTGGAGAGGGATGTCCCATCCAAGCGATTTCAAGGCGTCTTTCACTAGTTTTGCTGTGTGCTGGGTAGTTTTCGCTGGCGCCAGCTCTTAGTTAAACCGGAAAAAACGTATGCATACACCTGGTATTGATCTTTCCCATTCCTCGTAAACGTCTACTGATTTTTTCTTGTGACACATGTAACGCTTCTGCTAATTGCCGTTGAGTTTGTGTTGGGTCATTATCCAATAACTCGTGCAATTGCTCGTGTTCACATTTGTGTGGTCTGCCAGAGCGCTCACTGTTTTTCACATTGAAATCACCACTTTTAAATTGTCTTAACCATGTCGCACATGTTCTAATTGATGGAGAGTCTTCACCATATGTTTCTACCAGCAAACGATGACTCTCAAGAGTTTTTTTCTTTTGATTAAGTAAAAAAAGTAATGCGTGCCGCAAATGTTCTTTTTCAGGCACAAAACTCGACATGTTCACTGAACGATAAAACAAAGACTCTAGTTTTTGGCGGACTCAACGTGTGTGTGTTTGTAGTTAAATATCAGACGAACAAAATGACGTATGTGTCAAATTAATACGCTGCGTACGTTTCGCTGGCCCCATCTTTTAGTTAAACCGGAAAAAACATATGCATACACCTGGTATATGGTTAGATGCTCATCATAATGAGTATGGAACACGAACAGGTACTGTGTTACAGACCTGTATAAGGTTGGCAGAATCGATTAGTGGACTGAATTGGACGATCTTGTGATAGACCAAATAAGGATTTATTGTAATTTCAAGGAAGAATATATTTCCGGGTATTTTTCAATAGATGACGGTAATAGACGTTATAAGGCCAGCTAGCGTTGGCAAAGAATGCAGTGTATTTGCGAAGGAAATGTTGCGAGCGTCGACAAATATTAGGATTATAAAACGCCGCCCGCCCTAACAATGATATACTATAAATATTCTTTATTATAAGAATCATTGACTTTAAAAATGCTTTATTTAAAGTAGACCTTTTTTATAACTCACGCTCCAAATGAGTTTTCTGTTACTCTGAATGACAAATCGCAATAAGTACAATTCGGGTGGAGTAAATAGAAGAGGATAGGGAAAGGTAGTACAAATGCATGATGATGCCTGAATGTTGTATAGATTCCGTGGAAATCTTTGGTGACTTTACGAATCTCCACACAACCTCGGAAAAGCTTCGGACCTCTCGTCCAGTAAAATGAACCACACCTCATTGCGGTTACCTTGCGGTAAGTGGGTCATATTTCCCGTGTGTCTCACGCCTGCAAGACAGATTATTGGAAAACCAACACTGTCTGGCGACTCCTCTACTGAGAAAACAGATTAGTCAAGCGCAGTATCGCTAGATGCTGGTAGCCTTCAAGATCCTAGGCGATAAGAGCGCAATCAAAGAAGCATCAAACACAAACAGATTTTACGGTCCTCTTTGAGCCAGCCCCGATTGGGTTTTCGATCATGGAAATTTTGCCAATTATTATTATTTATTTAATTTTGCCAATAGGAACAGCATTTAAAAACCATTAAGGCTAAGAAAACAATATAGGAATTGTGACATACAATCCACACAACACAATACGACATAAAAAACATTAAAGATAACAAACAATACCGAAGATTGTATAAATAAACCGCAGTTCTGCCGGAAGATAATAATCACAACAAACAGAGTATCGTGTGTTGTAAATCACACAGCGGAAAATTGTTCCTAAAGAGAACATCGCCAAAGTATGCACATCAAATATGAACTCTAACCGGTTTTCGGTCAAACAAGCGGTGACGATTATTACTGTATGTGGGACAGAGAAAGGTAAAGGAACGTTTTGTCGAAAGAAAAAAGAAGGCTATTCGAGAATGAGCAATTAAAAGGGTCGGGTATACTCACGAAATGCGTCGTGGGAGTATATATTAGAATAACAGAGAATAGGGGAAGTAAGTAAGGCACAGTACAAGATGGCACAAATACAAACATACACACCGACCAAAGAGCAGATTATCAGACGCCAAAGACGTGATCTGCGTTTACTACCGCACCCAAGACCCACCGGTCTTGTAAGATTTCTTTCCCACCATCCCGCTATAAAAGTAGTTAGAGAACACTTGGACTAACACTGGCCACACTATCCTTGGATACCCCCCTTTTTTTTTTCTTCTCTTTTCAGATGCCGCGAGACCGAGCCCAATATCCTCACGGATGTGGGTGATTCTGGTTATCGCAAGATGACCAGAAGTCAGAGACAAGATGAAGGACACATATGTCCTGTCTCGCCAAATTCGGCCTTCTCGCCACATTTTTTTTTTTTTTTTTTAGGGGAAGTAAGAACATTGAGATACGTAATAACAAATCGTTAAGTTTGTAACATGCTGTACTAAATTCTTGTTAATATAGTACATTAAAATAAAACAATATTGTTCATGGAACATGGAAGGTGTTAAAATATGCATGTAACAAGGAAAGTGTTAAAAAGGCTGATCGAAATATTTTTTTTATTTGCAAGTAAGGCCGGTTCAGGTGAAACCATTTTGCAATGGGTGTTCGGTGTTTGCCGTCGACTAGATTGTTGTGGAACGTCGGCTAGTGTTTCACCAGAAAATTTCCGGTGGTTGTTCTTGCGTAATGAGAGAGTAAGCGCGATCTTTCGGGTCCTAAATCGGCGTCTGGTTCAATGTAACAAGATTTTAATCTATCGACAATCACAACAGACGGTATTCTGGTGATGTCGATTGAAAATAGTTGTTCGGCAGAGGACTCTGTACGGTTGCTCAACGGACACTCAAAAGGATTTTTCACCTTGTCCATGCTAACAAAGACAAGTGACTCATTCTTGGGTGGACGTATAGCTTTTCGGCGATGTCCTATCTATATGGTCTGCCCTGACGTATGAGCTCGCAAAGATCCCCCACAGTTATCAAACCGATCGTGTGGTGGATTGCCATTGGGGAAAATTCTCCTGATAGAAGAAGGTTGGTTTCATATGTTAAGTCTGCCGCATATGCGTTTAAGTCCTGTTACTAAACTGGGAGAACTGTGGGTAGGACGTCTGGCGAACGGTGCCTTTGTTCTACCATTCCGATGGATGCAATTAGGTCCGCGGTCGCGTGGCTCTTATGACAGTCGACTAAGTCTGTTAACTGCCTGAAAATCAGTAGCGAGCGTTTTTGGGACACCAAAAACGTGTGAACAATCTGAAGTTTCTTATAGATACCTACTATTGGTGCTAGAAGAGTTAAAGAGCTTACGGAAGCAAACCTCTTTAGGTACCAGCAGCCTGCTGGGGGTTCCTTTTCAACGGCATCTATCTCATATGAAAGTATTACCACCGTACGCTGACGTCTGAGATGAAGTTCGTTAGATTCTCTCCCTGATCCTCGTCGCTCATATGGAAACAAAGATGTATTCGGACCTTGTAGGTACTGTTTGGATCCAACTAAGTGTCGGCTTCGAGTGCTCCAAGTGGTTTTTAGTTTTTGCCGACCTAACTATCTACTGGTTTCTCTTGAGTTGATGATTAATAACAAGCATGCGGATATTTTTGAATAGGTTGGTGTTCTGTATTCCGTTGGGGGGATAACCAATTTGTAATAATTAGAACTAGTTGATTTGCACATCACCGGTTTTTGATTCCAAAAAAGAAAGCGTGACAATGATGGAGCAAAGGGCAACCCTCGCACTGTGTTCTGGTATGAAGACATGTCATTCGAAAAATGAGGCCAACAGCGCAATTGGGATGACGCGAGTTATGTAAAGTAAAATGCCTTATATCAGTCACTGTTGGAATTTGCAAGAGGTACAAATAATCGAAATGTCACGTGAAGACCACCCAACTTTTAAGCACGATGTCTAGATGTAATCCCATCAATTTCGGACCTGGCTAACGTGATATACGACCGTCGGACTGTTCCTTGCAAATGTATCTCATTGAAAGTTTAAACACTTCCGCGGCGATAAATTGTTTACCTCACATATGCCAATTTGTTGCATGCACAGTCGCCTGGGGCACATTTTTCGCACCGTTTTCGAAAATAAAGATAAAATATGATTACAAATATTTATAATCGTTTTACGATATTCGGCGGAAACTACGGAATAGCGGACAACAGCTTGGCCGCGTCTACTGGCACCTCGGATACGAAGAATTTCTTGGATTTTCATGTCAAGATATGAAACAACTGTCGATGGGCAATGCACTACTGAATCCCCCAGCACTGGAGCCCACCTAGACTTTGTGGGACATGTTGTTATACAATATTCCCAACCGCATGCTAATTGTAAATGTATCTAAGTATCTATGCGAACGAAATTTATGAAATTTTATTTATTTCGAGAAAAGGAAGGCTGACAAAACAAAGGAGGGACGAGCGGATGTTTCGGCAGATTTACAAATCAATTGAAAGGTAAACAAATGCGGGCCCAGACTGCGGAAGACGATTATTTGTTGGTATACGTATTTGTATCTTGTTATTTGCAACGGATTGCGAGTTGGCTGCCGAACAATCTTGAGAATGAATAAATAACACACGGATTCGATTTTGTTTGTGGGACGACAGTCGCGATAAGCATGATGTAGTCCTAAAATAGATGGGGACTTAATGACGTGTTATATCCTTATGAGTAATGTGAAGTCACAGAAGGGTAAAATAATAAGAGCAACGGATGTAAACCACACAATTTAAGTGGATGATTTACTATGGAGTGAGAAAAGGAGGAATGTAGTAGAAGAACATCAATGTTGAAAACCTGCTCAAATAACCTCTTTTATTATTCTCGCTACCCAACAATCTGAAAAGATCTAGTTCTCCTAAGTTTAACTTCAAGTTTCTCCAGTTTAACTTCCTTTTTTGTTTTGTTTTTCTAGTGACCCAGCGATCTGGATAGACCTAGTTCTCCTAAATTTAACTTCAAATTCCTCAGGTTTAAGATTCCTCTTTTCCTCTTTTTTGTGACGCAACAATCTAGAAAGATTTAGTTGACCCGAAGTTTCTCAGCTTACCACGACTTTTGAGGGGTTAACATTTTATTAATTGTCAATGGGCAATAAGGCGAATGGAGAACCTTGATTTGAACTCACGTACCGCTGGTTTTGAGCCAATTCGCACAGATTCTAGAGCTTTGTAAAGATGTTCTCCTTTAGCTTAAATAAAAAATAACGTAATTAAATAAATAACTAGTTATTGAGTGTAAGTGGTAAAACTTAGGTTAGACTCAAACCGATCGCCTTGCCCACAAATTTAGATTGGGTCGTGCATGGGTGTGATGCAACAGACAGTTCATCAACCACTGTAGACTGAGAAAAGACGAAACGGAAGCGATTAATCGATATTATCTTTAAGCCATTAGAGTGCAACCGCTTCGAAAGAGAGTGCTGAAAGAATATCATATGGCTTCCGCGATATTTAGAGGCACATTATCAATGGTAGTGATGATAGTACAAGCCACAAGTGTAAACCATTGCATGGATGACTAGTTGCAAAATTTCTCAACAGTAGAAGAAACCAGAGACATGGCGAAAGTAGTGCAAAGGATCCATGGCCAGATCGAATCTCACTTAAGGAGATGGGACAGCAATCCGCCAAAAATACCTGAAAGATTTCAGGTAAGTCCTCAAAGAGATGTGGTGGAATTGGTAAAGGAAAAAATGATGTTTGGACTCAGATGGCTGATGACTGAAGACCACTGGCTTTCAACGTACGTCTCCAGAGGTCCACATCCTTAACAGAATCTAGTTCCGAGGAATAGAAAATGCGGTCATATTCCACTTTTATCTTTTTTAAACTATCCTACTATTGGCTTTTTACGCCTGCTCATCTTGGCGGGAAGACTTAACAGGATCTAGCTCCCACTTGCCAGAGGAACAAAGTATAAGTAAGTATTCGACTGTCATCCCAAAATGTCCTCTATACTCCTATTTATCGTAGACTGAGGCCCTAACAGTCTCTAGTTTCTACCTGTCTGAGGAATAGGGAATGAGGTAGTTTGGCGGTGTGTAGGTTGATTATTTAACTTTGGCGAATGTATCTGTCTATAATTGGTGCAGTGTTCCGCCGAACACTGTTCGCAAGAAGAAGAGAATCACACTGGAACACGGACATCAATGACACACTGATAAGTTGTTTTATTTACAAACGTCTCTTTATTATTTCTCTTTGTTTGTTCTGGGAAAATTAATTACATCGGTTTTGATTATAATTCAACGTAGGTGAACTCGATAAATAGCAACACAATGTCTGCCCGCGAATTTTACTTTTTTTGGTTCTTTAGTTCTGATTTTACTATTCACGTTACTAATTTACACGTCGCGATTCACAAGGTACACTCGACTGACACTAACTTCCGGTCACCCAACAATGGTGGTTTTGTACACCTCATCTTTCTAATTCTATATGTCGACTCCCTGGTGCTCGAAATAAACTCTTCAATCCGGAACCTCAATGTAGACTAACTGTCTGCCCACACAGATATCCAGATTCAAAACTGGTATCTGTATCTGTACAGAAAAATTTCCCCATTCGATCTGCTAACAGAATTTCCGAATCTCTGTTAGCAGCATGGTATTTAGTCCCAGGGTAATTTTAGATTCCTGAAAAGGAGAAGTTGTTCGTCGCATACATCCTTATCACCATCCGTGGTGGTGATTGAAACTAATTTCCACGGCCTTCTGTTTGCACAGCACATCTGGCGCGCAGACCGGAGATATTCAATGGTTGTTTGGACGTACAGTCCGTGGGTCTTGTTTAACTTTGTAATTACAAGCCGAAATCCATTAGATCTTTCTAATGGTGTGAAATTCGAAAAGAACCGTGGGATCGGAGTAGTTCCTTTTGTTGATTTTACCCTCATACATATCCCCGAATTATCTCGTTGAGATAATTACGGTTGCCTACAATTTGGCAGCGGATAGGCGATATGCTTTATTGCATGAGGTTGCCGTTTCCTTTGTTTGCTGATGGATTTGGTGGTCTTTGTGGCAGACCACCCGCACGTGCATCCGTTGGTCGGCTAATTTGCTGGTGATAGCAATTCATTGTATCGATACCCGGAATTGTCGGTTCGATGAGGTATTCCTGTGCTCAGGCAGAATGTCTGGCATTTTCGTGAATTGCTTTTAGGAACAGGATGAAAGTATGGCTTTACCTTTGTTTCAGGCATGAAGAACTATGATTGTTGAGCTTGACATTAAAAGCTTTGGGGACGTTCAGTTCCTTGCTTTTTGGTGTCGGGCTCAACATTGGCTGCGAGTTGCAGGCCCTATGGTGGGACTTTGGGACACGCGTCTGTGGGCGCGTGCAACGTTCTCAGGTAAGTAAGTTCCTTGAAGGTAGGAACCTTACCTGCGCGGAATTGTGCGTTCGTAGAACGCTACAGTAGTATTTGAATTTTATCCTTTTATTTCTCCCTACGTCTTCTTTTTGCCGAGTCGGTGTTTTCTTGATGATTTTTTCCCTTATGGTAGTGTCGGCTCATCACACCTACGCCTACCGGGTTTTTCGTGGGATTTTTTTTTGTATATTGATTATTCATTTTTGATACCACGGGTCTTGGGGTTTCAAATAGTCCGCCACATCAGAGCCCCGTTTTGATATGGTAAGGTCTGCCTACTGCTCTGATCCAACTCTGATCAGAGAGGCGCCGTTATAATACAGCCGGTATACCCCTGGCTGCAAACCATCCAATTGGCACGGCGACGCGTAACACCCTGGATTAGGGGTGGTAGATCTTTGTGTGCTACTGCTCGCTAACCTGTCTGACATGGGTGACCCTACTGGAAGCATATGCTTCCGTCAGCATAGCCTGAGTGATTCATTGTAGTTTAAGCCCCCTCTTCTTCTTCTTCTTATCGTAGAGTGTGCCCTTAACAGGCTTTAGCTCCCACATCTCTGAGGAATAGCAAATGAGGTAATATTTGACTTTCATCCCAAAATGGTCCCTACTTTTATTTATCTTATAGTAAGCTCGCACCTCCCTGGAGAAATAAAGAATGAGGTAAGTTTCTACTTTCATCCCAAAATTGTCTCTCTACTCTTATTTATCGTCGACTGAGCCCTTAATAGGCTCTAGTTTTCACCTGTTCGAGGAATAGAGAATAAGGCAGTATTTGACTTTCATCCCAAAATGGGCTCATTACTGCCATTTGTCCTAAAGTGAGCCCTTAACAGGTTCTAACTCCCATAGCACCGCGAGATAGAAAACAAGGTCGTATTTGACTTTCCTCTTTCTTAAACTAGCCTAAAATCGGCTCCCTACTACGATTCACCACAGAATCAACCCTTATCCAGTTCTAGTTTCCAAATATCCAACCCTAAGTTTTATTGTAGCATATTTCTGAATTTATTTCGGAGATTACTGTGAAACTTAAGTTTGGTATTAACTATTATCCTTCTCAAAATCATAGTCTGAATTTTGGCCAGTTCCAAATTTTGATGTGCATAAATCGCACGTTCCGGTTCACTGTGATGAAAATTGGACGGCGGTCTTCTTATTGACCCCCAAGTGACCCTAAACTTCATGATACTGCTCACCACAACTCTGACCTGACACATAAACCTAATCGCCACGCTAGTGTCAGCTTAAGCGTAGCTCATGAGCTTTCCAATATATGTATTCATTCGCTATGGTCGCTGAGATATAGAGCATGTGCCCAAATCCGGTTGAAAGACAAGTATTCAGTAAAGGGGGGCCCCTACCTAGAATCCGTATGATAGGTGTGGAAGAGTTTTGTAGAGCTACAGTACCTTAAATTTGATAACAGGATTTCCGCATTTATATATTTTCACAGGCATTAATTGTATTTTTTTGATACGTCTCTGTAATGGAACGACAGGCAGAAGAACAAGCGCTACACATAACTGAAATATAACTACCCCACACAGGGCAAACTTTTAACATAGGAAGGTATTTAAACAAACCCTCATTTGGACAACCCTATTATAAGAAGGGATATAGGACTACTAAAGTGTAGAATCAAATGATTGCTTACCTTGTTGTACATCAAGTCCAGCACGTTCCAGCATATATGGTAGACCTATAAGAATATGATTAATCACCGTCCCTAAATTGTTACATCGTCATTCGAAGCTTACCTCCGGCTATTGATAAAGGGTTCTTGTCACTAATTCGTTTTCTAATTGATGATATGTTTGAGCTGCTTAACATTGATACCGGTATCACAGGGTTTGTTAAGCTCGGTGGACGTTGAAGATTGTAGGGTCCATCATTCTCCTGAAATTTGTAGCGAGCAACAAAATAATTATAAAAGAGGCTTAGACAACCAACAAATGGTACAACGATTGCGATGTACCTTGCAGTCCCTTTTACTAGGTGAGAGGAACTGCTTTGCCATGTACAGGTGATGCATCATGGCTTGCAGACGATCCCGTTCCTTTTGTAGATGGATTTCTAATTGAGAGACGACTTGCATTTGAACGCGGGCTTGTGCGGTGGATCGATCGTCTAAACTGTGTTCCGTATTTAAGTGCCTAGGATGAGGATAAACGTTAGTTATTACATTTACCCTAGAGATGAGGTAAGAAGAAATATAACGTGGGCTGAGCGGCGGCTACTAATTGTTCGATGTTAAATATGATATATTTGTTCCCCCGTCAAAAATTTGACAGTCTTGGAAAACGATTATGATAGAGCAGGCTAGCTTAAATTGGCCAAAGATGAATGACAGAGGCTGACTTATATTGATACAAAACAAGCATTGGCAGGAGGCAAACTGAACTGCCCGAGGACAAACTTATATTAACGGAAAACTTAAATGATAGATGACGAACCTCTATTAACGGAATACCAACTAAATTAGTAGAAGGCTTACCTGTATTGGTAAAAAACAAACCTTCATTGACAGTACGCAAACTAAGCAGGCAGAAGACTAATCTAGATTGACAGAAGACTTACCTATAGTGGCAGAAAACGGACTTCCATTGGCAGAAGAGTAAATTAGCAACAAAAACAACAAACCTTTGTTGGCGGGAATCAATCTAAATTGACACGAGGCACACTTATATTGATAGAAAACAATTTCCCATTAGAAAAAGATACACTGAACCGCCAAGAACCAACCTAGCTTGACGAAAATTTAACCTGATTAACAAAACACGATTCTCTATTGACAGAAGACTATCTAAATAGACGGAATACCTACGTCTATTGGTAGAAAATACACCTTTATTGAAGATCCACTGAATTGGAAAAAGACTAATGTAGATTGGCAGAAGATAAATCTGTGTTGACAGAAGACAAACTTTGGTAGATGACAAATCAATTTGAAAAAGGACCAACATAGATTGACAAAACATCAATTTATCTTAACAGAAGATCAACCACAATTGCTAAGAGATCGACATTGCTCGTCAAAATTCTAGGTTAAATTCATGGGAGGTTAACTTAGATTAATCCAGTTCCAGACGAGGTCTCTTGATCTGAATAAGATTTTGCTTTATCGTCTTTTATTAATTGATCTTTTATTTTTCGATTCGCTAAATAAAGATATAGTGTTTTGCGACGTGGTAAAGGACGAGAATTGGACCTGTGGCGGTTCCCCCAAACACCACTGACTACTTACCCGAAGAATCCCCATAATTACAACCCAGCCTTCATAAGTTTCTGCCAATGCAATCGCATTAGCACCTGTAAATGCTTTACGCACTAAATTTATCAAAGGTATTTAGGTAAAAGCTCCTGGAAGAGAATTCTTACCTTTCATTCATTTATTCGAATTCAAAATTCCTTATAAGAATTCTGTTCAAAACATCATAAACCCCAAGCCCAATTCGGCACCTTCGGTTGCCAGGCAAATCCCAATGTTGCATACGCATTTTCCCTAGTAGAATTTCTGAAAACGAAATAATTTGGTTTACATATAATGTAACTATCATAAGAGGGATCATAAACATTGTGCTGCCTATTCCCAGCCTCACCATGTGTATAATAAATTCCTACATATACATTGGCTGGCGACCTATACCCAAGGGACAAAAGCAAATATACGCATCTTGCGTCTTAAGACATAAATTAAATCCTACAACATAGGCAAATGCAAATAGGAATTGAATACTTACCCTTGGCGTCGATGCAATCAACACCAATTCCCTATAAATAAGCTAGAATCAATTAACAGATGCAATGCATAGCTTAAACAATGATCTATATGATCCCTTTGTTCCTTTTGCCTCGTTTCAGGTTTCGTTTATCCTTTGCTAAATGCATCGATAAACACGGTGATGTGTACGATCACACAAGCACACCACTGAGTGCCAGAGACCGCCTTCCATTGGTCACTGGTCAAAGGAAATTTCATTTCCTTTTCACCACACCACCAAACTCACCCCAAACGAGGGTGGAATCATTGAGTCGTATTTCAACCGCCGATCCGGACGGTTTGTTTTCCGCTCCCCGTATCGCCGTGGATGTGTATATACCGTGGAGTCTAAATACAACCACCGATCGCGACGGTAGGTTCTTCTCCCGCTCCCCGTGGCCCATCGGGGAGGTGTACCATCGAGGACTCGCTTTTTCTCCCCAGTTAATTGTATAGTCGGAACCAATAGTGCGAAGTATTTAGATAGTTGGTGTATTGTGAACGTTTGAACGATGGCAATGAGAATGCTTACATTAACATATTTGTAAGGTTCCCAGTGACAATTCATGTTTTTTTCATTTAGTTAATCAAAAAAAAAAAACTGTCAGTGTAATTAAAATCAGTTTTTTTGTAATCTCACTAAATACCTAAAAATTGTTGTGAATAAAAAAAAGAACCTTTGTAAACCATTAAACGGGGCGTTTTATTGTCGTATATCTTCGGTGGACAACTTTCCTCTTTCGAATAGTACTGGGCGTAATTATTCCTTTCGTTTGTGGACAATACGCGGCTGAACATTCGATTAGTGATGGGGAGTGAAGTGAATCAGCGCCGTACGCCGGAGCAACCTACTTCGCCTCCCCACAAACCCATCCTATGAAAGAGTCAAAGCCAAAACACCACCGCATGAAACCAGGGCTGCATGTAAACGAGGATGTTTCAACTACGCCACTAAGAGAGTAAGCCACAAAGAGAGTACGAATGATATAGGGTCCTCCATAGGAAGCACCTACATCCAAATGAGGCACCTAGATCGCGACGCAGTGTAATGTTATATCGTTAAGTAAGGATAGTGAATATTATGAATTGAACTCACGGAGAAACGGGTGGAAAGTGAAGCATTGACGCATCGGGCTATTCCCGCCTGTAGGAATTTGATTTCTAAACTCAAGTACACGCAATTGATGTGGATTTGCTTGGTATACGGCTGATGCTTGCCCTTTAACTCCAGCCTCAGAAACGTAGAACCCTCGATTCTCTTCTGAGGAATCGATGATTTTACTTTCGACTAATTCTATCGGGTTTTCCAATAGGGACATGTTAGATACCCAAACCCGCTCTTTCTCTCCTGAAGATAACAAATTAAAAGTATAAAAACTAATAAAGAAAAATAAAAAAACTACTGGAATGAAAGAAAAACAAAAATGTAGTAGGGGTTGAATATAAAAGCCAAAAAAAGGAAAAACGGGAAAAATAAATAATTCACTCTGCGTAAAACATCAGATCAAAAAGTACGAAAATAGTCGAAGAAAGTATAACACGCTCGACATATTAACCTGATTGCAGGATAGCACACATCCATCAACGCCATATCAAGAGAGTTCAATTTTATTCAACAATCCACAGACTGGTCTTATTCAAATAGCTGAACAATACCTGAAGAATAATTTAAAGCAATCCAACAATTTAAACAATATAAGAGCTATGTGTTTTTAGAGGCTTGCGCCTATTTCTTCATCCTGAACATTTACCTTCCTCATTACTCATATCATCATTGACAACTGGGAGCTCAAGATTCAACGCCTCCAGCAACCAGAACAGCGTATCCAGAGAGGCCAACAACTCAAGAAAGTATAAGGGTGAGTATCTTCCCCATTATTTACCCCATTATTTATAACATATAACTGTTTTGTGCATAACAAACATAACAATTATATTTTTAAATAAAACACAGAATAATTGAGAGATGGAGCTGAAATTTATTCCAAGAATAGTGCACATGCTACATTTAAGTATAGGATTCAGCGATCAGACTATTTCTTAAGATTACACGATTACCAAACTTCCCTTTCAATAGGATCAATTATGTGACCAGATGTGTGGCATGTGGCGCCATCATGTAGGAACCACAAGTCACTGATATCGCGTCCAAAAAATAGCCTTCCAGCATAGCATGATAGTGAACTCCATTGACCGCAGCATGGCGATCATTTGCATCGTCGAAAAAATACAATCCGATCTCACCTTCGGCATGAAATCCACAGGACACGGTCGCTTTTTGTGGATGGAATGGAGTCTCTCTAGGCACATGTGGGTTTGTTGCTGACCAATAAGTCATTTTTCTTATTGTCAAAACAAGCCAAACATGAGCTTCAACACTGCAGATGGCGAATATGTTCGCTGTTGGCCACAATTTGACTCAACTCGTGGAGGAACCTACGCGGGTGCCAGATGCCTGAGGTGATTATGCGAACACCCTGGATCTGTTTTTGACATCCGAATCGAGTGTTTATACCGTTGAGGTTGCTGCGCCACTCGGAAACTCATATCACTGCTTGGTGTCGGTGGCACAACCACTTGCATTTCAAGCGAATATCCGACCTAAGCAACTTCGCCATGTATGGAGGTATGGCGCTGCCAGCTGGGACGATTTGTGGCACCTATTCGCACCCTTTCCGTGGTCGGATGTGTGCTTTGAAGATGGATACCTACATTCCGCATTCCATCGAAAGAAATTCGTCTGATAAGCCTTGGTTGGATAAAAAATGCGAGCAGATTACAGCGGCAAAAAACAGAGCTTTTCAACAATGGCTCTCAAATCCCACCGAGATTAACAGAACGAATTTTGTTAGAATCACAAACGCGTGCAACCAGGCGATTGATACCGCGACAGTGTGACCAATAAACTCCTTCAGTGCCTGTCTGGTTTGCGCTGCTTCTGATCAATGGCGAGGGCTGTCAGCAGTAACTTCGTTTCGTCCTCTTTTCCTCGGTTAGTGACGGGCAGCGAGACGTTAGTCACAAATTCAAAGGATAAAGCAAATGTGTTCGCGAATTTATTTTTCGCGAATTCAAACTTGGATGCCGGTCTTTTGGAACCACCTGTGGTAGCCTCGGTATGGTCTCCGATGCGGGACGTGAGGTTCCGGCCGCGAACAATTCAACGGATTCTACGTGGACTGGACTGTAGGAAAGCAACCGGCCCGAACGGAATACCAGCAATAGTCCTTAGGAACTGTGCTCCAGGACTCTCGCCAGTTCTTGGCAGACTCTTCCGCTTATCTTATGCACTACCTGCTGGAAAATCGCTCGAGTTCAGCCAATCCTAAAGAAGGGGAAAAAGTGTCTCCCACAAAATTACCGACCGATAGCATTACTGTCATCTAAGGCGATGGGAAGGCTCATCAATGCCGAGTTAATTAAGTAATTGGATTGTGGCGGACTTCTGAATGATCGTAAATACGGATTCCGTGGCAGGCGGTCCACGGGAGACTGTGGCGGTTCCCATAAACACCACTACTCACCTTCCCAAATTACGTAAAAGCTTCCAGTCCTGAAGCTCCCATAACCCCATTGTTCTTTGCTTATGCAATAGCATTAGCGCCTGCAACATTCCCCGCATCAAAACATTTCCTTTTCCAAGGACATTTAATACATTCAAGCATTACATTAAATTCCATACAAGAATTCTTTCTTTCATGCAAATGCATTTCCCAGAATACCTACAAGAATTCTTCATATCATGCGGGCCTGATGAATCCAAAACTACTCGGCACCCTTGTACCGCCATGCAATTCCGCTGTACATCTGCACACCACATGTCCCTGGCATTTCCACGGCCTCTGCAGCTCTTTGTCCATCGGACAAAAGCAAATACTCACATAAACCGAATTCCTTCGCATGTAATCATGTATACAAATTCAATCCCTTTTGCCCAGCAAAATGCGGTACACGATCACCCATCGTATACCTAGATTCTTTTAGCATTACCAGCCTAATTACAATGAGGCTATTTATCCAGCTGCAATATACCAGACCACGATCCCTAATGTGACGACAAGCCACCGCCAGTAATAGACGCGATACACATTTCCCATTGGGTAAATAGAAAAACTCATAAGCACCATTTCCCCGATGCAGTGTCGGCTATTATAGCTAAGATTCACATCGTAAACAATGGCCTATACGATCCATTTGTCCTTACGGTTTTTCAGCTTTGTTTTTCCTTGACCTTCGCGCATGAGTTGAACAATATGATCTTCACGATCACTCATACACCCATACCACCATGGTCTTCATTACGAGATCTGGTTTTCTATTTCACAAAGAGAGACTTTACGTTTCTCTTGTGGTAGGTAAACGTATCCTAAGCCGAGAGGATATTCACCACCACCGAATAGAGGGTGAATCAAGAGCCAGATTCCAATCCTCGGTGAGTCTGATTACAAGCACCGATCGCGACGGTAGGCTTTTCTCCCGCTCCCCGTGGCACATCGGGGACGCGTACCATCAAGGAGTCGCTTTTCCTCCCCAGTTAATTGTCATAGTTGGAATTATAGTGCGAAGTGTTTAGATAGTTTGTGTATTGTGTACGTTTGGACGATGGCAACGAGAATGCTTAAATTAATATATTCGAAAGGTTCCAAGTGACTTTTAATTCATGTTTTTCATTTAGTTAATAAAAAAGTAACTTTCGTTGTCAATAAATTGAACTAAGACCTGTGTAAACTTCTGTGTACTAACAATAAAAATCATTTTATACAAACAACATATAGTGTTTTATTCTCCTTTCCCCTTTTGTGACAGCTTGCGAGTGAACTTAATCCTGGGTGATCGGTTAATGGCGGAACCGATGAACTCTTCAATTTGTGGGGACGAGGTAGAACCTGCGCCCATGCCGACGCCACCACTTCTCCCTCCACAAGACCTTTGACCCTTACAACCGATATTTTGACATCTGCGATTGGGGGGCATGGTGAGTCAAGGGCGGTCGCCTTGGATGTCTTTAGGCTTTTGACCGCCTCTGGCGCGCGGTATTACTGAGCAAACTTCGTTCATACGGACTTTCCCAGCAGCTTTGCAGCTTTAAATGATCCAAGAGCTTCAGCGTTTTGTAATCCGTGGCCTACTACAATGTGGTGTCATATGATGATATTAATATTAGGAACAGACCACAATATGTCAAGGAATGATGAGGTGGTGACTTCGTTTTTCTTTATCCAATTTCAGTTTTTGTTTAGTTTACAATAGGCATTTATTATACAAAAAAATTTACAGATTTTACTTAAGACTAAATGCTAAGTCCTATTTACATTTATTTTTCTTGTAATAACTTACTGGCTCTTCACAAGCATTCTAAACTGACGTACACTATTTAGGAATCAACATTTAATATTGTTTATGTATCTTTATCTATATATATATATAGATAAAAATACAGATATGCCACCCATCTGGATACAGATCAACCACCCAGCTTCTGAAATTATTGTCCTTGGTGATTTTAATGTGCACAATTCCGACTGGTTGTTACATTCTAACAGAACCGACGAGGCTGGGAGGCTGGCGGAGATGTTTGCTGTAAGCCACAACTTGACTCAACTCGTGGGGGAGCCAACGCGAATACCGGATGCCCGAGGCGATTATGCGAACACCTTGGATCTGTTTTTGACATCCGAACCGAGTATTTATACCGTAGAGGTTTCTGCGCCACTGGGAAACTCAGATCACTGCTTGGTATCTGTCGCGCAAGCACTTGCATACCAAGCGAATAACCGGCCTAGGCAGCTTCGCCATGTATGGAAGTATGGGGCCGCTAACTGGGACGATATGCGAGATTTCTTCGCATCCTTTCCATGGTCCGAGATGTGCTTCGGAAACTCCGATGTTAACGCTTGCGCGGAGTCGGTGTCAGAGATTATTCTTCTGGGGGTGGAGATGTATATTCCACATTCCATCAAACGAAGTTCGTCTGATAAACCTTGGTTTGACAAAAAATGCGAGCTGATTACAGCGGCAAAAAATAGAGCTTTTAAGCAATGGCGCTCCAATCCCACCGATGTTAACAGAACGAATTTTGTTAGAATCAGAAACGTGTGCAACCAGGCGATTGATACCGCGAAGAAGGCTCACAACGACAGGGTGATCAATAAGCTCCTTCGGTGCCCAACTGGTTCGCGCTCCTTCTGGACAATGGCAAAGGCTGTCAGCAGTACCTTTGCTTCCTCCTCTTTCCCTCCGTTGGTGACAGACAGCGGGACGTTAGTCACGAATCCAAAGGATAAAGCTAATGTGTTCGCGAATTTATTTTCGGCGAATTCAAACCTCGATCCCGGCCTTTTGCAGCCACCCGTGATCTCGCCGGTACAGTCTTCCATGTGGGATGTGAGATTTCGTCCGCGCATTATTCAGCGCATTCTGCGTGAACTGGATTGTAGGAAGGCAACCGGCCCGGACGGAATACCAGCAATAGTCCTTAAGAACTGTGCTCCAGAACTATCGCCGGTTCTTGGCAGACTCTTCCGCTTATCTTATGCACGGAGGACCTTTCCTGCCTGCTGGAAAATCGCTAGAGTTCAGCCAATCCCCAAAAACGGGAAAAAAGTGTCTCCCACAAAATTACCGTCCGATAGCATTACTGTCTATTTTATCTAAGGTAATGGAAAAAGTCATCAATACAGAGTTGGTTAAGTATTTGGAGTGCGGCGGACTTCTGAATGATCGTCAATACGGATTCCGTGGCAGGCGGTCCACAGGAGACCTTTTGACACTTATAACCGATATATGGACATCTGCGATTGAACGGCATGGTGAGTCAAGGGCGGTCGCATTAGATATCTCCAAGGCTTTTGACCGCGTCTGGCACGGGGCATTGCTGAGCAAACTTCGTTCATATGGACTTTCCCAACAGCTTTGCGACTGGACGAGGAGCTTCCTCGAGAATCGATCGATCCGGGTTGTTGTGGACGGCGAGTGTTCGGATCTGTATCCTGTTAATTCGGGGGTGCCCCAGGGTTCTATTTTGGCTCCAACCTTGTTCTTGCTTCACATAAATGATTTGTTGGCGACAACGGATAACAAAGTGTTCAGTTTTGCGGATGATAGTACGCTTGTTTCCTCCTTTTCGAGTGATCGGCCGATTGGTGCATCAACGTCGCACCAGCTGAGATGTAGACAGATTGACTCTCTGAACCAGGATCTGGATAAAGTCCTGCAGTGGGGAAAGGCCAATCTTGTCGACTTCAACGCAACGAAGACCCAGTATACAACATTCACAAAGAAAACTGGATCATCGGTTCCACAGCTGATGATGAATGGCCGGGCCCTCGAATCTGGGGAGAGTTTGAAATTGCTCGGCGTCACGGTCTGTGGGAATGTATCATGGCATAAACACGTATCGGGTATCGCCAGATCAGCCTCAGGAAAACTGAGTTATCTTTTTAGAGCCAAGAAATATTTTACTCCGGCCCAACTTCTTCTCCTATATAAATCTCAATTTAGACCCGCGCTCGAATATTGCTCTCATGTTTGGAGCTCGGCTCCTAAACATACCCTCGACCTACTTGAGAGCGCACAAAGACGAGCGATCCGCCTGATCGGGGACTCGGCGCTGACGTCGGGACTACAGTCGCTATCACATCGAAGGCGCGTGGCCGACCTCTGTCTGTTCTACAGATTTTATCACGGGTGCTGTTCTTCGGAGATTCTTGGCATTGTTCCACGCAATTCGGTCTATATGCGCTCCACAAGACAATCCGACGGATCGCACCCGTTTGTGGTTCATCTCCCGACAGCGCGAACATCCCTGTATCAGAACTCGTTCCGTTACAGAGCGGGGAAGCTGTGGAACTCCCTTCCCACGCGAGTGTTCCCGGAGCGTTACAACCTGCAACTGTTCAAAAAGAACTGCAACAGTTATTTGATGGCATCTCGGTGCGCCCACTCGACGCTATAGGTTCGCCTCTCCCGAGAAAAGTCTAATAAAAAAAAAAAAAAAAAAAAAAAAAAAAAAAAAAAATATATATATATATATATATATATATATATATGTATATATATATATATATATATATATATATATATCATCATCATCGGCACTACAACCGGGATCCGGTCTTGGCCTTATTTAACAAATCTCTCCACCGGTCCCGATTTCGAGCCGATGTCATCCAGTTTAGCACTCCCAGGCTCTGGGCGTCCTGGTCTACGCCATCCCTCCATCGCAGACAAGGTCTGCCGCGCTGTCTCCTTCCATACATCCTGCCACAAAGGACTTTCCGGGCAGGGTCCTCTTCGCTCATTCGAGCTAGGTGTCCCGCCCACCGGAGTCTACCGAGCTTGATTTTTCTTACAATATGAGCTTCAAGGTAGATCGCGTACAACTCATGGTTGTAGCGTCTCCGGAATCGTCCTCCCTCACATACGGGGCCAACAATTCTCCTTAAGACCTTTCTCTCGAACGCGGCCAAGAGTTCAGAGTGCCTTTTATTAAGCACCCAGGTCTCGGATCCATACATGAGTACTGGTAAGACCATGGTCTTGTACAGTAGTAGCTTGGATGTTCTGGATAAATTTCGGGATTTAAAGAGCCTTGATAGACCATAGTAGGCTTTGTTGGATTTAATCAGCCGTTCGCGTATTTCTTCTTCCATATTGTTATCGGCTGATACTATTGACCCAAGGTAGTTAAAGGATTGCACTACTTCAAATTCGTGCTCCACTACCCCGATAGTTTGACCAACGTTAGGTCTTCTCTTCGCAGAAGTTGCCACCATGTACTTGGTTTTTCCCTCATTAATGTGCAGTCCCAGTTTTTGTGCCGCCTGCTCGATCTGGGTGAAGGATTCCTGTACCGCCGATTCGGTTCTACCGATGATGTCGATGTCATCTGCGTAGGCAAGTATCTGGCTGGACTTGGTGACAATAGTCCCTCTTGTTGTAACGCCAGAGTCACGGATTGCTTTCTCCAACGCCAGGTTGAAGAGAAGGCAGGCCGGACCGTCCCCTTGTCGGAGTCCATTATAGATGTTTATTGGTTTGGACAGCAATCCCGCTACTTTTACTTGACTAGTTACGTTGGTCAACCTACAAAGTCGTATCAATTTATTTGGAATGCCGAATTCTCTCATGGCATTATATAGTTCTACCCTGGCTATGCTGTCGTAGGCGGCCTTGAAGTCTATAAACAGATGATATAGTGGAATCTTAAATTCCAGACATTTTTCCATGGCCTGCCTAAGGGTGAATATATATATATATATATATATATATATATATATATATATATAAGAGGCCTTCCTCTTTTTTATCTCTTCATTTTTTTCTTTATTATTTTTGTCAGAACAAACGAATTTTAAAACCAAACGAAACATCATTAGGTATTAAAATAAAACTGAAGGGATGGAAATGAAATGATACTAAAACTAAAACTACATCTAGGGATGGAAAAATGGAGCATTGCATCTGAGAGGGATATCATATTTGGGGAGGATGGAGGCATTCGAACCCAATAACTTGGACATCATGCGGTTGAGGGTCGTGCTGAGTTATATTTCTTCGTTGTCTTTACCGCTCCCCGAATGACGTTCGACCAGCGACATTTTTCGAACATCTTTCACGTACCGTTGACTGTATACAGATCAACCACCCGGTTTCTGAAATTGTCGTCCTTGGCGATTTTAATGTACACAACTCCGGTTGGTTGGTACATTCTAATAGAATCGACGGGGTTGGGACGCTCGCGTAGGTGTTCGCTGTTAGCCGCAATTTGACTCAACTTGTGGAGGAACACACGCGAGTGACTGATGCCTGACCTAAGCAACTCCGCCATATATGGAGGTATGGGACTGCTAACTGGGACGATTTGTGAGATTTCTTCACATCCTTTCCATTGTCGGAGTTTTGCTTTAGAGACTCCGATGTTAACGCATGCGGGGAGTCGGCCACAGAGATTATTCTTCTCCGGATGGAGATCTACATTCCGCATTCCATCAAACGAAGTTCATCTCATAAACCTTGGTTTGATAAAAAATGCAAGCGGATTACAACGGCAAAAAATAGAACTTTTACGCAATGGCACTCCAATCCCACCGATGTTAACAGAACGAATTTCATTAGAATCAGAAGCGCGTGCAACCAGGCGATTGACACCGCGGAGAATGCTTAAAACGGCAGAGTGATTAACAAACTTCTTGAATGTCCAACTAGTTCGCGTCCCTTCTGGTCAATGGCGAGGGTTGTCAGCAGTAACTTCGCTTCCTCCTCTTTTCCTCCGATAGTCACAAAACGTATAAAACTAATGTGTTCGCGAATTTATTTTCCGCGAATTCAAACCCGATGCCAGTCTTTTGGAACCACCTGTGATCACCGCGGTACGGTCTTCGATGCGGAACGTATGGTTCCACCCGCGTAATATTCTACGCATTTTACGTGGACTGAACTGTAAGAAGGCAAACGGGCCGACGGAATACCAGCAACAGTCCTTAAGAATTGTGCTCCAGAACTATCGCCGGTTCATGGAAGACTCTTTTGCTTATCATATGGGGAAAAAGTGTCTCCCACAAAATTACCGGCCGATAACATTACTGTCTCATGTTATCTAAGGTGATGGAAAAGGTCATCCATGGCGAGTAAATTAAGTATTTCGAGTGCAACAGACTTTTGAATGATCGTGAATACGGATTCCGTGGCGGGCGGTCCACGGGAGATCTTTTAATCCTTATAACCGATATATGAACATCTTCGTTTGAGAGGCATGGTGAGTCAAGAGTGGTCGCATTGGAAATCTCCAAGGCTTTTGACCGCGTCTGGCACGGGGCATTGCTGAGCAAATTTCTTTCATACGGACTTTCCCACCAGCCTTGCGACTGGACGAAAAGCTTCCTCGAGGATCGATCGATCCGGGATGTTGTAAACGGCGAGCCTTCGGATTGGTATCCATTAATTCTGGGGTGCCTCAAGGTTCTATTTCAGCTGCAACCTAGTGTTTATTTCATATAAATGATTTGTTGGAGTCGACGGATGACAGGGTGTTCAGTTTTGCGGATGAGAGTACGGTTGTTTCCTTCTCTCGGAGTGATCGGCCGATTAGTGCATCAACGTCGCACTAGCTGAGATGTAGCCAGATCTACTCTCTGAATCGGGATCTACATAAGATCTTGCAGTGGGGAAAGGCCAATCTCGTGGACTTCAATGCAACGAAGACACAATATACAACATTCACAAAGAAAAGTAGAAGATTGGTTCCACAGGTGATGATGAATGGCCAGGCCCTCGAATCTGGGGAAAGCTTGAAATTGCTCGGTGTCATAGTCTGTGGGAATGTATCATGGCATAAACACGTGTCGAATATCGCCAGGCCTCAGGAAAACAGAGTTATCATTTTAGAGCCAAGAAATATTTTACTCCGTCCCACCCTTTTCTCCCGTATAAATCCCAAATTAGACCCGCGCTCAAATATTGCTCCCATGTTTAGAGCTTTGCTCCTAAACATACCCTCGATTTACTTGAGATCATACAGAGACGTACGATCGGCTTGATAGCGGACACGGCACAGACGTCGGGATTACAGTCGCTATCACATGGAAGGTGCGTAGCTGACCTCTATCTGTTTTACGGATATTATCACGGGTACTGAACTTCGAAAATTCGTGGTATTGTTCCGTGCAATTCGGTTTAAATGCGCTCCACAAAACAACCCGACGGATCGCACCAATTTGCGGTTCATCTTCGTACGGAGCGAACATCTTTGCATTATAACGCGTTCCGTTACAGAGCGGGAAAGCTGTGGAATTCTCTCCCCGCGCGAATATTTTCAGAACATTACAACCCGCACCAAGGCCATCAATTCTGAGTTAATTAAGTATCTGGAGTGCAACGGATTTCTGAATGATCGCCAATACGTGTTCCGTGGCAGCCAGTCCACGGGAGACCTTTTGACCCTTATAACCGTTACAACCTGCAACTGTTTAAGAAGAATTGTGACAGTTATTTAGTGGCATCCCAGGGTGCCGTGGCGGCGCTATAGCTTCGCCTCTCCCCAGAGAAGTGTAATAAAAAAGTTAAATAAATATATGAATATATATATATATATAGCTCCTCAATAGTATACTGGTTAGTATACCCGCCTGTCACACGGGAAACCGGGGTTCGATTCCCCGTCGGGGAGCCTCTGGCGCAAGACTAATAACCTTGCCCGGAAAAAACAGATCATTATGGAAAATTTAACAAGCCTCAGGACTTGCTAAATAAGGCCAAGACCGGTTCCAGGTTGTAGTGCCGATGATGATGATATATATATATATGAGGGTGGCCTGAAAAGTTTCCGACCTCAACGTGAAGCACTCGTCAATAAAAGCTAGTGAATGTAGTTGTGCATATTTTGGCAGTTACTCACCAACATTTTAGCCATTTTGGATGGGTAGTTTTTATTTGACAGTTGTTTAAGTGAGTCGACGTGAGTGTTTTTGTAAAAATTGACAAAATTGAGCTGTCATTAATTTTTTTTTGTTTTTTAAAAGGCAATACGCCTACCCAAGTCAAAGATGAGCTGGGCTCTGTGTGTGGGGACTCTGCACCATAATTTCATCATCATCATCATCATATCCGAGACTTGTTAAATTGTTCATAATAATTCGTTTTTCCGGGCAAGGTTATTAGCCTTGCGCCAACCTTTCTCAGGATGACTTTTTTATATATGCTTTTTTCTTTCTTTCTATTCTTCGCATTGTTGTTGTTACTATTGCAGGTGGTTTTTTTTGCCTCTCCTCAGAAGGGAAATATTTTTCTGGTTGGTAAAAAATCCTTCTGGGTTGGGGCTGGCAAAGTCCCCCATTTCTTTGATTTTGGTTTGTTCTTACTCTTTTACTAGGTCTGGTTACCGACAAGGTCTTCCATTTCTTTAGTCTCGTTCGCTTTTGGGGCATCATCTTAGGGGGGTTTTTCTTTTCGGTCGTTCCCTTCTGGTTCTCTTCTAGGGACTGACGAGGTTCCCCATTTCTTTGATTTTGTTCGCCGGAGTCCTCCAGTTTTTTTCTGGTTTGGTGCTCTCTCCCCTATTTCTTAAGTTTCTTCTCCTCGTCCCTTGGGTTTTGACTTGTGGAAGAATTGTATTCTTTTCGCCTGGTTTACCATTTGGGTCTTTATTTTACACCCTTTTGGCTATTAGGGTGCTCTGCGTACTCTCTTTTCTTCTTTTTTACCTTTTGTTTCTTTTTTCTTTCGCTTGTTACCCATCTATCTTCAACTGGTTTCCTGAAACCTGCCTTAACCGATTAAGGCCAAGGACAGTGTGCTCATCAAATGAAAACGCTGAAGCAGCAACTTGGTCCAGCTATTAAACAAAGGGAAGTTGACGCCCCTATAAATAGGTACTGTGGGGGTTCTTTAAGCCATTTCCCAAGAATCACCCATCCCCTTTCACCTGTCTCCCACTTCCCCAAGCAAGTCTTTCTACTTACCTGTAAGCTCCCCTGCAGCATCTCCCACCTGAAAGCAACCTGGCATGTATATTGGCAAATTGTTCTGGTTCATGATACTTGAACCATTCAATACCCCCCTATTGGCTCAGCTTGTCAGCAATTATAATCGACAAATACACGTTGACACAGCTGTAGCCGATATTCTTTCCACAGTTCACAATTGTCTATCGCGCCTATACCCTTTGGTCCGCGACAGTTGCGACAATTCCGCCTTATCGGCTATCAACCGGTCATGGAATTTGGGCATGTATATGATCATTGCTTACGCAATCTTACCCATGCCATGCCCTATGATGACCCACCAGCAAATCAAAGCAAACACACAGTACCTCACTGCGTTTGTTTTGTTTACTAACCGCTGGTCCATGGTTCCCCTGGGTGAGACGTTGGCTTGTACATCTGCAGGTCAAATCCCTCACCACCATACCCAAGCACCACCGTCGCTGAGGTTTCTGTTGACTTAAAGTTCATGAATAATTTCCCTCCTTGTGCTCCAGAGCCATACGGCTAAAGCAAACATAACCGAAATCTCCGGTTGAACTAGCATCACTATATTTGTATTGCCTTCAACGGCATTTCCCTTGAACTCATAGATAAATACCATGACGATCCCATGCAACATCGGCAGACCATGAAAGTTGTACATCTCATCATTTGACCCTTGAAATAGCGTTTTTGTTTACTTTGAAGCAAAAACCTATTTCGTTCTCAGGCGTGGGTCATCGATGATTTATGACCACGTTGCGTGCAGCCCGTGATGCTCGTACATTTGTTTGATCAGGTGTCGGCCGATCGTTGTCTGTATTGCAGGCAAAAGGGGCATTGTACGCGTCCCTATGCAGCATTTGGGAAATTCTCCCATTGAACCCTTTTCTCGATCACCATTGGCCGTCGCCAAGTTGAGCCTGTTCGCTCCTCACACAGCGATGTGATTCACCACAGTTGAATCTGACGGATGTGGATTGCATCGAAGAGTCAGTTTTTATTCATTGCACCTTCGTTTACGAATCCCCGCGGAGAGTCGCCGAGAGTTCCTTCTTTACTAGATCATTTCTGTTCGTGTCCGTCTTTTTGCTATGCTGTGTTTAACCAGCGTAAAAGTAATATAATTTAATTAGTTCCCTTAAACAAGTGTATCCCACTAACGTTGATCCCGATTGACTCGTGCCTTAAAACTATAAGTTGTATTAGACTTACGTGCAAGACCGGATAAATAATTAAATAAAGGAAAGTTAAATAGTTAAAACAAAGCTCCTGCGTTTTATTTTACTCCTGTGGTGTACGATTTGGATGAACCTTGGGGAATAACAGTGTGCGTCGCAACAAGTCAGGACATTTCTTAGTGAACAATCAGTGGTGTGTTGATCAACCTGCGTCCGTGCCGACGCCCCTAACAAAATCAACCCACAGTACCCCATAGGGAAACTGTGAGTAGTCCTTTGCTTACTAGTATTAATATATTTTTTGTGAGCAATGTTTATTAAAGTGCAACAGTCTTGTTACCGTCCGCGATAAAAGTGTTGATATTATTTTGTGAAGCCAAAAAGAGAGATTCGAGAACGTCGACGCACTTCAGGCTACTTTCCAAGTAAAAATCTTATCAATCTCTCTTCGATGTGGATTTATGGAAAGCATCATTAGTATCGCTTAGACACTTTATTGCAGGAAGGACATGCGGTAACAAAATATCTATACATTCATAACAAGAGAATATGTGATTCTGAGGGAGTTAGTGATTGTGATTTCGAAATCTATTCATAATGAATTATCCTCTAAAGACTCATTGTGGGACGGGGACTTATCGTACATTTGATTGTGCATACATATGTAGGTTCAACAGATGACTTTAGGTATTGTGGCAGTTCTGTACAGTTACTGACCACTTAAGTGTTGGATTTCAATGCTGAGCCGCCCGGTGAAATACCACCCCATCATGCTATACACTCCGACAAATAGTTGGTAGAAATTCTTGTTCATCTTTCGGAGCTGATAGACCCGGTCAAAAAATAAAAGCAGAACCTCAGGGTCCTGATTCAGCGCTTTCCAGAGAAAACTCAAATAGTGAATCCCTTAATAATAGACTTCTAGGTAATAGACTTGTGGCGGTTCCATTGAACGCCACTACTTACCTTTCCATTGTCTAACCAAAGGTGTCTTCTAACCACCTAAAACAATTACCATTCGCTAACGCAATTGCATTAGCATCAAAAAACATTTCCCCCAGGGGCATGCTTGCATTCAACGCATCATGTTCCTGAAATCCAATTCGGTTACGACATCACGTAACCGACATAAATTCCCGAACATGCCAATGCACATAACCAACAAAGTATTTTGCCGCACACCTGCATGGCATGTTCACCCTTGTTTTACTCAACAGGCCCATCGGTCGAACTTTCGAACGACAATGCACAGCAAACCAAACCATTGCCTACCGAAGGGAATCGAGTGTTGCATAATGTAAATGCGCACATAACAAACCGACCCTTTGAAGACGTCAGCGATGTGCACGATCAGCGTAAATGCTGTACGCAGTTGCTGATTGTGTAAACATCTCATGTTCCTTGTCACGATAGCTTGCCCAGTGCAAACTCGTCGTTTAACATCTCCTTTTATGGAATTCTAATATCCACGGTTCGCATGCTCATGAACACACAGCAGGAGCGTGCGAGGTAACCGCATCCGTGTGCGTGCACATCCTCACCGTGACCAATGTATGGAAGATCATCCCCTATTGGTCACCGAAACGATGGATGCAATTTGGTATTCTGTCGTTTCGGAGGGAATCTTCAGTCTTGATACCGATTCCGTGGAGGCAAGCCGGGTCCTCCACGTAAATTAACGACATGCTTCGTCTACCAACCATCGCGGCGTGTGCACGCACGTTTGAGTTTCTTCCACCAATAAGTACGAATATACTTCTAAAAATTCACTCTTAAATACAATTTTTCCAAAGAATCCTTCGAGAAAAGATCTCCTAAAAGATACACGCCGAAACAAGCGACTCCGAAAGAGTTGACACCGAAAGAGCAGACTACGAAAGAATGAATTCTGAAACGACTCAGAAGGAGTAGTGTAAGTGTATTCCAACTCAGCAAAAGTAGTGAATCCGGTTCGAAATGCGAGCGGCGCTGAAGCCCAAAAAATTGAACATCAACGATGGAACTCCGCAACGAGACTTTCAAAAACTTTCAGAGCCAATCCATTTAACAAAAACTGTCATTAAACCCGAACAAAAAGCAGTACCGAACAACTTAATTTTACCGAATATCAAAACGAGTAAAAACTGCACCTTAATTCCGTTACCGTATTTATTTTTCGGTTCTTCAGAAGCAGCCGTTGAGCCACCAAAATCTTCTTCGCCACACCGTTGTGCTGATCTCTTTTCAAGACTTCAGCGATTCCAGCAACGGGGTCAGCTATCAGGTAGCTGAATGTCTCCGTAGTCAGCGAGCACTTCGAAAAGCATCCCGCAGCATGAACGAGTCTCTGACACAATTTATAGTTGCATACTCTCCGGCGTTGTAAGGTGATATTTCGCCGAGTCAATTGAATTGCTTGACTCAATTATTTGATGCAAATTGTTTTCCAATTGTTATGCTGTTGCTTCTGCAACATCTTCCCGGGCCGGCGATGGTGGACGAATAGGCTTTTTTTTCTTTTTTCTTTCCCGTATTAATGAGATGTATCAGCGCAATGATCATCTTGGGCGCGGTTAGCCCGAAATGTTGCAATTGAGACTGTACTTTTAAATGTTGTGTCGATCGTGAACCGGCACGGTGCAACGGTAGGGTGGCAATTGTTTGACATTGGTTCCATTAGTGGGTCTAGATTATCAATTATATTTGACTTTGTTATAGTGGCATGTGTATTTCAGATTGCAAGTGTGTGTGTGTGTGGGTGTGTGTGTGTGTGTGTGTGTAGTAGGCCAAGTTGGCCATAGGGTGCTAACGTAGTTGTCTTTCATGCTATTGGTGGCATTCTACTTCCGTGTGGAGTTTGGAAACTAAATAGTGCATGGTTGGGTCGAGTCCCTTGATCGATCCTTAGACGATATCATGTTGTTCCCATCAACCGCGCTTTCGGATTGTAATCGCATGTCTGATTATGACTGATGAGATTCACCAACCGTTTGCTGATTAGAGGTGATGAGAGTAAAATGTAAATGGGATGTCGCTGTTTTGGCTCGGAATCGTTCTCATGATGTCATGGGATGATTGTGTATTCATTGATTGATCTTGTGGCAACGATTGTGCATTCTGCATTTCCATCAAGGTCCATAAAATCTTCTTCGTCTTCCATAATGCTACATAGCTATTCCCGCGATCAAGTTTTGTACGTGCTACTGGTCGTGGAGATGTTCCTGATTTGTAAGTATCGGTGTTAAATTGGTAGCTGTTGAATTACTAACCGAACTTGGAAGATGTGGCTTGAGATGATGCCACCGTCATTGTCGTTGAGGGGATCATTCAGATGATAGAACTCGTGGACACAGCTATATAGAGAGGATTTGGTTTTCTCTTCCCTTTATGCGGTTTAGGATTCGGCAACTTAACCTCGTGTATGGGGTTCTCGTTTTTCTTTGTTTGCGATGGTGGAACACATTCGCTAATTTACCAGTGCTGATGTGCTGTGAGCTTGACGTCACATTTTCCAAAGAAATTTTAACCGGTTCAGGAGTTTCTGATTGAACCATTTGCGATTGACGAGAACCTGCTGGTGAAGCCATGCCAAACAACTGGATAGTCTGGGCTGGCATAATAGCGGAGGCTGTTGACATTTGTAAATCTCCTGCATGTGGTGGAGGAGGTGCCTGAAAGGCGATAATTGCCGTCTCGGTCGCGGCAACGATTTGGTGAGTATTTATATTATTCCAATGGTTGAGGTCAATATTTGGGTTGATTTGATTAAATCCTGGTAAGCTCCGTTGAAACTGCGTCGGCAATTGTGCAACGATCGGACCAGTGAGACTATTTGACATTTGTATTTGAGCGATGTGGTTGTCATTAAGTTGACGTGGTAATTGTGCAGCCACACCTTGGTTCGGAATGTGGCCCTTTAGAGCCAGCTGAGATCGAGGTGCATAAGATAAAGCCGATGATTCAGCATGAAATCCACTTCGTTGTGTTAAATTTGGCTGCGCAACGTTGTAATTGATAGATTGTGAATTCGCCATCTTCTGAGTATGGCCAACCTGTGCCGATACCAGAAATGTTGGAGTAGCTGCCAACTGCATAGGACCGTCTGTGTTTAGAGTCCGAGACGATTGCTGTGTCTGATGTTGTTGCAGTTGGGGATGTGTCTCTCTTACGCCGCTAATGCCACTGGTTGGCGTTGGGCGAATTTCTCGATGAGAACTGATCTTTATGTCGGCAGCATTGCCTGAAGCCGTATTCGATCTACTGGTTGAGTGATTGTGTTGAAAATGATGTTTTTGGTGGCTATTGCGCCCGCCATAGAGGTTATCTTGCTGGCCTTGAGGACGTGACGAAGTCAATATGTTCCTTGAATTGAGAGAATTCTCTGAATTTCCCATAAGACCAGAATTATTTCTATTGTCCGCTTGATATTGATTTGTGGGGATTAATTTTCCGGTATTGTTGAATACTCTGGAATTGTGGTTGCCATCAGACGATTCGAATTTCCGACGTCGCAGTCTCAGAACGTAATTCTCAGTTGATGAAACCGGACTATGGCCATGACGTGCAGTCATGGTTTGGAGAGCAACATTATCTGCATGATGAATTTCATCGCAAAGTACATGCTGCTGCTGCAATTGGATTTGCTGTGGGTCCTGTAACCGCATGTGATGTGCATCAGGAGCAGCATTGCTGCTTAGATTTTGATGGTGTTGAGGTTGTAAAATAAGTTGAACACCTTGCGGCATATCCCTTTGAACTGATGTGAGATTAGGTAAGAGATGCTGCGTGCTTAGGTTATTAGTCGGAATCACAATCTGCTCACCAGCAGAAGCCTTCGTTGACAATTGTGCCGCATTCGCCTTCCGCTGTTGTGAATTCTTGAAGGGTGAATGTATCTTTCGTCGTTCCTCATCTTCTATCTCCTCGAATTTTGTTAACCGAGAGTCCAGCTTAGAAGGTTTTGTCCTTACGTGAAAGGATGTTATTGATGATTGGTTATCAATGATGCTACCGGAGACCACCCACCCTAATTCGGTTCGTTGCGCCATGGGGGTGCCGGGCGCTCCCTTGATTATTCCGTCCAGAAGAAGCGCCGAATAAACATCGCCCCCAAGAAGGATGTCGACTTTGCCTGGCATGTAATAAGTCGGATCAGCCAGATCGATACCCTTTAGATGGTCCCAGTTAACGCGTTGAAGATTGCGCATGGGTAGCGCCGCAGTGAGTTTGGGCAAAACAAAGGCTCGAACCTGCAACGTGAAGGGTTCGTTGATTTTAGAGTGAATAACGAGTGATACCTTGTGCGCCGATGCACTCATCCTTGTTTCCCCTATGCCATAGACGGACACGTGGCCTTTCTCTCTTTTGAGCCTTAACAACCGTGATGCTGATTCGGTAATGAAAGATGCTTCCGATCCAGGATCCAGGAGAGCTCGTAGCGTCAGAGGCTGTCCCTCAGCTGTATAGACCCTGACGAGAGCAGTAGCCAGAAGAACAGTCTGAACATTATTGTTTTTGACAATGCAGGCGTTGAATACTGAGGATCTTCTGGTGGAGACCGTTGAATCCTCCGTTGATTGTGCCTGATGAGTTTGGTCAGCAGATGTTCCAGATGGAGTCATCGTCGCAGCAGAGTCACCTCTGAATATGGAATCGTGGATATCGTCTATGTGCAACAACGAATGATGTTTCTGCTTACAGCGCGTACAGGTGAACTTGCTGGTGCACTCTTGAGTTCTGTGCGTATTTGACAGACAGTTGACACACAAATGGCGTTTGGTTGCTATGTCCCGTCTCTTGTGAGGGCTGAGTGCTCGAAAATTGAAGCAGTTACGAATGAAATGTGAGCCTGAACACATCGAACAATTGCTTGTGGTTGCATTATGGACACGGACGTCATGATGTTTGTTTCTATAAATTCCGTGAGAATTTTTAGACGTTGTTTGTCCCATGACATCTAAAGTTCGAATCCTTGTGAGTAGAAATTCTTCCAATATATCGTATGTTGGATAATCCACATATGACGAAATGTGAGATTCCCACAAACCTCGCGTTTTAAGGGAGAGCTTCTGGACTGTGTGGAAAATTAACACGTCCTCCCACGATGAGACCGGAACTCCTAGGTTCTGTAATGATTGTTTGGCCTCACTTGTGGTATCCACCAAAGACCTAATCCCATCGGCCGACTCATGGCCTTGCGAAGGTTGACTGAACAGCAAGTTGAATTGGTTGTCCTTTAACAACCTTAAGTTCTGGAAACGTTTTACCAGTGTTGCCCAAGCCGACTCAAAATTACCCTCAACAATGGCAGTGTTCCGCAGCAGACGTTCTGCGTCTCCGCTCAGGTTTGCCTTCAGGTAATGTAGCCGTTGTACATCAGATATAGATGCATTTCTGATGATGAGGCTCTCAAATAAATCCTTAAATTCCGGCCACGTCTGGTAAGAACCGGAGAAGGTAGGTATTTTAATGGGGGGCAACTTCAATTCCGCCGTTGGCGCCTTTATTCCCATTGAGTTGTTAAATGAGTTGTGCCCCAGCGGATGAGTGTCGACTTGCTCTAATTGCGACCTAAGTTCTGAGGAATAACTGTAATACAGTTCCTTCAGCTTATGGAAGTGGAGTTCTTCCATGTATTTTGTCTTGATGTCGTCGCTGGGAGCCGCTATAATTTTTTGGTGCAGTCCCTTTGCCTCCACAAAGGACTGCTCCAAATTCCTCAACCGTGCCTCGTTCATGTGCACAGATTTGGATGTTGGACTTAACTCCGAATATGCCTTGTAATCGGCTGTTAACTCGCTTGCTATGTTCTGCAAGCTGTCGATTAAGTTGGACATCTTTGTCTTACTCATTGCGATGTTGTCAGGATAAAAAACAACCAGTCTTTCCTTTGAACTGTCTGTTAGACACGCAAGTCGGTTTGCTCACAAGTGTTCGTTACGCCACCTCGCTCAATCAACCAAAAATAACTCACCCAATCGATTCCGCTACGTACCGTGTGAATTGTACTTTATCTCTGCTCAATCTTGCAGATAACGAACACTATTTTAAGTCACCGACTTTTTCAATTAAAGGCCTTTTTTTCTGTATGTTGACAAGATCTAATTTATTCAGCAACACAGTCTCTTTAATAACCTTCAGCTTAATATCATCCTAATGCAGCCAAATTCCATTGGGCAGTCACCGTTGAACGACCACCTCGTTGAATCTGAATGAATTACAAGTACCGTGTTAGGTATGTAATCGATCTCTTCGCAATTTTTTCAACAAATTAGTGCAGATATTGAGTCAGCGAGTTTGAATAAAAGGGGTTGTACTCTCGGCAAATAAATATTATTTTATTTAACAACAGTCTCTTTAAACATTCAGCCCAATATTTTCCAACTTTCACCTTTTGTCCCCTTTTTCATTTCTCAGTTAAAGCAACACACAGCCACAATTCCCGATGAAATTCAAAAATTTCTATTGAATCACCCGTGCACCACTTCGCCGAAATCACACACAACTACCACTTTTGAATTATATCCACTAAGATTTGTAATTGAGGAGACTAATTGCCACCTACCTTATATTTTGTTGCGGCTCACTCGTTGTCTTGATAAACGTTGAATTCGGTCACAGCGTCACAGTGATTGTCCTCGTTGCTTGTTGGATGCAGTCAGCACCTTGTGGAACTCCCTTCTGTTCGTGATGTTGTGTTTGCTCTACCTTGAGGAATTCCAAATTCTTCTCTATGATGATTGGTGGACGTAATCCTCCTTGATTCGTTGGATCGTAAATCCTCGATTCCTCAATTCCTCGGATCGTATACATCCGGCTCGAAGGACCAATGTAAGTGTATTCCAACTCAGCAAAAGTAGTGAATCCGGTTCGAAATGCGAGCGGCGCTGAAGCCCAAAAAATTGAACATCAACGATGGAACTCCGCAACGAGACTTTCAAAAACTTTCAGAGCCAATCCATTTAACAAAAACTGTCATTAAACCCGAACAAAAAGCAGTACCGAACAACTTAATTTTACCGAATATCAAAACGAGTAAAAACTGCACCTTAATTCCGTTACCGTATTTATTTTTCGGTTCTTCAGAAGCAGCCGTTGAGCCACCAAAATCTTCTTCGCCACACCGTTGTGCTGATCTCTTTTCAAGACTTCAGCGATTCCAGCAACGGGGTCAGCTATCAGGTAGCTGAATGTCTCCGTAGTCAGCGAGCACTTCGAAAAGCATCCCGCAGCATGAACGAGTCTCTGACACAATTTATAGTTGCATACTCTCCGGCGTTGTAAGGTGATATTTCGCCGAGTCAATTGAATTGCTTGACTCAATTATTTGATGCAAATTGTTTTCCAATTGTTATGCTGTTGCTTCTGCAACAAGTAGACACCGTACGAGTGGACTCCGAAACTGCGTACTCCTAAAAAGAAGACACCTAACGGCTAGACTTATTAAGTAGACTCTTAAGCAGTATACTCAGACAGTCGTGGTGTGATGGTCATTAGGGGATGGGGTATGGTGAATTTTATATCGATGTTATTATTTAATTCGGACACTAACAAAATTAAATTTTAAAAATTATGTAAATAAATTTATACATATAAATAGATTAATGCATACGAACCGCTCCCCGAACGACGATCGACCGACGACATTTTTCGAACATCTTTCATATACCGTCGACTGGATACAGATCAACCACCCAGCTTCTGAAATTGTTGTCCTTGGTGATTTTAATGTTCACAATTCCGGCTGGTTGTTACATTCTAACAGAACCGACGAGGCTGGGAGGCTGGCGGAGATGTTTGCTGTAAGCCACAACTTGACTCAACTCGTGGGGGAGCCTACGCGAGTGCCGGATACCTGAGGCGATTATGCGAACACCCTGGATCTGTTTTTGACATCCGAACCGAGTATTTATACCGTAGAGGTTTCTGCGCCACTGGGAAACTCAGATCACTGCTTGGTATCTGTCGCGCAAGCACTTGCATACCAAGTGAACAACCGGCCTAGGCAGCTTCGCCATGTATGGAAGTATGGGGCTGCTAACTGGGACGATTTGCGAGATTTCTTCGCATCCTTTCCATGGTCCGAGGTGTGCTTCGGAAACTCCGATGTTAACGCTTGCGCGGAGTCAGTATCAGAGATTATTCTTCTGGGGATGGAGATATATATTCCACATTCCATCAAACGAAGTTCATCTGATAAACCTTGGTTTGACAAAAAATGCGAGCAAATTACAGCGGCTAAAAATAGGGCTTTTAGGCAATGGTGCTCCAATCCCACCGATGTTAACAGAACGAATTTCATTAGAATCAGAAACGCGTGCAACTAGGCGATTGATACTGCGAAGAAGGCTCACAACGACAGGGTGATCGATAAGCTCCTTCGGTGCCCAACTGGTTCGCGCTCCTTCTGGTCAATGGCAAAAGCTGTCAGCGGTAACTTCGCATCCTCCTCTTTCCCTCCGTTGGTGACAGACAGCGGGACGTTAGTCACGAATTCAAACTATTCAGCGCATTCTACGTGAACTGGATTGTAGGAAGGCAACCGTCCCGGACAGAATACCAGCAATAGTCCTTAAAAACTGTGCTCCAGAACTATCGCCGGTTCTTGGGAGACTCTTCCGCTTATCTTATGCACGGAGGACCTTTCCTGCCTGCTGGAAAATCGCTCGAGTTCAGCCAATCCCAAAAACGGGAAAAAGGTGTCTTCCACAAAATTACCGTCCGATAGCATTACTGTCTATTTTATCTAAGGTAATGGAAAAAGTCATCAATACAGAGTTGGTTAAGTATTTGGAGTGCAACGGACTTCTGAATGATCGTCAATACGGATTCCGTGGCAGGCGGTCCACAGGAGACCTTTTGACACTTATAACCGATATATGGACACCTGCGATTGAACGGCATGGTGAGTCAAGGGCGGTCGCATTGGATATTTTCAAGGCTTTTGACCGCGTCTGGCATGGGGCATTGCTGAGCAAACTTCGTTCATATGGACATTCCCAACAGATTTGCGACTGGAGGAGGAGCTTCCTCGAGAATCGATCGATCCGGGTTGTTGTGGACGGCGAGTGTTCGGATCTGTATCCTGTTAATTCGGGGGTGCTCCAAGGTTCTATTTTGTCTCCAACCTTGTTCTTGCTTCACATAAATGATTTGTTGGAGACAACGGATAACAAAGTGTTCAGTTTTGCGGATGATAGTACGCTTGTTTCCTCCTTTTCGAGTGATCGGCCGATTGGTGCATCAACGTCACACCAGCTGAGATGTAGACAGATTGACTCTCTGAATCGGGATCTGTATAAAGTCCTGCAGTGGGGAAAGGCCAATCTTGTCGACTTCAATGCAACGAAGACCCAGTATACAACATTCACAAAGAAAACTGGATCATCGGTTCCACAGCTGATGATGAATGGCCGGGCCCTCGAATCTGGGGAAAGTTTGAAATTGCTCGGCATCACGGTCTGTGGGAATGTATCATGGCATAAACACGTGTCGAACATCGCCAGGTCAGCCTCAGGAAAACAGAGTTATCTTTTTAGAGCCAAGAAATATTTTACTCCGGCCCAACTTCTTCTCCTATATAAATCCCAAATTAGACCCGCGCTCGAATATTGCTCTCATGTTTGGAGCTGGGCTCCTAAACATACCCTCGACCTACTTGGGAGCATACAGAGACGAGCGATCCGCCTGATCGGGGACTCGGCGCTGACGTCGGGACTACAGTCGCTATCACATCGAAGGCGCGTAGCCGGCCTCTGTCTGTTTTACAGATGCTATCACGGGTACTGTTCTTCGGAGATTCTTGGTATTGTTCCACGCAATTCGGTTTATATGCGCTCCACAAGACAATCTGACGGATCGCACCCGTTTGTAGTTCATCTCTCGACGGCGCGAACATACCTGCATCAGAACTCGTTCCATTACAGAGCGGGGAAGCTGTGGAATTCCCTTCCTTCGCAAGTGTTCCCGGAGCGTTACAACCTGCAACTGTTCAAAAAGAACTGCAACAGTTATTTGATGTCATCTCGGGGCGCCGTGACGGCGCTATAGGTTCGCCTCTCCCGAGAGAAGTGTAATAAAAAAGGAATAAATTAGCATATATACATATATATAAATAAATATATATATATATATATATATATATATATATATATATAACTAAATATATGTATATATATATATATATATATATATATATATATATATATATATATATATATATATATATATATATGTATATATGTATATATAAACATGCATATATTTATATAAATATATTTATATATATGCTAAATTATTCGTATGCATCAATCTATTTATATATATATACATTTATTTATATAATTTTTAATATTTATTTTTATGTATATATATATATATTATTTTTTTTTGGCGGGAGTGGGTGGGAGGGATTTTTATCGTTAACTCTGCTTCTGATTAGTGGGTATTTACCTGACACAATAATGTAGTCTGAAGTGCCAAAGGGCGAAGAAGCTTGTCTAATTATTAGGGCGGTGAGAAACAGATATAGTGTTTTAGGGGAATGAACGTCTAAATTATATGAATCAGAGAAGAACTGAATGTACGGTGCTACATATAAGTGTTTGCTGTCTGGAATGGCGAATCCATTGAGAATTTAGCCCATTAAAATCGTCAGTGTACGGATAAGATTCACACCCCATCACTGCAATCTGATCGAGATTTGAATTCATTCATGAATGTATTTTAATCAATATTCGGGTTTGTGATCAGGATATCATAGAAGCTATACCTACAGACGTAGGTTTTAATCACGACGAGTGAAATTTGGGGTAGGAAGAGAGACCTCATTACGGCGAACCTAACAACCTCTAGCATTTCGTAGGAATATGGATATCCAAGTACTCGTAGGAGCAGAGGCATAAAGTTATATCCTGGCAGGATGAAGTCTAAAAATTCAGTATTTCGTATGCTTTCTTTGAATTTAATTTTTATCTGTACACCTTACAACACTTTCAGTTTTGTTCAAATTTACTTCAAATCAAGTTCCATTCCCCTTATCTCTCCAATACTAATATATTTTTGGTCTTCAATACCATAAGTGAGTGGTACGCGGTTGTTCATTATAGGATTTGTCTTAATATCGGGTCTTCCAATAGGGACTTGACAACTTTTTTATTAAATAAAACTCAAACCATTTGAGATATTTCAAAAATTGTATTATCGGCTTGAAGTACAATCAAAACATTTATGAATGGAACTCGAGTTCGTTCATATGGCCACCGCGGGCACGTTTGCAGCGGTCGATTCGTTGGACCCAAGTTTCGATGACTCGGCCACACATTCCGGCCGAAACGGTCACTAATTCGTGTTCAATGTTTGGCCCTGAGCTCTTCCAACGTCGTCGGCTTGTTGGCATAGACCAATGACTTGACGTAACCCCAAAGAAAATAGACTAGAGGCGTTAAATCGCACGAACGAGGCGGCAAACAGACTGGCCCATTTCTTGAGATAACACGCTCATCAAACTTACTCTTCAATAAATCGATTGTATCGTGTGCTGTGTGGCTTGTGGCACCGTCCTGTTGAAACCACATGTCGCCCAAGCCCATATCTTCCAATTCGGGCCAAAAATAATCGGTAATCATGGCGCGATAACGATGGCCATTCACAGTAACGTGACGATCGTTATCGTCGACGAAAAAATTTTCGTCGACGAAAACAATGACACCGCCGGCAAGCAAACCGCACCAAACAGTTATTTTTTGTGGATGAAGTGGTGATTCATGAAGCACATGCGGATTTTCACCCGACCAATAACGCATGTTTTGTTTATTGACGAACCCATTGAGCCAAAAATGAGCTTCGTTACTGAAGATGATTTTGGGATGAAATTCATCATCTTGGCGCATCTTTTCCAGAGCCCAATCGGAGAACGTACGTCGCTTCGAATGGTCCATCGGCTTCAATTCTTGAGTCAGCTTGATCTTATATGGGTTTAAACCAAGATCCTTACGAAAAATTCGTCATAAAGTGGTCTGGGCGATGCCCAATTCTTGAGAACGCCGTGGAATTGGCTGATTTGGATCGTTCGCTACGGACGCCTGAACGGCAGCGATATTTTCGACACTTCGACCAACCCGTTGTCTCACTGGAACGGCAACATCACACAACGAATATGTAGACTCAAATTTTTGCACTAAACTTGTTATTGCCTGTCTACTAGTGCGAGAATTACGACCGAAAATTGGAGTTAACGCTCTTAAAGTTGCGGTCACCGACTCCAAATTGCGGTAGTAAATTTTTATTATTTGTAGACGTTGTTCGTTCGTGTACTTAACCATGATGAAAATGTTGAGTTTACTGAATAAATTGACAGTGACAGTTCGATGATTAGTGAACGAGTTCGTTCACAAAATAAATTCAAAGTTGTCAAGTCCTTATTAGAAATCCCGATATTATTTAACGAAAACAAGTCATCATTTTAAGCGTGCATTTTCAAGCTGACATCAATTCTGTGTGGACCAGCATTAAAGTTCTTTCTATCAAATAGCGCGGAAAGGCGTAGCTTCTGTTAGTAGCCCAAACCAATGTAGCTAGTATTCGTGACTAACACGAACCAATGTCAAAGTTAGTCGCATTTGATCCTGAGGACCACGACAACTAAACTGCACAAAATAATTTATCTCAACATTTCTTGAACACGAAACCAGAGAACTCTTGGCCATCATTGACAGCAGTATGGAGAACAAAATCATTACGGGTGTAGCCAGGGGGAAAATTGTTAGTTCTAAGTCTCGCTTTCTGTGTATCGAATACACTTTGGTAATCAGCCAACCAGCCTTGGCATCCAAACACAGTGGCAGTGTTGATCAAAGGATCAGCCAAATCAACGATCACAGCTGAGTCGATCATCGGATCGTCGTAAGCAACTTTGAATTTTCCATTCAATACTCCAGATTGAGAAGCGAATGGTTCAGAGAAAATCAATTTTAAATCATCGGCTAATTTATCTTGAGTAGTGACTTCGATAAGCAAAGTGCTGCCTGTACTACACTTTTCAGTTAAAGTTAGTGACCTTCATATTTTGTTTCCAAAGGGCCGACAACTTTTCCCGAATCTTGATTGAGTTGCCGGTTGTGGCAAATTCAATACTTGAAGAACGCCTGGCGTTGCAGTCCAACTTCCAGAAGCCAAAGTGATACCCCTCCGAAAAAATATCGCGGGCTGTTTTATGAAGGTGGATTATTTTATTAAGTTTTATTTTAAAAGAAAACACAAAAGAAAACTTTTGGAGGTAAATATGACGAGGAGGCAGGACAATGGAGGAAACTCCACAACCACGAATTGGAAGAGGTATACCGCAAACCTACAATAGTGAGAGTAATCAAATCGCGAAGATTAAGATGTGCCGGACATGTAGCGCGAATGGGCAACGATAGGACCGTGCGTAGAATTCTTGACGGTAGACCAACGGGAAAGAGACCAGTAAGACAGCCTCGAAGGAGATGGGAGGACAATGTTAGGTTTGAACTTGAGGACATCGGATCAGATGGTCAAACATGGAAGGAGAGTGCAGAGGACAGGGAACGATGGCGGAGTCGAGTCGGTGAGGTCATGAACTTCCGGGTTCCTACAGGCCAATAAATAATAATAATAAAAATAAAAGAAAACACAAAATTAATCAATTTGAAACTTGCTCCGAATTTAGAAAAAATAGCTCAGCGCCGACAAACAGTCAGTACATTCACGAGGTGGATAAGTACCTGGATTAGGCCTAGTTCCAAAATCACTGGTTTTTGGTTAGATATATGGAAAGGTAGAGCAGAGGAGGTGTACTTTAAGCTACGGATGTTGCACTGCTCAACGCGAAACTCTCGTGTTATTGGAACCGCCTGCCACAAAAAACCCAATTTCTCCTCAGGGTGCGATGTATACTGAGGTTCACAATGGAGATGCGAACGCAATGTTAGATGTCTTGTGGTTCCACAGAACCTAGAAGAATCTTAATCACATCTGTAATGGGTTCATACACAATTGAATTAAATAATAATTCGATGGAGAATACTTTGCTGACATCCACAATTTATGAGCAAAACGGCGTCAGACGTTGCAACCACATATAGAAATTCTGGTTGAGCTCAGATTTACAATATGCAGTTTAGTTAGTTTAGTTTAGTGGGGCTACCACCCATTTATTGGCCTAATACGAGCTTATATAAAGTATATACTTGCAAACTAACTTATACAAAACCTTAACTAAGCTAAGTTTATCCTAAGGCAAAAAATATGTGGAGGCAGGATAGTGGGAAAATTATAGGAAGCGGTTTTAAATATTGGGGGTGGGAGTGAGAGGAACGATATAGGAGGGAGTGTTTGAGATTGTGGGTAGTGCAGTTGAAATCAAACAAGATTGCGTTACAGTTGACAATTCTCAGCGTCCGGGGTTCGTTGAAGTCCTAAGGCGAGTGGAGGTGAGGACAGCAGAGAAGTCTGAGATTTCGCGTGTTATGAGGGTTTGTATTCAGAAGAATAGAATTCAGAAAGTTGGCGCAGTGGACCGAGCCGGAAAGAGCCGATGAATTAACAGGATGTCGGCCAGAACTCTAGCTCGTCAAAGGTTTTTAGACTGACTAATTTGAGGCAATAAATGTAGGGGGCATCAAAGGGTTTTCCTATACTAGACCACGTAAAAGCGAAACCTAGGAAGAGAGTTTGAATACATTCGATTCTACGGATATGGAAGACATATACATAACACTATTCCGTACCGCAAGTCAGTTGAGATGTGACACTTACCGAAATCGCATCGTGAGGTTACAGATCCAAGGGATACCCAGCAGCGATAACACAAACGCCACACGAATCGTGAATCCCCCAATTTTATATATTAAATAATTTATTGTGTGCAAAAAAAAGTATAACACGGGATGGACAAAGGTGCTTTTGGATCTAGTTTCACTATTCCAAATTTTTTTTGGATTTTTGCCCGGTCTTCCAAATTGTGACTTTGGTAGGAACCTGATGTAGCGAATCAAACAAATTACACATACGCAACCGTAGTGAAGGGCAGAGCACAAAAGAGAGCCGCAAAAATTCTAAATGGTGAGCTCGGTAGGACGGTAATGTGACAACTCAAACAATTTACACACACGGAGCCATAGTGAAGAACACAGCTCAAAAGAGAGTCCAAAAAATTCTAAATGGTGAGCTGGGTAGGACGCTGATGTGACAATTCAAACAGATTACACGCACGCAATCGTAGTGGAGAACACAACACTACAGAAGATCGAAAAAATTCTTCAGTGTTGTGCAATAGAGCATTAATGTAGCAATCATACATGAATGTTCTGAGGTAAAGTTTTACATATTGTGCATTGGTTATACTTCACAAAGGTTGTAATGATGACGAAAGCGTCTTTTCGGGACTACGTTCACCGCAGACATAGTGTTTTTATTTCTGTACTATCTTCCAAATTGTGAATCGAAAGGAGGGCGGTGCTGACAAAAAAAAAAATTTCGTAAAACGTGTTACTTTTTGAGCGCTCCTTTTTCTAGAAATGTTCGACATTGCATTCTTCCATTGGTCAATTTGACAAGGGTTCACCTTTTGAAAGTCAAAAACTAAGAGTAAACAACATTGACGTTTCAACGTCGTTACCAATTCGAATTGTATACTTCTAGTGGGAACAAGCCTTGTTTACTGTGTAGTGGGCTGAAAAAGAACCACCACATACGCCAACCAATGTCATTACAGTTCAGGTCAGGCAAAATTTCCTGAACATACTTTTAGGTTCCGTAAACTGACACAATCTTACAGTACAAAATAGTAAGTGATTATAATAGTGGTGCAGGGCTAATAACCTTGGCCGGAAAAACAAATTATTATGGAACAAGCCTCGGGACTTGCTAAATAAGGCCAAGGCCGGATCCCAGTTGTAGTGCCGATGATGATGATGATTATAATAGAGTCAATACTTGAACCTACGAACAAACGAACCCAATCCTACGGAGAAAAATGTTTCGACCCTGCTTCCGGATAGATGTCGAAAGACGATCGCTGAAGAAATGCACAAGGATGGGTTGCAAATTAGTGGTGAGTTTAGGAGGTAGGCTTTGATGGAGATATAAACGGAGTCGAGCACCCAAATGAACTCGAGTCATATGCATCTTTGGTGGTTGTCATCCCCAGGTTGCAGATTACTTTATGTATGTTTTATATGCTATGTTTTAATCTGCTAAAATAGAACCTGGTGGGGCGTTCTATTATTCGGATAGAAACTTGAGGTTTAACAGTGTTATCACCAATTGTGGTTCTTTCATTTTCTAGTGGTAGCGATCTGGTGCTGGTTTAGTCCACCTTGACTTGGTCGGCAAAACACATAAGAAAAATTGACTGAATGGTTTGAAATACTAAGAATTGAAGTCAGTAAGAATTTCGAACAACAATTGTTGAAATATAGATAGTCGCGAAGGAACCTTTAGCCATTCTCAGTTACATTCTGGCCAGCCTTATTTTTGAAGAAATATGGACTGATGATTTGATTATTCCATAAATCTCACCAAACCTCTTTTTTATTTATATGTAATGGCAGCCTTCTGAACTCCTTGGTGTTGAGTCCTATTAAGGTAATTTTTGAAGTAACCGCTGTCAGAAATGGGCCTGATCTCTGAACAAAATTTTGATCGAAAATACTGGAACTTCTTCAAGCTTTTCGAGAACCTCAAGATTAAGCCAATGGCGGGTAAGTCTTTCAATGAAAAAATGTCAATCAATACGGACAGCTGAAAAATGAAATATACCATGACAGTTTGACAGTTCGATCTGTTATAAAGCCAATTGAATTACCCGATACAAGCGATGATTCTACTGTCGTTTGCACAAACCATATTTGGCTTGACTTATACAAGATTGTATTTTTCGACGCCACATGTGACATTCGTATAATTTTGTTGTCAGGTTGAAGGCTAAGTGCGTGAGTGTATCCCTTAGTAGGAATCCACTAAACATATTCAAAGGTGTGGACAGTATTGAGGGTGTTTTTGCTTAGGCTGTCACGGTAGTAATTTTCAAACTACATAGTCCTGTTAGGTTGTATGTCAAATTCTCTAATGGTTGTAAAACCTCTAATGGCTTTATATGGTTCGATCTTTCGTATATAGGCGTTATAAAGTCTGTGGGCGCCCGGCACCCATCAAATGTTTTAAGTGCCCAAACTTTACGAGTTTCTGATAAACCGACATCACCACTCATTTGCCACCAATTCGAATATAGTAGAAGCTCTAATAATAGGGAAATGTTAAGAACGGGATGTCGAACAGAACTTGTAACAGATTATGTTGATCATGGGTTCCCCAGCTTCTATAGGTAATTTTTACATATATATCGTGATAACTTCAGATACAGAAGACCTGCTCCTTGGATATCAAGGAACTGCCGTAAAATGTGTTGGGTTTCATTCGCCCTCTCCCAAAAACTCCCTGGATTAATAACGAATGTCAGTAAGCATATGGAGTCTTACAACTTGCATCTAACGCGGCGTTTCAGAGACAAAACAGAGATCGATTTTTGAGATATACATATTAGCAGACATGGAGTGATGAACATTGGATTCTGAGTTAGGAGCACCCGATAGAAGAGGTCACAAAATATGGAGGAGCATAACACACTGAAAGCACCTAAGTAAAGATCAGTAGGAATGAATAGGAAAATCTTGTGGTGAATTTTTGCTAGGTTCGTTGTGTACCGTCAACACGACCCAAAACTATTACTTTACTAACTTTTCTTTTTGATACCTATATTAATGATATCTCCTCTCCTTATCCACTACCCGTTCTTCCGCTCACGCTAGTGTAAAACAACAAATCTATTCGATAAAAAAAAAGTTCTCTGGGCGACAAAAAACTGTATATTCTACGAGAGTGTTAAAGCAGGATATCAGCGAAACATTGCTCACATATTTTGCATCAGCAAAGTGTGAATTATAAAACATATTGCGGGAATTTATTGCGAAAGAACAAATCCAATCAAGCACCAAATAACTGCATTGCGACCTACATTAATGAAATGGAGTTGAGTTTGGAAGTTTTAAAATTAGAACAAAGATAATAAAAAATGCAATAGGAAAGAGATTAAAAAAAGGACATTAAACTAAAATCTCGTCAGGGGGTTGTCAAGCGACAGCTTAAAGCCCTCTAGTATTTATAATAATGAAAACATTTAGTGGGAATGACCGTGAACAAGACTGGACAACGTGAGCTGTGTTTGCACCCCTGTTGTGCACCCGAAACCAAATAACTCATTCCCTACTGCGAACAACAACAAAAACCAACCCCGCCAAAATTTATATAGAATTCTAAACTATTTACGTCGCTTTGCTGTGGTTTTCCTCCTCTCGCTGGCTCCGACGTCAGGCATAAAATTACGGTATACACTTTGTATTTTAACAGCGGGCGTCAGGGCTTACTATTATCCTATGCTATTATGCCGCCATAAAATTTCGGGATATTATTTGCATTTTAAAGGCGGCAAGAATTTATATTTGGTATTGAGGATATGGAAGAACTATGTTTGCGGATTGTTGATCGCCGAGGATGAATACAATTTCACTGTCAGGGAGAAGGTGCTGAAGACCGCATCATTGAAATGAGGGTACCACCCCATTTATTATAATAACTTAGAGGGAGCTTACAAACGATTTTAGAGTTAAAACTTTAACTATGCCGGCGAGGGGCATGACGGGAAATGGAAAGAAGTTAGAGGGAGACATTTAGTAAGCAAATTTTCATCCACTCGAACGTAATAAACCGAGGATTGCAATATCTACACTTATTAAGCAAGCCCTTTGGGTCACCCGAGCTCTTTATAGGAGCCGAAGATAAATTGGCAAAGATCGAATACCGGTTTATCTTCAACTTTTAGTTAGAGAGAAGTACATCCAACATCGCCTCAGTGGCTGAGATCATGAGACCATTGTGATTTGCATTTAGCTGTGCATACGTTGGTTCAACTGATGATCTTGTGTTACTCCCGCGGATCAGTATTCAACTTATCTTCTGTTGCAGTAAAATTATGTTGTTATATTTTATTATTCTTTTTACAAAAGGGCATTCTGCGGAACCCTTAAATGACAAAGCACAGTGCGAGTGGAATAAAAGACAGAGAGAGAGAGAGAGAGGGGGGAGGCAGAAAGAGGGGGAGAGAAACGGGGAGAGAGAAGGAGGGGGAAAGAAAGAGGGAGAGAGAAATAAAGAGTGAGGGAGAGGGCGAGCGATGAAGAGAGGGATAGAGTGGGTGGGGCAAGGGTGAGGTAGTACCGATGTGTATTCATCTCGAATACGTGGATATTACAACGACGAGGAAACACATAATCAGGCAGAGCAGTCCCAATTCGCGTAGTTCGGCTAAAGAATGATTCTCTGGGTTTATTTGTGTATCAGAATTTGACTGATGCGAATTGTTTGGAGAGGCGGAATACAATTGCCAATTTGTGTTGAGCAACGAATCTAATAATATGTATAGAAGAGAGATAGACAGGATATGTGTCGCCTTAAATTGAAAGACTTACGCCGCGGTTGTTAATAAGTTTTATTGATCGTTTTTGCTTTCTACCAAGCTCGTGCAGCGCTGTGTTGAATGTGCATGACTAAGCCTTCTGAAAGTCAGTTTGGAAGGAGTGAAATATTTAGGGTATCTTTGAAGTAATCCTATACATTTGACCACCGTTTTCGCAACTTTGGGTATATGGTCGTTCCAATTTTTCCAGTACCAAGAATCGATAGTTCGTTTGGCTTTGATGAATCAGTTCATTAACAATGTGGCTACGTTCGACTTTCTCTTTACTGACCAACGGCAAAACTACGTTTTCAAGATCTGAAATCTTAATCGGTTAGATAATCGGAATTCAATGAGGTAAAAATATTGTGCGGTTCGAAAAACCTAGTTAAACATGTTTGTAGACGTGCGAGAAACTCAGCGTGCTATCATCAGCAGACAATTGAAATGGGTTGTGAATGGTGGAGATGGGGTCGCTTATCAAAATGAGCAATATAGTGCGTGTGAGTACGGAACCCTGTGGAATACGAGCATTAATCTCATGAGGGGCAGATTTGACACTATATAGAACTACCTACACAAAGATTGTGTCTTTTACATTGAATTAGTCTATCTCCATAGGAATTCACTGTCTCAACAACAGGGCTGGATGCAAACTCAATCGAACACTTTTGTAACACCCAGTGCGTCAAACTTGCCTCACTGAAATGGTAGATGAATTAACTTAATTTATTTTTGTTTGTAAGATACATTATCAGATCTCCTGTGGACCTGTTGTGGCGAAAGCCGTATTGGCGGCCTTTCAGGAGGTCGTAGCGATAGCACGAGCACGCAACCATAGTGAAGAACACAGTACAAAAGAGAATCGAAAAATTAATTATCCGAGAATACCACACGCGACCATGGTCTGGCCTGTTGACGCTTTGGTCCTAACCTTTCCAGAGCATTGGCTCTGTGCTTTATCGCAAAACGTTATAATGTAATTTATTTCCAAATATTTTGAAGGTTCCATAGACTTTGACAATATATAAATGTGTGCTATAGGTCGATAGAAAGAGGGATCTTATTTGCCCCTCTATCTGGGTCCTCACCATCAGATTCATCGGCACCACAACCGGGATCCGGTCTTGGCCCTATTAAGCAAGTCTCGAGGCTTGTTAAATTTTCCATAATAATTTATTTTTACGGGCAGGGTTATTAGCCTTGCGCCACGATTCTTCTTTCTGGGTACTGGTTGAATATTCGTTTCCATCTATTTGAGAATCGGCGAGTTGAATGGGACAAATGGAGAAGCTTACGCAGCAGTTTAGTGGGTGAAGAAGAACATCTTCTTGATGGCGACGCAACATTTCACTTTTAGGAAGATGCAGCTTTAATATAGCGTGCCCATTTTTCAGGAAGGCGCAACATGAAGTAAGCGTGCCAGTTACTGGGAAGACGCCGCATCCAAACAACAGTGGGTCGGTTCCCAAGAAGACGTCACGACCAACAACAAATCATTCAACCCTACGTATGCATCAGCTGGGCACACGACAGCCGATAGCTATAAAAGGCGAATCGAAATATAAGCGCTTGAGCCACACACACACACACACAGACACACCAAAGCGCAGCTTATCAGACGCCAAATACGTAATTTGCATTTACTGCCGCCCTCAAGCCCTACCTGTCATTTCTTTCCCAGCACCCTCCGTCAAAGTAGTGAGAGACCACTTGAACTAATCCTGTTGACATTATCCGTAGATAACTCTCCCTGTTTTGTTTTTCAGATATGTCGAGACCTAGCCCAACATCCTCACGGATGTGGATGATTTTGGTAGTCGCAAGGTGGCCGGAAGATAGAGACACGATGACATTTGTCCTTGTCTCTTTGAAATCGGCCCCCGCCTCTTCCTCATTTTTGTTTTTTTGTTTTTTAAAGCTGTGTTTTGGAGTTCAAGGATCGCTTAGGGCTTTCTCATCATTTACAAATAAACATTCATCATATAAGAAAATACATTTACTCTTAAGAGGGATGTTGTTTCAATTCGCTCGCTTGTTTTCGGGTGCCCCAGAACACTTCCACCCCATCAGTGTTAGGGGGTGCCTCGCGAGGAAAGAAGGACAAAGATACCGCGGTGTAGAGCGCGATAGGGCCTAGAAGTAAGGCATTTTCAATATCGGCTTTTGGTAGGTTAATCTATTTTCTAGTGTCCTTGGCCAGCTAGCCCCTTTGATACAGTTCACTACAGAAGAGATTGCGGACCCAGTCGTCCATTTAACTTAATCCCCCTTTAAAACAAATGTGAATATGCAATTCGGGCCAGCAATGTTCAGTTCTTTAAGTATTTGGGCAACGGCATGAATTCCAAAGTGTGTTTGATTCATGGCATGTTGCTTGCGCTCTACTTCAGGAGGTTTTTATTGGACCCTGCATATGCGCTCGAATGCGTGTGGTCGCTCGTACCCATAAGTACAATCGGGTATTTTTTTTTTTTTTTTAGAATACCTACGACGGATTGCACAACTGAAGTCAGATAGTGGGGATTTCGAGACAGGGGCACACAAGCGATTGTCATCGCCAAAGGTTGTATTCGTGATCAATTTATTTCACACTAACGCACACAAAACGGGTTTTTGACGCACCCTTAAATGTCAGAGAACAGTGCGAACGGAAGAAGAGATAGAAGATAAGGTTCGATGTACATTGGTCTTAAATGTCTGCATATTATAACGACCTGGGAACAGATGATCGTGGATAAAGAAAGATATAAAATGACTTGGATGGGTTTTAGCCCTACATAGCCCTACATTGAAGTTTTTTGATATATTGCCGATAACTGCAACTTCAACATCAGTCTCCTAAACACTGCATATGCGAGCCTCTTTGTTGCACTATGTGAATACATGGGACTGTGGGTAAGTTTAGTATTGTGCCAAGACACGGGCACTCCGTTCACTAACTTACCCAACACTCAAAGCCAATGCACCGATACACCACGTATAAAAACGATTCTCCTTCTCTGCAATTTAGCGCCAATTAAAACACTGGTGGATTTTAGTTTCTTAACTTTTTATTTAACTGGTGTTATCAACATCTACATTTTATGATGTATTTATAAAGTTAGCAAATATCATCGCACTGTGATATATTTAGTTCGATTTTCGAAGAAAAAAACCGGCCAGCAAAGAGGTTTTCTTTTACACGATACCAATTTGGCACTTTAGTTAGAAACGCACACGAAAAGAAAAGACTCAGGCGTAAAGAAAGAACTCTCGGACGACCTCTCGGCGACACTCCGCGGGGATTCGTAAACGAAGGTGCGCACCCGTCAATGAATAAAAACTGACTCTTCGATGCAATCCACATCCGTCAGATTCAACGGTGGTCGATCACATCGCTGTGGGAGGAGCGGAAAGGCTCAAGTTGGCGACGGCCAATGGTGATCGAGGAAAGGGTTCAATGGGAGGATTTCCCAAATGCTGCATAGGGACGCGTACAATGCCCCTTTTGCCTGCAATACAGACAACGATCGGCCGACACCTGATCAAACAAATGTACGAGCATCAGGGGCTGCACGCAACGTGGACATAAATCATCGATGATCCACGCCTGAGAACGAAATAGGTTTTTGCTTCAAAGTAAACAAAAACGCTATTTCAAGGGTCAAATGATGAGATGTACAACTTTCATGGTCTGCCGATGTTGCATGGGATCGTCATGGTATTTATCTATGAGTTCAAGGGAGATGCCGTTGTAGGCGATACATACTGGTGATGCTAGTTCAACCGGAGATTTTGTATGGCTCTGGAGCACAAGGAGGGAAATCATTCATGGACTTTGAGTCAACAGAAACCTCAGCGACGGTACCTATATGGTTAGGTTAATGTGCTGGTGCATGGGTATGCAAGCAAACGTCTCACCCAGGAGAACCTTAGACCAGCGATTAATAAACAAAACAAACGCAGTGAGGTACTGTGTGTTTGCTTTGATTATCTGGTGGGTCATCATAGGGCTTGGCATGGGTAAGATTGCCTAAACAATGATCATATCCATGCCCAAATTCCATGATCGGTTGATAGCCGATAACGGGGAATTGTCGCAACTCTCGCGGACCTAAGGGTATAGGCTCGATAGACAATTGTGAACTGTGGAAAGAATATCGGCTACAGCTGTCGCAACAGATACGCTGGCCAGCGTGTATTTGTCGATTATAATTGCTGAAAAGTTGAGCCGATAGGGGGGTATTGAATGGTTCAAATATTATGAACCAGAACCATTCGATAATATGCATGCCAGGTTTGCTTTCAGGTGGGAGATGCTGCAGGGGAGCTTACGCTCCCCATTTGCAGGTAAGTAGAAAGACTTGCTTGGGGAAATGGGAGACAGGTGAAAGGAGATGGGTGGTTCTTGGGAAATGGCTTAAATAACCCTCACTTCACCCCCCCCCCCCCCTCCTCCTCAGTGACGCAGTCGCGAAACAGGTAAAGAAGGTTGGGAGGGGGGTAGTTGTCCCTGGTCGCGCGCTCGGGCGCGAGTGCGGGGAGGTTGTGCCGGCTGGGTGGTAGTTGTGTCTGGTAATGGGGGCTGTTCTGGAGCGGAAGCTTCCAGAAAGCAGGGCTTTTTAGCCATTTTTTGTTTTTGCCTAAATTGATAGGAAATTTCCCCAAAAATACGAGAAAAAAAGTTAGAAAGTGATCCGAGACCTCCTTGTACTTTATTTTCAAAAGAAAGTAAACAGTCCCGCTCTCTTGATGCCACCAAAGAGGCTCGTACTTTTCGACAACAGGAAAAAACGGCTCAATTAGAACAGTTTGAAGAAGAGGAAGGTCTACTCTATGGCCCTGGAATCGCATATTACCAAAAAACAGCGGTAAGTTAGAACGAATTACGATTTTTTTCACGATTTTTCTATTACTCAAACCTTAAAAGCGTTTTTCTCGAAACGCAAAATTTCGCACGCAGTGCAACGTAGCTCAAAAACTAATCATTCGATCATTATGAAGTTTGGTATAGAAATTCTATAGATATGTGGCCTCAGGCTCCGATTTCTTATTTTTTTTTTAAAACATTGTTATTAACAATTGTTTATAAAAGAAAATCCTTTTTTTTCAAAACTTCGCCATTTTTGCAAATTTGCAAATTTTAATAAAAGGTGAATGTCATGTTGAGCGTATTGCATAAACTAAAGACCCATTTTGTACTTTTTGTTTCAGATCATTTTTGTGACCTGTATGCTGCACAGCGCATTTTCAAAACGCTGTTTTCAAGCCCCCATTGCACCGTTTTATTGTTAACGATTATTCTTAAAAAATATTTTCTTTAAATAATATAACGTAAATAAATTGTGTCTTAAATTGCAAAATAATCTACGCATTACATTTTTCAAAAAAAAAATTCCTGAAAAACAGGCTATTTACATGAGATTCCCCCTTTAAGTCTCTCGACGCTGACCGTGGATCGCTTTCCTCTAATATCGATCTCGAAGACGCGATCGCTGATGTGGCGGAAGACTTTGAATGGGCCATCATAAGGGGGGTCGAGGGGTTTTTTGATCTTACCCACCCTGACAAAGACGTGCGTGCAGCTGTGCAGTTCAGGGTGGACGAAAAGTTTTATGGAACCGTGCCTGGCTACTGGGGTTGCCCTAACCTTAGGTAGCAGGTCACGAAGATGTCCCACTTCATGGAGTTGGTCACGCGGTGTTTCGCCATCCAGGAAGAGTTCTCCTCGAAGAAGGAGGTTAGTACCGTAGGTGAGCTCTGCTGGCGAAGCTCCCAGGCCCTCCTTAATACTTGTCCTCAGGCCGAGGAGGACAGTGGAAAGGGCGTCGAACCATTGGGTGTCGTTGTGGCACATGAGTGGGCCCTTGAGGGATCTATGCCAGCGCTCTATCATCCCATGGGATTCGGGGTGGTAGGCGGTGGTACGACTTCTTTGGCAGCCAAGGAGATTTGTTAGCTGCCTGAGTATTGTCGCCTCGAATTGTGGGCCTCGATCCGAAGTAAGAGTGGCTGGTACACCAAAGCGTGTCACCTAAGTTGAATAAAAGTCCTTGGCGACTGATTCGGCAGTAACTGCCCGGATGGGTGTCGCCTCTGGCCATCGCGTGTAGCGACCCCTCATTGTGAGGATATAAGAGAAACCTCTTGATGGAGTAAGCGGTCCCACTATGTCTATATGGACATGGGCGAAGCATGCCGTGGGAAGCTTGAATTGGGCTGGCTCCAGTACATTATGTCGCGCTATTTTGCAGCGTTGGCACTGGAGACAAGCACGGGCCCAACCGGTGAGATCTTTGCTCATCCGGGGCCAAACAAATTACCGAGGGACAGCAGCGGCTGTCGCTCGGCCGCTGGGGTGGGCTGGGTTGTGGTAAACCTGGAACACGCCCTTACGAAGTTTTTCGGGAATGTAAGGTCTAGCGGTTCCAGTGGAAACATCACACCAGATTTCCCTCAAAGGGTCGCGAAGAGTAATTTTCTTAAGCTCGAGTGCCGTATCGGAAGTTAGGAGGGACTTGACCTGGTCGCCCTCCTGTTGAGCTAGGGCAAGGTCAGCGTTGTTTAAGGCGGTACGCAAGTGAATCGTATCGATTCGAAAAAGGGCGTCCGCCGTGATGTTCTGCTTATCGGAGATATGTTTGATCTCCGTAGTGTATTGCCCAATGAGGTCTAATTGCCGGGGGGAGGCATTCCCCGACATCTTCCGGAACGCGTAGACCAGCGGCTTTTGGTCTGTTAGAATGGAGAGTGAGCGACCTTCTATCATACGACGGAAGTATTTGACAGCGTTGTAGATCGCAAGTAATTCGCGATCATAGGCGCTGTGACGTCGCTCTGTGGCACTCAGCTTCCTTTAAAAGAAACCGAGTGGTTCCGGGCGACCCTCAATGTCCTGTTCGAGGACGACTCCGATTGCGGCATCCGATGCGTCGCATTGGATGGACAGTGCCGCTCCCTCAAGAGGGTATCGGAGTAGGGTGGCATTTGCCAATTGGTCTTTGGACAGTTGGAATGCTCGATCAGAGGCTTCTGTCCAAGTGATAGGGCGCTTGTCATTGCGCTTAGCTCCTTTCAGGAATTCGTTTAGAAGAGCTTGTATCTGGGCAGCATTCTTCAGAGTCGGACGATAGAAGTTGAGCATGCCCAGGAATCGACGAAGCCGTTGGTGGGGCGAGGATACTTCATGAGGGCCTCCACACGGACTTTCAGTGGGCGTATGCCCTGGTTGTCAACGACGTATCCCAGATAAGTGATTTGCTCTTTGGCGTATTGACACTTATCCGAGTTGATGACTAGGCCATATTCGCGCAGGTGCTCTAAGACCTGGCGTAAGTGGCGTTTATGTTCGGCGTGGTCTCGGGAAGCGATGAGAATGTCATCAAGATATGCGTGGCAGCAATTGAGACCACGTAATGCCGAGTCGATATAACGTTGGAATGTCTGTGCGCCATTCCTGAGGCCGAAAGTCATTACTTTGAAGTCGAAGAGTCCGAAGGGTGTAGGCTCGATATACAATTGGGAACTGTGGTAAGAATATCGGCTACAGCTGTCGCAACAAATACGCTGGCCAGCGTGTATTTGTCGATTATAATTGTTGACAAGTGAGCCAATAGGGGGATATTGAATGGTTCAAGTATTATGAACTAGAACCATTCGATAATATGCATGCCAGGTTTGCTTTCAAGTGGGAGATGCTGTAGAGAAGCTTACGCTCCCCATTTGCAGGTAAGTAGAAAGACTTGCTTGGGGAAATGGGAGACAGGTGAAAGGAGATGGGTGGTTCTTGGGAAATGGTTTAAAGAACCCCCACAGGACCACCTCTTTACAAACCGATCGGCCACTAGACTTTTAGTAGTTTTGGAGTGTAAGAGTACTCAATATATCAAAAATTCATTCTATCATCGATTCTGAAAAAAGCCTAAATCGGTACTCACTGCCACTTTATCGATTTTAAGACGAGGTCCCAACATTGTATACGCGACCCTCTTTGCTGCATTACGGGAACGCTTGAAGCCGCATGTTTACCAACCGATCGGCCACTAGACATGCAGGCTTAGAGTGGGAAAGTCCACAACATATCAAATATTCAATCTGTTCGATCCTGCACTCACAACCGCTAAGTCGAGTTTAAGACGAACTCCAGAAACACCGAATATGAGATCCTCTTTGTTAAACTACTTACAGGCCTGAAAACATCGATTTACGAACTGATCAGCCACTCAATTTTTGTAGTTTTGGGGTGAAAAATTCCACAATATATCAAATAGTCAGTCTATGTCCGACCCTGTACTAACTACCGCTTTGTCGATTTTAAGACGAACTCATAAACACAGCATATGCGATCCTCTTTGTAGAAATACTAACTAGGCCTGAAACCATCTGTTTACAACTGATCTGCCACTCGATTTTTTATAGTTTTGGGTTGGAAAAGTCCTCAATATAACAAATATTAACTCTACAGTCGATCCTGGAAAAGTCGAAATCTGTACTCGCTACTTTATCGATTTTAAGACGAGATACACTTAACCTTGTAGGGCATTGATGTGCCTGATAAACTTTTTCGATACTATAGATTGGTGATGTGGAACTCGCTAAAGATAGAAAGTATTAAACTTCCGTCAAAATTCAGTGATAAAAAAAGCTTTCGACACGGTGATGTACTGTCATGTGATTTTTGACGGAGAACGCCGTTTTTTGGTCTAACTCCACGAAAGATCGTCATGTATGACGCATTAATCGACACGTGCTTGACTCTACTTTATATTATAAAGTATGGATTCCGCACAAAATCTGCTAGTAGAGTCTCAAGCAATTCGGGTTCTTCTTGCAGTTCGGCAGGTTCTTCATGCTACTGACCGGGGAGGAGATAGATCGCGAGAAGCGCGTGCTAAAGAACAAGATCGGATCGAAAAAGTGCTCGGCTTCCGCGAAGAACGTGTGGGACATAAAGCAATTTTACGATGCCGTTGAGCTGGGGCTGGGTATAAACTGTTATCCATCAACCTGATGCTGTAGAATGCGTCGGCGAGCTATGCCATACTAAGTCATACAAGGTTTCTTATGACACGATTGATTTTTTATTATCTTTTTCTGTATTATAGGACTACTTTGACACGATCTATTCGATTTCGAACTCTAGCGCAGGTTTTTTTTTACCGAATATAGAACGCAAGGTAACCGATAGACGCGACGCAAGACGGGGTTCCCCGTTCCTCCGTACTTCGTCGCCAGACAAGTCCCTGCCCTATTTCTTAACATGCTACATGTTGTAAGTATAGGTAAATATGAACGGTGTATGCAAAATTTATATCCCCGTTTTTTAATGCATATCGTGCCACCCCTGAACGACTCAATACCGGCTCTTTGGAATGAACGTCACAGAAGACAATGATGTCGTTACATATACTGTCTACCTTGGCTGCATTACGAACTCCGAAAATGGTACAATACTTTAGCTGAAATCGTACGAAGGGTCACATTTCCCACCCACTGGACTCATTTTTCCACACGACACCTGCAAACAAAATGGATATTCAAATACCCTTAAATGTCAAAATACAGTGGCCGTTTAAGAAGAGAGAGGTCGTGATGCACGCTGTGCATTAGTCTTCCTTGCCTAGAGCTTATAATAACAAGGAAGTGCATGAGTGATCAGGCAGATCACTCCATATTCATGCGGCTCGGCTGAAGAATGATTCTAAATCTTTAACCGTGTCTCTGAAATTAATTTTTGACTGATATATACCGTTTTATTGGTGCGTATCGACAGAAAAAATATACAGAGTAATACTCCACTCTTTACCAATCCAAAACATGTCTCATACGTAGCGTTTCCGAAACCCTATTCACCCCTGATCCTCCAATTCAAAACCTTCACAGAGTCGTTTGACAGTATACGTGTATGTCATTTCAGTTGCAAATGGAGTCTTGCCGGCTTTTCTATTACTCTTTATGTCCCTTTTCTCTCCTAAAATTCTCATGGCCAGATAATTCAAAAGACGATGTACGTCCGATTGTGACTTTAGTTTTATGAAGGACATTCGACTAATGTGTCTTGTGCGCAATGGTCTAAAATATAAAGTATTGAAACCAAATGTTTTTTAGAAGAGAGTGCTGTGGTGACTGTAACGTACACTGCGACGACGACGAAAAAAAGTTTGCCTAACGAAACTTGCGCATTGAGTTCCAGGTTAAACAAATACCCGCCTTGTAAACTCTATGTAAAAATTCTCGTGAATGGAATAGTTCTGAGTCTATCGTCGAATGTGTAGAGCCTCGATGGATGAGATCCTATCCAAGTAAAGACCTCATTAGCACAACAGGTTTATATAGGGAAGATCAATTCACAATTAAAGTAAACCTAATTTGACCTCGGACGGTTTTTATCCCCTTGTCATGTAATTGGAACTCTACAAAATAAATTCATTTTCCTGAAGTATTCTTTTTCCTCACCAGGTTTGAATCCTCAAGTCACATATTTGGATTTCATTTGCTCCGAAGCATAATTTTTCTTGGATAGAAAACGTCTTACACAATTTCGGAGTCCTTGTCATGTATTATACTATGCTTTCCAAGGACATAGTGAAAGAAGAATCCTCCTTGATAATAATCTTTCCAAGTTATGTCTCATTACAGTGTTTGGCGAAATAAATAAATTGAATAGATATGATTTTCGAACTCCCTTGTGGAAGGAACTACACACTCTTCATTTTCAATAATTTTTCGTCTTTATTTCTTCTTAAATTTTCAACTTATTATGTAGACAATAAATACTTATAATCTAGCTTATACGATCTTAACTTACTAATTCCACATGAAAACTCTAACCTAGATATAATTTAACTAACGTCAAAATCATTGAGTTTCGTTCATTCTTTTACATGTTTTATTATGTTATCTCGTCAAATGTTGATTATTTTCGAAGATCCCAGGCGATCAAAGTGCAATCAAAACTACATTAAACGAAAACAAATTTTACGACCATCATTTGCACTCCACGCCGATTGGGTTTTCCTTCACGGATGTATTGCTAAATCAATTCGACATTAAAAAACTATTAAAAGTAATATAATGGAGTTCTTATTGTCATGAGGTCAGATAAACAGCATTATGCATCATCAGTTGTTACATCTCCGTTTGTTTACCGGTGTCAGAAAGCAAAACCTAAGTGGTGATATTAGCACCAGTAAGTAGTCCTCATGTGCGGTTCCTTATAAGCAATGTAGAATCGATGGAAAGCGAGCCAAGGTGTAAATAGATAGGTGTTTGTTGTATGCTATGCATGCTGTCGTGAGTAGCGTATACAAATGAGGTACATAAGAAAGAAGGGTTAGGACGAAAAAAAGAACAACCGTTGTCAGAAAACGCCCATCAAACACGTGTTTACATCAAGGAAAAGAAGACTCCGAAAATAGCTAAAACAGGATAATTCGTCCTTTCAGCAGTCAATTCGGTGCTGTAACTTTGGAGTCGCCAGTGAAAGTTGAATCCTCGGATCGAAATCAACAGAAGGATAAAACTCATTTATACTGGAAAACTATCAAAGGATACGCGACCGTGTTGTGAAAATGCAAATGATTGGAAATATCTACCATAAATATCTAAATAATTGGAAATATCTAAGTTTAGTGTCCCCTTCTCCTTTTTGCTTTAACAAATTGGCATATTGCGTGGATATGAGCCGTTCCCATGGTAGAATGGCCTTAACATTCAGCACAGTATATATTTCTTGGGAATGTCTAATTCGTTAGTGATCTTTAAGATGTTGAGCAACGGCAAAGATATGATGATCGCCTGATACATAAAAAAGTGAAATTGAAAAAACGACAGCGGCACTGTCGCAAAGGACCCCAAACAGATGTCAGAAGCTGCAGCATCCTTATGCAGAATATATATGCAGGATTAATGTACTGAGACTCCATCCGATGAAGGGGCAACGTCTCAATAATACTCAACGCAGTGAAAAGAAAGTCGAAAGTGAAGGTGGTTCCAGGTTTGTTTAGAGATAACACGTGTATGTATCGTTTTTCACATAGGATAAAGGGTGCATTGATTCCTCCACGATCAAAGCCACCCAACACTCTGGCAGCTGCCAAGATGGTACTTCCACCCCACAATGAGGGTCAAAACTGTATCCACCAAACCAAGCGATCGAAGTGCAGGGAGTGGATCGTTCCATTTATTGAAATCAGTTGAAATCATAACCTTGCGTTATAACTAAGTAAAAGAGGTGCAGTATACAGGAACACGTGAAAGACAGCTTTCCTTATAAAGGATTCACAATCACTGGAGCTCGAGCGACCCCCCCCCCCCCCGCACCCTCTCTCTTCAAATCAGAATGGGATGCGCATGTTGACCCAAACGATATGTAATTAACTAGAGGTCACTCAATACTTAGGTAAGTTCTGCTGTTTTAAAGTGAGCGACGTATGTTAGTTGTCGCGCACTAAGAGTTAGCTACGATTCACATCAGTGGTCGTGCACCAAGAGTTAGGTACGATTAATGTCATTTCGCATGCAGTCTACAGTGAACCAGGTACTCACCTCACTGGTCGTGCAGTTTAAAGAGTCGTGCAACAAGAGTTACTACGATTCCCGTCAGTGGTCGTGCACCAATAATTGGCAACGATTCACATCAGCTATCGTGCAGTTTAGAGTGTGCCACGTACCCATTTCACTGGTCGTGCAGTTTAGGGAGTCGTGTACCAAGAGCTAGCTACAGTTCACACCAGTGGTCGTGCAGTTTAGAAAGTGGTGTACCAAGAGTTGGCCCCGATTCAGCTCAATTATCGAGTAGTTAAGAGTGAGCTACGTACTTACTTCAGTGCTCGTGCAGTTTAGAAAGTCGTGCACCAAGAGTTAGCTACGATCCACGACAATGGTCGTACACCAAGAGTTATCCATGATTCACATCAGCTATCGTGTAGTTTAGAGTGAGCCCCGTACCCACTTCAGCGGCGTGGATTTTAATGAGTCGTGCACCAAGAGTTAGCTACGGTTCACATCAGTAGTCGTGTACTTAGAATTAACCACGATTAATGTCAGTTCTCATGCAGTTTTAAGTGAGAAACGTACCCACGTTAGTGGTCGTGCAGTTTAGAGAGTCGTGCACCTAGAGTTAGCTTCGATTCATGTCAGTGGTTGTGCACCAGGAGTTATCCACGATTCACATCAGTTATCGTGCAGTTTAGAGTGAGCCACGTACCCACTTCAGTAGTCGTGCAGTTTAGGGAGTCGTATGCCGAGAGCTAGCTACAGTTCACACCAGTGGTCGTGCAGTTTAGAAAGTGGTGTACCAAGAGTTGGCCCCGATTCAGCTCAATTATCGAGTATTTAAGAGTGAGCTACGTACTTACTTCAGTGCTCGTGCAGTTTAGAAAGTCGTGCACCAAGAGTTAGCTACGATCCACGACAATGGTCGTACACCAAGAGTTATCCATGATTCATATCAGCTATCGTGTAGTTTAGAGTGAGCCCCGTACCCACTTCAGTGGTGTGGACTTTAATGAGTCGTGCACCAAGAGTTAGCTTCGGTTCACATCAGTAGTCGTGCACTTAGAATTAACCACAATTAATGTCAGTTATCATGCAGTTTTAAGTGAGAAACGTACCCACGTCAGTGGTCGTGCAGTATAGAGAGTCGTGCACCTAGAGTTAGCTACGATTCATGTCAGTGGTTGTGCACCAAGAGTTATCCACGATTCACATCAGCTATCGTGCAGTTTAGAGTGAGCCATGTACCTACTGCAGTAGTCGTCCAGTTTAATGGGTCGTGCACCAAGAGTTAGGCACGGTTCACAACAGCTATCGTGCAGTTTATAGTGAGCCGCGTACCCACTTCAGTGGTCGTGCAATTTATTGAGTTGTGGATCAAGAGTTAGCTACGATTCACATCAGTTGTCGTGCACCAAGAGTTAGCTACGATTCACATCAGTTGTCGTACTATAGCGTTTGGGATGATAGTGAAGAACGTGTGATTCGAACTGACGATATGACAGTTAGAATCACCAAAAATTGAACCAATGCGTAACACATCAGGCTACTGGCCGTGTTTAGAATTCAATTTTTAAACTCTAATACATTCAACTGATGTGAATTTTTATGTTATCGCTATGGTATGCGGCTCTGATGCATTTTCTTATTTAATTTTCGTTCGGTGTTCTTCACTATTTGCTTGTGTATTGTGTGTGTATCTGTTAGAAACGCCACACTACTCCCCCCTAAGTAACTTTGTTATGATCAGCTCCGTTTGCGAAAGACGGAGCGAACGAGAGAACGTCGGAGCAGGCGTGTGCCAGTGCACTATGCGGAAGTCGTGATCGTATCGTGAAGTTCTGTATACTATGGGAAAGTGTGTGTTGTGTGTACAGATCACGTCGGTGAGTCATCAATTATTGCGTTTGGGATGATAGTGAAGAACGTGTGATTCGAACTGACGCTACGACAGTTAGCATCACAAAAAATTGAACCAATGCGTAACACACTGGCCGTGTTTAAAATTCGATTTTTAAACTCAAGTATATTCAACGGTGTTCTTCACTATTTGCCTGTGTATTGTGTGTGTATTTGTTAGAAACGCCACAGTAGGCTTAGAATTAACCACGACTAATGTCAGTTATCATGCAGTTTAGTGAGCCGCGTACCCACTTCAGTGATCGTGCAGTTTAGAGAGTCGTGCACCAAGAGTTACTATGATTCACGTCAGTTGTCGTGCACCAAGAGTTAGCTACGATTCAGACCAACTATCGTGCGCTTAGAGTTAACCATGATTAATGTCAATTATCATGCAGTTTAGAGTGAGCCACGTACTCGCTCCAGTGGTCGTGCAGTTTAGACAGTCGTGTACCAAGAGTTATCCAGGATTCACATCAGCTATCGTGCAGTTTAGAGTGAGCAGCGTACTCACTTCAGTGGTCGTGCACCAAGAGTTAGCTCAATTCACATCAGTAGTCGTGCGGTTAGAGTTAACCATGTTTAACGTCAGCTATCATGCAGGTTAGAATGAGCCACCCATCCATTTCAGTGGTCGTGCAGTTTAGAGAGTCGTGCACCAAAAGTTACTATGATTCACGTCAGTTGTCGTGCACCAAGAGTTAGCTACGATTCACACCACCTAGCGTGCGCGTAGAGTTAACCATGATTAATGTCAATTATCATGCAGTTTATAGTGAGCCACGTACTCACTTCAGTGGTTGCGGACCAAAGTTAGCTACGATTCACATCAGGGGTCGTGCGCTTAGAGTTAACCACGATTAACGTCAGTTATGATGCAACTTAGAGTGAGCCACGTACTCACTCCAGTGGCCCTGCAGTTTAGACAGTCGTGTACCAAGAGTTATCCAGGATTCACATCAGCTATCGTGCAGTTTGGAGTGAGCCGCGTACCCACTTCAGTGGTCGTGCACCAGAGTTAGCTACGATTCACATCAGTAGTCGTGCGCTTCGAGTTAGCCACGATTCACGTTAGTTATCGAGTAGTGTTGAGTGAGCCACCTAGTCATCTCAGTGGTCGTGCAGTTTAGAGAGTCGTGCATCAAGAGCTATCCAGGATTCACACCAGCTATTGTGCAGTTTAGAGTGAGCCGCGTACTCACTTCAGTGGTCGTGCGGCTTAATGAGTCGTGCGCCAAGAGTTAGCTCGTTTCACATCAGTTGTCGTGCGGTTAGAGTTAACCATGATTAACGTCAATTATCATGCAGGTTCGAGTGAGCCACGCACCCAGTTCAGTGGTCGCGCACCAAAGTTAGCTACGATTCACATCAGTGCTCATGCGCTTAGAGCTAACCACGATTAATGCCAGTTATCATGCAGTTTAGAGCGAGCCACGTACTCACATCAGTGGCCGTACACCAAGAGTTACATGGGTTATCGTGCAGTTTGGAGTTAGCCGCAAACTTACTTCAATCGACGTGCAGATAAAATGCGTCACGACCTTTGACTTATGATTTCACAAAGTTCTTCAGATTAGGTTACTTAAAAATGTTTTTATCTCCAATACGTTAAAAATCTTTGTTATAAAAAATGTGTTTTCAAAGTGTAAATCTTGGCAAAAATAACGAAGCCAATTGGAAAAGGACTGTCATCGACTATACTGTGGTCGTGGCCGAGGAAGTAGCGCAAACTTCCCTTTTTCTATTTCTATATTGGTCTCCTTTGATTTCGTTATTGTTGGGTCACAGACAATTTTTCGGTTTCTGACACTAACGAATTGTCCTTACATTTACGTTGTTCGAACGCCTGAGGCAGTGTTCTTGGTCCGTGTATGATCCTACTGGATCTGTCGTAGAGGATATTTAACGGTTGCCTCTAATATTTGTTTTGTATATTTTGCCTGTTCAAAAGATCTTCAGATGTGCCTGATTCTGTAAGCGGTTTTGAAAGTTCTTGTCTAGGCGTCACCCCTGATCCGTGTTTAAGGAGACATGGTTTGAGTCTTTCAAGGCTCAGTGTGGTCGGTCTTCTAAAACGTCCTTCAATCATGTGGCGGAAGCACTTTAGAGCCCTGTAGATAGCAAGCAATTCCCGGTCGTAGGTTGAACTGAGCTTCTTCGAAAAGAAGTCAAGTGGTTCCATCTTCCCGTCATGTTCCTTTTCTAATACAGCGCCCATTGCTGTGTCTGTTGCATCGCATTGAATAAACAATGGAGCTCCTGCAATAGGATGTCGTAATCAAGTAGCATTAGCCAGCTGTTCCTTTGAGAGGCGAAATGCCTTCTTAGCTGTCTCTGTACAAACGATAGTTCTCTTGTCATTCTTCTTTGCCCCAATCAGGTACTAGTTCAGAGGTGTCAGTATCTGCGAAATGTTTTGGAGAGTTGGACCTTAAAAACATGCTCAAATACTGTCTTAATTCATACACATTTGTGAGCCGAGGGAAGAGGATTAAAGCTTCAACTTCGTGTGGTAATCAGCATCAATGATGATACCTGCACATTCTCAAAGTGGCACTTGATAGTGTTGATGACTAAGCCAAACTCTCAGAGGTGTTCGAAATCTATCTAGCACGAGGGCGATGCTCATATTTTGCCCTCAATGCTGTAATCGTCGATGTAGCAAAAATTAAGGCCCCATAGCACTGAGTTTATATACCTCTCTGGAAAATCCGTGCTGCATCCGTAGGCCGAAAGTCGTCATTTTGAACTCAAATAGTCCGAACGACGTAGTGACAGTTGTTAATTTAAGGAATATATTCTGGGACTATTAGAATTTGAAGATAAGCCTTAGTGAGATCTAGTGTCGTAAAGATAGAGCAACCCTGCAACTTGTATGAAAAGTCATGTAGGTGTGCTATTAGGTAACGATCATGTATAGTGTCTGTATTCCGCATGCTGTAGTTGCCACATGGTCACCACTCTCCAGTGTTCTTCTTAACCAGATGAAGAGGGTTTGGAAGGCAGACAAATTCCATGTTCGGCCATTTAGTCAATCTCCGCTTGAGCTTCAAGCAGTTTCTCCGGAATTAAACGACGCGGACGTGTGTCCGAATGACGTAAAACACCGGTTTAGAATTTGGATGCTTATTGAAAAGAATCGTCACGTCTAGGAATTCCTTCAAAATGTCAGCGAACGGATCATGAGCAGTAGTGCTCGACAATGTGCAGGGTTCTCTAGCCTGGAGACATACGCTTGCAGGTCCAGTAATCTGTTATCTGCTAAATCTATAAGCAGGTTTTAATGTTCTAATAAGACAGCTCCTCTCAAAGGTTCGTTGACGTTACCAGTAATGAAATCCTAACCAATATGTCACCGCAAACCTACAATGAGAGTAAGGAGTTTCATTTTATACATTGCTATAACGAAGTTATTAGCCGGAAATAATTTTAAAGTGCCAGACAGTCTAGAACAAGATACGAACGATCATGGAAGGAGGAAGATATCAGCACCTGTGTCGATCGTGAAATCTGTGTTCCATTCAGCATCAGAGATTGACAAAAACTTAATGTGTATTACCGACCGTTTGCGCCTTAATGACGGTCGGCGGTCCTAATTTTTAGGATTCGCCTAAGCGGAAGTTGACTGAGGTCAATTACAGGGTTATTTACATCTCTTAGGTTTCACGCCGAGTCGCATACGATAGAAACAAGTTGTATCAAAATTTGCCCCACCTGACGGAGTTACGGAAGGGACCCCTCCGATAATGTCAGTTTTTACTCGAAGATGTAGAATCTTTTTTTTTATTATACTGCTCTCAGGAAAGACGAACCTATAGCGCCGACACGACGCTCGGAGATGCCACCAAATAACCGTTGCAGTTCTTCTTGAACAGTTGCAGGTTGTAAGGCTTCGGAAACATTCTCACGGAGAGGGAATTGCACAGCTTTCCCGCTGTGTAACGGAACGAGTTCTGATGCAGAGATGTTCGCGCCGTCGGGAGATAAACCGCGAAAGTGGTGCGATCAGTTGGATTGTCTCGTGGAGCGCATATAAACCGAATTCCGTGGAACAATACCACAAATCTCAGAAGAACAGTGCCGGTGATAATATCTATAAAACAGAGGTCAGCAACACGCCTTCGATGTGATAGCGACTCTAGTCCCGACGGAGGCTGTAATGAGATATTTTTTGGCTCTAAAAAGGTAACTCAGTTTTCTTGAAGCGGACCTGGTGATGTTCGCCACGTGTTTATGCCATGATACATTCCCACAGACCGTGACGCCGAGCAATTTCATGCTTTCCCCAGATTCGAGGGCCTGGCCATTCATCATCAGCTGTGGAACTGATGATCCACTTTTTTTTGTCAATGTTGTATACTGTGTCTTCGTTGCATTGAACTCGACGAGATTGACCTTTCCCCACTGCAGGACCTAATCCAGATCCTGATTCAGAGAGCCGACCTGGCTACAGCTCAACTGGTACATTAAAGGGCCGATAATTACTCGAATAAGAGGAAACAAAACCGCAAAACCGAGCACTTTGTTATCCGTTGACTCCAACAAATCATTTATGTGAAGCAAAGGTTGGAGCCAAAATAGAACCTTGAGGCACCCCAGAATTAATAGATACCAATCCGAAGACTCGCCGTCTACAACATCCCGGATCGATCGATCCTCGAGGAAGCTTTTCGTCCAGTCGCAAGGCTGGTGGAAAAGTACGTATGAAAGAAATTTGCTCAGCAATGCCCCGTGCCAGACGCGGTCAAAAGCCTTGGAGATGTCCAATGCGACCACTTTTGACTCACCATGCCTCTCAAACGAAGATGTTCATATATCTCGTTAAAAGGATTAAAAGATCTCCCGTGGACCGCCTGCCACGGAATCCGTATTGACGATCATTCAAAAGTCCGTTGCACTCGAAATACTTAATTTACTCGCCATAGATGACCTTTTCCATCACCTTAGATAACATGAGACAGTAATGGTACCGGCCGGTAATTTTGTGGGACACTTTTGCCCCCTCTTTGGGATTGGCTGAACCCGAGCCACCTTGCAGCAGGTAGGAAATGTCCTCCGTGCATAAGATAAGTGGAAGAGCCTGCCAAGAACGGGGGACAGGAGAACAGTTCTTAAGGACCGCTGCTGGTATTCCGTCGGCACGGTTGCCTTCTTACAGTCCAGTCCACGTAGAATGCGTTGAATAGTACGTGGGCGGAACCTCACATGCCGCATCGGGGGCCGTATTGGTGCAATCACAGGTAGCTTCAAAAGACTGGCCTCGAGGTTTGAATTCGCGGAAAATAAACTCGCGAACACATTAGCTATATCTTTTGAATTTGTGACTAGTGTCCCACTGTCCGACACTAACGGAGGAAAAGAGGAGGAAGCGAAGTTACTGCTGACAGCCCTCGCCATTGACTAGACGGGACCCGAACCAGTTGGGCGCTCAAGGACTTTATTGGTCACTCTGTCGTTGTCAGCCTTCTTCGAGGAATCAATCGCTTAGTTACACGCGTTTCTGAGTCTGAAACATTCGTTCTATTGACATGGGTGGGAGTGGAGTGCCATTGTTTAAAAGCTCTTTTTTTTGCCGTTGTAATCTGCTCGCATTTTTTATCAAACCAAGGTTTGTCAGATGAACTTCGTTTGATGAAATGTGGAATTTAGATCTCCATTCCGAGAAGAATATTCTGCATGCGTTAACATCGAAGTCTCCAAAGCACACCCCCGACCATGGAAAGTATGCGAAGAAATCTCGGAAATCGTCCCAGTTACCAGCCCCTTACCTCTATATATGGCGAAGTTGCTTAGGTTGGTTATTCGCTTAAAATGCAAGTGATTGCGCGACCGATACCAAGCATTGATCTGAGTTTCACAGTGGCGCAGCCGTTTCGAGGGTATAAATGCTCGGCTCGGATGATCCAGGGTGTTCGTATAATCACCTCTGGTATCCGGCACTCGCGTAGGTTCTTCCACGAGTTGGCTCAAATTGCGGCTAACAGCGAACATATCCGCCAGCCTCCTAGCTTCGTCGGCTCTGTTAGAGTGTACCAACCAGCCGGAGTTGTGTACATTAAATTCGCCAAGGACGACAATTTCAGAAGCGCCGTTGTTGATCTGAATCCAGTCGACGGTACGTGAAAGATATTCGCTGGTCGACTGTTATTCGGGGAGTGGTAAAAACAACAAAGAAATTTAACAGAATTCCCCAGCACGACCTTCAACCATATAATGTCCATGTTATTGGGTTCCAACGCCTCCATCCTCTGGCAAGCCAGATAGGACCGCGTGAAGACACAGACTCCGCCCTTCAAATAGAATGTCGCATGTAAATCGTATCCTGAACAAGGCAGTGTTGAGGTAATCTTAGCGATTTGCTCTTGGCGTTCTTTAATGCTATCGGCTCCATGAAACAGATTATCCATGGAAATAGATCTTAATAATGTCCTTGTGTTCAGATATGGTGCGTTATCATTGGCAATCTGGTGGACTGGTCGGATTGCTTGCCATGGTGTTGGGGCTCCAAGGGATCAGACATTTTTCCCGATCTGTTTGGGGTATCAGGGAGTGTCGGAACAGTTGTTGCATGTCGCTGGTGTAGGTAAATTCGTATCGCCTATTCTGGTGGATGATGACGAAAATATGACACTGCAATTTCCGGCCCGGATGGATGAGCTCAATTAGTGAAATCCCGATACCTGATGGCGCGCTGGCGTTAAATACGTTCCTCAACTTGATTTTTACAGCATCCTTTCGGATGATCCTGATATATAGGATATAATAGGCGTTTCCGGTTTCGTCCCGCTGTATTTCAGCAGGTATTGGGGGCATGTGTTTTGTCGCGAGATAATCCTCCATAAAGCCGTTTGATATTTTCTTATAGATCTCGTTTTGCTCCTAACGTCTTTCTTGTCCGATATAAAATTTGATTGCATTCCGATACGAGTTTCCTAATCCTGATGCCTCAACTTCCCAAGGTATTGGGACGATATAGTGGCCGTCTTTGGTTCGAGAGTGTTTTTCGATGAATAAGTTTTCGCAGTATGAACTCTCGGCTCCACCGACCTCTTCTCCAATGACGGGCAGGTCCCAGAAATCTGCTAGGTTCGCCTCGAACTCTGAGAGTGTTGTAAAGGCTGAGGTCCGTTTTCCAATTTTTCCGTTTCCTGGGTCTCCAGAGACGATCCATCCACCAAGGTAGGTGTTTTGAAGTAATAACCCAACCTTCTTGTCCAGTCCTGGGCGTATCACCGTAGAATATACTGGGCCACCTAATAATAGAGGAATGTGGGCTGGTTGTTCGAGTGTGGATCTGACAGCGGCTTGTCAAAGAAATATTTCCAGGCGATGTGACTGGACATCCTTGGGAGTGATCCGGTAACTCGTGTGACTACCAGTGCTTTTATATTCTCGATGGGTAGGCCTGGGTGATCCAGCTTTAGTTTAATATTGGCAATGGATCGCACTGTCCCAATCTCTCCTCCTACTCCCATGATTTTAACAAGTACCCATTTTTTTGGCAATCCCAGCTTCTGCACCAGATATTCGAATATATAGTTAGCTTGGCTGTTCTGATCTAGTACTGGAGGATACAGACTTGGCCAAGGTCATTAGAGCGAAAGAAAGAGGTAAAAGACCAACCAAAGAGGTAATGGCATCAGAAAGTCTATTGGCTAGGGCGTATTGGGTGCAATGGAATAGCTTCAAATTGATAAGCGGAGTGCTGCATCAGTACTAGAATATTCTAGAAAGTCCAAAACAAAGTACTAGATTATTCTAGAAAGTATTGGAAAATTGGAGACTATGAGCAGTAGAAAACTCGAGGCTATGGAACGGACGGAAACGAAACACCGAATCAGAATGAGGAAACGGTATAAATACGTCACACGCAGATCAGAGAAGTAAGCAGAGTGAGCAAGCGATGAGTAAGGAAGCGATAAGTCAAGAAATCGTTAAGTGTACGGTAAAAGTAACGGTTGTTATTAACAGACTAATAAAGTGTTACATTAATTCAAAATCGATTTAACGGCTCTTATCTATTAAAAATAATTAATCGAGCGAACCCTAAGCTCGCTACAATATATATATATATATATATATATATATATATATATATATATATATATATATCATCATCATCATCATCATCATCATCATCATCATCATTGGCACTAAGACCTGGAACCGGTCTTGGCCTTATTTAGCAAGTCCTGAGGCTGGTTAAAGTTTCCATAATGATTTGTTTTTTCCGGGCAAGGTCATTAGTCTTGCGCCAGAGGCTCCCCGACGGGGAATCGAACCCCGATTTCCCGCGTACCAGGCGGCTGTACTAACTATACTATCGAGGAGCCCATATATATATATATATATATATATATATATATATATATATGTATATATATATATATATATATGTATATATATATATATATATATATATATATATATATATATATATATATATATATATATATATATATATATATATATATATATATATATATATATATATATATATATATATATATATATATATATATATATATATATATATATATATATATATATATATATATATATATATATATATATATATATATATATATATATGCAAAACGTCTTTGAAGGAATTCGCATTCAAATATCTCAAGTAGTTATCTCTAAGTGTGCAAGGATGGTAAACACGCCAATGATTGGATTGTCCTAACAAAGCCTAGAATAACAGCCGTATTAGAAGAATTTCACAATGGACCAATCGGAGGGTATTTGGGTGTTACGAAGACCCTGGAAAAGATTAAACAACGGTTTTACTGGGTGAATTGTCCAGAATCAGTTGCGGCATGGATTAAAAACTGCGCGCAATGCATGGCGGATAAGGGTCCGAAAACTAGAAGCAGAGGAAGATTGCAGCAGTACAACACCGGAGCATCATTTGAACGCGATGCAATGGATGACATACACCAACATGTGAGGCAGCGAACACAGGTGATGAGTCAACGCGCCGTCTCACACCTCAGCAGTTGCCATGGCGAAAATCCACGAATTACGGTTTGAACTGCTTGACCATCCGCCCTACTCACCAGATTTAGCCCCAAATGACTTCTCTTTGTTCACTACTAAAAATTGCGCTCGGAGCGCAGAGATTTTCGTCAAATGAGGAGACAATCACCTTCGTGAACAGTTATTTTGCAGACAAAAACACCGAGTACTATTTGGACGGGTTAGAGAGATGGGAGCATCGCTGGGATAAGTGTGTAGAGTTACAAGGAGACTATGTAGAAAAATAAAAATAAATTTTAAGAAAAATTGTCTTGTATATATTGTGACGCATATGACAATCAGTACTAGAATATTCTAGAAAGTCCAAAACAAAGTACTAGATTATTCTAGAAAGTATTGGAAAATTGGAGACTATGAGCAGTAGAAAACTCGAGGCTATGGAACGGACGGAAACGAAACACCGAATCAGAATGAGGAAACGGTATAAATACGTCACACGCAGATCAGAGAAGTAAGCAGAGTAAGCAAGCGATAAGTAAGGAAGCGATAAGTCAAGAAATCGTTAAGTGTACGGTAAAAGTAACGGTTGTTATTAACAGACTAATAAAGTGTTACATTAATTCAAAATCGATTTAACGGCTCTTATTTATTAAAAATAATTAATCCAGCGAACCCTAAGCTCGCTACAATATATACATATCATTATCATCATCATCATCATCATTGGCACTAAGACCTGGAACCGGTCTTGGCCTTATTTAGCAAGTCCTGAGGCTGGTTAAAGTTTCCATAATGATTTGTTTTTTCCGGGCAAGGTCATTAGTCTTGCACCAGACGCTCCCCGACGGGGAATCGAACCCCGATTTCCCGCGTACCAGGCGGCTATACTAACTATACTATCGAGGAGCCCATATATATATATATATATATATATATATATATATATATATATATATATATATATATATATATATATATATATATATATATATATATATATATATATATATATATATATATATATATATATATATATATATATATATATATATATATATATATGCAAAACGTCTTTGAAGGAATTCGCATTCAAATATCTCAAGTAGTTATCTCTAAGTGTGACACCCGCCAATTCTGTGAGAAGAAGAGCAGTATTTTTTGACCAACAACTTCTGGTTGCCCAGTACAATATTGGAAACTAAACAACAAATGCATTGTCTTTTTTAAGTACACTTGTAGCAGTATATAAGGATATAATTGGCTTAAAAAATGCTTTACAAAGAAACGTTCGGTATTGAATATTCGCTTAAATGAAGTCGCTTAGTACTCTAAAATATAACTGTCGAATATCGCATCCACACCTGAAAAATATATGTATACTCTTTTGCAATTTATTCATTCCTACTTTCACATTTCAAACACATCTATTTGTGGTAAGGACACTTTAAAATTTTCAAAAGCTGTCCTTAGATTATTAGTTGCACTCCGCAACACTTATTTGACAGTATTTATTTACTTAAAAGCCACCGTGATGTGCGTAGCAATCAAAAAGTTGAATGAAATAGCCAATCCCCCACAAGCAACTAGTTGTAACCCCCCCTGATTTACTACAATCTCATCCTTTAGATCAAATGGTTTATTTTACACTTCCCGTCATCACAAAGTAAATCACAATCCATCTCTTTGGACGACGCCAAAAAATAATCGACATTGTTCAATTGGATAAAGCGATTCAGTGTCAAAAATATTAAAAGACTTACCACTTGCGATCCATCAGATATAACTTACCTGCGTGTCGGGACATCTTTCCAAAAACCTAAATTCATATTTTAGGGGGATTTTGATTTGGCCAAAGAATACAATTGTTCAGCGATCGGAAGGAGACTAATAATTACTTTTCACCTCCGCTTACCACCGCTTCGAATTCTATCTCTTTGACGAAATCAAAATTAAAGAAGTGAAAATAATAACGCGAAAAAGTCATGATTGGTCGAAAAAAGAGAAAAGAGAGAAAGAAATTGTAGTCAAGCCACCTCAAGGATGTGGTTGGATGAAGTAATGAATGTTAGTAAAACACAGTTAGAACACACTTATCCAGTTGTTATTTATTTAGTTCTTTGAGATAAAAAAACGAGAAATGACAACACGACATACAAAATTGCCTTTGCAGTTGATGTGATAAACGGAAATCCATACGGCAGATCAGTCTACCTAAGACCCTGTGAAAATAAAAGCAGAAAAAAAGAGAAAGAGAGAGAGAGAGACACTGAGGAAGTTGACCAAGAGCACACGGCTTTGTCTTCGAGTTACATCTATCGTGGGTCCTGGAAAGATGAGATAAGAAAAGCGTCGCAACAACACATTTCCCAAGAACATTGTATTCACTAAGTGTTACCATTGTACCAATTCACATACGTGTTTGCCAGAATGTTATATCACCAAAGTCGTTCTTAGCATGCATATGCCACTAGATTACCATTGCAGCTGATCAAACATGTTTATGATATTACCTTTGTTCCATAGATGAAGAGTTCAACCAGCCTTAAAGCCAACTTACCAGGTTCCACACGGCTTGTCCAATTTTCCAACCCTCGTTTTGATAGCGTTCTTACCTCGTTAAAAAGCACTTGATCCATAGTATTAGATACCTACATTACAATACTTTATTCGAATTAGTTTACAAGTCTCTAAATCATCATCCAATTGTTGGATATCACAGTTTCGCTACAAAGAAGGATTACCTTCGCAAATAAGTCAAAACGCTTGTGTAAGTTGTTCACCTCATGCTGCTGACCAACGTTACCAAAGTACACTTCACTTCCAATATGAGAAAACAGCAAAACAGAACCACAATTTTGAGAAAGTGCATTACTGATCTCAACGCCACATAATCCTATTTAAAACTTAAGCTAATCTGGTAACCATTCAATTTCTTTAAATGTCTATGCATTCCCCAACCCGCAAGTAACTGGCCCATCAGTCTGCCGGCTTATTCGATGAAAACGAAGACTATACCTACACCTCGTAACTAGAACAGTCTTTCGTCAAACGGTTCCCATCTTCTTTTATGCAAAATAATACCAACAGAGGAGGACAGCCTAATAATAGTCCTCTCGCAATTGGTACAAAGATGTAGCCATCTTTAGTAGTCCTTAACAGATATTTCTGCCTCTAACCTAGACTCTACATTTTGTCTAAATTTTTATAAACTATGTGAAGGCCCCCCTTTCTATTTTTATGAAGGATATCCATGGAGGAAAGGTCTTCTCCTATCGAAAGAACTGATATCACACCTCAAAAGCTTTCGTACATGTTCCCAATTCAATAATAGTTTAATAAGCCATTTGATTGCCTTTCTACGAGGGTGAATCAAATATATACGGTAATTCCTTTTTATACATTTATTGAATAATGTTATACACTAACTATACTATCACCATTTTTCAATATAGTCCCTCGATGTACACACTTTAGCCACCGATTTGGAAGCTTTAATATCCCTTGTTCGCAGAAAGATTTAGGACGAGTTGTTAGCCGATGGCGCACGTGCTCCTCAAATTCTTCATTACTTTCGATTTTTTTTCCTCCAAAAGATTCTTTCAAGGGTGCGAACAAAAAATAGTCACAGGGAGACAAGTCTGGGCTATAAGGAGGGTGTTAGAGGATTTCCCAGTCCATTTCTTCCAATGTACCTCTTGTGAAGGAAGCGGCGGGAGGCCTGGCGTTGTCATGAAGAACGATGACATCTCGAAGGGTCATACCTCGTATTTTGCCCCGATATGCGGCTTTTGCCGACTTTAACAACTGACAGCAGTAAGCTGCATTCTTTGTTCGTTGTTCGTGAAGAAAATCAGTCAATAAAACTCCCCTTGAGTCGAAAAAAATCGTTTCTAAGAACTTTTCCGGCTAAGAGACGAGTTTTGGTCTTCACTGGGGAGCCTTCATCCTTCCTTCGCCACCCCTTACTTGCCATTTTCATATCGGCAGTATAATGATGTTGTGGCGTTTCTAACAGACACACACACAATATACAAGCAAATAGTGACGAACACCGAAAGAAAATCGAATAATAATATGCATCAGCCGTATACCAAGCAATAACATAACAATTCCACATCAGTTGAGTGTACTTGAGTTTAGAAATCGAACTCGTACACGCGGCAGTGGCCTGATGTGTTGATCATTGGTTCCATTTTTAGTGATTCTAACCGTCATAGCATTAGTTCGAATCACACGTTCTTAACTATCGTCGGGATACGCGGTAATGCATGTCTCATCACATGTGACAATACGCTTCAAAAAATCGTCCCCTTTTTATCGAAATCGATCCAGAAGTCTTCCCCTGATCTCCGACCTGACCTGTTTTTGATTTACGGTCAATAACCTTGCAACCCATCAACCAGTAATTTTTTTGAAGCTAAGATCATCAGTGATAATGGATTGAACACATCCATAGCTGATACCCACTTCTGATGAGATTTCTCCAACAGTTAAGCGGCGTTCACTTTCAATAAGCTCTCGAACGGCAAGGAGGTTATCATCTGTACGACTTGTCCTTTGGCGTCGATTATGATTCGTATTCGATACGTTCGCGCCCACTTGTAATTTCTCTGGCCCACGTATACACACGTACATTCTGAGATAGTGTATCATCACCAAACTGTGGATTCAATCGAGAAACTTTGTCCGAAGCTTTAACGCCTTCATTTGTTAAAAATGTTATAATAATCCGTCGCGCAACGGACGTATGTATCTCTTGTTCGCTCATGGCTGTAGTGACTACAAAGTCGACCGCGACCGCTAGCCAAGCTAGTTCCCCTACTCTTCATAAACGAAACAACAGCCACGCACAAGATTATCTATCTCGCAACTTGTTGCTAACCAAAAAAGGAAAATTACCGTTTATATTTGATTCATCTTCGTACTTCTGGCCAGAATATCTCTGAAGTAATTGGTATCCAACGAGAAAAGACCTTCTCCCAACGGAGGAACTAATATCAGACCCCATCATCTTCGTACCATTCCCAATCCAATAATAGTTTAACAAGTCATTTGGTTGCCTTTCTACTTCTGGCGAGAACAATTCTACATTGGACTGAAATTCCTCCATCAATGGAGGAAAAGCCTCCCGCTCTCGGAAGAGTTGATATAACATCTCAAGGTCGTCGTATCTATTCCAGTATAATTACAATTTAACGAGCCACTTGGTTGCGTTTCTACTTCTGGCTGGAATAAATCTTCATTTGGTATCCATGGAGGAAAGCCCTTCTCCAATCGGAAGAGCTGATAACAGTTTAACCAGCGATTTGGGTGTTCTACTTTTGGTCACAATATCTCTACATTAGACTAAATCGGATTAAATTGAACTGAATTGGTATCCATGGAAAAAAGCCCTTCTCCTATTCAACGCCTTCATACCATTTCCAATCCAATAATCGTTTAACGACGATGTATTTTTGATTGCCGTTCTACTTCTAGCCGGAATATCTTTACATTACACTGAATTGGACTAAATTGGTATCCACGAAGGAAAGACCTTCTTCCATCGGAGGAATTGACATCGGACCTCAATATTGTCTGCCTTTCCTAATCCAGTAATAATTCAATGAACTATTTGGTTGCGCTTCTACTTCTGGCTAGAATAACTCTACATTGGATTGAACTGGACTGAACTGATACCCATGGAGGAAAGGTCTTCTCCTATCGGCGGAGCTCATATCACACTCAGTACTGTTCGCAATCCAATAATTGTTTAACGAGCCATTTGGTAGCCGTTCCATTTCTGGTCGGAATATCTCTACATTGCACCGGATTGGACTAAGCTGGACAAAATTGGGTCTGAATTAAACTAAATTGGACCGGATTGGACTCAACTGGGGGGGGATGGGTGCGAACATACAGGGCAAAGTCTCTGATTGCCTTCAACTCGGCGAAGGCCAGGACGATCCTTGTCCCTGTTCAATCCAAGTTGACATGCAGTCTCCACGTGACACCCCTGGATAGCTACTTTGACACCCGCCAAGTAGTGAACCAATGCATGCAGCGACATCCTGAGAAAGGTTGGCGCAAGGCTAATAACCAGGCCCGTAAAAATGAATTATTATGGCAAATTTAACAAGCCTCGGATATGGACCGGATACACGACGACGACCACGGAAACGAAAACGGCTAAACGATTTAAGGATTTTTTCATGGAACATACGCTCACTATACAGAGCTCGAGCTGCACAGCAACTAGCCGATGCCCTGTCCGAATATAAGGCTGACATAACAGCATTACAAGAAATAAGATGGACGGGGAGTGGTGTTTTTCAAAGAAAAGAGTATGACATTTATTACAGCTGTCACGCAAAACACCATGTGCTCGGGGTAGGCTTTCTAGTCAGCCAAAAACTGAAGCCTGCCATCATCGGCTTTAATGCAATAAATGAAAGGCTATGCACTCTTCGCGTGCGAGGCAAATTTAAAAACATAAGCCTCATAAACGTTCACGGACCTACAGAGGAGTCCCCTGACGACGAAAAAGAAGAATACTATGAGAACGTCGAACGGGCCCTCAATGCCTGCCCAAGATACGATGTGAAAATCGTTCTTGGGGATTTGAATGCGAAAATAGGTCGGGAGCTGGTTTTCAGGCACTACGCAGGTTCCCATAGTTTGCATGAGAACACTAATGACAATGGACTACGAGTCATCGAACTGGCAGCATCGAAAAACTTGGTCGTTGCGAGTACCAGGTTTCCGCGTAAAGATATCCACAAAGCCACCTGGGTATCACCTGATGGAGCCACTCGCAACCAAATTGACCACGTGTTGATAGATCGCCGCCACTCTTCGAGCCTGATGACGGTACGAACGTACCGAGGTGCCAACGTCGACTCGGATCACTATCTTGTTGGTACAGTTTTCCGAGCGCGGATTGCCTTACGGAGACGTATTGCATCCACGGATCAGGTTCGAATCAACACGGCTGCCTTACGCAATGAGAACACCAGCAACACCTTTGGTCATGCGTTAAGACTCGCCCTCGAAGAGCTCGACGGAGGGAGAGTAAGTCCTGGGGCCAGAATGCCGGGCGTAGAAGAGAAATGGACACGCCTTAAGAATACTGTCATTAGTACTGCCAACTCCATCTTAGGCAGTAGTCGTAGAGATCGGAACGACTGGTTTGATGATGAGTGCAAACTAGCGACTGAACGTAAGAATGCTGCATACCGGGCAATGCAGCAGTCTCATAGGACGCGGGTACGCGAGGAGAAATACAAAGAGCTCAGAAGAACTGAAAAAAGACTTCACAGACAAAAGAAAAGTGCCTGGGAAAAAAATCTTGTCTGTGAAATAGAGAAAAGTAGAGAGCGAGGTCCGCACCAGGCGCGGAAGTTCTACCAAATAATCCGCAGTATGACGCGGTACACACCACGCTGCACTTACTGCAAGGATAAAGAGGGTAATCTGATCACCGATCCTGAAGGCATTCTGGAGCGATGGGAAGTGCACTTTAATGAATTGCTAAATGGTCAGCTCACAGAAGAATTGGAGGCTCCACCAATGCAAGACCAGGACCAAATGCTGCCGCCACCAAGCATTGAGGAAACACTAAAAGCCATTAGACAGCTAAAATCAAATAAAGCCCCTGGAGCTGATGGCATACCAGCTGAGCTGATCAAACAAGGAGGGACAGCGTTACATCACGCAATTCACGAGATCGTGGTGCACGTATGGGAGCAAGAGGAGATGCCGGAAGATTGGCGTCGTGGTATAATTTGCCCCATACATAAGAAGGGAGATATCACACTGTGCAGCAACTATAGGGGTATAACATTGCTGAGTACCGCCTATAAGATACTCTCCACTATCCTACAAGACCGGATATCCCCATACGCTAAAGCCATCATTGGTCAATATCAGTGTGGCTTCATCCCAGGCAAATCAGCGATTGATCAGATATTCACCCTTAGGCAGGCGATGGAAAAATGTCAGGAATTTAAGATTCCACTATATCATCTGTTTATAGACTTCAAGGCCGCCTACGACAGCATAGCCAGGGTAGAACTATATAATGCCATGAGAGAGTTCGGCATTCCAAATAAATTGATACGACTTTGTAGGTTGACCATGACCAACGTAACTAGTCAAGTAAAAGTAGCGGGATTGCTGTCCAAACCAATAAACATCTATAATGGACTCCGACAAGGGGACGGTCTGGCCTGCCTCCTCTTCAACCTGGCGTTGGAGAAAGCAATCCGTGACTCTGGCGTTACAACTAGAGGGACTATTGTCACCAAGTCCAGCCAGATACTTGGCTACGCAGATGACATCGACATCATCGGCAGAACCGAATCGGCGGTACAGGAATCCTTCACCCAGATCGAGCAGGCGGCACAAAAACTGGGACTGCGCATTAATGAGGGAAAAACCAAGTACATGGTGGCAACCTCTGCGAAGAGAAGACCTAACGTTGGTCAAACTATCAGGGTAGTGGAGCACGAATTTGAAGTAGTGCAATCCTTTAACTACCTTGGGTCAATAGTATCAGCCGATAACAATATGGAAGAAGAAATACGCGAACGGCTGATTAAATCCAACAAAGCCTACTATGGTCTATCAAGGCTCTTTAAATCCCGAAATTTATCCAGAACATCCAAGCTACTACTGTACAAGACCATGGTCTTACCAGTACTCATGTATGGATCCGAGACCTGGGTGCTTAATAAAAAGCACTCTGAACTCTTGGCCGCGTTCGAGAGAAAGGTCTTAAGGAGAATTGTTGGCCCCGTATGTGAGGGAGGACGATTCCGGAGACGCTACAACCATGAGTTGTACGCAATCTACCTTGAAGCTCATATTGTAAGAAAAATCAAGCTCGGTAGACTCCGGTGGGCGGGACACCTAGCTCGAATGAGCGAAGAGGACCCTGCCCGGAAAGTCCTTTGTGGCAGGATGTATGGAAGGAGACAGCGCGGCAGACCTTGTCTGCGATGGAGGGATGGCGTAGACCAGGACGCCCAGAGCCTGGGAGTGCTAAACTGGATGACATCGGCTCGAAATCGGGACCGGTGGAGAGATTTGTTAAATAAGGCCAAGACCGGATCCCGGTTGTAGTGCCGATGATGATGATGATGGACTCAACTGGACTTAATTGGATTAAATTCTTCACCTTCAACGATTTTATGACATCATCAAGAAATACTATTCAAAATAATCTTGTGAACACAACAACTAAATTCCCATTGAAAGAATTGTCTGATGAGCATATAGCATATAATTTCTGACATATACCATAAATCTCAAATTGCTTACTTATCTTTATAAACGTGTTGGTTCTTGTGAGACAAGAAATAAGCCCAACGATATTACATGCCTGAAAATCTTCTAAAATTAATTAAATTTAGATTTCGCATATCGCCAGAATTTGTGCGAACATTTATCACTGAGCCATCATAATAGCACTGAGTTTTGATCTGACACACATATACTACTACTACTACTACTACTATTATTTATTGGCCTGTAGGAACCCGAAAGTTCATGACCTCACCGACTCGACTCCGCCATTGTTCCCTGTCCCATGCGCTCTCCTTCCACGTTCGACCATCCGATCCGATCTCCTCGAGGTCCAACTTAACATTGTCTTCCCATCTCCGTCGCGGCCGCCCACATATATAGTGTTATACCTATTTCGCAACCTCCTCCAACTCTGGATTCTTTTCACTGTCGAATATATTGTTTTAATTTTTCTGACGACTTTCTGAAGTTAATTAACTTTAGTTTTTGCAAATTGCTAGAATTCCAACCCAGCCGCCACGGTAGTACTGAATAGGGATTTGAATTTATGTATATAGTCTAACATGCACTTGGCAACCTCCTTCAACTCTGGCTAGACATACGGCGCCACATGTACATCACAACTTGCTAAAACTCTGATTTATTTCCTTTGTCAAAAAAATCGTTCGCCATTTTCTGACTATCTTCTCAAATTTTGCAACTTGTCAGAATTTTCATACAAAATTTGTTATCCAGCCCCGAAAGTATTTTGAACATTGTGATATATGCACGTCGTAACTTTCTTCAACTCTAGGTTCTTTTTATTTACGAGTAAATGTTGTGCCCTTTTCTGACGACCTTCTCAAATTAATCGACTCGACTTATACTAAATTTATTACTAATCCTGAGGGGTTATTTGAAACTACACATACAATACTACATCTTTCAGCAACTCGAAGCTGTTCCCCTTGTCGAATAAAACTTTCGTCATTTTCTGAAGACTTACTCAAATTACTTACCCTAACATTTTGCAGCATACCAGAATTTGTATTTAAAATATGTTACTCAAGCTTGAGTGTTGAATTAAACGCAGTGCTACATGCACATCGTAACTTTCTCCAACTCTGTCTTCTCTTCATTTTCGAGATAATTTTTCGTCCTTTTTAACTTTCTGACCACCCTTGAAAGATAATTGACGTCAAGTTTCACAACTTGCCAAAATTTGTATCCAAAATGTATTACCAATCCGCCACAATAGGACTGAGTGATAATTGCAACCTATGCATATAGTTCTACGTCCGCTTTGCAACTGCTTCCAACTTGGGCTTCATTTTGGAATAAATCTTTTGCTTTTTCTGAACACCTTCTAAAATTAGCCGGAGATTTCGCAACTTGCCAGAATTTATTACCTAGTTCTGAGTGGGGATTTGAAACGTATACATACAATGCCGCATGCACGTCGTAACCTCCTATACCGTTGACTCTTCTCCTTTGTCGACTAAATCTATCGCCATTTTCTGACGTCCTTCTAAAATTAATTAACCGTCTTGACTTTTTTATAAACTTCTCTTAGGAAAAGCGAACCTGTAGCACTGAGTCGGCGGACTGAGACGATTTTTTGTTCTCGGCTGAGTCCGTCAGGCAAGCTCCCAATGATTTCGCCCAGTCGGGGTGGTCGGGTCGTTGGATATTGGAACTCAATTGTACCGAGCTGTCACAACAGCAATGGTCGTCAGTTGAACCCCCTCATGCACAACTAGACGCAACCTCTTTATTAACTCATCCATTAAGCCGGAATGTTTCTACTATCTGAAATGTTCGCTCTTTGAGTCTTTGACGATATCTTCAGTTGCCTTCTGCAGCTTGTGGTCTTTTCAGAACCAATTTGCTCATGCCTGGATTCGTGCTCTATAGAATTTTTAACTTTCTTCGCTACGTCTAGGCTATTGTTTACTTGTACAATATTTGTAATACAAATCCTTTGTGTCGACAAAGAGAAAGGAAACGATAATTGTTGCCGGATTCGCTGTTCGTTTTTCGTTCATTTTCATAGTGTGCCCATGAAGGTATTAACAAACTACGAAAATAGCATGATTCGGGGAGAAAATTCAAAAATTCTTGAGTTGCGTAATTCAAAACAGCTGCAAACTCACTCCAGAGGAATACAGTTCTCAAGAATATACTCTTAAATAAATAAGTTTTAATAAATAGGCTTCGAAAAAATAGACGAAAACAGTACTCCGAAAGAGTGATTGTTTAAAAAATAAGATAATAAATAACGAATTCCTAAACAGACTCTTAAGGTTTGCTATTCCTAAAAAACCACAAGTCCAACAAATTGACTCTAATAAACGCTCTTCTGCAGATTACACCCTTAAAGCAAGCTCTTGTAACGATTTCACTCGTAAAAAAAAACTCCGAAACAGAAGTCCCGGAATGAGTAATCCCCGGAAGATGTCTCAAAAAGTCTCGAGTCAGTAAAAACCCCCTCAACCCGATCAAAGTTGACTCCGAAAAAAGTCGGTCATCTGCAAGTAGACTTCGAAAAAATGACTCGGAAAAAAATTAAGTCCGAAAGAGTAGACTTCTAAATAGTGAGAACCTAACCGTTATCGACTAGACTTCCAAACAGCGAACTCCGACAGTCACAGTGTGATTCTCATTAGGAGTGGACGTGTGAAGGCAAATGTATGTATAAAAGAGTTTACATAAACTTATTAGTTTAACTCCTGTTTTGTTTTTTCATTTTAGGAGTGCTTTCAGTGATCATCAAAGACAGTCACCGTGTGAGAGTTGTTAGGGGGGTGTGAGCAGTAGGAGGAGACGTGTCGTGAGCTCAATGTACGTATAAAAGAGTTTACATAAACTATTAGTTTAGCTCCTGTTCTTTTTACATTTTAGAACTACTAGTAGTGATCATCAAAGACGGTCACAGTGTGATAGCTGTTAGGGGGGGTGTGATCAGTAGGAGTAGACGTGTCGTGAGCTCAATGTACGTACAAAGAAGTTTGCACATACTTATTAGTTTAACTCCTGTTTTTTTTTTTCATTTCAGGACTACTTTTAGTGATCATCAAAGTCGGTCACAGTCTGATCGTTGTTAGGGGGTGTGTTCAGTTGGTGTAGACGTGGCGTGAACTTAATGTACGTACAAAAGAGTTTACACAAACTTATTAGTTTAACTCCTGTTTTTTTTTTTTTGACTACTTTTAGTGATCATCAAGGACAGTCACAGTGTGACAGTTGTTAGGGGGTTGTGGTCAGTAGGAGTAGACATATCGTGAAGAAATGTACACGAACTTACGATATTAGTTTAACTCCTTTTCTTCATTTTTGGTGATCGTCAAAGACAGTCACAGTGTAACAGTCATTAAGAGGGTGTTATCATTAGAAATATAAGACCTAACGTTGGTCAAACTATCAGGGTAGTGGAGCACGAATTGGAAGTAGTGCAATCCTTTAACTACCTTGGGTCAATAGTATCAGCCGATAATAATATGGAAGAAGAAATACGCGAACGTATGATCAAATCCAACAAAGCCTACAATGGTCTATCAAGGCTCTTTAAATCCCGAAACTTATCCAGAACATCCAAGCTACTGTACAAGACCATGGTCTTACCAGTACTCATGTATGGATCCGAGACCTGGGTGTTCAATAAAAAGCACTCTGAACTCTTAGCCGCGTTCGAGAGGAAGGTCTTAACGAGAATTGTTGGCCCCGTATGTTAGGGAGGACGAGTTGTACGCAATCTAATGTTGTAAGAAAAATCAAGCTCGGTAGACTCCGGTGGGGGGGACACCTAGCTCGAATGAGCGAAGTGGAACCTGCCCGGAAACTTCTTTGTGGCTGGATGTATGGAAGGAGACAGCGCGGCAAACCTTGTCTGCGATGGAGGGATGGCGTAGACCAGGACGCCCAGAGCCTGGTAGTGCCAAACTGAATGAGATCGGCTCGAAATCGGGACCGGTGGAGAGATTTGTTAAATAAGGCCAAGACCGGATCCCGGTTGTAGTGCCGATGATGATGATGACCTCGATGGGAGTGTAAAACGGAAGTTAGTTGTACTCTGAGAATCTGATATCTGATGACGTGCTTTAATAAGAATATTGTATTTCTTGTACACGTAATCGGCGATCCATTTGAGCTCAGCAGACTTACGGGCACCCCTTAGCAGGTATGTGGTAACTGACTGGTAAGTTAGACGTATTCAGTTTAATGGTCCGAGCATGCCATTCAGATGGAGTTTAGGAGGTGCTGAAATGAAAAATGATTGGTTTGGTGGAAGTGCTCACACTGTGCTCTGACATTAAAGGGTACTCCAAAATTCCCTTTCTGAGCGCGATAGTGTAAAAAAGTAAGTGATGCCGATACTTCGGGAATAACGGCAGTAGTGGAATTGTTGGTGGACAAAGGGGGAGTAAGTCGGTCTTGGCCGACTGAAATACGGTAGGACAGGTAAATAGCGATGACTCAAATTGGAAACTATTTTGAATTTATGGCACATTTCAAGTAGGCGTACGAGGAACGCATGTGTTTAAGTTCATCACCGAATGTCCTTATCTTCTGTAATATAAGTCCTTATCTTCTATAATATAAGGGATCGGGTATAGTCGAGGTATACTGATTTACTAATGTGGATTGCAGAGCGTCAAATTAATCCCTGAGATTGTTCAATTTAAGGACAATATGTATGTTGCGATTTCCCAAATTGATTACTGAGAATTGCCTGGGGCAATTCTATTACACTCACGATTTGCCAGCTGGCAGCGTATTCTAAAAGTGATTGGAACAAATTAGAAAGGTTTAAAATAAACGAAAAATCATTTCACAGCAAATGATTTGTATCTTTTTTCTAATTATTACCCAAAAACAACCCGGAGATTTAAATGGCGCACTTAGTATATGTTGTTAGAGTGGTATTTTTCCCATAAAAGAGTTTAGAATAACTATCCAGGGATATTTAGAATCAAGAATTGATAATTCATTGGCTTCGAGGGCGCAAGAGTTATTCATCGACTTCTACTTCTACCTTAGGATTTTCGTTTGACGATAAGAGACAGCATTCAAGTTTGGAGACATTAAATCCATGTCTGTTCAATATTTCCTAGAGGTATCTCCCGTTAAAATTTTAGTTAACTGAAATGAGACTACCTTGCTCTTCAAAACTGAAAACCAAAGAGCTACATGAGAATATTCGAAGTTGTGAGATGTGGTTATCGTCCTGAATCGGCTAATGGGTAACGAACAAAAGGCCGTTTATAAATATGAAGACTAGAGCGAATGACTGTACGGAACTGCACAAAAAGAGTATTCACATAACGTAAATATAATGCTAACCAGAACTAGTATTTTTGGAAAACTGTATAAGATTCTCACTCTCGCATTTGCTGAAACGTGTCATGCCAGAGTTGTAGGTGGTTTTTGGTGTTCTGAAAAGTTTATTTTATAATGCGCCTTTGAAACCTTTTTCCGCGCGTGTTAAGTATGAATGTGACGAGCTCGTTAAAGTTCATACCAGTGAAGGTGACACTCGCACTGTGCTCTGACATTTAAGGGAACTTCAAAATCCCGCGCGTGCGTTAGTGTAAAGGTCTCCTCAGCATAAAAATTATCCGGAATTTGCCATTTAAATAAACCGCTTTAAAGAAATTGGTCAAATACTTATTGTCAAGTTGGTATAGCCTACCGTAATTATAAAGCCAAATGTGAGCGCCTTCTGTCAACTTGTTTGTTTACAGCAGCGGTCGAAATAGGTTGACCTCAGATTTGCCTTGCGAATTTTGCCATGGATAAATTTGTTGAAGAGAGAGCTCGCTGTTTATTTACCTTTCTCTGGCTTGTTTTAAATCCGTATTTATTTATCATAAAATACATTTTTTGCCGTACCACGCTGAAAACATCGGTTCTCTCCCTACATTTTGACTTTCAAACGAAATTTCTTGTGTCGAATCCTTAAAAACGTTAAAACAGGCTTGCGGTGACTAGATTATGTCGAAAACACAGGCATGGAAGTTTTACATCTTGTTTAAAGAAGGGCTTGAGGTCGAAAATTTGCCTCGTCCCGGACGACCTGTAACGTCTACGGTAACACTTAAAATATCAAACGATTAGTGCTTGAAAACCGTCGTTTCAGTAGAGATTTAACTTGAGAGTTGAATATTGACAATATGACCGTGCATGCAATTTTAATATATCTGTTGGGACTGAAGCGTGCCGTCGATCGACTGTTCCCGAATTTCCTTCGGGACCAGTTGATCCACGACACGCTTCAGTCCCAACAATATCTGGCAAAAAACCATCGAAAACAGGTTTTTGAAGACATGGCCTTTCGAGGAACCGCATTCATGAATCCCATCATAACTGGTGACGAAACATGGGTCTACGAATATGACCCAGCAATCGATCGAATGGCGATTGGAAAACGAGCCAAATCCGAAAAAAACCGCAAAAGTCGCTCGTAATTTAAGATGTTGCTGACAGTTTTCTGTGATAGTCATGATGTCGTACACTCCACATCATTTATTCCTGATAAACGATGAATAAATATTGTTATTTGAATCGTTTGAAGTTTCACCGCATAGGCCAGCTTTGTGGAAAGAAAACTCATGTATTTTGCATGACGATAATGCACTAGAATGTCCGTCGTAAGAGCCCAGATTTATGGAAGGACAATTCATGAATTTTACATGACGATATGCGCCCTCTCACAGAACAACAATTGTCACCGAGTATTAAGCCAAAAACTCAGGTAATACTGCATGGGCTGAAAAGACCCCGGATTTTTCGATAGGTGGCGCTACTAGAAAATGGACATGACTCATTCCGAGACGATCATCTGTCACTAGGTCATGTATGAAGTTTCGTCACATTTCGTCCATTCGTCTACAAGCTACAGTCATTTGAGTGACGCTACTTTCGCCTTCGTAAAAAAAACATGGAAAAACAGGAATATCGCATCTTGATCCACCATTGTTTTTTTATGACAAAACTTCTGAACAATAATTGCAATGGTTGCAGAAATGTTATCCCATATCTCCTCCTTCGAGAACAACAGTTTATCGGTGGTTTCATCATCATCATCGGAACTACAACCGGGATCCGGTCTTGGCCTTATTTAGCAAGTCTCGAGGCCTGTTAAATTTTCCATAATAATTTATTTTTACGGGCAATGTTATTAGCTTTACGCCATTACTTCTCATTTGCCTATCCTTATCGGTGGTTTAGTGAATTTGAAATGGGCCACACAAGCTCCGAAAATGCACCTCGCTCTGGAACGCCAAAAGAGGCTACGAATACGGAATTCATTGCTTCGAATCGCTTTGAGTAATCGTAAAGTGGAGTTGCGCGAGTTATCTGAGGCCGTGGGCATCTCAAAAGAACGGGCGGGATACAGCTTGGACGATCTTTTAGACGTGAAAACGCTAGTAGCATGATGGGTGTTGCGTTTGCTGACCGTCGACCAAAACAGCAGCGCATTGATAATTCAACAGCCGGTTTAGCGTTGTTGCAGCGTAATCGAGCGGACTTTTTTCGAAGTTTTGTGACTATGGATGAAACGTGGGTCCATTACCATACTGAGTCCAATAGGTCTGCAGAGTGGCTGGAAAACCATGAAAGCCGACCAAGGCTGACAAAAGACTAACGCTCGGACTAATGCTTTTGTTGGGCATGCGCATGGCGTAATCTTCAACGATTACCTGCAGACGGGAAAAACAGCCACAGGAGAGTATTATGCAGCATTGAACGACGAAACTGTACGACGAAATAAAGAAAAAACGGCCCCATACGGCGAAGAAAAAACGTTTGTACCCTCACGATAACGCACCGTCACACACGTCCTTGAAAGCGATGGCCTTATTGGACGAACTACGATTTGAATTGGTTACTCACCCACCGTATTCTCCAGACTTGGCTCCCTGGGGCGGCTTCAGGGAAAGAGATTCAGATCAAGTGAGGGAGTCATCGCAGAAACCGAGGCGTATTCCGAAGGCTAGGACGTTTCGTGGTACAAAAAGGGCATCGAAATGTTGCAAAATCGCTATACCAAGGGTATCGCCCTCGAAGGCAACTATGTTGAGGAATAATTATAACTTTGCCCAAAAAACGCTTGTTTTCATTAAAAATCTTGGGACTTTTAAGCCTTTACAGTACTCACTTACTTATGAAGGTGGTGCTACAATCCAAATGTTGTTAGACATCTTTTTCAAATATTTCCTTTTCTTGTCAGTATCCTTTCGATCATTGTGGCAACGACCTCTGGTATCCAAACCATTCACGTCTCCTCTGGCAGTAGGCCAACAATGATAATAATCCTGACCAGTTCGGCAACTCCCAGTCCGGAGACAAAATCTGGCCAATCGCTAATCAGCCCTACCACTGTGTTCTCATCTGGCCAGCAAATCATCACCGCCAATCAACAGTCACCAGATCGAATTTCTGTGGCCAATAAAAAAATCTCCATCATCAATCAGATTATTGAAACAGGACAACGACAATCGCACCAGTATTCCTAACAACAGGGCTTCATCATTCCGATCCATATCAACAACTCGAAACAGCTCAAAGTCATGGGCAACTCTCTTGTCTTATCGGAGTACCAAAGAGGGATTATATATCCCAAGTCCGTTGCCAGCTTCGTCCAACGGCAGGAACAGGAGTAAGTCCCTACTCTCGACGCAGTCGGCAAAAGTTCAAAACCAGCTGGAACAAAGAGTTCCTACCTTGACTACGGGCGGTGCTATCCGCCCACAGTTCCAGAAAACCATAAGTGGCAGTTCGCTCATCAATGCACCAACATTTGCCCTCAAAGCCTCTCCAGAGCCACTGACCAATTTGCAACAGAATCAAACCATCCAGAGGTTCCTCAATCAACAAGGCGGTAAGTAGCAATCAGTACAGGGCAAGAACGTCTTAATAAAGCGGAAGCCCCTAATGCGTAGATTCCAGAAAAGTAGACCACAAAGGAGTGGACTCCGTAAGAGCGCACTCCGAAAGGTTCGTAAGCGGAGACCCCTAATGGGTAGATTCCGAAAAAGTAGAACCCTAAGGAGCTAACTCCGGAAAAGTTGGAAAGCGAAGATCCCTAATGCGCTGATTTCAAAACAGTAGACCCCAAAGGAGTGGACTTCGAAAAAGTTCGAAAGCGGAGAGCACCAACGCGTAGATTCCAGAAAAGTTGACCCCAAAGGAGTGGACTCCGCAAGAGCGCACTCTTGTAAAGTACATCCTGAGAGAGCGCACTCTGAAAAGTTCGTAAGTGGAGACCCCTAATGCGTAGATTCCAAAAAAGTAGAACCCAAAGGAGTGGACCCCTCAAGAGCGCACTCCCGTAAAGTACACCCTGAAGGAACGCACTCCGAAAAAGTTCGAAATCAGAAACCACCAACGCGTAGATTCCGAAACAGTAGACCCCACGAGACTGGACACCGAAAGAGCTCACTCCGAAAAAGTATATTCTGACAGTTGAGACTCCGAAAGTGTAAAGACATGACTGACATAATAACTAGACTCTTAACAGGGATGCTGTCAGTCGCGGTGTGATCGCCGTCTAGAGTGGACATGTCGTGAATTTTCATTGGAAAGCGCATTTGTTTGTGTGCGGGCTAATAAAAACTGTATCACAGCTAATTGTGAATGTCGTTCCCGCGTGTGTATAAATGTGAAAAGAAGACATAAAAAAATTACATTAAATAATAAATAAAAATGAAAATTGTATTTTTTTTTCTACAAATTTCGTCCTTGACGACCGAATAGTTAACTATTATTACGAGCGACTCTGTTTATTTTTTGAGCCGAAGTTCTCTGACGTTTCCACTAGGCGGTTTGATATTTTTTACCATAACCTTCAGAACATTTTAAAGCGAATTGAAAATGGTATCAGCGAAAAAATGGAATTGACTCGTGAACGTTTTCATGCCATGACTTACTATGGCATTCGTCCTGGATTATTTTGACAGGAATACTCGGATCAAGTTGCTTCTGCTTTTTTGCGATAAAAAAGTTGGAGTTCAGCCACAAAGTTTATATTTTCTACAAGCTCGATTAAAGAACACCTTCCCTACTAAGCAACCCCCTATTCCAGGCCTAGACTAACCTCTTCGCCCATGAGGGTTGCTTCCATAGACAACAATATGTCATGACTTCTACACCTCTACGAAATCCCTCTTTGAAAACTCAGATTAACCTCCCACCAAGACAGAGCCTTGTCGACAAGGAATCAAGGAGCAAATTATCTTAGGACGCACCTACTGGTACACTTCCATCATTCTTTACCTTCTCCGCATTCTCAGCCCCTGGTAAAAGCGCGCCAAATTCATCTCAGACACCACGTTACATACTTACTTGATAAAAGAGGCGATGTCATCCAGGACTAGCTCGCAGCCTGGCCAACGGCAGACGCCGTGAGCGAAGAGGGCGTGATAATACTTTTTGGCGTTGTAATCGTCGATCAGTTGATTCCGGACTCCAGCGGTTGTGTGGCCGTTTCCCATGCCTCCGCTGTTGGCAGACCCTGTTCCACCTACACTGCCTCCTCCGCCACCTACAGCTCCTATGGCAGAGCCACCATTGCCTCCAGTTGCACTCATACTTCCGATGGCATCAATGAACCCACCTAAACTCATGCATCCGGGGTTGCCGCCCAACTGGGTAGCAGGCCCGCCTATGTGTGTAGGCGGTTGCAGATGTTGGTCCTGTTGCAGGGGTGACGTCACAAATCCCGATGAGTGGTGACTGCCTGGAAAACAAGACAATCAAATTGACGGGTGTCCTGCGGGAATAAAAAGATGTTCTACTACTTTTGCCAATCTCCTCACTGCCCGGTGGGCCAATGTCACTGTTGGGAGTTTCCGTGGACCAGGTGGAGTCGCCATTGCCCGCAGCTGTGGAATTGACGTGGCCGTTACTAGACGGAGTATGCTGTTGATCGCGGTCGATGTCAGATTTGATACCGGGCGCACTGGCGCAGCGTGTGTAGTCACGATCGGGACTATTGTCCTTGCTCTTGACGACATCAGTCTCGTTGTTGCTGTTGCTGGCGCTACTACTTATGCTGGGCTCGTTGGTGGTGGCGCTAGTGTTGCTGGCAGGGTTATTGTGAATGTTTGGTATACTGTTAGAATTTGTTGGGCAACTTCCGTTATTGCCGCAGTCAGTGTTCTCCACAGGACTCGGCGCAGCGTCGAGAGGCGTCAACCTGTGAACGTCTTCCCGAGAGTTTAACATCATTAGGTTGAGATCGTCAATCGAGTGTTCCTGCTGCCGTTGTTGGTGATGAAGTCCTGTTGAGGTATTAGCAGAGGACTTCGGTGAAGCCTGGCGATCAGATTGTTGCTGTTGATGGTGCTGACGTTGATGGTGGTGCTGCAACGGCGGATGATGTGGATGTAGCTGGTAATGTGAAGACTTGGAGTTCACATCAGCCTCGTTATTAGGGATGTCTGAGTGATGGGGCGGCCGATGTGATTGCCCTTGGTGCTGTTGATGATGTTGATGTTGTTGCTGAGAATGTTGTGACTGTTGGGAATGCTGATAATGTTGCGGGTGCTGCTGTTGTTGCTGATGCTGGTGCTGTTGATGCGGGTGTAGCTGATGCTGCTGGTTGTTCGAATGTTGGTGATGTAAATTGTTTTGACTCTGGTGATGGTTTTGTACAATCGCCGACATCGGATTCATCGACGATATCGTCTGGTGAATTTGTGACTGGAAGTCCAGCTGCAGGGGCTTGGTGAAGCCTTGGGGAAAGATACAGAACAAATATAGAGGAACACTTGTGTATGTGTTGTGGAGCCTTTAACTCACCCTGGTGGAGAAGGTACCGCCGCTGAACTAGCTGCAGCTGTTGGATAAGCTCCTGCTGCTGTATACTCAGATGATGTTGCAGTTGCATTCTTGAAAAGTCCGATTGTCCTTGTGATTGATTATGGAAATGTTGCTGTTGTTCTTGTTGGTGCTGTTGAATCTGCGCGATCGCCTGTGATGTCAGGCTACTGTGATGATGGAACAGGGTACTTTTGTCGTAATCCTTCAAGTGATTGTCATAGTCCATAAGATTTCTCTGATATGGGAAACCAGTTCCAGCAAACAAGTCATAACTCTCGGTAAAGCTGTCCAACAGTTCGCCCTTAATAGCTGAACTGTTGCAGCTGTTATTATTCTCAGGATCTTCAGCTGTCGAATCAGTGTCGACCTCCGTCTTGATGGCGCAATCCTTCGCAAGACTCTTGTTATCCAAATCCAGTTCGGATGGTGTCTTCGAAGCCCTTAGAGACCTTTCGATCTCTGATAGCTTCTCACTGGCACCTTGCGTCTTGCACTGTTTCAGTAGATGAGCTTGTTGCAACAGATTCAGTTGGAGGCGCTCTTGTAGTTTTTGTACTGCCAACTCTAACTGCTCGCCACTCAAATGGAAATAAAACGGCGACAATGAAGGAGATGTTTGTAGCGGTGGTAATAAGGAGTCGCCTACGGGATTCTGAAGAGCAGAATGGAATATCGTTGACTGTGGTAAATCATGGAAGTATGAAGATTGTTGCTTGAGTTGCTCGTGTTGCTGCTCTATTTGGTTGACTGTCTTTTCACGATGTCGTCTGGACTTCTTTTGTCGCTGGCATTCGGATGAAGATTTACTTTTGTATTGCTTCTGGGATTTCCTTGAAATTTTCGCGTTAAATTGTTGCGAATGCGACCGTTTCATTCCGTGCGCTGAAATGAGTTCATAAAGCGAGTGTTAGTACATGCAGTCGAGAAAAGTTAGTTAGTTGGGTATGTAAGCATTGTTATTTGCAGACATCGACAGGAATAATGTTTGTGGTTTAAGGCAAACACGGAAAAGGGATCTATTTTATGGTTATAATGCAGTCGACTCACCGAAGACGGCGTGGAGCTTATGATCTTGGGTTGAGTCATACTCGATAGTGAACAGCAAGTTGCTAGTTGTTAGGAAAGTCCTTAAAAACCAGGACAAAAACTCAGATCGTCAGGCAAGAACTAGAAAGGACCGAGGAGTGGGCATGATGGATATAAGCCGAGCTCGAGCTGTTGAAAGCAGGCTCAAACATAGAGGACGAGACTAGTGAAGAAGAATTTTGCCGTAGCTGTCGGCGAATCAAGGCGCGATCAAGGGATGCTATTTGACGAGGGAGGTTACAGAAAAGAGTTATCGAGTTAGATCAAACAATAGCAAGTCTCATAGGTCGTCCAAGGGAATCATATTGAGACAGGTTGTGGAGCTTCCGCAGTTCAGTGGTCCTAGTAAAGCATGGATGGTATTTGAAAGATGGTTTGACCTGGAGTCATCCGTCAGAGATAGGAGGGAACGCAGGTCGGAGGCGCTCGTCATGAAAAGAGTCGGTGGACCAGACTTAAGGAGGAACTACAGAAAATTCAACCAATGCTAGTAGAAAAGACAAAAAACTGATCGAAGAAAGGACAATCGACAACTTTTCTGAGCGTGAAGGGACAAAGGTCCAAGTATGTATAGAGGGGTAGTTGATCAATAATAATATTCAAAAGGCAATTATTGTCCATTGTCATTACTATTCAAAAGGCCGCCCACTGGGGACTTACAGTCATAAGAAAATTAAGAAATTTCTCTATACACCTACAAAATTTTGAGGGCCAGTTGATCTATGCCACTGAAGAGCCATTCCTATTCAAAGGGGAGCCAACTGGAGATTTATAGTCCTATGAAGATTAAGGAAAGGACTCGATCCCATTGATTGATTGGGTTTTTTGATTGAGTTTTCATGAGTGTGTGGGGAGGAAGTGTATTGTGCCAGGCATGGGCACTCGGTTCACCTTCCCCCTCCATCATAAAACGTAAGTTCCACCGCAGCAGACTGTTCATCAAACGCGGAAGGATAACTTCCCGGAAACTGCAGCACAGGAGGAATAAAAAAATAAAACGCACTGTCTATTGGTGATCACCGTTTTTTATTAATTTAATTGCTTGTTTCTTTTCGCATTTTACACTATTGTATTTGGGCCGCGGTTACTAGAGAAATTACTTTTAATTGAATATTTAGGTTATCAACTTAATCTGACTCAATTTTCACAACTCCGGTATATACGCGTCCTCGGCGCGCGACGAGGAGCGGGAGCGGCACGACCGTGGTGGTCGGCGGATGTAATTGGACTCAGCGATAAACGGCTCGTGCAGAGCCGACTCGCTAATGGGGTGAGTTTCCCCGAGAGAGAAAGTGTTCCTCTCCACTAAGGATGCGTTTTACCTACCACAAGAGAGACGTAAAGTGTTGGTTTTAGCTTGATTACCAGGAAAAGGTGTTTATGGCATCGCTGGTAAGGGTAGGTATTCAATTCCTATTTGCATTTGCCTGTGCTGTAGGATTTAATTGAATGCCTTAAGACGCGAGATGCGTATATTTGTTTTGGTCCCTTGAGTGTAGGTTGCCAGCCAATGTGTACGTATGGTGATTTATGATACACTTGGTGAGGACCGGAAATAGGCGACGCAATGTTGATGATCCCTGTTATGATGGTTACATTGTATGTAAACCAAATGATTTTGTTTTCAGGAATTCGTCTAGGGGGATTTGCCTGGCACCGAAGGTGCAGAATTCGTTTTGGGAGTCCTGATAAGTTAGGAAAGAATTCTTACAGGGAATTTGTATGCGAAGAGATGCATGAAAGGTAAGGATTCTTTAACAGGGACTTTTAGATTAAAAATTTGATAACCGAGATGCGTAAAGCATTTAAGGTGCTAATGCGATTGCATTAGCGAAAACGTATGCAGATTGGGAAAAAGTTATGGGGGTTTTTCGGGTAAGTGGGCCGTGAGGTTTGGCGGAACCGCCACAAGTATAACGACAGAGTTAGTGCTCCAGTGAAATTCGTCGGCTTCAGAACGTTGGTAGAAGATGGATCGGAATAGTTCGTCCGGCGTCACGTTGAAATCAAGGCCATCAGATCACACCGACCGAATACGCACGTGGCCAGAGGAGCGCTTGAATGTTAGAGGACATCAAAGAGTGAGCAAAATAAGAAAAGGTCGAGACGTCAGGGCTCCAGTTGGTTATAAACGGGAATGTTGGTTATCCTCAGTTACCAAATCCCTGCAGCCAGGACTTCGAGAGTGAATTTAGGATACGATATAGGACGATAATGAGGTATGAGGGCCAGTTATTGAGAATGTGCAGGCGGACCGTTTAGGAACATGGGTGTGATAGTGGAATTTGATTTAGGTGGCGGTGTTTGAGAGCATAGGTAGTGAGGACGAAATCAAATGAGGGGGAATTGGAGTTGACGTTTCTCAGTATCCGTGAACTTGGTGCGTTGAGGCCATACGATGTGCGGTGGGTGAGAATGTAGAGACGCTGGGGATTACGTGTGGTCAGATGGTTTGTATTAAGGAGATTTAGGTTCATGAGGTAGGCGCAATCGACCGAGCTAAAGACGAGTCGATGAATGAATAGAATGTCAGCGAGGACTCTACGCTCCGCAAGAGTTCTGAGTTTGATTAATTTGAGGCAGTTGATGTACGTGGCCATGATTAGGGGGTTTTCCCAACCTAATACTCGGAGAGCAAACCGTAGGAAGCGGCGTTGGATGCTTTCGATTCTACGGATATGATAGATAATGTCCGTTCGAGCCACTTTTTCCGTCAGTTTTTTTTTTTTCGATCATTTCGAATTTTTTATCAAACGCAGCAAACTGTCCTTGTATGGACAGTAATATAGCTGTTATATCAGTTTGTGCCTCTGGAGCAAGCGTTTTGATGATATTGTGTGATTGTTCTAAGATTGGTGCATTTTTTACTCCACCTGCCATTTGGGCATATGACACACTTGGTGCCACGAAGTTATTGTAAGAGCGAGTTTTCATCCGTTTTTCCTCTTCAACTTGCTTCTTTCTGGCATCCAACTTTGATTTTAGTTGTTGGTACTTAGGGCAACCTCTAAAGTCAGCAGGATGACCTGAGTTGTTACAGAGGACACAGGATAGTTTATTTCTATCCGGGAGCTGTTCTTTGTCCAATGGACATTCTCCAATGATATGCTTATTTAGGCATTTGACGCATCTGAAATGCATATTGCAATTCGCTGTCACATGGCCGATCCGTTGACAGCGCATACACTGCAATACGCGGTCGGCCTTCTTTATTCTTTCCCAAGTTAATGTATTTAATATATCTAAGTCCATCAATTTTACTATTGGGGCTTAGCGAAACAATGAAGAAAGGCAACTTACGGTTGCGATTTCTAGAATTTGCTGTAGAAAATGGTTTCACACCTGTAAATTTCAAGGCATCGTTTTCGAAGCTTTTTACTTCTTCGAGCACCTCTTCGGGAGTAAAGGAAGGATCAACTCCTTTGAGGAGCATGGAGACAGTTTTCTCCGATTTAGGGGTGCGTGTAGTACTCCCTTTTCGATTTCCCCAATGCCGATTTAATTTTGTTGTACCCTTCTAAATCATCGCATGTTATACTTATCTTAAAATTATTTATCCGTTTTGTTTTAAAAGTTTTGGATGTCAACTCACCCAATTTTATGAGATCCTTTATCTCCATGTAGCTGATGTAGATAGGGGGTACTTTCTCCCTTTTTTTGACTGGCACCTGCTGAGATGTTTCCTGCTGAGATGTTTCCTGCTGTTGGTGTGATTCCTGCTGTTGGTGTGGTTCCCGCTGTTGATGTGGTTCCTACTGTTGATGTTGTTCCTGCTGTCGATGTGGTTCCTGCTGTCGTTGTTGATATGATTCCTGCTGTTGAGTTTTCTTATCTTGTCGTGTTTTCTTTACCTTCGTGGGTTGCTATTGTCTTTGTTCTTGCTGTTGTTGTTGTACCATTTTTGTTTTTCGCTCGTTCTGCCTCAGGTTGTTTTTTAGTTTAACAACTTCCTCCACTTGTCTATCCAGTTCTTGTTTTTTACGACTAATCTCATGTATGAGTCTGTTGAGGACCTCGATCTGATTGCTAGCGTCTGTATTTGTTTCGCTGACAGCTAGTTCTTGGAATTGGTTTCCAGGTCTTGAATACTGGGCACCATGGGTGTTGCCTTCGTCGTCGCTGTTGACAATCAACGTGTCTGTATCCTTGTTTTCATTTGTTCTAAGGCGTTTAGCCTTTAGATTTACGTCTGTATTTTGCCTTCTCCGAAGCACCATTTTGGCATCCATTTGTTTTACGTCCATATTATGGACCACGTGTTCTCACTTTTTTTTTTATTGCGCGAGTGACAGATAGATAAACATGTTTATTATGTTGTGCACATACACAAACAGGAACACTTCGTATGTCGCGTATCGGCACTAATTGTTTTTTGATTACTATGCACAGTGTATTGCTTAATATTTGCATTCACTTCACTTTATTTTCTGTTTCAATGAACGATTCGTCTTTACCGGTCGGTGGTCACTTTGGTACTGTTGGTTAAGTGTCCTTGTGCTTTTGAAGCCATCGTTAATTTTGGTGCTGAAATTATTATTATGGCTTGTTTGCCCTTCAATATTTTGTCCTTAATATCCTTTGTTTTGTTTATTTGTTTTTCTATTTCATTGTAGTCCATAGTCAGTACTTTCGATGCACCGCCGTTGCGAAAAACAAAAACCAACACTCGTGCTAATCACACTCCACTTCTTTGTGATTACCAGCAATAGTTATATGATTATGGATGTTGTACACACCCATCGGCACTTACACGTGGCTGTTTCTGCATTGAGTTACTTATTAACCGTTAAAAAGGCAAAGCAGTATGGCCCGGTAATATTTACACTCATATGTACTTTTAAACGTATGTCACTACCATCATTTATCCGTATGACTTATCCAGATGATCCGTTTTCTGGTTTAATAATAAGTATAACCGTTTTAATCGGCGATTGATTATTGGTAAAATAATTTGTATTCACCTGCTTAAACGCTCAAAATTCACGAAGTTGTCTGCTCTCAATGGCTGTCAAACACGAACTCAAGATCCATGTCTCATCCATTGAAACATTCCGACAAACAAAAAAAGTTTGTTTACTGCGGTGAAACAATTGCAAACAGCGCGTTGTTGTTTTTGATCGACCGTGAGCAAACGCGGAACCCACTTTAGACATGGCTTTCTCATTGTTCATGCAAGATGGTAAACATATTGACTTCTGATACCTCCAAATCGTCTGCTATATCACACAACTTCAATTTACTACCTGTCGAAGTGATTTTGTGGACTCTTTTGATGTTTTCTGGAACAACCACAGAATTCGGTCGACCAGAACGCACGGCATCATTAGTGCTTATACGGCCACATTACACGTCACCATACCACATCTTAATCACTATTTCCGACGGAGTAAAGTCCAAATAACACTTATCGAGACTTTGCTTAACTTTTCACAGCCGCTGTAAACACACTAGTTGCCAGACGCGCTTACATTTGACTTGGTAATTAAGGTAATTTTTTTCTACTTGGCAAACAAATTTATGGATTTTTTAAGGTGTTCATTTAAATGCTAGTTTTTATATAGAAAGTATATATGTACATATCAGTAAGGTCTGATCATAATTTTGCTTTCACCCCTTGTTCTTACCTCGGAATACCTTTCAGTCACGGCGATGCGAAGTTCCCATCAAATAGTGACACCTTGCATTTCATGCTCGTACTGGAGTTCAAAATGTTCAATAATTTTTATTATGAATGGTCGAATATTACGTTGGATTTCCATTCACATTATTGGGATGAAATGCACAGAGTTCAATAATTTTGAATAATGAAATAGTACCTTCCATTCCCGCTCACATTGTTGCGGCGGAATGCGGAGAGTTCAATAATCTTGAGTGATTAAATTTAATCTACCATTTCCTTTCCCTTTTTTTAAACATTATACGTACATTCTTTTTTATTTTGTTCTTTTTCTTATATTTATCTTGCTTGCTAAACAAAAAATGCTTAAATTCTAGCTTATTTAAATTATATTCTAACTTACTGGTACCTTGTGGACACTCTAATCTAAATTTGGGGAGACTATTGTCATGTACTTGGCGCAAGGCTAATAACCTTGCCCCGAAAAACGAATTATTATGGAAAATTTAACAAATTTTACTTACTAAATAAGGACAAGATCGGATCCCGGTTGTATTGCCGATGATGATGATGATTGTCATGTATTGTTGCTTTTCGGCTTTATTTCCTTTCACATTATTGTGACAGAATGCAAATTAGTTCAATAATTTCGAATGATAAGATGTCACTTTGCATTTCCGTTACAAAGTATTCGATAATATTATATAACTTGGCATTTCCGCTCAGACGGAAATTGAGAATTGTGTAGTTTTGCATCGGTAATACCAAAACTGGTATGACCTTCGATTGGATCGTCATCGTCGTAGTTAACTCGCGCTCAATAAGATGAAAAAACGAACAGTAAAACTAATTGGCGATACTGGGGCAAGTCTGTTAATTCGATAGATGGCGCAACCTATCCTGTTCATCTCTTTTTCTTATGTATTATTTCGATATTACTCAACTAAACTTGGTGAAGGTATTCCGGCTTTCCAAATATTGCGTTGCACCACATAAAATGTCTGATTTTCGCTCAGTTGGAAATAAAAAGTTCTCGAGTGAACATATGTGCCAGAACTTTAAATTTTCTTCTTTTAATAAGTAAAGTGGGACGTGTGCTTGACGTGGGAGAACTTAAGGGTTCGTTACAAGTACAGTTATTTATTTTACTATGAATTGTTATACCATGCTGTCGGCAGTTCAAATTCGAACCCCCTTCCTTTACGAATTTAAAATGGGACATAATGCGTCATTGGCAATGAAAAACATTAATGACGCATTTGAGGATGTAGGGGTAAACGAACGCACTATATGACGTTTTGTTTGGAAAGTTTCACACGGGAGATTTCAGCCTCGAAATGGCGGGAAGCCGGAAACGTACGTTGACGACGATGTTATAAAATCGACGGTGGATGCGGACCCAACGAAATCGGTGCGGGAGATTGCACAAAGCATGGGAGTGTCCCCAATGATAATAAGTCGACACCTTTTTCTCTCATAGGACAGGTAAAGACACTCGATAAGTGCGTACCCCATGAACTGAACGAGTCCCAAAAACGACGGCGCCTGGAAATATGCGCATCGCTTAGATTAAGAAACCAAATTGAACCGTTTTTGCAGCGGGTAGTCACTGTGAAGAAAAGTGGATTCTGTATGATAACCGTAAGAGACCTGGGCACTGGTTGGATGCAGGTGAAAAACCAAAACACACCCCCAAGCCCGATCTTCACACAAAAAAGGTTATGGTGACAATTTGGTGGACATCGAAAGGACCAATCCACTTTTCATTTCTTCAACCAGGAGAAACGATAAATGCTATCAAATATTGTGAGGAAATCGACAAATTGCATGCCAAATTGGCTGAAAAGCAAGCTGCGTTATTCAATAGGCACGGCCCGATCCTTTAGCATGACAATGCTAGACCCCATACCTCACAAGTCATCATCATTATCGGCACTACAACCGGGAACCGGTCTTGGCCTTATTTAGCAAGTCCTGAGACTTGTTAAATTTTCCATAATGATTTATTTTGTCTGGGCAAGGTCATTAGTCTTGCGCCAGAGGCTCCCCGACGGGGAAACGAACCCCGGTTTCCCGCGTGACAGGCGGGTATACTAACCACTATACTATCGAGGAGCCCGGAGCAAAACTGGTTGCAGTTGGGATTTGAAATTCTTCCGTATCCATCGTACTCTCCGGATATTTCGCCAACGAACTACCATCTTTTCCGCAAACTGGATTCATTTTGCCGGCAGAATGTCTTCCGGAACCGAGCAGAGGTCATAAAAGCCTTTGAAGATTTCATTGCCTCAAAAAGTCAGCACTTCTATGAAAATGGAATATTTGACCTTGTATCATGTTGGAAGAATGTCATAGATGCCAACGGATCCTATTTTAATTGAATAAAAATTTACGGAAAAATATTGGATTTTAAATTTTTACTATAAAATTGGATTTCATGTGGTACAACCTAATATTCTCCGGCAATACCCGTCAATCAGAGAGCACGTTGAAAATCGACTTCAGTCGTACAAATATACACAGAGAATCCTTCTTCAGCCGAAGTACACGAATGGAGAATGCTCTGTCTGATTATATGTTTCCGCTTCATTGTAATATCCAGACATTTGAAACAAATGGACCTCCTTTGCCTATCCTCTCCCTCTTCTTCATTTCGCGCGTTTGTGAAAAAATGCACCGTTTTTAACTTCAACTTTCAAGCTCCTGTATTGAAATCCATATCCTACGACTTCTTTTGTCCTTATAGTTTAAGTTTAAGGCAAGCTAGTTAAGTCAGTTCCCCAGTTTAGTGAGAATTACTTTGTAAGCTTGTAGTAAGGTAATAGAAAGCTCGTTAGCTCCACCAAACTTAAAAAAAAGTACTGCTGGCGTGTCTCTGTGTTGACATAGTCTTATCATTTCAGGTTTTCTCATTAACTGAGTTGAAATCGCCAAGACGCTGAAGTTCCTCCTGTACACAAGACGGTAACGCCAACATCAAAAATATAGTAGCAGGATATAAGGGTTCCCGTGAAAATGTTTATTTAGTAACGTGTTTCGCATCTTGACAGACCAAGCGTCCAATTGCAGCATACTAAATTCATTAATAAGTTCGAAAAGAACACCACTCGAGCGCATATCCGTCAGCGAAAGTGGCCGCCGGCTTAAGGAATAAATCTGCTATTCCCAGCTCAAGAAATAGAACTGCTATTCCCAGCTCAATACTCGACCCAAACAAGATTAGAGACTAATAAACAGGTTAACAATTTCGAAGTTGTCAGTCCAGAGTAACAAAGCCTTGTAGATAAACAAGGATTTGTAAACATAAGCCCTCAAGCGATTGATAACGAACATAAACACTTACCGTCGAAGTTGCATTTAAAAATCCTGAGAAGTGGTAAAAATTCGCCAAAACTTCTGTAATATGATATCAATATCAAGTGCTGTTTGCGATGCACTTACTAGATAAATAGATTAACATAAACAAACAAAGCTAAGCAAGATATTTGAGAACGCGAAACCGACACTGGGACAACATCTCCGTAAACGTACACCGCCACAACACACAGATTCATCAATTACATCCTACAAAACCAAACAATAAAACAATAAAACAAAAAACAAAAAAAAAAAACTTGTCGTCTAGACGCACCCGAAACACTGAATACGGAAAAGCACAACATACATCCCATAGTCCTTACGAATGAACGGAGTATCAGTAATTTCCACACACACACACACTTATTTCCATGTAACCCGCCACCCACAAGAAGCGAAATGCCGACTCAAGTGCACTGCTCCTTGAGAGTTCACTCTAAGAAACACATTCTAAGAGACATCAACTACCCGTCGTCCTTATTCTCGCATCCGTTTTACACCTCACACTGTTGCTATCCGTTTCTCGTGACTTAGTGACTCAGAAACAATACACGATAAAAATTCACATTTCTGAAAGACGCTTACGACACGACAATGGTGATAACCGCGCGACGTCCACAACGTACCCCCCAAACGCTCAACTCTAAAACAAATTTCGCACTAGTCGAGCTCCACGCGATCGGAGTAGACGACGCCTCGGCTCCTCATCAATGTTTACTGTTGTGTGAGTAAATAGAAACAAACAACATCTCCGCACACACAGTGACAACACCGCCCATGTGCTTGGCCCTCGGATACACGGCTGCCCCAATAACAACAGCGAATGGACCAACTGGAGCTGTGACCCGCTACCGCAGCGAAGTTCCGACACTTCTACCCCCAAGGATGCAGTGATGGAGAGTCTTCTGCTGCTCATTGATTAAGGGAGGACAAATAGAGGGAAACATCTCCATCGGGGGTGCTTGGTCTGATGCCTGGCTAGACATGTGCGTCCATCCACCCTGTCGCCAAGTCAACAACATGTGGAGTATGCCGCCTTTAAGGATCTCTTTGAAAATGCCAAACATGACGTTCTTGTTGGGGAAGCACACGTGTACCCGGCGAGGTGGCCGAAAGAAGAAAAGGATTCGCTGACCTTCTCAAATGAGAAATGGAAAATATTTACTCGGTTTGGAAAGTGTAGTTGGAACTGTTTTTGGACAGATGTGTGGGAGGTGTGTGGCTCTGGAGTTAGTGCGGAGTGTTTCCGCATCACGGTGAGATATGAATTGCTGTTTGTCTGCTTTGTCGCGAGTCAAGCGCCCACAAAACCGGAACTGTGAGTAGTTCAACATTAGTGTGGAAGGAAGATAAAAAAAAAACGATGCTATATTTCGATAGAAATTGTGCTATCGAACTTGAGACGGGGTAAAAACGGCATGTTATTGATCAGAGTAATAGGGTGATCTAGTATAGCATTATTTCTTATGAGTCACATAATCGTGCAATTCGACTAGAGAACACGACTGTCCACAATTCCAGGTTAATTCAAGCGCATTGAATTCTTTTGTATGCTCCGCACGAATAAATGGGGATTTTGAGATACACTTAATGATGATGATGAGAGGTGGTGTCTTATTCATGTGACTGATAGAACTAATACGGTCTAACATAACGTTTCACTGCAATTTGTTTCACATGACTCACACATTCGTGTAGTTCGACTGGAGAAGCGACTGCCAATTCCAGGTTAATTCGAACGCATGCGTTTCTTTTTGGTACAAACGTACGCACGATTTTGAGTTATCCTTAAATATCAAAGCACAGTGCGAGCGGAAGAGGAGGGCGAGTTTAAAGAAAAGAGATGCCGATATCCGTTGGTCTTGAATGCCTGGGTATTCGAGGCTAAGGAAAGGAGGTATCGATGTACATTGGTCTTACATACCTGGGAATTTCAACGACGAGGACACACGTGATCAGGTAGAACATTCCGCGTTCGTTTGGTTCGGTTAAAGACTTACATCGCTTTTAACTTTATCTCATGACTTTTTACAATTCCCACGCACAAGAAGAATTTTGTGAGACCTTAAATGTCAAAGCACAATGCGGTCGAAAGATGAGGCCGAGGAAGGGAACAAAAGGAATCGATGTACATTATTCTGGAATATCAGGAAATTCTAATGCCGAGGAAAGATTATCAGGTAGCGCCTTGCGGACTTGTGCGGTTCGGCTGGAGAAGGGTGCCTTGCGTTTGCTTGTAATAGGGACTTGACAACTTTGAATTTAATTTGTGAACGCACCCTTCCACTAATCATCGAACTGTCACTGTCAATATATTCAGTAAACTCAACATTTTCATCATGGCTAAGTACACGAACGAACAACATCTGCAAATTATAAAAATTTACTACCGAAAAATAGTTGTCAAGTCCCTATAGGTAAACCCTATATTATACACTTGAAGTGAATTTAAAAATTGAACCAGTCTCCACTTTATAGTTTTTTTACACGAAACGTGCGTATTAATGTCAATTTAAAGTATCCTTAAAGAACAAAGAATAATGCGGTCGGAGGAACAGGGAGAGAATAAGCGTAGAAAGTATCGGTGTACATTAGTTATGAATGCCTGGAGGCATAATGACGAAAAAGCACATGAACTGCGCTGGAGGAAGCGGTTTAGAGTATACCCACTTTTGGACCTGCGTGATATAAAAGGACTGAAAGCTCCATGTCAATCAGTCCAAAACAACATGGCTATTTGGTCTGGGAATTGTCAGGACTATTTTTTTATGTTTTTTGCATGAGCGAGTAAGCAATGGTGTTCTGTGACAATCAAATGGCCGAAAAGGGGTTTTTGTGTAATAAGTAGACCGACACGCTTAATTTGTTGGGGATGTCAGTATTGAACGAAGCTTACTTAGTAAGGCTCTGTGCCAGACGCTGCCAAAATCCTTAGAGATTTCCAATGTGACTGCTTTTGACTCACCATACTATTCAAATGTAGATTTTCAATTGCCAGTCACAAGACCCTGTGGATCGTCCGATACCGAATACGTTTTATTAAGCCTCAATGGCTGGGTTGATGATGATGTTGTGTTATGCTTGTCCATATGCAGGTTCAACTGACGACTCGGTTCGGCACAATTACTAAGTGGTAGGTTGACAGGAATCCTTGGCCATCTTTTGGAGTTTGGCGGATGAACCCGGTCCAGACAGGATAAGATCTTATGGTGCCCATTAAGCGCTATAGGTTCGCTTTTCTAAGAGAAGTAAAATATAAAAAAGCGGTCATCGGTATTAATGATTTTTTCCATCACCTTGGACCAGGTTATTGGGCGATAATTTTGCGCGATACAGTTTTCCCTTTCTTTGGGATTAGTTGAACTCGAGTAGTTTTCCAATAGCTGCGACAGTTTGGAGTTGGGAAACTTAATACGCTTACGCCTTCGTCTTTTTTTATTTTTCTGTGCAGGCATTTATGGGTGTGAAGGGATTTTCGAGTGGGCCTGGGCTTAATATACCTTACACCGCATTGCATATTTATGCTCCTTCTTTCCTATCCGTGTTGTATATTTTCACATCAAAAGGATATTAATAATCCCTTAAACACGTACATATGGTAAAAAAAAACAGAGACAGAGCCTTCCACATTCGTGTGATTCTGGAGTTTTATATATTGAGCACAAACTGCTGATTGATAATGATTTTCGAAGAAGATGGTCGTTCAGGCTCAAATGTGTACGAGCAACTCAACGCATTGCCAAGGACACCCGGGGAATTGGGCTACGAAAAGGGATCACGCGTACCTCGGCAGCACAGTAGGTAGCGCGTAAGTCTCATAATCTTAAGAGATCATTATAAAAATGAGGAACCGACTGAATGAGAGTAGGGAAGCCTAAAAAAACAACAACAATTGTACACCATTCGGAACTACCTGAATTGAACAGCTAGAACAATACTTTCTTATCCATCAGTGTGTCATAAGTTCTATAAAAAATCCATTTCGGAAATTGAGCTGGTTGCTAAACTCTGTCGAACCCTTTTGAGGTATGCATTGCCTCAACCTTCGTTTTACCAAAGTAGTCCGTTAAATGATTATATAGTGCGAAGTAAAAAATGCGATACAAATTCACGCTATATAAAGTTAGAATCAAAGCTTCAATACGTCAGACGCGTGTTCTCGAGGATGTTTCAACTCGCTATTTAAACAGTGGTTGCTCGTGCGTGTACATACGCCTTATATACAAAGGAAAAAATACTAAGCGCCACCACTAAGTGGCCGAAGCCAATTAAACATAAAATAGAAACAAAAACCGACGCCATCGAATTTTCTAGAAAGCTCTAGATGAGTGCCGCGCTTTGTTCGTTGTTTTCATTCCCGTTGACAATTTACTCATAAGTGTTCGTAAACTCACAATCATCCACGAATGGCATCGTTCAGATAAAGCACGTTGAAATATTACAGTGGCGTAAAACTATATTGAAATTTAAATTTGGACTATACTAGTCGTTGTCCCTTGCTTGATTCATCAAAATCTTCGTGCTAGAGAAGGTATTGCGTTTAGTAGTGACGAAAGTAATTCGGATCCACACCAGAAAAAATTAGAAGCAAAGCTCCGTCGCGGCCGCATGTATTCGAGGATACTATAGCGTTTGAAATAATAGTGAAGAAGATCGTGTGATTCGAACTGACGCTATGACAGCTCTAATCACGAAAAAAAATTTTACCTAAGCGTTACACATCAGGCTACTGGCCGTGTGTAGAATTTGATTTCCAAACTCGACTATACTCCACTGATGTGAATTATTTTTGTTATCGCTTGGTATACGGTTCTGATGTATTTTTCTTATTCGATTTTTCGTTCGTGTTCTTCACTATTTTTGCTTGTGAATTGTGTGT